>OY728162.1:1516956920-1518206920 GCA_963277665.1 Viscum album | reverse complement strand
ACATTAATAAGATATCATATACGATCTTTTAACATTGCTTTGTTAATAATATCTTAGAATTATCGTCATTTCAGGTGTTAACTTACTCGTTGTCTTTTATATGTTTTGTTACGTAAGCCATGGTGGTAATGGATAGGTTGTATATTAATCATATCCAGAATGATATCAAGTCCTTAGATACTATTATTAATCATCAAATGATAATTATACTTTAATGGATACGATGGAGAATGAATCTCATCGCGTTCGTGGATACAGTAGTCCGTACGTACGCACGAGCGACAATATCATTCTTCTGATATTAAAATAATATATAATTGGATGGTATATCTTATATAGAGAATCATTACCATGTTATATTTATTATTTACATGAGTTACACATCATTATTATACCCATCCAAATAATAATTTTTTGAAGAACAATTACACCACGACGTGGAGACGGTAAGCCGTACGTACGCACGTATGGTGACACGTTATTCAAAGGATGGATAGAATAGTGAATATGGTTGTACCATATTTATAATAACATCACAGTATATATATGATACAAGAGTTATTATTTTATAATGGTAACAACAAAGGAAGAAGAAGTGGAAGATGAAAGGAACTTGAAAAAAAGTGGTAAAATCATTACCACTTCTTCGGGTTCTTCCTTATGATTTGATCAAAAGGGCTCCTTAGGTTGGCTTTCGGATAAAACTAATGCCTCTAGGTTGTAGTGAGGGAAGTTTAGAGAGTATTTAGGTAGGGTTTATCCGAACCAAAAGGCTTTGAAGGTGTGAAGTAATGAGAAGGGGGAGTTCCATTTTATAAGAGGGGTGAGGGGCACCTATGGAAAAGCTAGAAATATTAATTTATAATAATTTCATATTCGGTTTATAATGGCTAAAAAGTTGATTATTTAAAGTTTATGGGGGGATGGGTCGAAAACCACTCAACCAATAGAATTTAGATAGGTTTGGGTCATTATATTAACCTTATCTTTAAGTATTAACTCTAAGTTAATTAGTTTCACTTTTACAATGTCTCTTTGTATTTTTAAATTATATGTTTAATAAACTTACCATATACATCCACACGACCCCCAAGTAGTCTATTAATGATTAAAAGATAATTATATAAGTCTCTTGGATGATACTTAGATTTTTAGGAATTTAATATCAATTAATAATATAATATTTGTTTTAAAAACTCCTTTTTGTCAATTTTGACACTATTCAATAATTTATTTTTGTAAAAATCATAAGAGAACTATTAAATCGAACAATGTTCATTAAATAAATCCTAACAGGTCATATTAACCTAGAAAATTAGTTTAATTCATAAAAAGTCTCAAATTATATTTATTTGGGTATTTATAATTTCAATTATTCTAATTTTTCATTAATTAGGTAATTACTACATCATCATTTTCTCATAAATAAATTAAATTATTTAAAGTCTAAAAATTATAAATAAAATATCATTATGTAGGAAATCGTTTTATATTTCTAATTAATATTTATAGTCGAACATACAGCATATATAACCCTATGTAAAAATTGTTTTTCTAAAAGATATATGCTTATGTCATTTTTGTACTTATTTTAACTTAATTAAAATAAAGTGTCCCTATCACCTACAAGTGGGTCAAAGGGGTCCCAAAATCGACGCCAAGATGCCCATGGTCAGAAATGTATCCACAAATAAGGTTAGGACACGTTTTAGGGTAATTTAGTATTATTATAATAATATTTTTAACCCTTATTTACCGGATTTATCCTTAACCGTGGTAAATAAAATCATTACCACAGTAATTATTCAAAATGTCTAAAAATAAACGTTACCTATTCACACAATATGAACATCCTGATTCCAAATATGGAATCCATTTTTCAAAATTCCAAACACAGAAGTGGAAGAAATTAATTTAAAATTAATTCCCGTTGTTAAAACAAAAATCGTGTTTTTAAGATATAATAACTATCAAAAGATTGATACATGTTTATGTTCGGTTTAATTGTAAAATTATGTCGAATGACCAACATTGTATTAAATGGTAAAAATATATTCTAAATATACTTTAAAACCACTAAAATTCATATGTTATCACTATTAATTATTTTGATTCAAAAATGTGTTTTTAATTAAAATTTAGTAATTTTCACTATTCATCAAAATATTAATGTTATCCGAAAAGTACCAAACTTTCACCTTTGGATAAATTCGATACTCCGAATCATAAAATAAAGTTCATTTTGAAATATAAAATATAACTTCATAAATTAGGTATTACTATTCATAACGGCTTGTTTGATCGGTTGTGGTGTGTGGTAGAACTCGATGTTGCGTACAACACATGCTATTACATTATTCAAAGGGAAATGTACCATAAAAGTTTGGGGTGTTACATAAAATTAGAAACTCATTTGAAAATAAAGTTAAATTTTGTAACTTTCCAAGAGTGCCCCTACTCTCCTCTTATAAAAGGCCCCCACCTCTACCTCTTTAAACACACCTCTCAAGCCTTTGGGTCAGCCAACCCATGCCCATTTTGTCTATCCACATCCCTCTATAACTCTTAGAAGCCTCACATTGGGCAGAAGTCTTCCCATGGAAGCCTTTGAGCTCAAATAAAAAAGGGGTACCCATTTTAAGGTAGTGTTTTCTCTTGTGTTCTTATGTTTTATTTTGCTTATCCAACCCGCTAAACTCTTTTTATTCATTTCTTTTGTAACAAAACCCGTATCTTCCATATACTAGGATGTTTTTATAAGAAGGATTCGAGCTACACTTACACACACCTACATCTAATGGTTAATGAACATACTGTTTCCGTGGATGGCGAATTTCTGCCTCACGAAATGACGATTGTTCAATATTATTTTAACACTTTCAAAGGTAGCCATTATGATGAAACTATATTTATATATGAGATATAATATGTTTATGTTTTACTTAAGATTATGTGTTTTTCATTTATGGCTTACCTTTAGGGTTTCCATTATGGGTAAACGCGAAATCTTCATTTTAGGATGTGTGGACTACAGCCCCCTGAAAGTGATTTGATTCGTTAATGCCATAAGTTGGATGTATAAAGGATTTAATTAACGATATTATATATGATATCATAATTGAATTATAATATACCTTTATATCATTATGATTCCATTCCATAAAATACAAAATAGAAATGAAAGTAGCGTTCATGTGTACGTACGGATTACCGTCTCCATGAACGGTGCATTTCATTTCATACCTCTAAACGTTATGTAATATTATAAATGCATGTATATACTAGATATATATGATATATATGATATCTACATCATTAGTATAACTCTGGATATAATGGATACATGAACAAATTTTAGTTATAAAGAGTTTATTTTTGACTCAAGTACCAATGATCGATAAAATGACCGTTATTAACTTAAATAATTACATATTGTTCATGACATGGTAATAAGTGATATAAAAGGAATAATGAACTTGAAAAATGTTCATAAGAAAGTAGAAATCAACTCAAGTTTATTATTTAGGAGGTTAAAGAACGATCGAGTCATGTTGGACCCGAGGTATGGGACTTCGTCTCAATATCCTTTCATTGAGGCATATTTTGTTTTATACACAACCATATTTTATACGGTGTATAAAACAAATTGACTTTTACGTTTATCAAAAAGGAATAATTTTTTATATGAACTGTTTTACTAAACGAAAAAAGGGAATGTTTTTGTCGTACGTATGCGGCGACAACAACTTCTCCGCCGTCGTGACCATTATTTGAGTTTCGGCTTCCTCTACAAGCCATACATTTTTTAAAAGAAAAATAAATACCCTGTTCTACTTTTCTTTTATTTTGGTATTGAAAATGGTTTTTATAATGTTTTTATTATATCAATGTGTTGTATTGATATCTTGTGATTGACATGTGGAAATGTTATGTTTTTTATGTATGTTTTATGTGATACAATTATGTTATGGTTCTTGGGAATTATTATGATGATGGGTAGTTCCGTGATAAACTAAGGGCAGGTGAGGCCGATATAGCTCTCCAATGCATTGGGTAATGCGAAGGAGTTAAATGTTAAGGTTTCTCTGAAGAGATTTAGGGAATATACTGTGATGGGTATTCCAAACGTAACCAAGAGGGTTACTCCCTACGTAAGAAGGTTATGAATGCCTCAAGTTACCTTTATGTCTTATGATTTCTATGATTTATTCATGATTTTATGAGGTATGTTAAAGTGATTATGTTTGATGATTAGAGTATGATTTCATTGATTCTTGTGTATACATGTATTATTTTAAATATGTTTCCGTTGATAGGAAAAATGAATACTATCTTTTATTTATCCAATTTGTTTAAATGTGGAATGTAATGCTTGTTTTATGATCTAATTCTCTAAAACTCTAAACCTGAAAAGATCCTCAATGTGTAATCTTGTAATAACTCCAGATTAATTAATGTTTAAGGCTGGGGCTTTATAGTTGCTATCAAAGGTCGGATTAGACAAATTTAGGAGTCAGACAATTGTTAAATTATGAATTAATTCATGGTATGATTGAAATGATATAGAATTTTAAGATTACCATGCTGCTTCGCCAAATATATTTCTGTGTTAAGAATGGTTTTTCATAGAGGAAACAGAACAGATTTTATGGGAAGTCATATAGAGGGAAATAACCTTTCAAATCAGTATCCTGAGATGGTCAGAATCAGAACTGAACTGTTTGTTGTAGTGATGGCTCAGTTGACTCAGGAGTTGAAATGAATATAGGTGAATGCACCAGTTTTGGAACTTCCTTCCTGGAATGGTGAGTTTGTTATATACAGTGATGCTTCGTTGAAGGGACTTGGATCTGTCCTTATCCAGAATGATCAGGTAATTGTTTATACATCACGTCAGTTGAAAACTCATGAGGTAAATTACCCTACACATGATTTGGAATTAGCTGCTGTAGTTTTCGCTTTAAAAATTTAGAAGCATCATTTGTATGGAGTAAAGTGTGAAATTTATACTGACCACAAAAATTTAAAGTATATATTCACTCAGAAAGAATTGAACATGAGATAGAGGAGATGGCTAGAATTAATCAAGGATTATGATTGTACATTTCATTACCATCTGGGAAAAGAAAATAAAGTAGCTGATGCTTGGAGTTGAAAAACTAATGCTTCACTAACAATGTTGTGTTTGGAACGTGATCCTTTGGTTAAGGATTTGATGAACTTTGGCATAGATGTTTTTAGTTCAGGATGTCCTTCTGTTTTGTTTCAGGTATCAGCGAAATCTTCTCTATCAGGAAAAATCAAGATAGCACAGAAGCAAGACAGTGAGTTGCAGAAAAAGGTAGAGCTGGTTCAGAAGGGTAAGTTGCCTGAATTCGACAATGATAATGATTGTGTTTTGATATTTGGGAAGAGATTGTGTGTGCCTTGTGATTCACAGTTTAAGAAAGAGTTGTTATGTGAAGCTCATAGTTCTCCATTTTCAGTTCATCCTGGCAGTACTAAGATGTATAAAGATCTTTGGGAGTATTACTGGTGGGACAGAATGAATAGAGATATTGCAGATTTTACTGTGAAGTGTTTGAAATGTCAACTGGTTAAAGTAGAGTGACAGTTACCGAAAGGGATGCTTCAGCCTCTACTAGTGCCAGAGTGGAAATGGGAAAATATAACCATGGACTTCATTGTGGGATTGACGAAGACATCTCGAGGTAATAATGCAATTTGGGTTATTTTTGATCACTTGACTAAATCTGCTCATTTCCTTGCTATACGAGATTCTATTTCCCTAGATCAACATTCCCATTTGTATCCTGAAATAATAGTCAAGTTACATGGAGTTCCTCTCTCCATTGTATCTGACCATGATCCCAGGTTCACTTCTAACTTTTGCAAAGGCCTTCAGAAGTCGTTGGGTACTGAAATAAATTTTAGTACATCTTTTCATACTCAATCAGATGGACAGTCAGCAAGAAAGATTCAGACTATGGAGGATATGCTAAATGCTTTCTCTATGGATTATCAGGGAAGTTGGGACCAACATCTTTCTTTGGTTGAGTTTTCATATAATAATAGTTTTCATTCCAGTATATAGATGGCACCATTTTAGGCATTATATGGGAAGTAGTGTCGAAATTCAGCTTTCTGAGATGAAGTGCATGAAAAGATGTTGATGGGACCAGAATTGGTAGATGAGATGGCATAAAAAGTTCAGCTGATTCAGAAACACATGAGAACAGCTCAGAGTAGGAAGAATAGTTATGCGGACAACAGGAGGAAGGATCTCCCTTTTGAGGTAGGTGATCATGTTTTTTTCAAAGTCTCACCATGAAAAATGTGATGTGATTTGGTATGAAAGGAAAGTTGAGTCCAAGGATCATTGGACAATATGAAATTCTGGAGAGAGTTGGATCAGTTGCTTACCGAGTGGCTTTACCTCCGAGTTTATCTGAGGTACACGATGTTTTTCATGTTTCTATGTTGAGAAAGTATATTCCAGATCCATCTCATGTTTTGAGTCCAGAGGTAGTTCAGCTGGAAGAGAACCTATCTTATGAGGAACAACCGGTCCAGATTCTTGGCCACATAGAGCAAGTGTTATGGAATAAGGTGATTCATCAGGTAAATTTTTTGTGGAAAAACCACATGATTGAAGAGGCAACATGGGAATTTTAAAATGCAATGAGGACTAAATACCCCCACTTATTCGATAAGTAAATAAATTGCTGGGACACAATTTTCTAAAGGGGAGAAGGATGTAACATCCCAAGTAAGTAATGAATAATATATATTTTAATCTGTGTCTCTTAATGAATTAGATAGTGTTTTAGAGGCTTAAATTTAGAATAAATCCAATCTTAAGCATGGAATACACTAATATTTTTAAAAGATATTTTTACTGCCTTTTGATGGAAAACCATTTATAAATCTATCTATTGAAACTTTTATAAGCTATATTTGTCAAAATAAACTTAATATTTATTATTGGGACATTGAAATTTTCAATGGATAATTTTTTGATATTTTTCTGACAATGTTCAATTTTTAATGAATAGTGAAAAATACTACATTTTACATCAAAACTGCTTGTTCATCTAATTTAATTATATGGACAAATTATCTTTTTAATTGGTCTTAAAGTGTAATTTGAATATATTTTTACCATTTAATCCAATATTGGTCATTTGAATTAATTTCACTTTGAAATTGGACTTAAACTAGTGTCAATCCTTTGATACTTATTGTTTCATAAAAACACGCTATTTGCTCTGACTGCGGGAATTAATTATTAAATTAATTAATGTAACTTATATGTTTTGAATTATGTAAATTATAAATCATTTTTGAATTCGGAATATCAAATATAGCTTAGGGTGAAGTTTTGGTATTTTTCTGAAAAACTTCAATTTTTGATGAATAGTGACACCACTAAGTGGTACTTAAAAACAGATTTTTCATTTAAATGAAATTTTACCAACTCTGTATTTTGAATTTCAAAAATAAGACATACATAGTTGTCATTAAGAATTAATATTTGGTTCAATGGGATTAAAATAATTTTTTGGTGAATAGTAACTTTTAAGTTTTTAATCGTGATTAGTGGTAATTAGTGTAATTTAAGGTAAGAAAAATGTTTTAATAACATGAAATGAACTTGACACATGTCCTACCCATATTGGATGTGTCATGGCTGGCCAAGAAAATCCATTGGTCAACTTGGGGACCCCATGGAGCCACTTTGGAAGGAAAATGACATTAATATATTTTTATTTAATGTAAAAGTAAAAATGACAAAAACATGAGTTGTTTTACTAAAAGAATTTATAAATGGGGTTATGCACATCAAGTTTTTTACTATAAATAGTCATTGGAAATCTAAAAAGCTTTCCTACATCGTTGTATTTTTTTTAATAATTTGTAGACATGAAATAAGTTAAATTATTTATGACATCATGATCATGCAGCTATTACCTCATTATTTAAAGATTTAAATAAAATAAAAATATAATGTAAAATCTAAGAACTACAGGTGTCAAATACCTATTGGATGATTATATTTTGAACCCTTATCACCTTATCCTCAAAATAAATCAATTTGGGACCTTTAAAATCCGAAACTCATTTGAAAATAAAGTAACATTTTGTAACTTTCCAAGAGTGCCCCTCCTATCCTCTTATGAAAGGCCCCCACCTCTACCTCTTTAACCAAACCTCTCAAGACTTTGGCTCGGCCAACCCCTCCCCATTTTTTCTCTCTACATCCCTCTATAATGCTTAGAATCCTCACTTTTGGAAGAAGTCTTCCCAAGGAAGCCTTTGAACTCAAATAAAAAAGAGTTACCCATTTTAAAGGTAGTGTTTTCTCTTGTGTTCTTATGTTTTATTTTGCTTCTCCAACCCTCTAAACTCTTTTTATTCATTTAATTTGTAACAACACCAGTATATTTAATATTCTAGGATGTTTTTATAAGAAATATTCTATCTACACTTACACACAACTAAATCTAATGGTTAAAGAACATACTGTTTTCGTGGATGGCGAATTTATGCCTCACAAAACGATGATTGTTCAATATTCGTTTAACACCTTCAAAGGTGGCCATTAATATGAAACTATATTTATATATGATATATAATATGTTTTTGTTTTACTTAAGCTTCTTAATTTTTCATTTATGGCATACCTTTATAGTTTCCATTATGGGTAAACACGATATCTTCATTTTAGGAAGTGCGGACTACCGCCGCCTCAAAGTGATTTGATTCGTTAATGCCATATGTGGGAGGTATAATGGATGTAATTAATGATATCATATATGATATCATATATGATATCATAATGGAATTATAATATACCTTTATATCATTATGATTCCATTCCATAAAAAACGAAATTGAAATGAAAGTAGCATTCATGCGTACGTACGACTTACCGTCTCCATGAACGGTGCATTTCATTTCTTACCTCTAAACGTTATGTAATATTATAAATGCATGTATATACTAGATATATATGATATATATGATATCTAAATCATGATTATAACTCTGGATATAATGGATACATGAACAACTTGTAATTATAAAGAGTTTATTTTTGACTCATGTACCAATGATCGATTAAATGACCATTATTAACTTAAATAATTATATAGTGTTCATGAAATGGTAATAAGTGATATAAAAGGAATAATGAAATTGAAAAAGGTTTTTAATAAAGTAGAAATTAACTCATGTTTATTATTCAGGAGGTTAAGGAACAATCGAGTCATGTCAGACCCGAGGTATGGGACTTCGTCTCAATCTCCTTTCATTGAGGCATATTATGTTTTATACACAACCTTCTTTTATACCGTGTATAAACCCCTTTGACTTTTACGTTTATCCAAAAGGAATCTTTTTTTATACGAATAGTTTTACTAAATGAATAAAGGGAATGTTTTTGTCGTACGTATGCAGCCACAACGACTTCTCCGCCGCTGTGACCATTTTTTGAGTTTCGGCTTCCTCTACAAGCCATTCATTTTTTTTAAAAGAAAAATAAATACCATGTTTTACTTTTCATTTATTTTGGTATTGAAAATACTTTTCATAATGTTTTTATTATATCAATGTTTTGTATTGATATCTTGTGATTGAAATGTTTCAATGTCATGTTTTTTTATTTATGTTTTATGTGATACGATTATGTTATGGTTCTTTGGAATTATTATGAAGATGGGTGGTTCTATGATAAACTAAGTGCGGGTGAGACCAATATAGCTCTACAATGCATTGGGTAATGCGAAGGAGTTAAACATTATGGTTTCTCCGACGAGATTTAGGGAATATACTGTGATGGGTATTGAAAACGTAACCAAGAGGGTTACTCCCTACGTAAGAATGTTATGAATGCCTCTAGTTACCTTTATGTCTTATGATATCTTTGACCTATTCATGATTTGATGAGGTATGTTAATGTTCTTATGTTTAATGAGTAGAGTATGATTTCATTGATTCTTGTGTATACACGTACTCATGTTTCCTTTCCATATTTTTATATCCCTTACTAAGCTTTTTATGCTCATCCCAAGTTTTTGAAATGTTTTTCACAGGTCAAGGGAAGGGTACATGATATGATGATAGTGTCAAGGAAGTGTCAAGAAAGAATCCATGTTTTTTTAAACATGTTTCCGTTGATGGGAAAAATTAATACTATCTTTTATGTATCCACTTTGTTTAAATGCGGAATTTAATGCTTGTTTTGTGATCTAATTCTCTAAAACTCTAAACCTGAAAAGATCCTCAATGTGTAATCTTGTAATAACTTAAGATTAAGTAATGTTTAAGGCTATGGAATTATAATATAACCCCTTGATACTACCAAATACCTTAAAAAACATGATCAAATCTCTCATTCCACTATTAGACTTCCCTTCATTATCCATGTGATAGATGAAATATCAATCACTTCCCAAAAATGATCCAAAACATTATAATCCATGATATCCATTTTTATCTACTATGTATAAGGGTTTATAAAAATTGAGGAATCCTGAGGTTAAATAAATGTATAAAAACTATTAAAAAAATTATTTCATTGATTAATAATTGATATGGTATATAGATACGATACGATCTGAGTGAAGTGATGATTATACTATAGTATTGATCGATCACTCTAATAAAATAAATTACATTACTTTTACCATTCAAAATTTTCCCTTAGAAATTTTTTTTATTAAATATAAATGAACTAAAACCATCTAATGAATTCCAATATTATGATAATTTATAAATAATATAAATTTACTAAATATAACCCGGATCATCATGAATAGAAATTTAAAACTTGATATTTATAGAAACTAGTAATATGCCATGGATGAATATTATCTAAATATTATGACATCAATATTCAGCTTCATTGGTTCCCTGCTAATAATGTTAGAGGGGAGGAATCAAATTCTGAAAAACTAGTACAAGTTATATATGTTTAGAAAAAGGTAAAAGGGAATTATTCTCCATATAAAAATAGAAGTCAATCGATTTTACTAGACTATCATCAATTGGGGGATTCGATTGTAATATACCACTAGTATCCCCCAATTAAATTTTAATATTTAATTTTTAATGTAATTATAAAAAATAATAAGATATTAAAACACACTTAATTGTGCTTATAATATAAAAAACATAATATATTTTTTATTATTGAATAAATATTTAAATTGAATGACACTGATATTACATCTATGTTATATATCATTTAATATTCATTATGACAAATTTATTTCACTCTATTTTGAATGAATAAGTGTTAATGGATGGAGCCAAAAGAGTACATGCGAATTTGGTGCCAAAATTTATCATTTTTTTGTAATGATGGGTGAGGCACATAATTATCAAATAGTTTGTGCTAATTGTGTGCCTTATCTATTTGTTACATAATTTTCTTCCAATTGTTTTTAAAGCATTAATGGAAGGAAACACATCTAGGTGATAAAATACAATGATTCATCATAGGTGAAATAATAAATAAGCGTATACTTTCTCAAACCATGCACATGGACATGTTATCTGGTGTATCCTTGGACCGTGAGCATGAACAGGTTGTGCAATGTTTGTCTAACCATGCATTGAACTCATACATAGTATATTATGTTAGACAATACTGGTGTATGATAGTGATACAGGTTGACCAACCATGAATATATACAATTCTATGATAAAAATGATGGAAATAATGTTTTTAAACTTTGATATTTATCCTTTAAACCACCCTTTTCCCTCACTCATTCATGAACTATAACTTCTCTATTAGTTGGAGATCTCCCTATTCTTATCCTCCATGGGTTATTTTTATATATAATATGTGGTTCCTAATTCAAATAAAATTTATCACATTGGTATCATCTTACTGATATTATGAGGCCTCCTGCTTCCATTATCAATTTTTCCTTATTGAATGTTATTTTTATGTGATCTAATGTTCCCTATTTCTAAGTCATTTAACTGTCATTATGTGTTCTCCAGTTTTATCCTGAATCTGACGCTAATATTATATGAGGAAGAATCTATCTGTATACAGTATGTGGTCTTGTAATTTTCCCTCAAATTATTGCTGTTTATATTATTATATTTTTTATTACAAATATGATTTTCCATTAGTCACCTATAAAATATGTTTTCCATTAAATTAAATATATAGAACATCATCTGGTAATCCCATCTTCCACTGATGCTATTTTAAATTTAGTACATTAGAATTAAAGAAACCTTTTAGGTTGTGTGTACATATTCCTTGGAACATTTACTATGAAAATGTGACCAGTGAACATTCTAAGGTGGTTTAGGATTATTTCATAAAAAAATTGTTAAATTAATTTAATTGGGATGGTAATGATAAGGTCATGCCACTTAACCCTTGTTATTAACATATTATAACCAAGACTAAAAATGATTATAAATAATTACAAGTGGTATAAATATATTATATTGTCCCTAAAAACTAATGTTTCTATCTAACCTTAATATGAAACATATATATTGTTATTGGATGCCCTTTCATAGAAAAGTTCTAGATTCTACACACGAATTTTACATGAAAAAAAAGAGGAAACCACCTAATTTTATGATTCAATTTCAAATAGTTGACAAGCCTCTTTGATTCGGTACTTATACTACATTGATGACTTCCCAAATTTTTTTCATAGAAACATCCATTAGTTATTGTGAAAAAATTTGAATAAAATGGATTATTTCCTTGGATTTGGCTTGATGTCATATGAAATACAACGCCTTGGATGATAAAAGTGGTATCAAATAATATATTGGCCATGGAAACCTGAGATTTGTACCAATGAATCAATAATATTTTTCATTTATGATTGATATGTGAATAACACACATTTTTATTTCACTAATTTCTATTGTCCTACTTCTCAAATAATAACTATGAGTTTTTATTAACTTTTTATGACATTGTTTTACAAGTATTATATTATACACATATTCCAGGACTGGATTCCATAGTTCCTAGTTATCACATATTATATATATATATACACATTTTTCTGTCGAATCATTTTTAGAGGCATTTCAGTTTCAACTAAAGAAGGAAGATTCAGATGAGTATCCCCTAGGAACCTGGGATGGCTATATTACAATTCATTTCATAACATTCATTAATCATATTACCCAAGAAATATTCATTTTATATTCGACGAATGGATATTATGATATGTAATTCATAGCTAAAATATTAGTTTTACGCAAACACTGACATGTTCATTGATTGGTACCCTAATAGGCTTTATGTATTCCTATAGGGAAAAACAGAATCACCTAGTTATGACCACAATTTTTTTGTCCTATAATATTATACATGAGAAGATGATTGAGTGTGTCCTATAGATGTATTTGTAGTTTAATTTTTTTATTTAATTATAGCATGATATGTTGTATTATATAATTTGATTTTTATATAAGATGTTGAAATTATCATTTTTTATATGAAACAGTATAATATCCTATTGGTTATTATAACACCTCTATGTTGTATTTCATCTTCAATTTATTATATTTATTATAATAATGTATTTATTATCCACTATTTTACTAAAATTATTATGTTTGTATTGAATGAAAACAATTCCATCAACATCCTGAGATGATAGTCGATATCCTCTAAATTATGGAGAGGCTCATTTGAGGTATCGTCACAAATTAGATTTGGTTAAGAATAAGTGCACCAGGACCAACATGTCACAGATTGGATTAAACATATCTTTTCATTCCATTAACTTAATATTATGGGTTTGTATACAAGTGTTTATGTTGTATTGGAATTTAGTAAGGAACTTTTATATTGGGAATGATAACCCTCTTGTTGGAATAGATCCATGTTTCCTAGTATGGGGTTTTTTATTTATATTTATCCTATTGCAACAGAGTTATATTAATTATTTGTTTATGTAGATGGATTATGGAGTTTTTTACATCTTTCATTTTTACCCGTGTCTAGGAAATATAAGGAATAATTGATCATAAACCATCAAAAGACCTTATAAATTAACATTTTTTCATTAGAAATGACATATTTGTTTTCTTCAATTGATTCCATTTTGAATATCATCTATTCCTTCATTTTGGTGTTATAATGTATGCTAACATTTCATATTGAGAAGGATAAATGGTTATATAATTTTTCATCATAAACCTAAATGGTATTATCCAATAAATCTTAAGGTTTTTTTAATAATTATCAAATATATTCTTAATAAATTATGTATAATACTTTTCCCATGAAATTATTTTTTAGTTGTTATTACACGTATTTCAATTATAATTTTTATAATTAGTGCATATAAAAAATTTGAAAGACAACCCATATAATTGAGCCATCACATATGAACCAGTTACATTGATAGATAAAATATAGAAGTCTAGTTATTGTTACATGAATTTCTAATTGTATCCTATAAATCATAACTCATGATAACATTTAAATGATGACCCATCTAACTGAAAAAATTTAAAAATATTGATGTTGATTATATATGACTCAAAAATAAAATTTACACACGTAAAATGGGATGAAAATTGCAAAATAAAGGAGGTTTCCCTAAGTAGAATGTAATTGAAACATTAAAAAATAGAAAAATTGTTATAAAATATTAAAAACATGGCATTATTAGTGGCAAACAGAATGTTCTCCAGTTAATATCTTTTGATATTTTTTATATACCTAGAAATATTCATAGTGAAATGGGTATTGGAGAATTAATATTAAGGGTATGTACCTATACTATTCTATAAAATCATATATTTTCTATTATAGAACTCATTTATATGTGTGTTCATTGTGATTTTACATATATACCTCTATGATTACCTCATGCCGAATGCTAGGATAATGGGGATGAATATTAAGTAGATGATGTGGGACCTAAATAACCCATGGATTATTCAATAGTTACACCTATTAGACATAATATTGTTATATATATGGTATTTTTTTAGATGCTTTGATTGGGTTTCCTATAGTTATTAAAATTCATACATGCAGCTACAAGACAAATAATAATTATATCATAATTTTTCTAGAAGTTATAGCAGTAGTAACCTAATTTCATTTTAGGGGAAGGTGGGCCCCCAACTATTTCATTATGACCACAATATATTCTTTCAATATTAAATAATCTATAGATACTTGTTTAATATATAGGGAGTATAACATCAATCATTTTTATTAGGTCTTCCAAGAGGTGGTCGCATGTTCTGACCAATGTAGATCGGCATCAGGTTATGATTTGATAGATTTTAAATGTATATTTTACGGTTATATCTATTTGAATATGTTATTGGTTGACAAAATAATAGACTTTTTGAACCAGTATAAGTACACATTATCCATTTTTTATTATGCTTCTCATTTCATAAAAAAATTATTAGGATCACGGTATCATTAGTGGTGTGTTTTCTTGAGATATTGGATTTGATAATTGAATAAGTTGTGCCCTTAGAACATAGGTGAAATATTTTTATTTGATGACTATTTCCTATATTGTCGATTAGGCCATCAATATTGATTTTGTCATGTGATATTCTGAATTTTTTGACAAGATATGTTTAGTAGCTATACACTGAAGCAGTTTTCCGAAAAGTAAAAATATTTTACCTAGATTTTTTTTCATCTATAAAGAGGAAGTAAAAGATTCATCATTATAAGAGTTACGGTAGGACATGATAGAAGAATTCATAGTGCAACAGATAATATTAGTATTGATGATATTGCGGTTGAATGGTTCATATACAGTTGATTCATATACCAATATATCATGTGGCCAATGTGAGAGGATCTACAAAAATTCCCTGTTATGGATAAGGATATATTGATCCATGAAATGATTGAAGATGGTGTACTACTATCTATAATGGTCTAGGGGGTGTAAAATGATTATGATGTCAGAATTATGATGTATAGGGAAACTAGAATTGACCAAATTATGGTATTCACATTGTATCTTGTAGACATGGATGATGATAGATATATTTAGTACAAATGAACCCATGGAGATTAGTACGGATCCATTTATTGTTCAAGGTCCGACTTTGTTAACATTGAATTTTTTTATCCACATTATTTGAATTAATAGATTCCAACATGTTTATATTAGTGTCTTAGATGGAGATTCCTAGTCATGGAATTGAGTTTTTATGGGGAGTGATGGTACATTGAACACTATTTTTAATATGATAAAAATGTATGTTCATATTAAATAATTTATTCATTGAGACATGAAGCTAAGTTTTCTGCTAGAACATATTTATCCTCAAGATTTCATATTTCAACATAATTCCTAGGATGGACTGGTTAGTAATCTTTATCATCCATACCTATTTCTATCGTTAGAAGTTCTCTTTATGCCAATTTAGTGAAGTAACTAGATGATAATGGGTATTCCTTATGTCTCAAGATAGACTTGAGCATTGTGGATTTGGCGGAGTAAGATCCTATATTTCTAGTATTTTTATTGATGATTGGGGAATACCTCACAAATATTTCCATCTAATTGATGATCATTTCAGGAATGTCTTCCCTAGTGAATTTCATGGGATACCTACAATGATATAGGTAGAATTTACATTTGATATAGTTTTCGGAGTAACAACAGTGTTTATCCTTTATTACTGGATGGATCTAACAATGTGTTTGGAACTAAAAAAATATCTTTATAACCTGAAATCCAATGGATTTAAATTTTAAAAAAAAATTCATGGGTTTCTCCTTCGATTTTATCTAAAAAGGCACAAACGTCCCCCATGTTTTTCATGGATTACTAAAAATTGAACCATCATACAATTAATTACTTCTTCCCCTACTACATATGAATGATCTCTTCATCACGATCATAGGGTATAAGGTGTACTCGAATATTGTTTTGTTGTATGCATATCATCATGTATGAATTTGACCTCATAATCATAACTTTAATAACTCTATAATATATAGATACTAATTAATTATTTATTTATACTTTTTGGTCTATTGAATTCACTATTTATTTTCATGGATTTTATGAATTAGTTTTCCCACTCATACCATGATTCATTCATTGTGTATTTCAGGGATTTTATCATAGGATACTCATAAACAAGAATGATCAAACCAAATATCATGAAATAATATTGTGTATAGTAATGGATAATAGGTTGTATTACACGATAAACAAATATCACTTTAAAATTAATAATTTTAAATTTATGGATCACATCATAAGGATATATAGTGTTTTTGGGATCTCAGAAAAGGTTAGATCCATGATTTCATGGGAAAAGAATAAAATTTATTTTAATTAGAGTTTATTGGAGATATCTTGATATTTATAAATTATTAACATTGATTTTTTATAACAAGATGCAACTCTTATGGTATTAAACATAAAATGAGTCAAATTTTCATTATCAATATCTTTTGAAAAGGCCTTAAATGAGTTGAATGGAAGTATGACCTCAGAATCTGTATGAATTTATCCTGATCTCTATAGAGTTTATAATTTTTATTATGATGAATCAATTATTGGTATGTGAGATATTTGGATTTAAGGGTATAAATTTATAGCATATATGTATCACTTTTGGATCCTAATGAGTCTAATTATTTTATGAATAATCTCGAGCAAACTACAATAGCTCAGGAAGTGCATTGTTGGGTGAATTGTTTTATAGGAAAAATATTCCTTGTTTACACAAACCAATAATATAAGAATTAAATATTCAAACAATTCAATTATATTAAAAGATTTTTTTTTGATAAATACCTTTTAGTCATCATATTTTTATATTTCATTTATTTATAGAATGGGAAATGATTTGTATGATGTTATGAGCTGGATTACACTTAAATAAGAAGTCTAATTGGCATGCATTGAATCAATAGGGATATCTCTATTACCTATTATGCATCTTGATATATAGGAGTGTCATGGGTATAATATTAATATATCGTTATCATTGACCTCTTCACATACATATTGAGTATTGGTGAGGAAACAATATGATACTAAGGGTTTTGTCATAAGGTAGTGTGTTTCAAAATAGAAAACAACACCTAGATTAGATATTGGTGAGGATGAAGTCTTGTGTATAAATTGATGTGTCTAGGTACCAAAATTCATAAGTGATATGCTGATGTGAGAATAACATGTCTTAATTTTGGGATGTATATCCTAGATATGTATATATACCATGTCGTACTCTACCCGTATTGGTGTCCTTGAATAAAGAGATTGATAATGAATTTTATTACTCAATGTACCACCTATCATAAGTTGAAGGGGGAACACAATCATCCTACATGTATTCTGCAGCAATTATACATTCTGGTGTGGTAATTGGATGAATTCACTATGGATTTCATTATTATAATACAAAAGTCCACTTGAGGCTGTGAAAATATATGGGTTATCTTGTATATGATGACATGGGATTCCATGGTCGTTCCTATATAGGAGATATTATATGTGGACATTACTGGGATGGACTATGTAGCAGATAATATCCTCGATCAAAAAGATACACATACTATTTTTTGGTTATGGAATCACAATATACAACATCATTCATATAGGATTCATATAAGGCTCTTGGTGCCCATGTTCTTGTGGTGAAGACATATCACCCTCAGTCTCATTATTAGTCCTAGCATTAAACAACGGTGTAAGAATACATTATATAAGAATTCAAACATGATTTTAGATGTACTCTTGATATATAATTATGTCCATATGATTTTTTACATGATCATTTTCCAATCAATAATTAAATAAACACTTTACGTTGCCTTTAATGAATAGATATACTGTTAAACTAGGTTTTGGTTAGATGTGTATGAGGTAATTCTTTAGAGACCTCATCTCATTTATGAATCCTTGGATAGGGAAAATATAATAAAACAAAAAATTCCTACATATCATCCATGGAATATATTTTTACACATCATTTCAATTATGTTTTATATTTTGATGTGGTAGTTTGGTTATTCTTGCATGTTTTACATAGATTGGTTCGTCGATGATTTCGTAGCCATGGTATGCTATTCAGATGATTCAATGGATCTTTTGATATTTTAGAGTGTGTCGAATCAGGGACTTATCAGATATAATTAATTTTGAGATATAGGGATATGAACGATGTTTTTTACGTTTCATGGTTGAAATGTTACTATTCTAACCCACATCATATCATTTAGGCTAATGAGGTTGAGTTGGATGTTTATTCTTGTATTGGGGAATAAATCATATGTACAGATGAGCATAAAAAAGGAACATGATGGAAGGATATTTCTTCCTATTCGATTAATATGTAAACATGACCGATTGCATGAGAATATTTTAGAAATAGTGTCTAATTTACAAGATCAATTTACATAATTATTCTTATATTATATACCACCACCCTCATATGGGAAATATGAGGATGATTTATTTTAATGATAGAAGATTTTAAGATCCTGTTTTTCTTCATGTTGTTCTAATGCTATAATTTTTAGATTAAATCATTTATTTTATTCTTTTATCAATGCCTAATAAACAATGAAAGGTTTCAGTGAAGTTGGGGCTCAATCACTGGCTAGAGATATGGTTTTTTTTGGATATGGAGAGGTTTACATTTAGATCACTATTTTTTCTATCCATTAACCCCATGTGTGTTGTTTATAATTATAACCACACAATTTTTTTAAACAATTAATGGATTGATACACGACTCTTTTGGATGATATATTCATATTAAAAATAGGATACGTATGTCCATTTCATGATTTGTCTAACCATGTGAGACGGGTGTCCCTTTGGAGAGTGATTATAGACGGGCTGAAAATGAATTTTTTAATAGTGTGCCAATAACAAGTGGAAATTTTTTCCATTAGAAAGTTCTTCCATAAGAATAGTGCGTTGTTTATGAAATTATGGTTCCAAAGCATGGGAATCGTAAAAATTTGAGATATAATATTTTCTCCTTTAGTGTTTAGCCTTTTTATTTCCTTATAATCAGCATATAATTCACAATAGGTCTTATAGACACGGGAGATATCCCTACCCTCATACTCTTATGTTTATTTTGGTCTCCTACATCTTGAAACCAATTCATGAATTTTTCATCATATTGGAATACTCTCGATAATAATTATAGTCCTCTAGCTTCCTATCCCATTTTATTTTATTTTATTGTTTTCGATTTTGAGGGGAGAAATATTTCCCTAATTCTTGGATTTTTCTTTTCATTTGAAAATTATTACTATTCTAGGATGAATAAAAATTTGATATTTGTTAAGGATTCATCTACTTAAATAAGGTGGGACTTCTATTACATTTCACTAAATTTATACATGTTTATATTACTCTCCATTATATTGTGTGAATAAATATATTGATATTCCACTAATTTGTGATTTTTCTTTTAATTTTTTATCTATACCTTGAAGTGACACAGTCATAGACCAATGATGTGGTTAGAGGTTGATGGAAAATGATGTATCCATTAATTTCGGTGTACATGTACACATTCGATGACATATTAACAATACCAATATGGCCAAATCACCTTATATAGTGGGTTTGAGAAATTTTATTAAATAAAATGGTTAAATAAATTAAAATGATAAGTTAATGGTATGGTTAGGTCCCACGGTCCATGTTACTAATTAATTATATATATGAAAAAATTAGATTAAATAAAATGTAAAATAGTATAAATGTATCTTATAAATATTGGTAAATTATATGTATTTTTGACATTATAATGAACATTAAAAAATATTATTGGATGGAAGACCTATGAAAAGTTATAGATCAACCAATTGTGTTTTCCATGGCTACACACCAAATTCAAGGATGTGTTTTTGTAAAGACCTGGATTTTCCATGTAACGTTTTTTAATTATATGGAATTATTACAAGTCTACAAACATTGACGGCGCATGATTCCAAGGCACGGTGTTACCAGAATAAATTTTGGAACTTTTTTATGGTACGTTCAGTAAACGCATGAGTGGCGTTTTCTATGATTTAAACCTGTGCACGAATTAAAAATATGAGTCACCATTGAATCCACAGTGCTAGAATTTTCTTATGTAAGGGTTCACATTGGCCGCAGTAGGACTTGAGAATAAGGTATATTTTGGAGTTTTTCAAAGAATAATAAAATAAGTTTGTTATTTCAGTTCTTTCTTAATTTTACTCAAACTGACAAGCGATATATTGGGAGTACTGACGTGTCAATACCTTAAATAGGCTCGACCCTTCAAATACTATGTAACAACATCATTATAAATTAAGAAGGTTCATATTAAATGAACCACCATAAATTCCCTCAGTGTTATATGCCCTCCCCCTCTCCAATTTAATTGGATGATGGGTAGGGGAATTGGCACGACTTCATCAAGAGAAGATGTTCTAAATAATTGTTGGGAAACCAACCCCTGAGAGCACAAGACAGGTTTCAGAGAACGATGATGAGCGACACCGAATCCTGAACCAATTAACAATGATTGGGCAGGATTGTTGGCAACTTATTGCAGTGATGACGAACAATGGCTCAACCTCCAATCGTGAACTATCTCTAATGGATTTGCGAGGTTGTGTTTACTTATAGATTTAGTTTCAAGAGTGGTTGAATCTTTTCCACTCTCTTGCTATCAAGATAACATGGTGGGTGCGGGACAATTGAACATGGCCAGGACCTTCTGCCTTTTGATTGAATTTTGGTGTTTTCTTTGCGAGTATTATTTTGGGTTAGACGAAACCCGGGCTAGCGGGTGACGGAGATGGCCGACAATGGCCTACCGCAGAGGTGATAGTGACGCGCCATCGAGCACCATTGACAGAGAAATTTGGTTTGTAGACAAGTTGGGCGAAGATGGTGGTCGGCAATGGCCGACCGGGGATTTTGGATGTGGAGTAGCGCACCAACATGTGCCTCTAGAGGAGACCATGGATCGAAGCCACTGTGGTGGATGAACCCTCCATCACTCAGTTTCTCCGACAACTGGGTGGGGAACACATGGTGACACAGCTTCACAAATTGAATTAATGATTGACCATTCAGGAAGATAGGGGGTGTCACCCCCTGTGTTGTCTAGAGAGGGCCCTAATCCAGTTGACCAGCGCGTGCCGAGTGGGTTGCACCGCATCACGAGACAAGCCGTGCGTGCCCAGCGGGCGCGCCACTACAATCTGGGCCGCACTAGCCCAGTGGTCCGCCCACTTACAGCCCCCCCTGTGTGTGGTATCATACCGCATCCCACCTGGATGAGCCCGCTACGACCATGCCCAGCTCTGTCGGATCGACCCGAACTAGGTCAGGTCAGCCTAGACCAGGTTAGGCCAGGTCAGTTCGACCGGGTCGGACCGGACCTGGACCAAACCAGGGCCAGTTCTGCTTATAGGGCCGTAACCTAAAATTCAGGAATCTGTTTGACAAACCTCTGTGGAGCTGCAACCAAGGAAGAGGGAAGGTTCTTTTGTTATAATTCACTTGGGTTTTGGAGATAGTCTTAGTATTTCATGTTTGGATTGAACCTGAATTTTTCTGGTCCCTCAAGAACTATATTTCTTGTAAATCATAGACTAGATGTCTGATTGGTGCACCGTTTTTGATGTTGGAACCCTTATGACATGGAGGTCCTCCAGGTTACTCCATTTTTATCATAGTGGTATTATAGGTACGACTGGTATCTCAAAGGGAATATTCAATAGATATCGAGCACACTGGGTGCAATGAATCCTATGGCAAGTTGTAACATGATGATAGAATATCGATCCAATGTGGGTCAGCATCTATCTATCCTGTGTGGGTAATCATCTGTCCGACCCCATGTGGGTCAGCGATTAGCGATCCTGTGGGGGTTAGCACATACCGATCTTGTGTTTGTAAGATCCAGTGTGGGTCTACGGGGGTTATTACCTTTCGATCAAGTGCAGGTCAGCAGATGTGCCTCTAAATAGAATAATATAAGGTAGCATATGAATAATCATATGTACTTCTGTACTTTTGTTATACATGATTATGAGTTGATTTTTGTTATCTTTGTGGGGTTTCCTGTGTGGTACTTCTATATTATTGGTGTTACCTATTGGGTACTTATACCTTTTTGTGTCACCTTTGTGTTACTTCTATCTTGATGGTGTCACCTGTGTGGAACTTCAACCTTCGTGGTATTATCTTCGTGGTGTTACCTTTGTGTTATGTCTACCTTCGTTGTGTAATCTTCATGGTGTTATGTGTGTGGTACTTTTATATCTGTTGTGTTTCTTGTGTGGTACTTCTACCTTCTTGTTGTTTCCATTATGGTATTCTTCCCTCGTGTATGAGATTAGTATATCTTGATACCTTATGTATATGTATCCGAATATACCTAATTAGAGTTGATGTCTATATCTTCGTGCTTTGAGTGTGAGGTCTTTCTCTTTGGTTTTTCCTTTGGGAAACACTGGGAGACTGACAAGGGTCTTGGGGTACTTAATGAGTATCGTTATAGTCACCATTTCACGGGATTTTCCCACACATTGTAGTGTCTTGTGTAGATGACGTACATCATTGATCATGGATGAGGGATCCCGGACTGAACGGTGCATGGAGGTGGAAAATTTGGCATGACGTGACGTAGAGACTAATGATCGTGAGCTATACCTACCCTTCAGGTAGGATTCCCAGTGAATGATCCAGAAGCTATTTTTCAATTTTTAGTTATACTTTTACTTGTGCTTGTGATTTTCTATTGGCCATGTATTTCAGCCCCTTTTACTTCTGCACTCTTTTTACTACAGAATTTACTTCATGGTTTCATCTTTATTGACTCTAGTGTGTGTGTGTTTGTACATGTTTAAATGAAATAACTTCCCGTTATAAGGTTATACCTTTCTGGTGCTTGTCTCCAGCCCCTTGTCTATGGAAGGAGGGCTTCGGTAGTCATGGAATAGGTCCTGGGGGACCGGGTCATGACATATTGGTGTCACAGTAGTCAGTTCTACCAACGAACAAGGACTCTGATATTTTAGTGTGGAAATACTGTTATGTGTTATATTTGTGTTTTTTAGTTTGGTGAATCTAGTGTTGGTGTTTCGGCTGACATATCCATCATGAGGACAATGAATTCTAAATTCCGACTTGGTGGATTAAATCACTGATTGTGTTTGTTTTTTTAAAATTGTTTCTTACGATATCTTTTCAGTCATATCACCGTGTATAAATTAATGATCATGGAACACATGTTTCTTATCAGTATGCTGCCGCATAGCCATACAGTTAGGATTCTTGAGAAAGTACACGACGATATTCCATCGAGTGATGAGGTTTCGGTGCAGGGCCCTCTAACTATGTTAGCACCTTAGGGTGGTGTAGTAGAAGCATCACCAACCGTTGGGAAGCTGATGCTACCAGTGGACCATGCACGCCAACTGAGCATGATACAGGAGTCCCAAAGGTAGAGGCCTTTGAGGATTCTATGTGGGACAGATACCCAGGCCGCTAAAAACTATCTGGAGAATGTGGCTAGAGTTTTCCTAATAGTTTGGAAATTAATTGTTCAGATTGTGTTCCTAGGTACTAGTATTTATCAGTGAGTGACCATAAGGATGGTCATCATGGTGACGAGGCTTTAGTACGTTGAGCGTTTTCCAAGATAGTACCTTTGGATAGTGTGCAAGCTATATCACTACCCATTGGTCAGCAGTTACAACTAGTAGTACCGGTAAAAAACACATGTATGCTTAGTGCCTTACACTTGTTTTAATATTAGATACCTCTCAGGTTCCGAGGAGATCCTGGATCACAGGAAGCTAATAACAGGCTTGAGAAGCTAGCCGGGTTTCCATCTAGCCAGGTCATAATTCTTTCAGACGATAGTCCTGGTAGAGATCCCTCTTCGCGGCTCAGCCGAATGATTACAGGATCAGATTACCCAGATCTTGCGATGAGGTGACTTTTCTATAGAAAATCATGGGATCCTTCCTTAGAGAAGGAGGTCTCTTTCTTGAAAAAGCTAAGGGGAGAGTGTTCCTAAGAGCTTCTTCAGCTTCACAGCTAAACATTTGAGTATTTGAGTATTCATTGAGGAATACCGACCATCCTAGGAACTCGAAGAATATAGAATTGTCAGTGCTTCAGGGCTCGAAACTCTGAGTGAGGTGTGTTTAGGGATATCTGAGCTAGAACTATTCTTCTATGCACTCATACTTATGTTAGAGTTCAAGAGATAACCTTTGTGGTTAAGTGTTCTTTGCCTGAATGGATACATCAAGTGAATGTTAGCAATCAGAAAGCTGGAAATGGATGCCAGTATTTGAGAATTTGGCATGTAAAATGTTTTGGGAATAGGAAGTGATAGGAACATATGAATCTATAGGGAAGCTGACGTGGAGGTGGAGCAAAGGGAGTCTCATGAGGTGGTATAAATTTTGACATGTTAAAGCCACCACCCCAATGTGGTCCCCACCATGCTCATGGAACTGGAAGGCAGCAGAAGGGAGTAGCTGCTTGCGGTCAATGAGTGTGACCCAAGGGTTCAAGGAATGATTTTTGGTAGAGTCGACGTCTACTAAATGATACAATATTATTGTACATAGGTACCAATCATTCCTTCTTACCACTTATCTTGTTCATGACCTAGAGTTTCCAGTTAAACCGATGACTTGAATATTACCTCTGGAGAAACCTTTTGGAGGAGACTCGATAATGAAAATCATACCGATAGTGTTATATGACCCTTGAGGTGAGAGATTTGGTTGGAAACTATTGGGGGAAGCATCGAGACCTTACGACATCAGTTTGGGTATGGGATGAACATCCAATGTTCATACTCAGATTGACTGTATTAGGAAAAAAGGATGTAGTATTTCTATAGCATTAGAATGTGTTTTCCATGGTTAGTGAAAAAATAGGAAACACTAGTAGCACAAGATAAAATCATGCATATGAGGGTGTAGATGATCACTCTTGAGTTAGCTAGCCTTACCCTCGGGACAATAGAAGTTTTCAGTTTTCAGTTTCCAACATTAGTAACAGAGTATGGGGACATCTTTACAAAAGATGTTTCCCGAAATACCTCCCCGTTGGGAGATTGACTTCTTCTTTTACTGGTAACTACTAAAGATTTGTACCTTACCTCTCCATGGTAGTGACACCCTTTCCATATTTGAAAAATGAATTGGAATGTGGTATAAAACAAACTCAGCAGGAAGTTTAGTCTACAGCTGCTGAGTAAGGCATCATAGTAGCTAATCACGCTATGGATATCCATCATGGATAATGATGGAGTATCATACCACCAGTCGGTGACTATAACTCCTCCAATTCTTCAGTGAGTTCGGGAGGCACTGCTTGGGACATTTACTGTGATTCTCGAAGTGCTCTGATATCCCAAGTACATGAACATTCTAGATTTTATAAATTTATGAAGCATGTCATCCTATTTAGATTATGAACTATTGTATGAGTGGAACTACATGAGTAGATCTTGATAGAGTTCTATAAATCCCATCGAGTGGTACATTCTGGAGTGGCAAAGATGTACCAGGACCTATGGCATTAGCACCGGTGTCCAGGGATGAAGAAGGAAATGGAAAAGTGTGTTTCATGATGCCTCACCCATCTGCAAGTGAAGGTCGAATATCTTGTTCTTGCAGGCTTAGTGCAGCCACTAGAAGTGCTGGAGTGGAAGTGAGATGGAATCTACATGGAATTTGTGACAGGTCTTTAACATACGTCCAGGGGACATGATTTTATCTGGGTGATCATTGATTGACTCACCAAGTCAGCACAGTTCCTACCTATCTAAGAGCAGGGATCATTAGAGGTCTTGGGATGCCTCTACGAACAAGAGATTTTACAACACCATGGGGTACCATCGACGATCATCTCTTACTGTGACACACGCATTACTTCCTAGTAATGGAAGGGATTATATTTAGAATTTGGGAATCAGCTAGTTTTGAGAAGTACCTTCCATATTCACGAAAAATGGTCACATGAAGTGGGCCATTCAAACACAAGAGGTCCTACATCATGCTTGGATCCTATATTTTGGAAACAGTATGGACAATAACGTTCTTGTGGTGGAGTAAACGTACAACAATATCTATCCCTCAACCATCAGTGTGGAACCATTCGATTCACTGTATTACAATCCTTGGAGATCACTTCTATACTGGATAGAACTAGGGGGTGTCTACACTTATGGGTCCAGATGTTGTATAGGCTACCACTGTGAATGTATAGATCATCCAAGAGATGATGAAGACTTCACATTGCAGACATTAGTCTTATGGTGACAGGATACAGAGACCCTTGATTTTATAAGTGTAGGACCATGTATTATTTCAATTCTCCTCCCGACAAGAACTATAGAGATTTGGTTGAGGCAGAAAACTCTCACTGAGGATTATAAGACCATTTTTTGATAATTCAGAAGATTCACGAGGTGGCATACCACTTGGAACTACCACCATAGTTGGAGGGGGTGTATGATGTCTTCTATTAATCCCAGAGGAGGAGATACATGCATGACCCATCTAAAATCATCGACCACATCGAGCTGGAATTTTATGATGGGGAAACATTTACAGAGGTTCCAGTGGTGATTCTGGATCGATAGGAGTGAGTCCTTCATGAGCGATCGATTCCTCCTGTGCGAGTTCACTAGTAACATATGAACCTCCACGGGATATCTTGGGAGCGAGACGCTTAGATTCATTCTCAATACCCCCATTTGTTTTCATAGTCTATGATGTGGCTTTTGAGGATGGAAAGTCTTAAGGTGGGGAAAATTAAAAGTCCCGTATTTTCCATGATTTCATTAATTATATGTAATTATAACGAGTCTGAGAAAATTGATGACACGTGATTCCAAATCTCGGTGTGGCCACAATGAATTTATAACCTATTTTTAGGGTACGTTCAGTAAATGCACGGGATGTGTTTTTATACATTTGAACTTGTGCTCGGATTAGAAATCAGAGGGTACCATTGAATTTGTAGTGAGGTAATTCAGTTAAGGGAGGCTTCACATCGACCATAGTATGTCCGGAGAAAAAGTTAGATTTTTGAATTTTTAAAAGAATAATAAAATACCTTTGTTATTTTATTTTCTTCATTATTTTCCTTCAATGGACAAGTGGTAGTGTGGGACCAGTGACGTGTCAAGACATTAAATTGGATTAACCCATAAAATCCTATGTAACAACATTTTTAGAAATGTCGAAGCTTTATATTAAATTAACCCCATAAATTCTACTAGTGTTACTTGCCCTCCACCTCTCCTATTTATATGAAGTATGGGGAGGAGCATTGGAACGAATACATCAAGAGATGAAGTTTTGATAAAGTGTCACAACGCCAACCCCTTAGAGGAACATACTACTTCTGGAAAACGGTGATGCGCTACACTAAATCCCGAATCGAAGAATGACGATTGAGCGACATTGTTGGCATCTTGTTGCGGGGATAACAAACACCGACTCTACCTTTAATCGGGAATGATCTCCAACGGATTTACGAGGTAGGTTTTACTTTGGTATTTGGTTTCAAAAGTTGTTGAGTCTTATGCACCCTCTTGATATTAAGCTAACACATAGGGCGCCGGAAAATGAACAAGTCCTGGACTATTCACCTTGTGTTGGAATTTTGGTGCGTTTTCCAGAGTGTTATTTCATGTTGGACGAATCTCGTGATGACGAGTGACCGCAGGAGCCGACAACGTCTGTCCGAAGAGGAGATAGAGATTCTCCATTGCGTGCCACTGGCAGAGAATTCAGGTTCGTAGCCATGGTGGGTGAAGACATCAACTGACAACAACAAGCCACTATAGAGGAGGCAGAACGACATCGTGCACCGCTGGTGATCAAGGGCTACGACTGAAGCCACGACGGGTAAAGAGGGCGGCCTACATGAGTTGGCTGCGGAAGTCAGAGGTGGAGGGCATGCCGTTGCCTGCTGTTGGAGGAGGCTACAGCATAAAACCACAATTGTTAAGGAAATTGACCTCTTGTGGGTTCTGCGGTGACCGGGTAGTTCCCCCGTTGTGCAACCACAATAAAAACAGAATGACCGGTTATCCATTTAAGAAGACCAGGTGTCTCACCCACTGGTTCAGGTAGGGTGGTCCCCGTCCCAGGCGGGCAGCACATTCCTAGTAAGCCGCACACCATCACGGACCGAGTCATGCATTCCTAACGGTCCATACCCCCCCCCCACGTGCCAGGCCGTGCGAACCCAACGTGTCTCGCCCCACTGTGATTCGGGCCGTGCGAGCCCAGCGGGGCACACCTACGGGGGTCGGGCAGTGCGAGTCCAGCGGGGTGGCTCGTGCGAGCCCAGCAGGCCTCCCCCTTGCGTACCACGCTGCAACACCCCTTGCTAGATGGGTTGGAGTATGACCCAGCAGGCTGAGCTCACTGTGGCCCAACCCACCCTGGTTGGACCCTGACTTGGTATATCTGACCAGGGAAGACTAGACCCGTACCTAATAAGGGCCAATTCCTCTTATAAGGACATAACATGTAACCCGAGCATCCATTTGATGAACCATCTACGGCGCTGGGACCCGTGGAGAAATACAATCTGTTTGATAAACTCCACATGAGAATTGGAGATATTTGGAGTATGAATGGGTTGGATCAATCCCAAATCCAACTGGGCCCTTGGAACTAAAACGCTTATAACTTGCACACTGGACGTCTGATTGACACACCGTCTGTCGCGTTGGACCCCTTATGACATTGAAGTCCATTGTGTTACTCCTTTGTGGAGATTAGTGGTTTTCTAGGTATAACTGGTATCTCAAGGGGTAGTATCTATGGATCTCAAGCATACAGGGTGAGATGAATCCTCTAGATGGCTATAAAATGAAGAAAGAACATTGATCTTAAGTGGGTCAACATCTATCGATATTGTGTGGGTCATAATCTATAAGATCTGCGGTGGGTTAAGAGAAATCCAACCTGTGTGGGTCTGCACATACTGATCCAGTGTGGGTCATATCCTATGGGGATCAGTGGGGGTTATTACCTATTGATCATGTGTGGGTCAGCATTAGTTCCTTTTAACTAAATAAGATGATCTAGCTAACGACTAATCATCTGTACTTATGTACTTAAGTTATACCTAATTGTGAGATTAGTCTTTTTATATTCGTGGTGTTACCTATGTGGTATTTCAATCTTCATGGTGTGACATTTGTGGTACTTCTACCTTCATGGCGTCACCTCTGTCGGACTTCTATCATTGTGGAGTTACCTGTGTGGTACTTCTACCTTCATGGTGTTTTCTTAGTGGTGTTACCTATGTGGCACTTCTACCATTGAGGTGTTATCTTTTTTTGTTGTTACCTGTGTGGTAGTTCTATCTTCATGGTTTTACCTATGTGGTACTGGTTGTGCCCAAATTTACCCTACTGGTAAAAGCGGTCGTTGAAGTACAAGAAGGGATCGAATCCACTGGGACCGAAGAAGAACCTTGAGATGCTATGATTTATTGATGGATTGGCTATGAAGTGGCCAACCTTGAGGTAGATTTTAATTTAAGAACTAAAGATATAATTTAAATAAGATATAATAAAAAATGATGTGAACTAAACAATTATTAATGGTGGGTTTATCTTAGGGTTTTGCTTGGGGTGTATTGGATGAATTTCTTTTCTTAGAAAATTTCATGTCATTAATTCAAGACATATCCAAACAATGAGATAATTCTTCCAAATCATTCACCAATTTGATCCCTACACAATTCCAAGGCCAATCACTAATTCACTTTGAGGATCACTTTAATGAGCACTCAAAGGAAATAGATCGCACTAGCACTCAAAATGTGTAATCATTAAAGTTGGCAAAGATGAGAAAGAATGTAACTCATCAAATGGAAATCCTAAAATAACGAATAGATTTAAATATTAATTACATGAAATAACATTCAATCCATGACCTTGCTACTCACTTGGATCAACCCTTAAGAGGTTAGCCCTCCATTGATTCTATTCTACCAATGGAAGCGGGATGTAGACTTATGGGGGCGGAATTGAAGAAGAAGAAAATTATTAAAAGAACGAACACTCCACCGTTGTGTGATGAATTCACAAGTGCGTGTGTGAATAAATTCACACTAAGATTCAAAGGTATAAACGTGTTAAGAAAAGGAAAATAAAAAGTGAAAAAGAATAAATTTTATTAAAATAATAAACGTGAAAGAAAAACATACATGGGAAAACTTGACGATGCCATTACAAAACGAAAGCGAGAAATGGCAATTGAAAGAAAAACATAGATTCAAAGGAAAATGTTAGATGATTATTACCTTCACCACCACATCCTTATATATTCATATTAGGAGCCTTAGGTACATCCCCCAAAAATTAATTCACCCTCCAACAATTAATAGAGTCAAATGGAGGGTGAATAATCAAAAGGAAATTGATGTTTTGAATTTGACCCGGAAAACTGTCCAGATTCGTCCACCATATTGACGTGTGAATTATAAATTGAAGAAGGCCGAATCCGGATGGGTTGTAGAAGAGAAATATTTTCTTAAATGTGTCTTCTAGAAGATCAAAAACCTTCAGGAAATTTGGATGATCCGTTTGGATGTTATGTCCGAAATGGTGGGACATATTTTTGTGCATTAATGACGAGTCCACCATTTAAAGCTCAACTTCAGATCCCTTTATCATCATGAAAACATCAGAATTAGCTCCGGACACAGTTGAATAAAATGATCCTCCTGTTTTTATCTTTCTACTGTATAAATTGTAGCTTCATTGGGCTTGGTTTCTGGGCCCCACATTTGTTTGATGGGCCTTAGGCCCATTATGCCTTTTCCAGCAAGTTTCTGCCTTCAGGAAAAAATTCTCCATATTCCTTTGGGATTCATCCAGCGGACCTAAAAGATAAATTGTTCCAAACAAAGTGATCAATCATATCCCAAAATTTCAAATTCATAAAATGAATATAATTTTGTCCACAAACAAATGAATGATTGGTCCCAAATTTTCATTTTAAACATGAATTGCATTTAAGATGAGAAATGAAGTTCTATTTATGTAATGCACTAAAAACAATGTTTATGGACTTTGGAACAATGAATATAAAGATATTAACAATCAATATTAGCCACTTTCAGTGACTAATCACACCCTCCAACTTGAGTATTGCTAGTCCCGAGCAAAATAAATTACAAATATGAAATTCAAATCCCCTTTTCCAAAAACATATTAATACACTTTGCTCACCCAAATATCTAATATTAAAAAAATGAAAACCCATCAAAATAATTAAAAACAAGTTAGGTCCATAATCATATCCCAAGCCCAAGCCCATTCCTTTGTTCAAATTCATCGCTGCATTTCATCCAATTCCAATTAAGCATGATAAAGTGTTGTGCATCATAAAAGATATGGGGCCTATTTTATTGTTCAAGGGGAAAAAATGGAAGTGCTAGGTGGGAATCCCATTAATCCTTAAGATGAGTATCCATTTTTTTTAATTTTTTTGATTTTTATTTAATTTTTTTTAACCACAATAGATATGAAAAGACTAACTCTGGGCAAGACAACTATGGAGTCACGATCCCCAAGTGCCGGACGCCACGCATTTTGTCAATTTCATGCTCTACAATAGAGATATAAAGCCTAACTCTGGGCAAGACAACTATGGAGTCATGATCCCCAAGTGTCGGACAACACGCATTTGGACAAAACATTTCTCTATGTGGTCATTATTATTTTTTTCAATTATTTTTTTGTTTTTGGTTTTTTTTTGTTTTTTTTGGATACTCAAATTAAACTAAAAGTGACCCAGAACCCAATGCTATAATGAAAGGGACCCAAGAACTCAAATTTACACCCACGATCCAGTAGACGTGCATTGTGGCATTTTTATTAAGAGTATGAAAATGTAATCTTTGAAAAATCACATCGGAAAACTTCACTTTCATAAAACTACGCTCATGAACTTAAACTTGCATTAAAATCAGAATCAAGACAAGCAAAATTTATTTGATATCCAATTTTAGAGTTTTCAATGTGTGTTTATCATGTTTATGGTTAATGGAATTTTTCTTTTCATTCATGTTTTTATTCACAACAAAAAAATAATTTTTTATCTCCCCCCATCATAGAATAACACTGTCCCCAGCGTTTAAAGAAAATAAATGTTAGAAGGGGGTAGGAGGGGAGTTCAAAGAAGAAATTTAAAATGAAAATCATGGAATAAAGACACCTGGTGGTTGATGATGATAGCGTATTACATTGTCTCCCTTCAATCCTGGATTTGAGTCTCAGCGGCTTGGATGGTGGTGAATGGATTTTCCTTATGGCTTACGATATGTCCTTTTTTTAACCTATAAAAACATAAAAACAAAAAAAAAATAAACTGATGATACATTGTCTTCTTTATATTTTCTGGGTAAGGTATTACTCAGATATCACACCACGTGACACGGATGAATATGGTGCTCCCCTTTCATACCCATCCTTACTCAAAAAATAAGAACACGTCAACAGCCTATGGTAATTTATTATATGAAAAATAAAAAGATTCAAAATGATTGGAAACAAGAAAACCATGGGTTGCCTCCCATGCAACGCTTTTGTTTAACGTCGTTGGCTCGACTTTTACCCCCCAACTTATCCAATTCCAACTTTAAAAATTTTAATTAACCCAAATTTTTCCACTTCAATAAGATTGAGATTGATTGTTTTTTTGAAATTTGTTTCATGTGAAATCCTTTGTTCTATAATGAGTGGTAAAATCCATGTAATATCATAAATGGTTGATTGAATTGAATATCTAGTATTCCCTAAGACATCAATAAACATTCCCAATTTTTTAGTTTCAAGAGGATAATAAATTGAAATTTCATGGTATTGGTTATCCACATTTAAGAGTGGGGAAGAAAGGAGAAAACCTTTGAGTTCAGGTTGATAAAAATTTACAAAAGATGAATGGAAATTTGAATCAAAAACAGTTTCTTCTCCATGAAATTTAGAAATAATTGGTTCATTTTGATATTTTGATTGCTCCCAAAAATTTTCCTTTTGAATTTCGGGAGTGGGTATAGACTCAATATTTGTTAACTCTCCCAATGGTTCAATGATTGGTGATTCTAAAAAATCATTTTTGGTGCAATATTCTGGACATTCAATCCTTGAAAAATAATTTCCCTCTTGTGAATTCATGAAATCAATTTCATCCTGATTTAAATACTCATCAACAATTCCTTCATGTTCTTTATCTTGAATTTCAACATTACGAGACCAGATCTCTTCATTATCCAACTCTGTATTCCATGATTTTAAAGTAGTTTCTTTACTAAATTCACATAAGTTATGTGGGAAACAACATTCTTCTATAAGTGATGTGGAAAGGTCATCCTGAGTGGGAATGGGTTCTTCATAAGTCTCAATGTTTTGTATTTCTAATCTCAATGATGAATCTTCTGAATTCATTTTAACCATTTCTTCACACAAATGTTCAAGAATTTTTTCAGAATTAGGATTGATTGTTGTTTGTAAATCATCAACATCATTAAGTTTGATCTCTTCAAACATCTTTGAGAGGTATGGAAATTGATCCTTTAAAAAATTAGCATCCCATTGATCTTTCATGTTATCAGGTGTGGGGTATTCATTTAAAGGTTGATAAAAGTAATTTCCTATGTGAGGGGATTCCCAATGTTGATTTTCTATTCGATTCCAGCCCGATTTTATGAAAGGAAATTGTTGATGATACTCCATTGAAGTTTAATGAAATTTGTATTTGGATTTGTTTTTTTTTGGAAAAACAGAAAGGGGAAAAGAAAAGAGAAATAGAGGTGAGAAAAGAGAAGTTATGTGAGAATAGAAGGTGGGTGTCTAAGAAAACTTACATGGGTCCCCGGAAACGGCGCCAAAATTTGGTTGCGCCCAAATTTACCCTACTGGTAAAAGCGGTCATTGATGTACAAGTAGGGATCGAATCCACAGGGACCGAAGAAGAACCTTGAGACGCTATGATTTATTGATGGATTGGATATGAAGTGGCCAATTTGAGGTAGATTTTAATTGAAGAACTAAAGATATAATTTAAATAAGATATAATAAAAATGATGTGAACTAAACAATTATTAATGGTTGGTTGATCTTAGGGTTTTTCTTGGGGTGGATTGGATGAATTTCTTTTCTTAGAAAATTTCATGTCATTAATTCAAGACATATCCAAACAATGAGATAATTCTTCCAAATCATTCACCAATTTGATCCCTACACAATTCCAAGGCCAATCACTAATTCACTTTGAGGATCACTTTAATATTCACTCAAAGGAAATATATCGTACTAGCACTCAAAATGTGTCATCGTTAAAGTTGGAAAAGATGAGAAAGAATGTAACTCATCAAATGGAAATCCTAAAACAACGAATAGATTTAAATATTAATTACATGAAATAACATTCAATACATGACCTTGCTACTCCCTTGGATCAAACCTTAAGAGGTTAGCCCTCCATTGATGCTATTCTACCAATGGAAGCGGGATGTAGACTTATAGGGGCGGAATTGAAGAAGAAGAAAATTATTAAAAGAATGAACACTCCACTGTTGTGTGAGGAATTCACAAGTGCGGGTGTGAATAAATTCACATTAAGATTCAATGGTATCAACGTGTGAAGAAAAGGAAAATAAAAAGTGAAATAGAAAAATTTTTATTAAAATAATAAACGTGAAAGAAAAACTTACATGGGAAAACTTGACGATGCCATTACAAAACGAAAGCGGTAAATTGCAATTGAAAGAAAAACATAGATTCAAAGAAAAATGTTAGATTATTATTTACTTCACCACCACCTCCTTATATAGGCATATTAAGAGCCTCAGGTACATCCCCCAACAATTAATTCACCCCCCAACAATTAATAGAGTCAAATGGAGGGTGAATAATCAAAAGGAAATTGATGTTTTGAATTTGACCCGGAAAACATTCCAGATTCATCCAACATATTGACATGTGAATTAGAAATTGAAGAAGGCCGAATCCGGATGGGTTGTAGAAGAGAAATATTTTTTTCAATGTGTCTTATAGAAGATCTAAAAATTTCAGGAAATTTGGATCATCCGTTTGGATGTAATTTCCGAAATGGTGGGACGGATTTCTGTGCATTAATGACGAGTCCACCATTTAAATCTCAACTTCAGATCGTTTTATCATCATGAAAACATCATAATTAGCTCCATCCACAGTTGAATAAAATGATCCTCATATTATTATATTTCTACTTTTTATATTTTAGCTTCATTGGGCTTGGTTTCTGGGCCCCAAATTTGTTTGATGGGCCTTAGGCCCATTATGCCTTTTCCAGCAGGTTTCTGCCTTCCGGCGCAAAAGTATCCATCATCCTTTGGGATTCATCTAGCGGACCTAAAAGATAAAATGTTCCAGAAAAAGTTATCAATCATATCCCAAAATTTCAAATTCATAAAATTAATATAATGTTGTCCACAAACTAATGAATGATTGGGCCCAAATTTGCATTTTAAACATGAATTGCATTTAAGATGAGAAATGAAGTTCTATTTATGTAATGCACTAAAAAAATGTTTATGGACTTTGGAACAATGAATATAAAGATATTAACAATGAATATTAGCCACTTTCAGTGACTAATCAGATACTTCTACCTTAATGGTATTATCTTTGTGGTATTCTTCTCTCATTTATGATATGTGTATATCTTGATTCCTTAGGTATATGTATGGGAATATACATATGTAGAGTTGATGTATTATTCTTCATGCATTGAGTTTTGAGGTCTTTCTGTGTGGTTTTTCCTTTTTGGAACTTTAGGAGACCTACATGGGTCTCAGGGTCCCTACTGAGTATCATTATTCTCACACCTATGTGGGTTGCGCCCGCACCATGTTGTGTCTTGTGTAGATGACATACAATGTTTATCGAGGATGATGGAGCCAAGACTAGATGTTGCACGGAGGTTGACCATTTGGAGTGACGTGACACAAGTAATACTGATCAAGAGTTGTACCTAACCTTAAGGTAGGAACATTAGTGGATAATCCATGAGCTATTTTTCACTTTTCAATTGTACTTGTACTTGTACTTTTTAGTTGGGATTTTTTTCCGACCCCTTTTATTTCAGCACTTTTTACTACAAAAATTATTGTGTGGTTGCATCTTATTTCATTCTAGTCAGTGTGTTTGTATAGGTTTAAAGGAAATTCCCTTCTGTTATAGGGTTACACCTTTCTGGTGTAAGTCTCCAGCCCCTGTCCTATTGATGGTGGGATTGAGGTAGTCACGACACGAGCCCCAGGGGACGGGTCGTGACAGTTTTCCTAGTGTCTAAACCCATATTGGATTTGTTCCTTGTGTTATATTGATAAAATTTTGGAAATGGTTATTTATTTTCATCTAGTACACTCTCTCCCAAATTCACAATCCCATATATTATTTCATTAGATTAGGATTGTTTTCTTAGGACCTGAACCACCTTGGATGTTATAATTAGGCTACAATCAAGACTAGATTAAGACTACTAGGTACTTGTTTCAACAGATCCTCAAACTTAATAATATCTGAGTGAAAAGATAAGTGTACCCAAATGTATTTCACTCACTCCATTATTCAAATGACTAGTATTGATATCTATGAGTTTGTTTGAACTTTTTGGATCATAATTTTACACATATGATATCATACACATACAAATTTTCATGATTCCTTGGGTCTTTCTTATTACTTATTAATTATATATATATAATTAATATTGTTCAAAAACAATCTGGTTTAGTCTAAAGTAAGAAAATTTGTATGGGTATCCTCTAAGAACCAGAGCTGGCTAAGTAGTAGTTTTTTGGAAACATTCATGTATCATATTACTTACTCACAATTTTTTAATCATTTGCTGGATAGTATTATATTCCATTGGTAATGACATACTATGATTTATTGGTTCCCTTAATGAGCCAACAATTGGTACCCATATACATTTCTTGGGAGAAAGGTGTTTTTGGGGATGAACCCATCTATAAAAGCATTATTTTTTCAACGATTGAGTATGTTAACAGAGGACTAATCTAGGTATTGTGATGCTATTGAATATTATGTTTTGCTCTTTTTATACTTTTTTATATAATATTCTGAAATATATTAACATCGCATTTCTGTATGGAATCAACATTTTTTTATTCTATATATAATATTTTCTACTATGTTTTTTATTTTTATTACATTTGGATGGTTAACATCCAAAATTAAATTTAATATCTATCAGAAAAAAATATTTATTACTCATCATTATGCCAAGTTGATTATGAGGGTAACATCTCACATGAAAAAAATCATAGACCATAGCTGCTTGTTGTTAGCCACTATAATATGGTGAGACACACTTGAGGTCTCGATTACATCTAGCTTAGGTTACATGTGAGTTAATCTCATCTGTTTCATCATATAAGTAAAAAAATAAATTATATTTCATTAAAATAATATTAAATATTAATTTAAAAAATTATAAATATATGAACCCACTCTATTCTCCAAATGTGTTATAATAATTACCATTTGGAAATAAATTATAACATATTATGAAAAAAAATCAATATTAAGGAAATTTATCTATTATATTTCTTATAAAATATATTTGATATAAAAAAAATAAATGTCACTAAACACATTATAATAATGAAAACATGGAAGAAATATTTCAGAAAAAATTAAAATTTAGAACATATAGAGATCATATGAATATTATAAATCCCAACCATACAATTTGAAAAAAATATTAAAAACCTGTCGTTCAAAACAAAAAATTCACATAATAATATCACACATCAATTTTTTTGTTTAATCATGATAATAAATACAATAATGGTATATAGAAACCAATTCATTAAAAAATTTCCCCCAATATTTACTCCTTTATATTAAATAGAAAAAGGATAAATGAATTATATAATTAATTTAAATCAAAATATTTAAAATTAAAACAAAAAATTAAAACATTGATGAAACAATTCGCATCATTAAGAATATAAATATTAATTTTCAAACTTATATAACAATTTTATTGGATGAATACTCATAAGAGACTTGCACTAACTATATGAAAATAATAATAATAAGTATAGAATGGGTTGTATGTTATATGAATTGTTTTATAGATAATTCAAGTCAACTTCATAATAGTTTTTTTCATCATTCTATTCCTCCAAATCAGCATGTTTCTCACAATACCTCATAAATCAGAAATATAAAATGAAATTAATCAATTAATGACTAAAAATCTCAAATTTAATCAATAATAAATTGTTATTTCAAGATAAAAACATCTTGAATACCCATTGTAATACAAGTGTTAGTGTACCAAATATTTTCCACGTACTAATTCAAACCAACATCTCATGCTCCGACGATCAAATATTCTATCACCCATGAATTTTAAAATAATATATAGTTCTTGATACAATATATTCATTAATAATATCAGGATATAATATTACTATAAACTTGGTGTACTTTCATATCAAAAAATGTGCATTGGTGGTTTCTAGGGGAAGAGAACTATAGTTATGAAATAAAAACATACCTTGTTGTCAATGATTTCACTCAATAATAAACTAAAAACGACTAAACCCCAACCAAATTTTCCATGTAAAAACTACATAAATTGGAGACCGATGAATATTAAATATGAAAATTCTATAAACACAAATAGAAATTTTACTAAAATTGAAAAAAAATCACAAAAAATGTAAATCTAATATATATAATAATAACCATTTCACATCACCAAAATTAGAAATAAATTAAGGGAACCAATTTAACAACAATAAAAAACTCACAGGGATGTTCAATGTGGTATAATAAAAAAAGGATAAATAATAAAAACTAGTCAATAACGATAAACAATGCTTAACCCCCCACAACTATATTCCATGTGGATGATAATCGCCTTTATCAACCAACATAAATAAAGAGATATCCAAATATAATCCCTAACATCCAATAAGAACCAATACTATACCAATAATGATTGAAACCCATGAGAATAAAAATCATAGTATGTATCCTCCTACTATCATTTCTATACATTAAAGGTAAAACCATTCGATATCGGATTGAAATAAAACTACAAAATAAAACATTTTTATTCAAAAACATAAAAATATATCTATAATATATAAGCATTCCATATAAGATAGAAAACCAATACTTTTTATCGGGAAAAAATGATATTATATTAATGAATGATTTAATTTAAAATAATAATGTTATATTAAAACCCAATTATAGTGGCCTATTTGAAACCTGATATGAATAATATAATAGTCTCCTGATTTAAATAATACATCTTCCAAATGGTCATAGAACCCATAGAAATAATATTTTAATGTCTTGGAGTATTATGACATATTCATCTTAATCTACATTATTTTATTCATTAATTGAACTCATGAATACTTCCTTTTACAAATTCAAACAATTATACATATCTTCACAACCAAGGGATATTAAAACATATTTAAGGGAAAATTTAATATTCTTAGAAGGGAAAAATCTATTAGTATGAAATAATAGTTTAGATCATGATAAAATTATAAAAAATATTAGGGGAGAATATTTCTATTGAATGAACATTGAAAACTAATAGATCTTCCTATATATTAATTAATGTGAATATAATCTCAATTGAAAAATCATATTCCATGGATAAGGTACATATAATCATTATAAACTAAACAATATTCACAGATCATAGTCATAAGAACATATTTATTTCATACGTTAGCGGAATAAAAAGGCATATAAAAAATTGCTCAAGACTACTCATCGAGACATTCATCACATTCCAAGATTTAGATGACCATGTGTCACGACCCAGATCTGTTCTCCATCAAAAAAAGCCCTAAAAATATCACGTGAGAAGGTCTAAAGGAGGTCACAGATCCCCACAGGCATGGAAAAGTTCCCATGTATCATAAAATTGAATTTGGGAATGATTTACCTGATATTATAAACATGAATCAAAAAATAAAACTAATATATCGAATCTGGATTTTTCCAAACAAACCATCTTTTAAAAAAATTCACAATTGAAACACATAATATAAAAACAATTATCAAATACTAAAACAATTGATGATACAAAAATTGTACAACCCAAGAACCTCCACATGGAAAGAAGCAACACCCTAAAGCTATCTCCTTAACACTGTATCACGAAGGACCGCTAAAAACCCAAACCATTGGCACAAAACATTGTACCCAAACATGTGACAAAAGTATCTAGTTCTACTTACACCCAAAGGTCTAAGTAGGATGTGAGGCAAAGCCTATAGGATACCACCACTATGATAATTGATGTCATAAAATTTCAGATACTAAAAGCTTGAATGTTTTCATAAACATTAAATGCAAATATAATTTTTTAAAGAGATGCAGTTTTAAATAAAAACATTATTAAAATGGGACACATTAAAGAATAAATACTTTTAAAATAGATTTAAAAAGCTCCTGAATTTTCCATCCAATCATACCGTATTCCTATCGTAATAATAATGTATCTAATTAGCACACACAATGTGAAATAAACCCAAGGTAATAGCTCATTGTTTGTCCCTGGTACCTTGTATCATGTTGAATGTAACTATAAAAATAACCATTATCGAGAATACGATCCACTAGTTGGGATCATAATATTATCATAGTGGCCCCCATCATCATCATAATCATAGTTTTGTTGGTGTTTTCATCATCAAACATTCTACGTGAAACTAGGGGCATACTCCATATGATCACTAGAATACTAGTACATGTCCAACCACCAAGAACTCTGGGTTTTCCCTTTTCGGCTCAAACATGTTCCATAATCCATGAAATACAATTTGTACATTCAAATACCACTTCCACATCACAGACACACGAAAAAACCCACACAATTATCACATAATCCCCTTTCTCAGTAAAATTAATTTTGAAATCATACTCACACAAAAACAACCTGCAACATGTTTCATATCTCTTTTAGAATTTGATAAATCCATTATGTAGTCTTATAATACATTTCCAACATGGTAAACATCACATGATAACCCTTTAATGACAAATTAGACCATTTTAAAAACATACACCAACCAAAACAGTACATAAACTTCCTTTGCACACTTCATGTTACTCAATAACCCATTCACAATTTTCATAAAACACATTCAAGAAGTATAAAAAGGTTATGCAGTCATCATATTCATAAGCCACCTGATTCTCAAGGAATATAGCAGAACCATGTTGAAACCCTAGATGCTCGCGGCAGAGTCCCCCCCCCCGTCCTGACGGTGGGAGGGGGGAGGATGAATATGTTCGGATGCCTCTATGTAAGAGGTAACCATTCACCCAATTTTCTAACACTAGCTTCCTCCCGGACATTCAGATGATATCGATAATCCCAAAAGACCATGACCGTCATCTTGGTGATCCTCAGCTTGTGATTTCAAAATCATAGTAGTATGATGCATCGAGTCTTGCGGATCGGATGTTGGTAACCCACTTCAATCACATACGGCCTTTGGTCGATGAATATTATTGATTTTTGTTTAGAAAATGGGACATGCATGAACACGTGATTTTTTGTCTTCTTGATACGCGATATATTATGATTAGATTTGCTTCCGAGGATGATCTGATATGGTTTATGTCCAGTTCTCCTCGTTGTTGCGGGCATTGCAAGTTCTTCCTACTTCCATTGTCATTTGATATGTGCATGAATCACGACCCACCCTCCATCGCGACATGGGTCAGTTTGCCTCCACTTCATTTACCGTTTCAAAACCCCGCAATTATCCATGTGATTGGGAATATGGTTGGCCGATTCTTATGCTATGATGTCCGTACCTCTACTGTATGTCACCTAATAAACCCGCACATCTATGTCAAGGTGGACTTGTTGAATCCCCCCGTAGAGTAGTATTGAATTGCAGTTGGAACGAGGTTTATATGGTAGCAGGACGTGGTGTTTGAGTCTTGGGTGAGCTACTGCTCGAAATGTCATCGCCTGGGGCACCTGGTGTCGTAGTGAAATGGTGAATGGAGGAGCATTAGGTTTGATCCGATGGTGAGGATATGTGAGGGATAGAGTCAGTTGACCAGGGTGGTTAATAGAAGAGATTCTGTTTCTGAGAAGCGTGGTACAATGGTAGTGTAAACAAACATAGTAGCCTCTTCCAATCTGATTGTCAATGTAGTATTTTATCGGCTCTAATATGATCTGAGGGTAGGTGATGGTGTGAAGAAGGCTGTTGATAGGGGTGAAGGTACGGATGTTCCTAGTTCTGAACGGTGGTGGATTGGTTACAATAAGGGTTTTGTGCAAGCTCAAGAGACGAGTCTTGGGGAAGTGGGAATCTTGGAGTAAGCTGTATGTGAGGATCAGACGTCTGTTAGGGTTTCATAAGTCTGTGATGCTGGGATTCAGGGCATGTCTGAGGGTAAGGATAGTGTGATGGCCAATGTCTCAATGGGGAATCAGTTTCGAGGGCTGGAGTAGGAGGATATGGAGGAGGTCGTGCAGGATAGTGCCAATATGCAGACCGAGAGTGCTTTTAAGTTAGATCTCTCATTGAAAAAGGGATCTGCGAAGGCTATTAATTGCGGGAAAATCCACAATGCATAGCTGTGATTGAAACTAATTTTCAGATCTATCCGACCAAAATTGAACCTTATTAGGATATGAAGATTCTCGGCAAATGGGGGGATTTACCTACTAGTGACAAAGAAAATGACAACAGCATGATTCTACCCTCATATAGTGATGTTGTTCAGGGAGAGATGTATATGTTGACTGGGAGCCAAGAGGATGTGCTTGAATCACTATAAAGACGACCGAGGAAGGAATACTCATACCTTCCAATGTCGATGCCCACCAAATATTTTAATAAAGGTATAAAAACTACAAATAGACTAATTTCTTTGTAATGGTTGAATATTAGGCAAAAGTATGTCAAGGTCCTCAATCAATTTGAAAGCTCAGAATGGGAATCAGAGACTGTGGATGAAGATTTTGTTCAGGGAGGTAGTGTTGGGTTACAATTTGATGGTCGGTAGTTTTTTTTGGTTCTATTGCGCTTATTTTATGACAATTTCTTTTATTTTAATAAATAGTTAGGGGCCTTTCCTCTGGTTAAGATTTCTGTTATAACAAGGCTTATCACATCGAACCCATTCAAAACAACCCTTTGAGGAAAATAATTACAATAAAAATTACCACACTATAATTGGTATACCCTTTTCAAAAAATAATAAATCACTTTCATATTTTATAAAACTACGAAAAAGGATATCACATGAGTAACATTTAAAAAATACAGAACATCAAGAAAAATGAAACTTTAACAATAAATGCTTAACTAATTCTACCGAAAATTGTTTATGAACAAAAAAACATATAAAAAACAAGGTAAATTAATAAATCAATTATGATAACTCGTCAATAATTGTTTACACGTGGAATCACCTACCTTTTCTGTAAAAACTCAAAATTTGTTGTGTGGAACATCACATGCACCACCACCGCACCATAAGGGAGTTAAATCCAACCTAAACCGCCAATATGAGACCAAGAAACTCAAATACAAACCCAATGTGTGGACCATAACATCAGGAAGGTTTTTAAATTCATTAAAGGGTAAAAGAAACCCTAAGGAGAAGAACTAAATGAAAGTGAGAAAGTCTTAATTGAATGATTTTAATGTCCCCCCATCCAATTTCCCTTTCAAAATAGAGTTAGAAGGGTGGGTAAGAGTGCTTGGAGTTTGTCTGTGGAGTTAGGGCACGAAATGGAGAACAAATGGGTGGATTTGGGTATATTGTGGAAGGGAAAATGGGAAATACAAAATGTTTTTAATGTGATGGACATGGAAGCACGGGTTGTCGGCATGGTTGAACAAACCATTCGGTCAAACCATGCAACCTGTTCTGGCCACCCAAAATTATGCAATTTCCTATAAATTCAATGGGTGACTATGGGGAATTCAAGGGGTGGATATAGGCCATGGATAATGATAAATAATAACCAAATGAAGAACCCATTTTCACCTCAAAACACATACAACACAATGGTACAAATTACCTCAACAACATACCCCACAAGTGGTTAAACTAAGAGTGTCACATATCCAACACCAAACAACCTCCACCTCATACCATCACTTTGAAAAATGAGGAGTCCAAGTACAACAATATGACAGCAAGTCTAAGTCATATATCAATAATATAAGAGGCGCCAATATTTAAACAAGGAACACTCGGAAACCATTGGAAAACTAAGAAAAAAAATGAAATTCATAAAAATGCGTTGAATTATAAATATGGGTGTGAAAATTCTCCACACCATAAATTCTTCTACCTCAGAAAGCCAGAACAAAGCAAAATTTTGAAACCAAATTCAACCAATTAACCATGATGTACTCCTTGGACATGTTTCACCCCTAGGACAAAACACCTCTTGTGATCAATTAATGTAAATAATACTCCCTCAAACCAAAACATACCCAAATTTCCTGAAATGATTAAGAAAATTCAAACTTAATCCCAGAATAAAACACCTCAAACACTAATCAATGAACCGTGACCAACATATCTCAATGAAACAACAATAACGAGTGAGGTTACCACAAAATCACTTCCACAAAACTATTGGGCACACTCCAACCGCAATGTTTACCCAAGGAAGATGTCGGTAGTTAGATACCTCCGAAGGAGTCTACCTATCACCAAGCCCATTCCATGTAAAATCCATGTTACTAATTCATGGAGACATAAATGGGTTCCCCACCATAAGAGACAACTGAAATATTCCTGATACGCAATTAGTACACTAACAAGGGTATCCCAAAACTGACTCCACGACATAGGTTGAAGATTTCCATTAATAATTTCCAAAATAACTTACATAAGACTCATAGTGGGAATCCCCACTATAAGAACCAACCAACATAACTGACTAGCATGGGACATCAAAAAAAAAACTCCCGAAATTTTAATGAGTTGGGATGGCCACACGATTAATCCACCTAGTTTGGAAAACCGTGCACAAACCATGTGGATCCTTCTATCTACATGGTTTCTTGGGACATAGTTACCACTAACAATGTTCAACCCGTGCACTTAACATGTCTAGAAAAAATTCAAACCTTTCTCCAAATGATCAAAGGAAATAAAGGGGGTACGTACTCGGGCTACAACATGGAATCAATGTCCTCCCACCTCTACTAAAGAATGGGAACAATTGTAAAAAGATGAAAAAACTGGATTATTAGACTATTCCCACATTTCATAATGAGGAAATGAAATTGCACAATAGTTTGAACAACCCTAGAATTTCCCTAGACTATACACGCACATCACTCCGAGACTTATTCTTCGAGCTCAAAAATATTGAAGCATCATCGACCTCATAGTTAGGCATTATAAACTCCCGAAATGGAACATTCTCATTCAGTTCCATGAAAAATATAACATTATCCCATAGGGGTTCACCAAGACATAACAGATTCCAAACTCACAATAGCCTAACTTAAAATTTCATAGAAACAAGTTCTTAGTAGACGCAAACACATTACCCTATGTTTCTTCAGATGATAAATGGAAAGAGGGAAGGATATATGGAATCAATTTCCTAAAAACAAAGGATGTCGAGTTTTCACAAAAGGAAAATAAAATCATACAAAAAAGAGACTCACTAATGATTGTACAAATTTACAATTCCATAAAAATTGATCAAGAGTCATCATAAGGCATCACCGAACATGACCATTGTGACTGATAAAAACAATACATGGAGAGGAACCTTATGAAATATCCCCAAACATCACACTATTCTTGAATGTGGCCATAGCATACCCTCATGACCAGATTTCACATATTTGGGGTTTAATGTGAACCCCTACGTTGAACAGTATGAAGGACCCAGATCCCCTCTTATACACCATCCACATTAACAAACCCAGACTACTTTCACCATTGAATAATTAGGTAACTTAAGAAACTGAGGTATTTTTCAACCTTCCACAGGCATTGTACCACACCAAGTGGATACAAAAATCCTATAAGGGATATGTTTTATACACAATCTATAATTCTTAAGAAAACGATTCATTATATTGATCTATTGGAGGATCATCCAATGGAAAAAAATATTTGTAGCACTTTAGTCGTGCATTAATTCTTATTGTGGGCGTACCATATCCAACGACAGAACCCAAGGACCCATCCATGTTGATACATTATTCAAAATGATCCACAAACCATAACCAAACACAAGATGGGATCCTCCATAATGGCTTCCTGAAATTTTCTCAGAAGAGACCACTAACCAGTCCTTCAACCAAACTTACCAATGAAACATAAACCAAAAACACCATTCAAACAATTGGGGTTCTTGGACTCAAAACACCCCACAACAAAAACATTCCAAAAACATATAAGACACAATATCCAAAACAATTTATAAAGACATCATTTTTTCCGTTAAAATAATCTCTTTGAAAATAAATATATTAGCAGTTAGTGTATCCACCAATGGTACCCCTTGTATCTCATAAATGCATGATTTCATGCCACACCAGGAAACCTCCTCAAAGCCATCAAAACACTCATCCATCCCATTAATTAACCATCCATAACTCCATATAACCACATGTATGTGGTCTCCAATGGAAATAAAAATGGATAAAACAAAAATTCCATTAACTTTTCCGAACCAAATCAGTCAACCAATACATCCTTTTTCTCAAGACTGCTAACCATGAAATCAAAATCTCAATTTAAATATTTCAAAACTTTATAAAAATGATAAATCATTCAAATAAGAACTCACTTTAAAGTCATAGACATTAATTTAAATACATCTCAAACCATTTAAATACATTCATGGTTTTATAAAAACACCCTTTCTTCAACCGCCCATTCTTTTGAATACTCATCTCTTCTTATTTAAAAAAGATTTCAATGATTAATAAAACAACTCAAAATATCCACATTCATTCAATAAAAACTCACATTCAATCCATGTACATTAATTTAAAAACATTCCTCCCATTTTAGAAAACTTTTAATATCTTGACAACTCTATTTCATAGATCCCTATTTAATTTGTAAATCAACTCTTCTCAGCTTAAAACAACATTCCGAAATTTCATAAAACATTTCATATGATCTCTAGTTACCAAATAAACATCAATTTCCAAACACCACACACAACCTCCTAAACACTCTATCTTAGAAAAAAACATTCACTAGTTTAGAAAACTCTCTTGGAAACACATTTCTAAATCCATCATTATCACAGTTCTCGCTTTTAAAAGAGGTGTAAACACACGATTTTTTATTTCAAAAAACTTCTTAAATTTCTGTTCTACAATTATAGAATTCAATCCACATAAACTTTTCTATAAAATAATTTCAAAAAAGTTCACATTTTTTAATAAAGTCAGTTTTTTATTTTAATCCATGTTCCAAGATTTCAACATGAAGAGACACGAGACAATGAAAGAGGAAACAAGTTTCGGTGGGTGACATGGACATATGATTGGTGGCCATACGCTAATCACTTCACTGTCACAGAGAGTGTTCTAGGGAAATTTCTCTGGCTCCACATGGCATTCCATACCCTGTGAGCTCACTACGACTATTAACCCAACACCCATCTCTTTTCCCGTTATCATATTCAAACCAAAAAAATCAAGTGACATAGATAAAAACCAACATACCATGGAGACATGAACCACGTCACAAGGTGAGCTGGCCAGACACTCTAATCATAATAAAAAATTCAAGCCCAAACAGTCCTAACTCTAGTCTATCCCAACTTTTCCCTAAATAACATGACCCAAATAGTGAACAATAACCTCCTATGATACCATTTGGTGACAAAACAGATCTGGTCACCATCAAAAGCAGCACCAAACCCGACATGTGACAAGAGTTGAAGGGCATTCCCTATCCCCACGAGATATCACAAGTTCCAAAATATCATAAAATGAAATTTGGGAAAAATTTACCCAAGTTTATAAAAATGAAACAATAAATAGTACTAATATAAAAAATCTGGATTTTTCAAAACAATCAATTTTTTAATAAATTTCGTAATTGAATTACATATTTTAAATAAAAATAATGAAAGACTATAACAACTGAAAAAAAAATGTGCATCCCACTAACCTTCTCAGGGAAAGAGGCACTACCCTCAAGCCATATCCACAATACTGCATCAAGAAGGAATGTTAAAAACCCTAACTATTTTCACAAAAAGATGTAACCAAACCTATGACAAAATTAACCAATTCTACTTAAAGACATTGGATTATATAGGGTGTGAGACAAAGCTCAGTAGGATACCACCACTTATATACTCCATGTTATAAACATTCAACGACCAAAAACATTCAAGTTGTTATAAAAATGAAATGATAATAAGAATTTTTTAAGAGATGCAACATTAAATAAAAACAATATTCAAATTGGATTTTTAAGGAATCTAACCTTTTTAAATAGAATTAAATATCAAATGAATTTTCTATATAAAAATTTTGTATTCCAAAGGTAATTATAAAGTATCTAATGAGAAAAAGCAGCCGGAAATAACCCCTAGATACTATCTTGATGTAGGTCATAGGTACCTCATATCTCTGGGAATGTAACCATACAAATAACCATTCTTGTGCACAAGATCAACTAGTTGGGATCATACCCATAACACAGTGGCCCCCATCATCATCATCATCATCATAATCATCATCATCATCATCATCATCATAGTTTAGTTAGTGTTGTCATCATCAAACATTCTACATGAGACTGCGACCAATCCCTATAGGATCACTTGCATACTAGTACATGTCCACCCACCTAGATACTCAAGTTTCCCACATTTTTCTTAAACATGGTTCACAATCCACGATATAAAATTTGATTATAAAAATACCACATCCAAATCAAACACACACAATACAATTCACACACATGTCACATAATCCCCTTTCTGATTAAAATTCATTTTGAAATCATACTCACTCCAAAAAAACCTGCAAAAGGGTTGGTATCTATTTCACAATCCGATAAATCCCTTAGCCAATCATATAAAACCTCTAAACGATGGTTAACATCATATAAAACCCTTTCACTACATTTTCGACCATTTTAAAAATATACACCATCCCAAGTAGTACATAAACATCATTTTCACACTTTATATAACTCAATAACCCATTTACAATTTTCATAAAACACTTTCAAGAAGTATAACAAGTTTTTTCATATAAAACCCATTCAAAACCACCCTTTTGAGGCCAAAATCACACAAAATAATTACTGCACCAGAATTGGAATCCCCATTTCAATTACTAATAAATCAGTTTCCTATTTTACAAAAATACCTCAAAGTACATCACATGAGTTACATTTGAAAAATTCACAACTTCAATAAAAAAATGTAACTATAACATTAAATTCTTAACTAATACTACCAAAAATGGTTTTCAAACCACCTAAAACATATTAATAACATTGTAAATTATGAAATAAATTAATCTATCTCATCGGTAATTTTTTACACATTTAATCACATATCATTTGTGTCAAAAACCCCAATTTGTTGTGTGATACATCAAACGCACCATTATGGCACTACATGGGAGAGAGATTCAACCAAAACCCCTATATTATACTAATAAAATCAACGAAACACACTAGGTATGAACCATAACTTCTTAAAATTTTATAACTTCATTAAAGGATTGATGAAACCAAAAGAATAAGGAAGATATCAAATAGAGAAAGACATACATGCATGATTTGGATGTATTCACCATCACATCTCCCTTCAAAATTGAGTTCCAAGGGAGGGTGATAGAGGTTGGAGGATATCCATAGTAGTAGGGAGTGAAACGCAGAAGAAATCTGTGTATTTGGGTTTATTATAGAATTAAAAAATGGGAAATACAATATGTTTTTAATGAGGTAGACATCGATGCATTGTTTTGCTGCATGTTTTAACATACAGTGCGGCGAAACCGTGCAGCTTATTCCGATGACCCAAAAACATGACCTTTTCACTAAATTCTAGTGGCAGATAAAGGATTTCAATGCTGATAGGTAGTTAAAAGAAATGGAGAAATAATAAACAAAATAAAACCAACTTTCCACCTGAAATCACATCCAACTCATGGGTAAAAATCACCTCAACAACATACCCCAAAGGAGGTTCCACTAGGAGTGTCAAAAATCCATCTCCAAACCACCTCAACCTCATACAATACCTTTTAAAATGGAGGAGTCCATGTACCACACAATACTTCCAAGACTATCTCATATATTAATAACACAAGAGGCACTAAAATTTAAACACAGAACATCCAGAAACCAAGGGAAAACTAATAACAAAAAAGTAAATTCATAAAAATGAATGGAATAGAAAATCTGTGTGGGACACCACCAATTTACATTTTTTGGATTGGGATATTCCACTTATGTTCCCATTATAGTGGTATAAAACCTCACATGTACCAATTTGTCTTATAATAAATTCTTAATTCTACTTTTTTCCAATGATACAGAAAGAAGGTCTGATTCATTAGAACGAGATATAGGACCCCATCCATCATCATTTATAAATGTTTGTAACAATTAATATAAAATAATTCAACTTATCATAGATAACCCGTTTAGATAAAATTAATTCCCTAGCCACGTCATGTATGTTTGATTGTAAATCGAATTCAATCAACATAATAAATCATATGGTATTTAAACATTATAAATATAATTTATATTTTTAGAATATTATATCTCTGAAATCAGGTAATATATATAATTTAGAAAACCACCCATAAATTAAATAAACTATGAATAGGGTATACCTAGAGGGATTACATAGCAATAAAAAATGTTTTCATACATAGTAAATGATTATGTAATAAAAATATAGTGATGGATTATTCATATTATAGAGGAAATAAATACATAGTTCAACCAAATAATTTCTTTTGGAAATCCTGAAAACATAGTTTAATGATTTATAACCGAATGATATTAACATGGAAAATATACAATCATATAAAAATTTGAAAATTGATTATTTAAAAAAAAAAAACCCATATGGGAAATATTAATTTCTATACAATAAAAAATATAAACTTTTTTTGAAGATTTTAGGAAATTTACTCTTCAATTTTTGTTTTGATATATATATAGATTTCTTAAAAACATGAGTAGTTTATCATTAATGATATTTTCTTTTCATAGAACAAACACTCTATTGAATATCACATTGAAATAAAAGATTAAAAATCATAAAGTTTAAAATACATTAGAGATAATAAATATATCAACATGTGTATCCAAAATATAATCATATGAATGTGATCTTATAATCAGTGTCTATAAAAATTCCCCAGATGGGGTTTTCTATTTGAGAGGTCCCAATTATAAAATAATGTTCAAATTATTAACCATGTGACTTGAGTAACATTCAAATAAAAACCTATGAAGTAGACAGAACATTATCTTGAATAAAAAATATCATCAATATAAAGTATTTAATGATTATTAATAATAAGTAGGCCCAATAATTAAAATAAATTATGCACATAATACAAATACTTGTATCAAAGAGAGGAATTTTAGATGAAAATCCATTACAAAATTAGATACATTTAAATTAAATCTTATTAGAATGATCATAATAATATGAGTATTAAATACCTTTCATTAAATCATATTTTATACAAAAATAAATTTTTATATATTCAATACAAAAATGAAACATGAAAGTTGATCATAACATTAACACATCTTAGTGAATAGAAATTTAGATGAAACCCTTTGATTACCAAAATTATTCATGAAATTATGGAAATATTTAAAATATACATATCTACATTATAATTTTTTTCATTAAATTGCTCTTATATATTAACATTTATATTCTAAATTTATATTTATTGATTATGTCTTTATTTTCTTGACATAAAATTTTTCATCCATTCCATGTTATTAACTATCTATGTTTAACCAAGTTTAATAAAATTGAAATCATTATAGATTCTCTGGTACAAATATAATAATTATTATACACTAAAAAGTAGTATATTTATTCATAAAATTATATATAATAAAATATTTTTCTTAGTGATACATTATAATAATGGAATCATGTTAACATATTTCAGTAATTTTATCAAATGAAAAAATATATTATGATCAGTAGTCAGATATATTATATAATTTTTACTAAACAATTTGAGAATCATCAATTTATGGATATATTATAATAATAATTATTATTATATTCTTGTAGTAATCCATAATATTGTTTAATACAACTGTTCATGTATGTGGATAAACCAACCAAATCCTAAACACAATTTAACTGAATTGGCGAGTATAAATAAAAAAGTGTTTATTTTGATGTAATATATTTATAACTATGAAAACCTTTCTTTATATTACACCATTAAACATAATTTATTACATAAAATTTATTTTATACAACATAGAAGATCAAGATTTCCAGTGTCTTTGCGTCATAAGATCATTACATAACAACTTAAAACATGAAAAACAACATATTTATTGAAAACATCCTTTACATGACCCCTATATTCCATCGTACTTATCATTGCATGGGATAACCTGAGGACATGCATAAGAAAATGGTGAGCTATAAATACTAGTAAGGGAATAAAATTGGTGTAACATGAAGAATAAAATACATTTTAAACAATATGAATGTCATTAGATCACAAGAGAAGAATAATGATAAATTGATGGCAAATCATGATAATCATAACATAGAAATGTGGCAACAACACTTAACATGGAATTAGCATGATCCAAGGCTCATTGCACATGGAGCATGAGTAAATCCTCATTGCACATGAAGCACGAGTACAACATCATTTCACTAGAATTAGCATGAGTAAACACCCATTGCATATGACTAATCATGATACTATTCTTAACATAATGTATTGGATCATTATAAGGGCACACCCTTCTTAAACATTTCATTTCATGCATAAGTGTGCCACATGGATCATATAACATGGATTCATGAAACATAATCATTCATTATATGATAATGAAATGTGGAATTAAAACAAGAAAATTTATAATAAATTTGTAAATTAGAGTAATGGTGAATACACTTGATATAGAAATATCCATGGTATTCACTACACAATGACATTGGATTGGAAAATCGGTGCAATTTCGACAGTGTAACGACATGACGTAATAATTCATAAAAATGTTATATTATAGATAAAAGGGTGTCTCATCATGTGTACATGAAATTTTCATTAATGGGGTCATATATATACATGTCCCAACAATTTTAATGGAATTTGGAGTCATGATACAGATGAATTCCTTAAATGTAAAAGAGGAGAGAGAAATTTCTTTCGGAATTTCTGCATAGAAACAGGTGTACATGGGAGGCATTTAATCAAATATAAAGGTTTATTACATGATTAAAACACAAATAGAGACGTATTGGGGAGGTTAAAAACCATTCACCTACATTTATAATTGAAATTAATAGGGAATAACAACATAAAATCAAATTGGAAAAATTGAGAAAGGAAGAAAAAACCCTTACATGAAAGTGTGCTTCCAAAGACATGAGTGAGGTTTGATAGAGGCTTCATGGTAGCTTGGGGAACCTTGGGAGGATTATAGAGAGAGTATGTCAGAGGTTTGATGAACTCTAAAGGCATTCAGTGTGAAGGAAGTGGGAGCTTGGGTGGGTTTATATTGGAAAAGTGAGGGAATTCTTTATTATTTAGGTTTGGGACACCTCACAATAAAAAAATCCAAACCACAAACCATCCAATGGTTTTTGCCCATGTGTTTTGGAAAAGGGAAGTGGAAACAAATATTTTATATGGAAAAAGTCCAAAATTCTTAAAATAATGGGTTTGCTTATGAGGATATGGGTCACACTACATAAGATATCAATTTAAAAAGACAAGATGTTTAATAAGCCTTGAAGGGTCCTTTAAGTAATTTTAAAATAAGTCAAACAAACCGAAATTCACAATAATTTAATGGGTAGGAATATATTGTTCGAAAATAAGTCTAATAGAATTTTATTACATCACTATTTGGTCATTAGGATGTCATTAAACACATTATATATTTAAACAGTGTATAATTTTTATACAAAAATTTGATTGTCTCAGAAAATTATGAAACATTCACCATTGGATAATTCCGACATCCTGATATAAGAAATAATATTTATTTTATCTAAATAATTTTTTTATATATGTTAGTATTCACATTCAAAATAAATATCAACATTTATAAAAAATTCCCTGGTATTGACAAAAATGTATTTCAAACCTTAATAAAAATTACGACTGCATTCATAAAATTATAAAATCATTTATATTTTATAAAAATTAATTTCATTATAATAATAATAATATATTAAAATATTTATTAATTAAAAAATCCCTTAACTCATTAAAATATATTTCATAGTTGAATATTAACTAAAAATACTATTTGTGCTTTAAAACCCATCTACAAGGTAATAATAATAAAATGAAGGTATATTCATTATTATATAAAAAAATAATGATCATTACCATAGTGCTAATTTATTGTTTCATAACCACTTATAACACCCACATAAGACTGTAAAATATGGTGTGCTATGGTGACCGACCCTTGGGATGCTCAGATAACACTCCTCGGGTGGTAATCTCTATCAACATCCACTTCTCTCATAGGCGGATCTGCTCGAGAATAACATATTCAAGTTTTTCCTGGGCATGGTCAAGATAAATTCCCAATGATAGATCCTCCTTTATGGGCTCTAACAAACAGGCTTCGTATGGGGCACATCTACTCAATGAGGCCATCACATCCTTTGTCTGATTAAATTGTGTTTGTTAAAGGCCATTATTTATACAAATCATGTGATCACTATTCAACGACTATATTAACAACATTAAAAATTCATAACATTATTTTAAATTCCAAAAACATAAAACCAAAGAATTTGATATTTTATATAAACATTTTACATAAAGATAAATTTTATTTTTTTTAAGAGGGATTTCCATTAATTAAAGTTGGGGTCATTACAATCTTCTGCCATTAAAAAATTCCGCCCTCGAAATTTTCTTTTCCCACACTAAAACAGATTTGTGTAACTCTGATTCATCATATCCTCTGATTACCATGTTGATTTTTCAATATTTTGGTCTCACCACAACACATTGACAAGTGGAATTGTCTTATTTCGTAGAACATTTTCTCTATGATCTATGATCTTAACTGGTTTCTTCTCATAAGAAAGATCATCCTCTAACTGTACCACCTCTGATGAGAGTACATGTGAAGGGTATGGTATGTACTTCATTAAGTGGTATACATGAAGGACATCATGTATTTTGGCCACGGTAGGTGGAAGTTCAAGTCGATAGGCCACAGTCCCGACACGATCAAGAATTTTGAAGGGGGCGATGTAACTTGGACATAACTTCCTTTTAATTCTAAATCTCATGACCTTCTTCCATGGAGAAGTGCATAGAAATACCATGTCTCCAAAATTAATCTCAGGGACTCATCGACAGTTATTTGTATAAGACTTCTGTCGACTCTGGGATGCCTTGATATGCTACTTAATGGTTATCAGCTTCTCCACCATTTCATTGACCATTTCTGATCCAAGCAGCTTACACTCACCAACCTCATCCCAACACGTCGGTGATCTGATCCTTTTCCCATAATGGGATTCATATGGTGCCCTTTGGATGCTTGATTATAAACTTTTATTATAAGAGAACTCACCCAGAGGAAGATGTTGATCCCATCCTTCTATAAAGTTAGTTGAGCACGCTCTGAAAATGTCCTCATGTGTTTGGATAGTCTACTCTAATTGGCCATCAGTTTGAGGATGATAGGTCATACTGATGCTCAGTTCAGTATTCAAAGTATGTTGAGGACTCATACAAAACATAGAGGTAATTATTGTATCATGATTAGACACAATAGATAGTGGTACTTCATGTTGCCTTCCAATTTCTGGAAATATATTTGTGCCAGTTGATCCAATGAAAAATCCACCCGAATAGAAATGACGTGTGCAGCCTTTGTAAGAATATCCACATCAACCCATCTTTCATTGTTGACTTTGGATTTCTTCGGAAGCCCAGTGAAAAATTATATGGTGATGGTCTCCCATTTCAATTCTTGTATGGGAAATGGTTGCATCATTACCTTAGACTTGTAACTCTATGGATTCACTTGCGGACACAGTACGCAATTTGATGTATATTCAATTATCTCCTTCTTCATATTATCCCACTAATAATTCTCTCGGAGATCTCAATACATCTTTTTGTTTACTAGGTGAATATAGAAATTTGAACTATGTGCATCATCCAGAAGTTCCTTCTTCAGCTCCGGACATTATGTAACACATAGTCATGTCCCAAATATCACAATTCATTATTCATTAACATTAAACTCTAAGGATCTTCCTTTTTTGATAGCTTCCACATTTTCCTAAATTCCCACATTATCTTTTTGAGCATCTTTTATCCGTTCCAAAAGTGACGGTTGGGAAATAATTTGTGAAAGGAATGATGATATTCCCTTCTATATGATTCCATGTCTATCTTCATAAAATATAAAAATAATGGATCTTTTTAAATTCTCATCAATTATAGAATCGCCGAGTCCCTTCTAGTTAGGGCATCTTCCACCTTATTCTCTTTTCCAGGGTTGTAATGGATTGACCGGTCATAGTATTCGATCAGATCTAACCATCTTTGTTGGTGGATGCTCAACTCTTTCTGTGTGAATATAGACTTGAGGACTTTGTGGTCTATATATGTTTCACACTTATCCCCAATGAAATAATGCCACCAAATTTTCGATGGGAACATCACTACAACCAACTTGAGGTTATGTGTTGCATTGTTCTGTTCGTGAAATTTAAATTGTATTGAAGCATAAGAAATGACTTTGAAATTTTACATCAACACACATCCTAGACCCTTCTTTTAAACATCAGTGAATACCACAAAAAGTTCTCCACTTGTGGGTAAAGTGGGCATAGGTGTAGTGATAAGCCTCCATTTCAACACATTGAATCTTTCTTCGCATTCATCAGTCGAAGAATAGTTTACTCCCTTCCGATTGATCTTGGTAATAGGGTTGGAAAATCCTGAGAAATTTCTCACAAATCATCGATGATATTAATTTATCCCCAAGAAGCTATTGATATCCATCACCAATGTTTCCCACAACCATCCCTCAATTGCGTCTATTTTAGAGGGATCCCCATATATCTCATTTCTTGTGATGATATGGCCCAAAAATGAGACCTCCTTCTACTAGAACACACACTTGATGTACTTTTCATAGAGCATATCCTTCTTCCTGGTCTCTTTTACCGTTCTAAGATGCTACTCATGACCCTCCTTGGTCTTGGAGTATATAAAAATATCATCTATAATGACTACCACAATCATGTCGATGTAATATCTAAAGACTCTATTCATCATGTCCATGAATTTTTTTTGAGATTTAGTGAGTCCAAAAGGCATTAATATGAATTCATAGTGTTTGTATCATGTACGAAAATCATTCTTATAGAAATCTTCCTTCTTCACCCTTACTTGATAATATTCTGACAAAAAATCCACCTAGCCGAAGTATTGTGCTCCATGCAGGTGATCAAATAAGTCATCTATTCGTGGGATAGGAAACTTGTTCTTTATCATGATTTTTCTAATCTAACGATAATCGATGCAAAGGTGAATTGATCCATATTTCTTTTGATGAAGAGGATTGGTTCACCCCATGGTGAAGCACTTGGGTATATAAAACCTTAATAAAGATTCTCGTGTAGTTGTTTATTTAGCTCCTCAAGCTCAACAAAAGCTATTATATATGGAGCCTTGGATATTGGCAACGCCCCAGGTACATGTTCAATAGATAATTCAACATATATTCTAGGAGGAAGATAGAGCAATTCCTCCTAAAAAAATTAACTAATTCCATCAGAATATGCATTTATTTTAAGATAGTTTCCTCCTTAGACTCATTAATCTGAGTCAGAAACATGTTCTCATAGGGTAGTAATATCTTTGCTTGCAATGATGGAGATAAAAAAGATTAATCTTACTCCTTGAAATTGTATGGATTTGGGGGTTGATTCTCTACATGTAGAGGGATTTCACTCACTATATAAGGAAATCCTGTCCATGCCAAGAATTGAATCAAATTCTACTAGAGTATGAAGAGATTCATCAGGATGTTCCATTAAATGATTATGACAGTCAAGGAGTTATATTCATGGGATGAAATGATTTCCCCATTTGTTGTACTCACTAACATCTTCACTTCCATGATTTTTGGTGGTTCTGGGATTATTCTGCTGAACATTCAAGATATAAAAGAATTCGTAGAAGCAGAATCAAAAAGTTTGTTCGCTCTTCGGGAATGAATAACTAGCGTACTTGTCACCACCTCACTGTTGAGGTTCCCTTCTGCAGTAGTGATTGAAAAAGCTCACCCTTGTTTCCATGGAGGTGGTTGGATGCCTCTAGAAACCCTTGGCTTAGGGAACTGATTTGCATGTTTCACTGGTTCATTGAATTTGTAGCAATGAGCAACGTGTTGAGTTTCGAATGGAGGGTTCCTCTCCTCTGTTTCAGCTACATGTTTTTTTTGTCCATTGTTAACAGCTATGTGTCCTTCTCTTCCACTCATAATTCTTTTCCTCATCCCCTTTAGATAATTTCCGAGGTGATTCTTTCCACACCATTGGCAAGTGGGGTGTTGGATATTTGTAGAACTACTGGATTTATTCCTCGGACCGCCATTATTGAATTGTACCTTACGCTTTATATCCCCATTATACAACTGATATTCTCTGATCTCCATTTTGACATTGAGGGAACATCAAAAAATTTCCTCATAGTTGTCAAAGTCACAGATCACCAGCAGTTTCTATAAGCTTGGTTTCATCCCACCAAAGAAGCGGTCATCATTGAATTCGGGCGTAACAACAAATCCAGAAGCGTATCATGCACGCCTTTTGAAGTTTTCCTCATACGATCCTATAGATTCACCATCATATTTCTTGAGGGTAAGGAAGTAATTTTCCATCCTATGTCGGAGGGTGCACTGAAAATATTTATTGAAAAACATCTTCCATAAATCCTTCCATTCCAAAGCCTCGATCTCCCCATCAGGCTTCATATTTTTTATCAATGTCCACTATTGATAAGCTTCACCATCCATACAATAATTAGATAAGAGAACCTTCTCTTGTTCAGAACATTGAAGGATAGAGAAGATCATTTCAATGGAGTTGATCCATTGTTCAGTGATTAAGGGATCAGATGATCCATTAAAATTATGAGGCATTTGTCTCAAAAATATCTCGATAGCAACTTATTCTTTCATAGGGTGGTTGAACGTTCCTATTGACCCATGTTTCTATTCAAATCTTGAGTTAGTTGCGATAGAAGCGTGGCAATGTTCATGAATCCTGCTCCCATTGGATTGGGCATCTCATTAGTATAGTCATCACATTTCTCTTCACATCAATTATTATCCTGAGTCCTATTACCGGTCAATGGCTGAAATAAAAGGAAAGATAGGGGTAACACATAAAGGGTAATATAGGAAATAATTAATGACTTATAAATAACTCTTATTTACTTAACATATTAATTTATTGGCTTCAGTCTATGTTATCCATGATCTTCTTTCTATCATATATTAATAGAGATTTTTTACCTTAATAATGGTTCATAATAAGCTTGTGAATTTACCATTGCATATCCCCCAAGAGTGTCGTAACCAAGAGTGAAGCAAGGACCATTTTTGTGCACTAGTTCCCATTCGAGTCTAACTCAAAGTGAGTTATTTCAGGTTTTACACTATGTTATATCAGTTCCAAAGGTGCCTCTACCTGCTCGTATCTAGACAGGGATGTATTTTCTTGATAAACCACTTACTCAATACTCACCAAAACATAGGGATTTTTATTATACATAGCCTTGTCTCTAAGTCTTCACTAGGGTTTTCTAATCCCAATCCCAAAAATAACTAAACATTTCCTCTGATACCAACTATGACTACCCTGAATTTTATTACACAATTAAACACATTTTATTACATAGACATTATTTGATACAACATCGAAGATCTAGAGGTCTAGTGTCTTTGGGTCATAGGATCATTACATAACAACATAAAACTTGAAAACCAAAATCTTTATTGAAAACATACTTTACATGACCACTACATTCCCTCATACATAGCATGTCATGGGATAACCTGAGGACATACATAAGAAAAGGGTGAGAAATAAAGACCACTAAGGGAATAAACATGGAGTAACATGAAGAATAATATCCATTTTAGACAATAGGCATATCATTAGAGCATAATAGAATCATAAAAATAAAGGCATGATAAAGAATGATTATCATAACATGGAAATGTTGCAACAACACTTCACATGGAATTAGCATGAGCCAAGGCTCATTATACATGGAGCATGATTAAATACTCAATGCACATGAACCAAGAGTAAAACCTCATTGAACATGAATTATCATGAGTAAACACCCATTTCACATGATGTATCATGATACTATTCTTAACCCAATTCACTAAGTCTCTATAAGGGTCCACCCTTCTTAAACATTTCGTTTCATGCAGAAATGTGCCATATAGATCATATAAAATGGATTCATGAAACTTAATCATTTGTTACACGATAAAGGAATGTGGAATTCAAACATGAAACGTTATTATCAAAAATTAAATAATCATAATGGTGAACACCCTTTATAGAGAAATGGGAAAAGTATTCACTACACAATGACATTGGCTTGGAAAATTGCTGCATTTTCGAGAGTATAACTGTGTGACGTATGAATTCATTAAAATGGTTGATGAGAGATAAAGGGGTGTATCATCATGTTTACATGAAATGGAATTTATGGGGGTAATATATATACAGGACCCAACAATTTTAATTGAATTTGGAGTCATGATACAGAAGAATTGCTTGAATGTAAAAGAAGAGAGAGAAATTCCTTTCCGAATTTCGGCATAGTAACGGGTGTACATGAGAGGCATTTAATGAGAGATAATGGGTTATCCCATCATTAAATCATAAATATGGAAGTATGGGGGAGATTCAAAACCGTACCACAACATTTTTAATTGAAATACAAATGGAATAGCAACATTACAAAAATCAGACAAAATGAGAAACGAAAAAAAACCCTTACGTGGAAGTGTGCTTCCAAAGGCTTGAGAGAGGATTTAGAGAGGCTGATTGGGAGCATGGGGAACCTTGGTAGGATTATAGAGATAATAGGGTAGAGTTTGAAGGCACTCCAAAGGCTTTGAGTGAGGTTGAAGTGGTAGCATGGGTGGGTTTATATAGGAAAGGTGAGGGAATTCATTATTATTTATGTTTGGGACACCTCACATTAAACTAATCCAAACCAAACACCATCCCATGGTTTTGCCCATCGTCTTTTTGAAAAGGGAAGTGGAAAAAAAAATTACATATTTCCAAAGTCTTAGATTCTTAAAATAATGGGGCTGCTTATGTGGATGTGTGTCACACTCCCAAGGAGATCAATTTAAAAAGACACGATGTTTAATAAGCCTTGAAAGGTCAATTAGTGATTTTTAAAATAATTCAAACCAACCCAAAATCACATTTTTTTAATTAAAAAACATATATTTGTCGATCATAAGGATTATAGTATTTTATTACATCTCTATTGGGTCATTATGATGTCATAAAACATATTAAATATTTAAATGGAATTTAATTTTTACCCAAAAATTTGACTTTGTCAAAAAATTATGAAAACTCACCATTGGATAATTTCGACATACTGATTACATAAATAATATTTATTTTATATAAATAATTTCGTAAATATTTTAATTGTAATTGTAAAATAAAAAATGATAATTATAAAAAATTCCCGGGTTTTGACAAAAACTTCTTTCAAACCTTAATTAAAATTACTATTGCATTCATAAAATTATAATATCATTTATATATAATAAAAATTTATTTAATAATAATAATAATATTTTATTAAAATATTATGAAATTAAAAAATACATTAATTCATAAAAATAGATTTCTTAGTTGAATATTAAATAAAAATTCAATTTGTGCTTTAAACCCCATCTACAAGGTAACAATAATAAAATGAAGGTATATTATTTAATATATACATAAATAATGTACATGACCATAGTGCTAATTTCATGTAACATAACCCATTATAACACCCGCATAAGATCGAAGCGTAAGGGGTTTGATGGTGACCGACTCTTGGGGAGGCTCAGATAACATTGCTCAGGTGGTAATCTCTATCAACTTCCACTTCTCTTGTTAGTGGTTCTGCTCGAGCTTAACATATTCAAGCTCGTCATGGGAACGGTCAAGAGTAAATAAAAAAGATACATACACCTTTCCGAAATCATACAAATGGGATTTGTATGGGTCATGCCTACTGTATGAGGCCATCGCTTTCTTTGTCTGAGTATATTGGGTTGGTTAAAGCCCTATATTTATACTAATCATGTGACCACTGTACAACGAAAATATTAGCAACATTAAAAATCATTTACAGTATTTTAAAATAAAAAAATATAAAACCATAGAAGTTGACATCTTATATAAACATTTTACAAAAAGTGACATTTAATTTGGTCAAGAGGGATTTCCATCAGTTAAAGTTTGGATCATTACAATAATAGTGATATATTTTATTAATTTTAAAATTTTTAACTAAATTTTAGGATTTTTTGATAATTAAATGAAATTTAAAAAAATTGGATACTTTGATTCATCATGGAGGTGTAAGTTCACTCACAAATTTATTTGATGTCAAATTGTTTTATTCTGCTGAGGGAAATGAATAAATAAGGGTTCAAAACTAAATTTTAATCCACCTATTTATAATAATTATACTTAATTCGTTATAACAATATGGTTATATTGTATTTATAAAAGTTAGATCGGGAAAAACATAATTAATAGATAATAGTAACATTGTAGACTTGATTATTCCTTGGATTAATTTTTGGAATTATAGAGATTAGGATAACATTGTTTAAAATTTTCATTATAAATGTCCTATTAGGTTACTTTCTTTGAAACATATCATTGTTTCATGTATTAATACAATGGTAGGGTGTAAATTTGAAGTGTGGTATTGGTATTCTATTATAGGAAAAACAATCTAACATATTTTTAGTATTAGTACTCATTTCTAAATAATTCCATGCCTTCATTTCATGTTCAGTTCATACAATGTTTTTAAATAATTTATTTTTATGTTTTTTGTGTTAGTAATGACACAAATAAGGATTTACATATATGTCTTCAATTTTATCCCTTTACTTTTAAACTAGGTGCCTGGTATTTAACTAAGTGATTTTATATTTAAATAAAAATATATAATATCCTATATAACAAAATTTAAGTATTGTAGAACTAAATTAATAATATATTTATGTAAACTAAATTTATGAAAAATTTACAATTATATTCTAAATTAATTTATATAATGTGTATAAAAACAACTCAATTAGAGAAACCACATTTCTATCATTATCAATTCTTAATATTATATCAACTTGATTACCAAATGAATTAATGTAAATATATGTACTTATTTTTTTAAAAAGTAGTTTCATATTAACTATTTAAAGGATTTAAATTTATTTTATTCGATAAAAATTCAATAATATTAATAAAATAATTTTTTTAAAATTGTTGTTTCTCTAATATCATGTTTATTATCATTAATAATAATAATATAAATTGTATTCATTAAAATGAAATTTTTCCATTTAAATTATATTAAAATATATCATCCTAGATATAATAATTATTTTTAGAAAATTATCATTATTTTTGTATGGAATTTAATATAAATGTTAGTACACGTTACACATAAAAACAAGTATTTATGAAAAATGTATTGTTAATAATAAATTTCATGTAGTGGAAATAATATTCAATTCTATTTATTATAATTATAAGAATAATATTATTATTTTTAAAATAAAAGTTATTTAATATTAAATTAAATATATATGCTAAATTTTTTTATATAAAATTAAATAGTGAAACACAAAATTTGTTTTCACCATAAAATTAATGTTAAATTTCTATAATGATCTTTATGGTATTTAAAAATTGAAAATAGTTTCTAAAATTATTTATATAACAATATAAATTTATTTTTTCATAAGAAAAAGGTTTCGTCAAATTATAATTCATCTATATGCGATATTAATAGAGAAATTTTAATTTTCACCATTACCATAAAACCAAATTATTTTTTAAATATATCAAGAATTAATCCTCATGAAATTTATATATGATGAATTAAAATATATTCTTTATTTAAGAAATGTAAATTTCTTATAATTTTAATCAAATATTTTAATATAAAAAAAATGTATACAAAACACCTTTTAATGAGAAATAATATCAATATTAAATTACATTAATTTTTTATATTATAAAGGTATTAGTTTTAAATTGTTAATATTAATATAGTATATTATAGATTTCATAATAATTTTTCTTCTAATTTGTTATCGTTTTTTTGTATGTATCCATCCTGGTAAATTATATATTCTAGAATCCATATGCTAGAATACAATTTCATACATTCCCAACTATAATTCAGATTTATAGTTTTATTTAGTTAGTTCATAACTCTTATATTAGAAAACGTTATACTATAGAGGAAACTACTATGTTATATAAATGTTTCCCATAAAACACAAAATTTAAGATCCGACATGTTTTCATTTCATGAAATATAATAACAAATTTGAATATGACATCATCCTTGTTCCAACCCATCCATAAACCCTTTAATTATTTTTTAACATTTTATGAGAAATTAAATATTATTAAGGGGTATAAAAATAAGTGAATATACAATTTTTTGATGAATAATTACAAATATTTTCCTTTTTAAATTTCACATATGGGTTATAAATAAACATTTTCACACCCAAACAAATTATCATCACGGCCAAAAAATTTGAATAATTTTTTTGACAAAACATAAATTCACAATAAAACCAATATTTCTGTCATAAAGTCATGAAAATTTCATAAAAACGTTTTAAAAAGTTATAAGAATAAATCATAAAGAGTAGAATGTACTTTTCTTTAAAGGGATTATTGTTATCTAACCCTACAGAATAATAATATTTTTCATAAAAACCCATACAAATAATATGTCTATATATATAAGAAAGAATAACGGGATATGGTGAATATGATTTGAATAAGATAGATGAAATACCAAAACATGAACATATATTCAAAAACAATACATCTTATTTGATATTATCCTTTTCTTAATAACATAATCTTTGTAAGTATTTAATTATTAATTAAAACTTCCTCTCTAATTACGTATGTGATATGATGAAGGTATTTGGGTTACGTTTGAATGAACTCAAAGGATTTTTATGTGTGAATAAATGAGAAGAAGTGATGTCATTTTATAAGAGTGGGGCAGGAATTCATTAATTTTTTATAATATTAAATTAATATAATTTAATTTGTATTTTAAAGTTACTAAAAATTGATAATAATAGATTATAATATGATAATGAGCCTAAATAAATACATAAAATAATGTCTTATCAATTTTATTTTTTATTTTTACACATATATTTTTTATTTTAAAATTTTGATAATTAAAGTGATATCAATGTATTTACACTTAAATGCCAACTATCAATAATATAGAAGAAAATGTAATTAAATTGAACAATGTTGAGGTTGTTATCCATCTAAATTTTAATGTGATGATGATATATTGTTTAGTAGTTTTAAATCACATGATAAAAATATATTTATTATCAAATAATGATATAGTCTATTTTGTAACTATTCATATGATTTGATTTTGAAAACTAAAAAATATCATTATTTATATTAATGAAATAAATTAAATTTTTAATGAAAATTTATTTTTACCAAAAGAATTATAGAATATATATATTTAAAAAAATAAAAAAATTTCACAATTATTAAACACATTTTGTATATTTTAATATTAATTAAATAATTACTTCATCAGTATTGTATATTTTTTTAATGTAATTTTTTCTTTAACACAAATAAAGAAATTTACATAGTTAAAAAACAAATTATTTATGTTTAAATTGACAATTTATAACTATGCTTATACTATATTTATCCAAAATTTAAATAAATTATTATTATTAAAAGAACGAGTCTGGAATTTTATCATCATATTCAATTAAATAATACCATTTTAAAACCCATATCTAAATTTAAGAAGGCTATTTATTTTAATATTTGATTATTAATTTTTATATATACTAATATTAAAAAATTATGGTGTTTTTTGTGGTCATTTTTAGCCCGTATCATTTTATTTTTAGCATTAATTGCATATTTTTCCCTTCACCATGGTGATGAAAATGATTACGGTCACATTTCATAATGTAAAAATAAATAAAATGGATCTATTTACCAAAATTATAATTCATGATTAAAAATATGGAATTCAATTTTCATGATTAAAAACCATAGTGGATGAATTAAATTAAAAATAAAACATACATAATGAAATGAAAAATAATTTTTAGTAAATGACTTTTATGAAAATTATACCACATTAATGTATGAAAATAACACTAAATAATATAATATGAATATTAATAATATAATTTACTTATATAAATTTTAAAAATAATAAGAAATATAATTTTACTTTTTCAATAATCTAAATTAAAATAATATTTCCTATAAAAGCATTGATTTCACAATTCATTGAAAATTTAATATTTCCAAAAAATTATAAAACATTTATTCTAATATAATATTATTATGATGATTTAGGAAATAAAGTTAATTTTTTAAATAGAATATATTTTAATTTTAAAATAAATATTATAAATAACACCATACATTATATAAAACTCGATATATTTAGAAAATACATCTTATTTTCAATTTGATCTAAAAATTGGAAAATATCTTGACAATTAATATAAATTTATAAAATATAGAAAATAAATATATGATAATTTACAATATCAACATTACATGGTCTATTAAAACCATACCCTCTTTGGGAAACCGTTTCAACAAAATTATATATACTTAGTAAAAATGTGGGGATATCTTTCTATAATAGAATTGTAAAATTCTCATGTTTCCCCTTCTACAATATTGAACATCAAAGAAATGTTAACATGGTGAATTAAATTATTCTATTTTAATGTTTCTCCATGGAACAAATATAAAAAATATGTTTTTCATAAGAATAGTTATATTCAATTTAATCTATATTTGGGGTCTAAAAATTAGATGAATCCATAACATATTTCCATACTACAAAAAACGATAAATGTTGTATATCTAGGATAAATGAAAATAAATGTTACCCAGTCTTCAATTTATCCTTATTTTATAAGGATTTTATATATTTTAAGGAACCATGGACTTGGATTCAATTTTTTTACCAAAAATTCATATGTCATTTCTATAGGAATACATTAATAAAATCATTATCACATAACTCTAATGGTATATATTTATTCCAATTACCTACTTAGATTTTGTAATATATTTTTCCCATCCACATATGTTGTTAAATTGTCTTCTTCATAACAGTCATTTCTTATATTTTTTTTCTAGTCCCATAAAAATCAATTCTACCACTTCAATCTTAATGTTTTGAGTCTTACGACACTTTTCATATAATTCCTCAACATGATCATTATTTATGATGTAATTGAAATTTACAATATAAAAACACAACTATAGAGACATAATTATTCAAATTAATCTATTAATCTAATGAACAAGAATGATCCATGACTTCATTTTTATGAATCATTTTATTGTATTTTTCTTCATTTTCACGATCAAAGGCTATAATGAAATATAATGCAGTTTCTAATGACATTTCAATCCCATTATAAAATATTTATGAGAAAATCGGATCATTATCAGATATAATGAAGTTTATAAGTCCATTAGAACTTAATTTCTTCATATTATAATGCTAGGAATGTTTATTTAAAGATTAAATATCTCCAATATAAATTAAACTTATATATTTTGATAGTCGATCAACAATTTCTCAAAATGGAATTATTTTTTCAAGATGTATTTGGTAATACTATGATGAAAACCATTAATTAATTTTCTCATTACATGCATGACACTAAAAAAGTATGAAGTTTCTCCTTTGAAATTTTTTCTAGATTAACCATTAAAAAATTCAAAAAAATCATGCTAATATTTTCTATATATATTTTCATTACATTCCACATGTATTGGACCCAAATGTAACTATTAATATTTGAAATAATAGAATGAAATGAATGAGGAATAATGGAAAACAGTCAATAATTTTCTCCTCCACTGGGATTCAGATGGAACACACATTCCATTTGCAAATATCAAACGTCTATTTTTCAATGTTAAATTCTGTAAACATTCGCTAATTTAAAAATTATTTATTTCCTTGTAACTAATTTCCATTCAATGTATCTTAATTATTTATAAAATATATTGTAGTATTTAAATCCAAATAAAAATATATTTTAATTATGAAATATATATTTTTAGGAAAAAAGTCATCAAACAATTTACCAAACGTTCTTATATCGAACATAAAATGATTAATTCGTCAGTACTTTTCATACACAATTACCTTATGATATTGTTTTATTTTCCTAGTTATTAATGAATGTTTTAGTTATAATATTCTATTCATTTTATTTTTCTCATTTTTCCCACATTAATATCATTTTTTTAGAATATATACTTAAAAATAATTTATAATGAGTATATATTTGAATTTTGGTTCTATATAATGATATCATTATATTTTTTAAGAAGTATATATTGATTAATCATAAAGGTTACTTATATGATACTATATATATTACATTTTCAGTTATTGTGAAATTGAAGTAATTACATAATAATTTTCACCAGGAAACAAAAAAATGATTTTAATAAAGCATTATTGTATATAAAAATTCACATTGTTTTGTATCAGATCCCAAACAATAGAATTTTCCAATATTATATTCATTTCCCTAAAAAATAATCAAATTTTATTTAGATGAATTTAATGAAATTTCATGTTTGACTAGTCTGTGTGCTAGATAAAAATGAAAAAAATTCAAAAAACTTCTCCAAATATCTTGTTAGTCTAATATAACTAGGACTCTATGTAACGCCCCGACCCCAGCTACCCAGAGTCGGTGCATTAATTACATAACATTGGCATGATCATGAGAAAGATCAAGTCTCGAAAGACCGATTAGTTTAGTAGCCTTGGAATAACTAGATACATCCATAAATTTTTACATTATATCATAAAAAAAACATCTTGTCTTCATATCCCCTCATACTATCCCTGCAGGTCATTCATAAATTACTTCTTCATAATCCTGGAAAAAAATAAAACATTGAAAGGGGTGAGCTCGGATTCTCAGTAAGGATAACATTATAGTAGAAGCTTTCATAAATAAGCATAAACACTTAAGGCAATTTATAACTAAAACAAAAGCCTTTTAAACTTGAACTTCAGCATAAAATGGCAAAGGTAAAATGAAATAATGCCATTTACTTACTCACATGGATATTATACTAGTCGAATGATCACATGAAATATCAATAACCACTTTCATAATGATGGAATGCATAATGCCAGACTATCATAACCACATAGCCAAGGCCTCGTGCCAAGACTACAAATAAGATTTTGCCAAGGCATTGTGCCAAGACACTAGTTTGTCTCATGAGACCTACCGATGCATCGAGGAGCTATAGCGGGCTCCACCCGTCACTTATTAAGTCCAATGCATTCCCATATGAAAAGGTTTAAACATAACGTAAACATTCGTATTAAACTAGCATACGAAATGTCAATACTTTCACCACAAACCATGAATGGTATAAATATAGCACATCCATAGTCAAACATAATTCATTCGATACAATATGGAAGATTGTATTGTATCACATTAACCTCAATCAATAATAATGAAGGATGTTGACATAGATGAAAATAATCATCAAAACTATTTGAGAGAAATATCCCCCTTTTCTTGAAAACATTTAAAAGTCACACTATTTGTCAAGAAGCCATTTAAAAGTATATTTTTGAATCAAAGTGTCCCATACCACTTTGAAACATTTAAAAGGAGTTTTAATTTTAAAACTTTAATTTCCATATAAATAAATCCTTAAAACCATTTTTAAAATATGGACATTAATGAGCATGATTTAGAAGAATAATTCTTTAAAACATTTTAAAATGGTATTTTGGTTAGAGTTTCTAACCAAAAGAGAGACACTTGAATACAAATAATTGAGGTAATCAAAACATTGTAATATCATGAGAATAAAGGAATTCATGATATACTATGTCAAAGTACATTATATACACCACATAAAAGTGATTTGGTGTATATCATCAAAGAAGTCTCAATGGAATGTAAATTGAGATGAAATTTCTCAAAAAGGTTGTATCCTTAGGTTAAGGATAAATCAATGACATAATTATGTGTGACAAATATAAATACACTAAATATGATTGGATATTCAGTGTAAAACAATCAAAGGACATTCACACATATTCTTGTAAAAACAATACCAACGAATTGGATGTTTAACTCAACAAATGGAGAATGAGTTAAAATTACTCTTATCAAATTCATATCAACGACTTGAGAATTACCAATGGAGTGATTATGTGTATCAAACTTCTATCCACAGGAAGGGAAGTGGAAATTATGACATAATCAAATGAATAGTGATTCCACACATAATCTTGGGGTAATATAATCAATGAAATATGTGTAAAGCCAAACGAGTGGAAATTGAAATCTCAAATTCCCTTATCGATTAGGTAACTTACGAAACATACACCCATGAAAGAAGTATCATACCATGATGATGTAAATACCCATAAATTAAAGTATATTACACAATGAATACGATCATGGGCAGTACACATACACCACATGCAATAATTAAGTGGTGATCAATGGAATTCTCACGGAATTAAAAGTGAGATAAGAAAACCCTTACATTGTACTTTTTCCTTGGTCGATGGTAGGTTTACCTCCTGTATAATGGTGAAATAATTGTTATTGAATAATAAAAGAATCATTTACTTTAATATGATATCATATATGATCTTTTATCATTGATTTGTTAATAATATTTTAGAATTATCGTCATTTCGGGTGTTAACGGGTTCATTTTACTTTATATTCTTTGTTATGTGAGACATATTCGTTATTAATGGGATGTATATTATTCATATCCAGAATGGTATCAAGTTCTTAAACATCATTTTTAAATCATCAAATGATAATTATACTTGAATAGATACGATGGAGAATGAATCTCATCGCGTTCGTGGAGACGGTAGTCCGTACGTACGCACGAACGCTACTTCCATTTAATTTTTATTTTAAAAGAATCGAATCCAAATTATACATAGGTATATTACTATTCCAGTATAATATAATATTTTATATATGTTACTTAAGTTCATTTACACCATCCTTTATACGTTCCATGTGTGGTATGAACGAGTCATATCATTTTAAGGGGGCGGTAGTCCGCACTTCCTCAAATGAAATTATCGTATGTATATACAACATGAAACGAGTAATGGTATGAAATAAAATGGAATTACAGAAGCTTATATATAAAATATATATCATTAATATCATATTTAATTACAGTGCCATCCTAATGGCCACCATGAGAGGCGGTAAGATGTATTTGAACAATCATCGTTTCGTGAGGCGTTAGTTTGCCATCCACAGAAACATTATGTTCATCATCCATTAGATGGAGTTGTGTGAATGTGTAGTTTGAATCATTCTTATAACAACATCCTAGTATATTGAGGATACTGTTGTTGTTACAAAAGAAGGGAAATAAAAAGATTTTGGGGGTTGGAGAAGCAAAATAAATGAAAATACTTTAAGAGAAATTGTTACCTTTAATTTAGGTAACTCACTTTGGTTGGAACCAAAGGACTTCTTGAAATGCATTCTGCCTAAGGGGAAGCTTCAAGGAGGAGGAGAGGGATGTGGGGAGCTTAGTTGGGCAGAGTTTGGACGAGCCAAGTTGCTTGAGAGGTGTGAGGAATGAGTAGAAGTGGTCTCCTTTTATAAGGGAGAGGAGGGGCTCTTTAGGAAAGAGTGAAAGTATTACTTTATAATATAATTATATTCGGTTTATAATGGTCCAAAAATCATTGAGGTAGAAGATAAGATGACTCATATTCTAAATAACATCAACCAATAAGAATTGGACAGGTTTTAGATAATATTTTAATCATTATAATCTTATTTATTTAAATGATTTATTAATGAGGTAAACATTGCATCATTATTGTGTCATTAATAATTTAAATTATTTGATGTCTAAAAATTATAAATAAAATATCATTGTGTAGGAAATCTTTTTAGCTTTCTAATGAATATTTATAATCGAAAATCCAACATGTATAACCCTATGTAAAAATTGTTCTTCTAAAAGGTGTAAGCTTATGACATTTTTATTTTTATTTTAACTTTATTAATATAAAGTGTCATTATCACTTACAAGTGGATCAATGGGGTCCCAAAATTGACCCAAAGATGCCCATGGTCGACCATGTATCAACCAATAGGGTTAAGACACGTTTTAGGGTAATTTAGTATTATTATAATATTATTTGTTTAACCCTTATTTACCGAATTTACCCTTAACCATGGTAAATAAAATATTTACCGCAGTAATTATTCAAAATGTCTAAAAATAAAAGTTACCTATTTACACAATTTGAACATCCTGATTCCAAATATGGAATCAATTTTTCTAAATTCAAAACACAGAAGTGGCAGAAATTAATTTAAAATTAATTCCCGCTGTCAAAACAAAAAGCGTGTTTTTAAGAGATAATAACTATCAAAAGATTGACACTTGTTTATGTTTGGTTTAATTGTAAAATTATGTCCAATGACCAACATTATAATAAATATTAAAAATATATTCTAAATATACTTTAAAACCACTCAAATTCATAATTTATCACTATTAATTATTTTGATTAAAAAAGTTGTTTTTATTAAAAATTTAGTAATTTTTACTATTCATCAAAATATGAAAGTTATCCGAAAAGTACCAAAATTTCACCTTAGGATAAATTTGATATTCCGAATCCAAAAATGAAGTCCATTTTGAAATATAAAATATATATAATTTCAAAAAATTAAGTATTACTATTCATAACGGCTAGTTTGATCGGTTGTGGTGTGTGTTAAAACTCGAAGTTGCGTACAACACACGCTACTGTTTTATTCAAAGGAAAACGTACCGTGGAAGCTTGGGATGTTTTATTTTAAATTTTTTGATGTCCCCATGTAGTCAAAAAGTTTAAAATATTTTATTTAAAAAGGGTTTACTATTAAAAGTTGGTAAAACTACAATACTGAAGATGAATTTGTTCTTACATTATGTCTAAGAAACTCATAATATGGATTCTAAAATTATAAGGATTATATAAAGTTTAAAATTTAGTTAATACTATTCATAACCTTTTTTGAACGGCTTGTTTGGTAAGTCATGGTGCGCTTGAACTCGGTGTTGCGTGTAGTGCAAGTTATTGAATTATTTTGAAGAAATAACACACTATGAAATCTTGGAGTGTTACATTCTCCCCTCCTTCAATAAATTGCGTCCTCGCAATTTGAAATTGTTCTTCGAAAATAAAAGGTTGAAAATAGAAAATATATTTGTGGGAAAACCCACATCGGAAATTGGTTTACTAAAATTTAGTCTTAATATGAGGAAAAGAGAAATGAAAGGGTCACCACCAAATTATGATCTCGATTAGGAGAACATTGGTGGAAATTAGAGACATATATTTGGAGGAAAAACGTAAATATTTATAGGTAGTGGTTGAGGTCATCAATCACAAACAAGTATAAAATTGAGGTCCTTAAACTCATCAATCTATGATGATTTGAAGTACCATCGGTTCAACAAAATATAGGGTATTGGGATCACACATTTTTGACATTTCAAAATATCTTAGTTGAAATCCCACATCGAAATATGAATTAATGAGGCCTCCATTTAAAATAAAGAGTGGAAAGTATGAAGATTACCGAAAATAACACATACTAGGGTTCCATGTAGGAAAATATGGATATGGAGGAGAAATCTAACCATCAATTATCTGATGGAGAGTGGTAGAGAACATGGCTATGAAAAGGACAACAATCCCAAAGCCATAAATTAGTGATGATTTAAGGTACCATCTAGGACAACATTTTTTTTAAAGTTACCTTACATAAGGAAGAGGAATTCATTCATGATATTGACTAAGAACATTATGAGATATACTTAAATTTTAAGTAGATTTTCATTCCTTAATAAATTTCCACCACTAACTCAATTTTTTTTTAAACGATGAGTATTCAAGAAGACTTGGTCACAATGGAAGAGCTAGAATAAACTTCTATAGAATCACATGATCCATGCAGGATAAACCATATATTTATATTGTCATTGAAGATTAATCAAAACCAAAATGGTTAGTGAATGATCTAATGATCCCCCAAAAGGATATTCATTGAGATAAATATGCACTAATCTTAATTTCTAAAATTAAACCAACAATACCCCAAAGTTAAATAGATACCATTCAATAACCAATTGTCCTTAAAATCCTTTAATATAATCCAAAATAATATTGAAACCCAAAACATAGAAGAATTTGATTATGTAGTCTCCCATGTTACATTGTATCTCCAAATGACATCAAATACTCTTAAAGTCACATACTTAAAAGTAATTAACATCATCACATATTCTCTGTTATAGGTTAATCATTTCCATAAATAACCCAGATCACTATAAATCAACAATAAAAATGTAGATAAAAATACAACATTACTCTACAAATGAAACCTCATTGTATTCTATTTTCCTTGGGCATATAGTGTTCCTAACAAAACGAACATCTTCCAAAATAACATTTATCACTTAATCACCAAATCATTTTCTTATACCAAGGGTATTCATTTGATAAGACATAAGAACCCAAATCATCTTATTATTGATCAATAAAATCATTTAACAAAAAAAATGGTCATACTAACCAGGGACTTCACGTAGTCCAGTGGTAGGCGATAAATCCCAATCGCACTTTGGTTATGGGTTCGATTCCCACAGCTTTGTCCGACGCGACGGGTTGTCACACGGTCTACGTGTTGTCCTTTTTCAAAAACTATATTCTATAATATTACCAAAATGAGATAAATTTTTCAAAATAACATAATTTAACCACAAATGTTATATCATACTTTGCATTTTCATCCCAAATTATAATAACATGTCATTTTCTCAAACCCCAATGATCATATAAAACCAAATGGTTATTTATACCTATATCCACAAGAGAAGAGACAATTATTCCTCAAATATCATTCTCACATGGAAAACTGAGGGGTTACAAATACAAAAGAAAATTATTCCAAAGTAAACCCATCAATAAAGAGCACTAACACTTTTAAACATTTCACCATCCATTTATTTCCACATAGGTTCTTCATCATATGTTCCTCGGGTTCCCACATTGCCTCTTCCATCTTATGATTTATCCATAGATCTTTTACCAGACGAGTCATCCGGTTTCTCAACACTTGATCTTTGGTATGAAGAATTCTGATAGGCTCTCCACAATAAGATAGATCTGGTTCCAGTTATAATTCTTCATAGGTGAGTACATGCGTTGGGTCAGACATGTATTTTGTCACTAGAGATATGTGGATCACGACATGAACTCTGGAGAGACTAGGCGGATTTTCCTTTTGGTAGAATGCGTTCATGTGTCACAATGGTACCTCAGGAATTTTTCCAAATCATCTACTTCCTTTACCCAAAAACTCCTCATCCATTTTGGATTATATCGATGTAAGCATCGATGCATCATAAAAAAATAGGTATTTCTTATATATAATTTGGAGACATCGTCTTTAACTTGTTTTTTTAGAAAAATTCTCACTGATTCATCTTCAAATATTTTAAAATAAGGTTTTGGTAAATCAGTTTTCGTATATCCCAAAAGACATAAATATATAATTTGATACATATAGGCTGCTCGAAGGTCTCCCTCTTCTGCGGCATCTAGAAAATCATTTAGTGCATCGTAATTTTGAGATAAAGTGAATAATTTGAAAAGACCCTGATGGTACTTCCCACGCTTAGCGTGGTAAGAAAGTTGAGAGCGCAACATTATCCCACAGTCGGTACTTGATCCTTGAAAGAATCGTGCAATGCTAGAGGTATTGGATGTCTCATAAAGTTGTTTGCATGTAACTTGGACATTTGAAAAAGTTTCAACATCGTCTGCGCATGACTTCTGGATAATAATTGTAAGTAGTTCTTCAGGAAGAGAGAGAAGAGTTGTTCGTGATCTTGCTCCCTCCATGTTTCAACTAACAAAATAAAATACAATTAGGTTTTTTGAATACTTATCTAATAGGAAAAAAAAGACATAATAGGATATTCTTGTAATTGAACAATATATCCTAACTTGGGGTACCCTATGTTAAAATCTACATTATCCGCTATCTATTTGCCGACATATATTCTTAGGGGCATTTTTTGTATTCCCTTAATAATGGTTTATACTAATCTTGTGAATTTACCAAAGCATATCCCCCGGGAGTGTCGTAACCAAGAGTGCAGCAAGGCCCGTTGTCGTGTACCAGTTCCCGTTCGAGTCTAGCTCAAAGCGGTGTTTTCGGGTTTTACCCCTAGGTACATCTGTGCCAGAGCCACCTCTACCTGCTCGTATCCAGACAGGGATGTATTGCTTGGAAAACTCACAAAATCATTACAATACCAAAATTCTAGGAAGTTCTTCTATACTAATCCTCAAAGTTCATCTTAGGTCTACGTTCTCTAATCAGAGTTTATCTAAATCTAGCTTCCAAGGTTTGTACTAAACTTCCTCTGATACCAACTGTAACGCCCCGACCCCAGCTACCCAGAGTCGGTGCATTAATTACATAACATTGGCATGATCATGAGAAAGATCAAGTCTCGAAAGACCGATTAGTTTAGTAGCCTTGGAATAACTAGATACATCCATAAATTTTTACATTATATCATAAAAAAAACATCTTGTCTTCATATCCCCTCATACTATCCCTGCAGGTCATTCATAAATTACTTCTTCATAATCCTGGAAAAAAATAAAACATTGAAAGGGGTGAGCTCGGATGCTCAGTAAGGATAACATTATAGCAGAAGCTTTCATAAATAAGCATAAACACTTAAGGCAATTTATAACTAAAACAAAAGCCTTTTAAACTTGAACTTCAGCATAAAATGGCAAAGGTAAAATGAAATAATGCCATTTACTTACTCACATGGATATTCTACTAGTCGAATGATCACATGCAATATCAATAACCACTTTCATAATGATGGAATGCATAATGCCAGACTATCATAACCACATAGCCAAGGCCTCGTGCCAAGACTACAAATAAGATTTTGCCAAGGCCTTGTGCCAAGACACTAGTTTGTCTCATGAGACCTACCGATGCATCGAGGAGCTATAGCGGGCTCCACCCGTCACTTATTAAGTCCAATGCATTCCCATATGAAAAGGTTTAAACATAACGTAAACATTCGTATTAAACTAGCATACGAAATGTCAATACTTTCACCACAAACCATGAATGGTATAAATATAGCACATCCATAGTCAAACATAATTCATTCGATACAATATGGAAGATTGTATTGTATCACATTAACCTCAATCAATAATAATGAAGGATGTTGACATAGATGAAAATAATCATCAAAACTATTTGAGAGAAATATCCCCCTTTTCTTGAAAACATTTAAAAGTCACACTATTTGTCAAGAAGCCATTTAAAAGTATATTTTTGAATCAAAGTGTCCCATACCACTTTGAAACTTTTAAAAGGAGTTTTAATTTTAAAACTTTAATTTCCATATAAATAAATCCTTAAAACCATTTTTAAAATATGGACATTAATGAGCATGATTTAGAAGAATAATTCTTTAAAACATTTTAAAATGGTATTTTGGTTAGAGTTTCTAACCAAAAGAGAGACACTTGAATACAAATAATTGAGGTAATCAAAACATTGTAATATCATGAGAATAAAGGAATTCATGATATACTATGTCAAAGTACATTATATACACCACATAAAAGTGATTTGGTGTATATCATCAAAGAAGTCTCAATGGAATGTAAATTGAGATGAAATTTCTCAAAAAGGTTGTATCCTTAGGTTAAGGATAAATCAATGACATAATTATGTGTGACAAATATAAATACACTAAATATGATTGGATATTCAGTGTAAAACAATCAAAGGACATTCACACATATTCTTGTAAAAACAATACCAACGAATTGGATGTTTAACTCAACAAATGGAGAATGAGTTAAAATTACTCTTATCAAATTCATATCAATGACTTTAGAATTACCAATGGAGTGATTATGTGTATCAAACTTCTATCCACAGGAAGGGAAGTGGAAATTATGACATAATCAAATGAATAGTGATTCCACACATAATCTTGGGGTAATATAATCAATGAAATATGTGTAAAGCCAAACGAGTGGAAATTGAAATCTCAAATTCCCTTATCGATTAGGTAACTTACGAAACATACACCCATGAAAGAAGTATCATACCATGATGATGTAAATACCCATAAATTAAAGTATATTACACAATGAATACGATCATGGGCAGTACACATACACCACATGCAATAATTAAGTGGTGATCAATGGAATTCTCACGGAATTAAAAGTGAGATAAGAAAACCCTTACATTGTACTTTTTCCTTGGTCGATGGTAGGTTTACCTCCTGTATAATGGTTAAATAATTGTTATTGAATAATAAAAGAATCATTTACTTTAATATGATATCATATATGATCTTTTATCATTGATTTGTTAATAATATTTTAGAATTATCGTCATTTCGGGTGTTAACGGGTTCATTTTACTTTATATTCTTTGTTATGTGAGACATATTCGTTATTAATGGGATGTATATTATTCATATCCAGAATGGTATCAAGTTCTTAAACATCATTTTTAAATCATCAAATGATAATTATACTTGAATAGATACGATGGAGAATGAATCTCATCGCGTTCGTGGAGACGGTAGTCCGTACGTACGCACGAACGCTACTTCCATTTAATTTTTATTTTAAAAGAATCGAATCCAAATTATACATAGGTATATTACTATTCCAGTATAATATAATATTTTATATATGTTACTTAAGTTCATTTACACCATCCTTTATACGTTCCATGTGTGGTATGAACGAGTCATATCATTTTAAGGGGGCGGTAGTCCGCACTTCCTCAAATGAAATTATCGTATGTATATACAACATGAAACGAATAATGGTATGAAATAAAATGGAATTACAGAAGCTTATATATAAAATATATATCATTAATATCATATTTAATTACAGTGCCATCCTAATGGCCACCATGAGAGGCGGTAAGATGTATTTGAACAATCATCGTTTCGTGAGGCGTTAGTTTGCCATCCACAGAAACATTATGTTCATCATCCATTAGATGGAGTTGTGTGAATGTGTAGTTTGAATCCTTCTTATAACAACATCCTAGTATATTGAGGATACTGTTGTTGTTACAAAAGAAGGGAAATAAAAAGATTTTGGGGGTTGGAGAAGCAAAATAAATGAAAATACTTTAAGAGAAATTGTTACCTTTAATTTAGGTAACTCACTTTGGTTGGAACCAAAGGACTTCTTGAAATGCATTCTGCCTAAGGGGAAGCTTCAAGGAGGAGGAGAGGGATGTGGGGAGCTTAGTTGGGCAGAGTTTGGACGAGCCAAGTTGCTTGAGAGGTGTGAGGAATGAGTAGAAGTGGTCTCCTTTTATAAGGGAGAGGAGGGGCTCTTTAGGAAAGAGTGAAAGTATTACTTTATAATATAATTATATTCGGTTTATAATGGTCCAAAAATCATTGAGGTAGAAGATAAGATGACTCAATTTCTAAATAACATCAACCAATAAGAATTGGACAGGTTTTAGATAATATTTTAATCATTATAATCTTATTTATTTAAATGATTTATTAATGAGGTAAACATTGCATCATTATTGTGTCATTAATAATTTAAATTATTTGATGTCTAAAAATTATAAATAAAATATCATTGTGTAGGAAATCTTTTTAGCTTTCTAATGAATATTTATAATCGAAAATCCAACATGTATAACCCTATGTAAAAATTGTTCTTCTAAAAGGTGTAAGCTTATGACATTTTTATTTTTATTTTAACTTTATTAATATAAAGTGTCATTATCACTTACAAGTGGATCAATGGGGTCCCAAAATTGACCCAAAGATGCCCATGGTCGACCATGTATCAACCAATAGGGTTAAGACACGTTTTAGGGTAATTTAGTATTATTATAATATTATTTGTTTAACCCTTATTTACCGGATTTACCCTTAACCATGGTAAATAAAATATTTACCGCAGTAATTATTCAAAATGTCTAAAAATAAAAGTTACCTATTTACACAATTTGAACATCCTGATTCCAAATATGGAATCAATTTTTCTAAATTCAAAACACAGAAGTGGCAGAAATTAATTTAAAATTAATTCCCGCTGTCAAAACAAAAAGCGTGTTTTTAAGAGATAATAACTATCAAAAGATTGACACTTGTTTATGTTTGGTTTAATTGTAAAATTATGTCCAATGACCAACATTATAATAAATATTAAAAATATATTCTAAATATACTTTAAAACCACTCAAATTCATAATTTATCACTATTAATTATTTTGATTAAAAAAGTTGTTTTTAATTAAAATTTAGTAATTTTTACTATTCATCAAAATATGAAAGTTATCCGAAAAGTACCAAAATTTCACCTTAGGATAAATTTGATATTCCGAATCCAAAAATGAAGTCCATTTTGAAATATAAAATATATATAATTTCAAAAAATTAAGTATTACTATTCATAACGGCTAGTTTGATCGGTTGTGGTGTGTGTTAAAACTCGAAGTTGCGTACAACACACGCTACTGTTTTATTCAAAGGAAAACGTACCGTGGAAGCTTGGGATGTTTTATTTTAAATTTTTTGATGTCCCCATGTAGTCAAAAAGTTTAAAATATTTTATTTAAAAAGGGTTTACTATTAAAAGATGGTAAAACTACAATACTGAAGATGAATTTGTTCTTACATTATGTCTAAGAAACTCATAATATGGATTCTAAAATTATAAGGATTATATAAAGTTTAGAATTTAGTTAATACTATTCATAACCTTTTTTGAACGGCTTGTTTGGTAAGTCATGGTGCGCTTGAACTCGGTGTTGCGTGTAGTGCAAGTTATTGAATTATTTTGAAGAAATAACACACTATGAAATCTTGGAGTGTTACATTCTCCCCTCCTTCAATAAATTGCGTCCTCGCAATTTGAAATTGTTCTTCGAAAATAAAAGGTTGAAAATAGAAAATATATTTGTGGGAAAACCCACATCGGAAATTGGTTTACTAAAATTTAGTCTTAATATGAGGAAAAGAGAAATGAAAGGGTCACCACCAAATTATGATCTCGATTAGGAGAACATTGGTGGAAATTAGAGACATATATTTGGAGGAAAAACGTAAATATTTATAGGTAGTGGTTGAGGTCATCAATCACAAACAAGTATAAAATTGAGGTCCTTAAACTCATCAATCTATGATGATTTGAAGTACCATCGGTTCAACAAAATATAGGGTATTGGGATCACACATTTTTGACATTTCAAAATATCTTAGTTGAAATCCCACATCGAAATATGAATTAATGAGGCCTCCATTTAAAATAAAGAGTGGAAAGTATGAAGATTACCGAAAATAACACATACTAGGGTTCCATGTAGGAAAATATGGATATGGAGGAGAAATCTAACCATCAATTATCTGATGGAGAGTGGTAGAGAACATGGCTATGAAAAGGACAACAATCCCAAAGCCATAAATTAGTGATGATTTAAGGTACCATCTAGGACAACATTTTTTTTAAAGTTACCTTACATAAGGAAGAGGAATTCATTCATGATATTGACTAAGAACATTATGAGATATACTTAAATTTTAAGTAGATTTTCATTCCTTAATAAATTTCCACCACTAACTCAATTTTTTTTAAACGATGAGTATTCAAGAAGACTTGGTCACAATGGAAGAGCTAGAATAAACTTATATAGAATCACATGATCCATGCAGGATAAACCATATATTTATATTGTCATTGAAGATTAATCAAAACCAAAATGGTTAGTGAATGATCTAATGATCCCCCAAAAGGATATTCATTGAGATAAATATGCACTAATCTTAATTTCTAAAATTAAACCAACAATACCCCAAAGTTAAATAGATACCATTCAATAACCAATTGTCCTTAAAATCCTTTAATATAATCCAAACTAATATTGAAACCCAAAACATAGAAGAATTTGATTATGTAGTCTCCCATGTTACATTGTATCTCCAAATGACATCAAATACTCTTAAAGTCACATACTTAAAAGTAATTAACATCATCACATATTCTCTGTTATAGGTTAATCATTTCCATAAATAACCCAGATCACTATAAATCAACAATAAAAATGTAGATAAAAATACAACATTACTCTACAAATGAAACCTCATTGTATTCTATTTTCCTTGGGCATATAGTGTTCCTAACAAAACGAACATCTTCCAAAATAACATTTATCACTTAATCACCAAATCATTTTCTTATACCAAGGGTATTCATTTGATAAGACATAAGAACCCAAATCATCTTATTATTGATCAATAAAATCATTTAACAAAAAAAATGGTCATACTAACCAGGGACTTCACGTAGTCCAGTGGTAGGCGATAAATCCCAATCGCACTTTGGTTATGGGTTCGATTCCCACAGCTTTGTCCGACGCGACGGGTTGTCACACGGTCTACGTGTTGTCCTTTTTCAAAAACTATATTCTATAATATTACCAAAATGAGATAAATTTTTCAAAATAACATAATTTAACCACAAATGTTATATCATACTTTGCATTTTCATCCCAAATTATAATAACTTGTCATTTTCTCAAACCCCAATGATCATATAAAACCAAATGGTTATTTATACCTATATCCACAAGAGAAGAGACAATTATTCCTCAAATATCATTCTCACATGGAAAACTGAGGGGTTACAAATACAAAAGAAAATTATTCCAAAGTAAACCCATCAATAAAGAGCACTAACACTTTTAAACATTTCACCATCCATTTATTTCCACATAGGTTCTTCATCATATGTTCCTCGGGTTCCCACATTGCCTCTTCCATCTTATGATTTATCCATAGATCTTTTACCAGACGAGTCATCCGGTTTCTCAACACTTGATCTTTGGTATGAAGAATTCTGATAGGCTCTCCACAATAAGATAGATCTGGTTCCAGTTATAATTCTTCATAGGTGAGTACATGCGTTGGGTCAGACATGTATTTTGTCACTAGAGATATGTGGATCACGACATGAACTCTGGAGAGACTAGGCGGATTTTCCTTTTGGTAGAATGCGTTCATGTGTCACAATGGTACCTCAGGAATTTTTCCAAATCATCTACTTCCTTTACCCAAAAACTCCTCATCCATTTTGTATTATATCGATGGAAGCATCGATGCATCATAAAAAAATAGGTATTTCTTATATATAATTTGGAGACATCGTCTTTAACTTGTTTTTTTAGAAAAATTCTCACTGATTCATCTTCAAATATTTTAAAATAAGGTTTTGGTAAATCAGTTTTCGTATATCCCAAAAGACATAAATATATAATTTGATACATATAGGCTGCTCGAAGGTCTCCCTCTTCTGCGGCATCTAGAAAATCATTTAGTGCATCGTAATTTTGAGATAAAGTGAATAATTTGAAAAGACCCTGATGGTACTTCCCACGCTTAGCGTGGTAAGAAAGTTGAGAGCGCAACATTATCCCACAGTCGGTACTTGATCCTTGAAAGAATCGTGCAATGCTAGAGGTATTGGATGTCTCATAAAGTTGTTTGCATGTAACTTGGACATTTGAAAAAGTTTCAACATCGTCTGCGCATGACTTCTGGATAATAATTGTAAGTAGTTCTTCAGGAAGAGAGAGAAGAGTTGTTCGTGATCTTGCTCCCTCCATGTTTCAACTAACAAAATAAAATACAATTAGGTTTTTTTAATACTTATCTAATAGGAAAAAAAAGACATAATAGGATATTCTTGTAATTGAACAATATATCCTAACTTGGGGTACCCTATGTTAAAATCTACATTATCCGCTATCTATTTGCCGACATATATTCTTAGGGGCATTTTTTGTATTCCCTTAATAATGGTTTATACTAATCTTGTGAATTTACCAAAGCATATCCCCCGGGAGTGTCGTAACCAAGAGTGCAGCAAGGCCCGTTGTCGTGTACCAGTTCCCGTTCGAGTCTAGCTCAAAGCGGTGTTTTCGGGTTTTACCCCTAGGTACATCTGTGCCAGAGCCACCTCTACCTGCTCGTATCCAGACAGGGATGTATTGCTTGGAAAACTCACAAAATCATTACAATACCAAAATTCTAGGAAGTTCTTCTATACTAATCCTCAAAGTTCATCTTAGGTCTACGTTCTCTAATCAGAGTTTATCTAAATCTAGCTTCCAAGGTTTGTACTAAACTTCCTCTGATACCAACTGTAACGCCCCGACCCCAGCTACCCAGAGTCGGTGCATTAATTACATAACATTGGCATGATCATGAGAAAGATCAAGTCTCGAAAGACCGATTAGTTTAGTAGCCTTGGAATAACTAGATACATCCATAAATTTTTACATTATATCATAAAAAAAACATCTTGTCTTCATATCCCCTCATACTATCCCTGCAGGTCATTCATAAATTACTTCTTCATAATCCTGGAAAAAAATAAAACATTGAAAGGGGTGAGCTCGGATGCTCAGTAAGGATAACATTATAGCAGAAGCTTTCATAAATAAGCATAAACACTTAAGGCAATTTATAACTAAAACAAAAGCCTTTTAAACTTGAACTTCAGCATAAAATGGCAAAGGTAAAATGAAATAATGCCATTTACTTACTCACATGGATATTCTACTAGTCGAATGATCACATGCAATATCAATAACCACTTTCATAATGATGGAATGCATAATGCCAGACTATCATAACCACATAGCCAAGGCCTCGTGCCAAGACTACAAATAAGATTTTGCCAAGGCCTTGTGCCAAGACACTAGTTTGTCTCATGAGACCTACCGATGCATCGAGGAGCTATAGCGGGCTCCACCCGTCACTTATTAAGTCCAATGCATTCCCATATGAAAAGGTTTAAACATAACGTAAACATTCGTATTAAACTAGCATACGAAATGTCAATACTTTCACCACAAACCATGAATGGTATAAATATAGCACATCCATAGTCAAACATAATTCATTCGATACAATATGGAAGATTGTATTGTATCACATTAACCTCAATCAATAATAATGAAGGATGTTGACATAGATGAAAATAATCATCAAAACTATTTGAGAGAAATATCCCCCTTTTCTTGAAAACATTTAAAAGTCACACTATTTTTCAAGAAGCCATTTAAAAGTATATTTTTGAATCAAAGTGTCCCATACCACTTTGAAACTTTTAAAAGGAGTTTTAATTTTAAAACTTTAATTTCCATATAAATAAATCCTTAAAACCATTTTTAAAATATGGACATTAATGAGCATGATTTAGAAGAATAATTCTTTAAAACATTTTAAAATGGTATTTTGGTTAGAGTTTCTAACCAAAAGAGAGACACTTGAATACAAATAATTGAGGTAATCAAAACATTGTAATATCATGAGAATAAAGGAATTCATGATATACTATGTCAAAGTACATTATATACACCACATAAAAGTGATTTGGTGTATATCATCAAAGAAGTCTCAATGGAATGTAAATTGAGATGAAATTTCTCAAAAAGGTTGTATCCTTAGGTTAAGGATAAATCAATGACATAATTATGTGTGACAAATATAAATACACTAAATATGATTGGATATTCAGTGTAAAACAATCAAAGGACATTCACACATATTCTTGTAAAAACAATACCAACGAATTGGATGTTTAACTCAACAAATGGAGAATGAGTTAAAATTACTCTTATCAAATTCATATCAATGACTTGAGAATTACCAATGGAGTGATTATGTGTATCAAACTTCTATCCACAGGAAGGGAAGTGGAAATTATGACATAATCAAATGAATAGTGATTCCACACATAATCTTGGGGTAATATAATCAATGAAATATGTGTAAAGCCAAACGAGTGGAAATTGAAATCTCAAATTCCCTTATCGATTAGGTAACTTACGAAACATACACCCATGAAAGAAGTATCATACCATGATGATGTAAATACCCATAAATTAAAGTATATTACACAATGAATACGATCATGGGCAGTACACATACACCACATGCAATAATTAAGTGGTGATCAATGGAATTCTCACGGAATTAAAAGTGAGATAAGAAAACCCTTACATTGTACTTTTTCCTTGGTCGATGGTAGGTTTACCTCCTGTATAATGGTTAAATAATTGTTATTGAATAATAAAAGAATCATTTACTTTAATATGATATCATATATGATCTTTTATCATTGATTTGTTAATAATATTTTAGAATTATCGTCATTTCGGGTGTTAACAGGTTCATTTTACTTTATATTCTTTGTTATGTGAGACATATTCGTTATTAATGGGATGTATATTATTCATATCCAGAATGGTATCAAGTTCTTAAACATCATTTTTAAATCATCAAATGATAATTATACTTGAATAGATACGATGGAGAATGAATCTCATCGCGTTCGTGGAGACGGTAGTCCGTACGTACGCACGAACGCTACTTCCATTTAATTTTTATTTTAAAAGAATCGAATCCAAATTATACATAGGTATATTAGTATTCCAGTATAATATAATATTTTATATATGTTACTTAAGTTCATTTACACCATCCTTTATACGTTCCATGTGTGGTATGAACGAGTCATATCATTTTAAGGGGGCGGTAGTCCGCACTTCCTCAAATGAAATTATCGTATGTATATACAACATGAAACGAATAATGGTATGAAATAAAATGGAATTACAGAAGCTTATATATAAAATATATATCATTAATATCATATTTAATTACAGTGCCATCCTAATGGCCACCATGAGAGGCGGTAAGATGTATTTGAACAATCATCGTTTCGTGAGGCGTTAGTTTGCCATCCACAGAAAAATTATGTTCATCATCCATTAGATGGAGTTGTGTGAATGTTTAGTTTGAATCCTTCTTATAACAACATCCTAGTATATTGAGGATACTGTTGTTGTTACAAAAGAAGGGAAATAAAAAGATTTTGGGGGTTGGAGAAGCAAAATAAATGAAAATACTTTAAGAGAAATTGTTACCTTTAATTTAGGTAACTCACTTTGGTTGGAACCAAAGGACTTCTTGAAATGCATTCTGCCTAAGGGGAAGCTTCAAGGAGGAGGAGAGGGATGTGGGGAGCTTAGTTGGGCAGAGTTTGGACGAGCCAAGTTGCTTGAGAGGTGTGAGGAATGAGTAGAAGTGGTCTCCTTTTATAAGGGAGAGGAGGGGCTCTTTAGGAAAGAGTGAAAGTATTACTTTATAATATAATTATATTCGGTTTATAATGGTCCAAAAATCATTGAGGTAGAAGATAAGATGACTCATATTCTAAATAACATCAACCAATAAGAATTGGACAGGTTTTAGATAATATTTTAATCATTATAATCTTATTTATTTAAATGATTTATTAATGAGGTAAACATTGCTTCATTATTGTGTCATTAATAATTTAAATTATTTGATGTCTAAAAATTATAAATAAAATATCATTGTGTAGGAAATCGTTTTAGCTTTCTAATGAATATTTATAATCGAAAATCCAACATGTATAACCCTATGTAAAAATTGTTCTTCTAAAAGGTGTAAGCTTATGACATTTTTATTTTTATTTTAACTTTATTAATATAAAGTGTCATTATCACTTACAAGTGGATCAATGGGGTCCCAAAATTGACCCAAAGATGCCCATGGTCGACCATGTATCAACCAATAGGGTTAAGACACGTTTTAGGGTAATTTAGTATTATTATAATATTATTTGTTTAACCCTTATTTACCGGATTTACCCTTAACCATGGTAAATAAAATATTTACCGCAGTAATTATTCAAAATGTCTAAAAATAAAAGTTACCTATTTACACAATTTGAACATCCTGATTCCAAATATGGAATCAATTTTTCTAAATTCAAAACACAGAAGTGGCAGAAATTAATTTAAAATTAATTCCCGCTGTCAAAACAAAAAGCGTGTTTTTAAGAGATAATAACTATCAAAAGATTGACACTTGTTTATGTTTGGTTTAATTGTAAAATTATGTCCAATGACCAACATTATAATAAATATTAAAAATATATTCTAAATATACTTTAAAACCACTCAAATTCATAATTTATCACTATTAATTATTTTGATTAAAAAAGTTGTTTTTAATTAAAATTTAGTAATTTTTACTATTCATCAAAATATGAAAGTTATCCGAAAAGTACCAAAATTTCACCTTAGGATAAATTTGATATTCCGAATCCAAAAATGAAGTCCATTTTGAAATATAAAATATATATAATTTCAAAAAATTAAGTATTACTATTCATAACGGCTAGTTTGATCGGTTGTGGTGTGTGTTAAAACTCGAAGTTGCGTACAACACACGCAACTGTTTTATTCAAAGGAAAACGTACCGTGGAAGCTTGGGATGTTTTATTTTAAATTTTTTGATGTCCCCATGTAGTCAAAAAGTTTAAAATATTTTATTTAAAAAGGGTTTACTATTAAAAGTTGGTAAAACTACAATACTGAAGATGAATTTGTTCTTACATTATGTCTAAGAAACTCATAATATGGATTCTAAAATTATAAGGATTATATAAAGTTTAAAATTTAGTTAATACTATTCATAACCTTTTTTGAACGGCTTGTTTGGTAAGTCATGGTGCGCTTGAACTCGGTGTTGCGTGTAGTGCAAGTTATTGAATTATTTTGAAGAAATAACACACTATGAAATCTTGGAGTGTTACACTCTACATATCACATTTATGTCTTTCCCATTCATTATCCACTTTTTTCTGTATAATCTATTCTGACATCACTACTTATGATGTGTCCAAGTAATGAAATAATCTATAAAAAAATATCACATTTTATAAATTATTAATATAATTTTATTTTCCTATTTTTGTTTTTACTATAATACTTTTATTTTTTTTCAAATTCGTCATAAATTTTGGAATAAAAGAAATTATCATCAATACAAATACTGAAAAATTATCTTTAAATTCTTTGAGAAATAAACTCATATGAACTATAAATATTATAGTGTCATTTCATAACCAAAACGTTATAATAAAACTAATAATTCATGTATATTGACTAAAACACCGTTTTAATAAAGTATTCATATTTTAGCTTCATCAAACGGTACCCATGGAATTGTTTAACCTTCAAAAATTATCAAGGTCCACTAAGAAGATCCATCAATTCATCAGAATAAGGAAATAGATACTTATTATTAATCGTAATGTTATTCGAATCCATATACAAATTTTAATCCTCATGGGTATTTATTTAATTTTATCTAATAAAAAAAGTTCACCCCTTGGTGACTTCATAAGAAGAATAAAACATTTATAAATAATATATTTAAAATATTTATTTTCGCTGCAAAACTTCTACATGGTACAATTGATAGGGGGTTATAAAATTATGTCGGCCTCAGGAACTAAGTCAATAGTAATATCAATTTCTAAATAATTCCATGAACCATAAATATTATCAGTAAAAACATTGACATATTATTTTACAACCACCATATCATTAATATGAACAGTTCCAAAATTTTAAATTTTTCGAATGAAATGATTTATTTAAAACATTTAATAGTTTCTTAGCATCAGGATATGATATCAACGGTATGTGTTCATTCTAATATAAAAACTGATACACTTTTATAGAAATAACTTATTTATATATGAAATATTTATTTACATGGTAAGTAGAGAACAATTCAATAACTAAAATAACATTACACTCTACCGGGGGAATGATGAAAATGTATGTAGTTAATGTTTCTCCAAAGAAATTGAGAAAAAATATTATATATTTCATTTCTTCAGTTCTTCCCGAAGGTGTTTTATTAAAAATCATCAATTCAATTGTCAAGGTGGAATTAATAATTTACCCGAAGATTTTACATAATATAGGTCACATGTAGACCCAAAATAAATGTAGAAATTATTACAATCTGAATAAACAAGAAATATACCTATTATCACATTGTTTTATGGCCTAAAACATCTTAAGTAGTTGTTAAGGATTTCTCCCCACTCTTATACATATTTTCAGATTTCATTCTATCATTCATGTTCATCCTAGAACACAAATTTCTATAATTTCCCATATTATTTCATTTGAATAAGGTTTTTACATGATTATCATAACTATAATTCCCACAAACATTATTCTTTTCATTACAATTACTATTCATATGACCATACACAACACATCTTATTCTCTATCTAAATTTCATAAGTCATTCTTAGATTTTATTTTTACCACAATTATCACTACATGAAAACATGATTTTCATACATTCAGGTTTCATTGAATGATTATTCCAATTTTCCTAACACGTTTAGAATTTATTTTTTTATTTTATCCTAAAACACGTGATTATATTATAAATACATTTCTAATGTCTCATCACATTAAAAAAAAATTATCATGACATTTAGATTCACATGATGCTAGTGAACTTTGATATATTAACTTCCATCCCATTTTAAACTGATTAATTTTAGTATAGATATACTAGATAATATTCGGAATTTACATCGATAAATTTGATATCCTTTCTTTATAAAAGTCTCTTAAATCTTCTTCCATTTCCCTCAATTCCATGAATTTCATTTCTACTTGAAGTTTAATAACATTTGAATAGTATATATTAAGTAATTTATTCTTAAATATATACCAATACACGGTATAATAACCTATATTTCAATGATATACCTGAAAATTAACCACCACTAGATGCCTCCACATTCTTAACTATAATTATGATGAAATACATTTTAATGATCCAGACATCTGAGGAAATCAAATACCAGTTCTATGGATTTAATCCATCATTCATCTACTACATGGTAATATGAAGACTAGTCTAATGTAGGTTTCAGTTTCATTAAATGATCCCCTATTTACTTGTTACTCTATGATAAATATTTCTGTTCTCTGGAATATAATCAAACGCCATCTATAGACTACATCCAAAGGTCCATCGCAGTGAAAACTTGATCCATTACAATTCTAACCATTATATATTTATAATTCAAAATAATATCATCCCCTTAGGGACTTCCAACACCAACTTCACTAATTATACAATGGAAAACCATTATGAAAGGATTTCCTTTAGATGAAATAACATAGTTATATTCAAATTATATATTATTCCAACCTAACCATATAGTAGAATATTGTTGGGTTATTCTATAAACATTATTTTTCCTATAATATGATATAATAAATTATCGGATACCAGCTATAAAGTCCCATATATATATATATATTACATATTATAGTTAGTAAATATTAGATTTTACTTTCATATATTCTAATGTATATTTTTTTGTCCATTTCAGAGATGTAGATCATAAATCATATATGACAAAAAATATATATTAAATTGTTTAATCGTTTAATTAGTTATCCATTTCTCACATAAAATATTACATTTAAGTTAATAATTATTTGTTTCATTAAATATCATCAAAAATATGTTTTTTATTTCATATTTTTCAAAACAAATTCATAAAAACTGGTAAATTTTTTTCAAAAAGGAATAGATGATATTAGAATTATCATAATGTGATATAATAATAACAAAACATATTTTCAGTTAATGAATTATTATGTAAATATTTATTTTCAAAATATACATTGAGGTACAAAATAAAACATTTCATTAAAAATTATCAACATATTTACATAAATGTTTTTATAAAAACAATGTTCAAAACAATTTTCAATTGTAAAATAAAACTACTTTTTGTAGTCATGAAAAAAAAAATTCATTTTCACAACACTGTACTTTTCTACCATAAAAAATCTTATTATCATTAAATTAAACAAATGACCTTAAGAATCCCATGTGAAATCTAGAGAATTATGTAAATACCAATATTAATCATACATTAATAAAATGGGAAGTTGCGACATCATTTTAATATCAATCTTTTAAATGGGATAACCTTCCGAGTGACATATTGAATAACATTCATTGTTACCCATAAAATAACTATCATATTTATAGTTGGAATAACCGTCATGGTAAATAACTATAATTAAATAGTGGAAGCATAACTTATTAACTCCATCCATTTAAATAGTGTATTTGATTGGAAAAAGTGGGATCACATAATCTTAGTTTATGATGGAACCACCCTTAATCCTAAAAAAATTAAAAGAACAACAAAAATTTACATAAACCAATAAGGGGAAATAAGTTATTGGTGTCCATAAATTTTTTTATATTTATATATACCATTGATTTAAGACAAAATTTCAATTTTTTTTTACCAAAACATCATAAAATATGTACTTTCAAAGGATAAAACATAAAATAATACAACGTAATCCAAACACAAAATAATGGCTACTAGGAAAGGAAATTTGTTTATCTATATATATATTAAAATAGAACATTATTATTTCCTTTTTGTAATGAAACTAAATATGAAAGAATGATAAATTTATAAAACAATTTGAAAGGGTAGTAATATAAAGCTTATAAATCATTTATTTTGATATAAATTTATACAAAAAATAATTGTTAATATTTTGGATATACAAGAAATTTTTTTTAATGAAACATTAAAATTGAATATTTTAAAAGAAATCCACCTACATTGATTCTGAATCATAATCTCTGAAATATATAATACAAATTAATTAACCATTTTTAACTATTTAAATAAATAATAAACATTTGAAATTTTATATTATGTTATATTCTCTCATAAATTTCTATATATAATTATCTATTCATTTATAATAATGTAGGACATATTGATAATATTTGTTTCATAATTCCAATGTTTATTTGTTATGTTTACAATTATCAAAGAGATAATTATTTCATCATATGTAGAAAATTAAAAGTTTGATAATTATCTTTTTATACGTTAATTATTATTTTAAAACCAATACTGATATATTGTTATTAATATGATCTATCATACAATCATGGAGTTGGTATGATGTACATACATATGTGTAATAATATGTAAAACAAAAACATGATGTTAAAAACTATATAAATTATTTTGATAGTCTTCATTCCATAATTGAAAAATCCCTCTAAATATGGTATTCTACCTATAAGGTTACCTGTATAATTAGAAGAGGGATTATATTAAGTGATTCTGATATATATTATTCTTTCATATAGTGTTATGAACCATGAATATGTTATAATAATTAGTTCCCTTTTGTACGATATGGGAGGGGTACTATTTTAATTTTAATTAACATTGTTTACAATATATAATTATGATGTAAAAAAGAGTCAAAATTTATTATATTAGAATATAAATTGAATATGTGTTTATATAATCACTTATAATAATATTTTTAGAACCCATAAGTCAAGGATACCAACTGTAAAATTCAATATATAATAGTTATGTTCTATGAACCCATGTACTTTATTAGGCATTGGATATTCCTCTTATGAAACCACAATTTTGGGATAAACACCCTCATATAAAAATCATTCATGGAAACAATACTCCTATTTACTAGTTTGTTTTGTCATAAATCTGCTTTTGAACCCTTTTCCATGGTATAAATCCCCCTCATATACAATTTGTAGCTCATTATATATAAAAAAATACAATTAAATGGAGGGTGTTATAGGTCCCCACCTGTTATATTATAAAAATAGTTGGGGCCAAATCCTCGATTTATTATTAAAGATAATACATATTTTAAGTCTTGGTAGAGGGAGACCCATTACATAGCCCGAAGACCCAAGGTAATGTAGCTTGAATACAAGGGTATAAATCTCATTTTTTCCCAAAGGACCCCTCAATGAACAGTACTGCTACAGTACCACGCTTCTATAGTACCTCCATTTCTGCAGTTCTCCTACAATGCCTCCACCGCTACAGTACCACCGCTGCTACAGTCCACCGCTGCTATATTACTGCTACAATGCCCTGCTACAGTACTACTATAGTACCCCCGGAATTTCTTCCCAACCTGGATTTGATCCTGGGTCTTTTGGATGCCAAGTAGGAGCTTGTACCACTTGGGTACCAGCTCATTGGCTGGTCCCCACCCATTATAACTATGGAACAAATATCCTATACTGATGGTTTTTTACTATTGGTATAGGTCCCCAAACCGTTGGTATATGATAAAAAATGGTTTTGAGGGCCTTTGGTTTATTTTAAATCAGTATGGACCTATACTAATGGTTTTGGGAAACCCATTAGTATTGGTTTATACCAACTGTTCAAAATGTTGGTATAAACATGTAAAAATAGCATCCAACCCCTTGGGATATGTAATTTAAAATATAATTTGATGATGATATTTTAACTGGTGGCCTCTATCTTATATATAAAATACATAACCACAATTCTATTATTATACTTTTGAATATAATTGGTTAAATATTTATAAAAATTTAAATTTTTTAAAAAAATTACATATTTGTTTATTTGACTACATTTGAAAAAATAATTCATAAAATATCCATTTATCTACACCAATAGTTTTAAAAGGCACTAGTATAAGCCAATATAGACAGTTTTGAGAACTATTAGTATATGTTTATCCATTCATTTTTTAGAACCTTTGTTATAGTCTTATACCGACAGTTTTCAGAATCATCGGAATAGGTACCTAGATATTTGGGAACCTATAAAAACGGATTTTCAAAACCATTTGTATAGGGGAATACATATACCAACATTTTTTGGAAAAACTTTTGGTATAAGGTCTTTAATAAGTTATTATTCAAAAACAGTTTCCTAAAAATTGGTATAGGTTCATTATATGGTACAAATACCAATAGTGTTTCAAACTATTTGTATATAATTGTTGATTTGTTCTATTTTCTAGTATCACATCAACCTTAAATTTGTGCATCACATAAAATAATATCATTACACTTAGAATAAAATTTTAATATTTAAAGAAAATGGGTTTCACCAAAAAACAATCATTTATATTTCTAGGTAAATACAATTCAATCAAAAAATAAATCCTATGGTATTTACACCGTAAATATATATAAGATATTTATTAAAAAAACATTCTTCTGAATCAATCGATATAGGGATTCAAGGTGAAAACCTTTCAATCCATGGAATCAAGATTTGGGGTTACAATAAGGAATAGGGGTTATAATTAAAATTATTCTTAAATAATATGTTGGATTGGGTAGGACAATGAAAGACAAAAATCCTTAAATCGTTATTGGAGGTCAATACAAAATCTATTTAGAGGTAGATAATTTATGGAATAATTAGATAAACATCCTTGAAAAGCAATATGGTATACAAATGCATATTTACATAGATGGAATTTTTTGTTAAATAGTCATAGAAATAAATTCACATCACAAATTTGAAATACCATAGATTATTTAAAATAATTTCAAGTGAAATATTTTATTAAATTTAAAGAAAAATAATTAATTTATAATGAATAAAATATGCATTGGATTTTTGATATAAATGAAAAATATTGAAACAAATATACAATGACCCAAAAATATAAAATTATATTTTCTATAAAATCCCTCATACAAAAAGAATTATGTGATTTTCCTTCAAATATCTTTCAAATATTATCATAGTGGTCAATAATGAATTTGTTTATTTACTAAAATATTATTAAAGATGTCCAATAGAATATGTAGTTTTTAATAATAAGAATTTACATTAAAAACATAACATGAATACACAAATATTTAAAATAATATAAATCCAGTTGTTTAAAATAATGAATGTGAATAAAAATATAACTAAGGATATCCATAAGAGAATAAATTTCTATAACATTAAATCTAGTCTCAATGAAAAGAAATTGAGACGAAACACTTACCCAGTTTCCGTAGATTTTTAATGACAATATAAAAAATATAATTAAAACATATCAATAATAAATTTATATTATAAACTTATTAATATATTATTCATTTTATTAGTTTTATTTGCATCATTTATATTTATTTATTATGTGTAGAATTGATAGTTACGACTTTTTTCGTCAATCTTTTGTTAATGACATTTAATATTTGTGCATGTTTTATAATTTTGATATCATTACCAATTCTCTCATAAAAAGATAATATTGAATATAATATGATAAATTTATTATATAAATTTATAAATTTCTTATATAATTGCAAAATTTGTTTTTTAATTTTGTATGAAATTTGAATATGTTCTTTCTTGTTTTTTTATTTCAGATATTGAAAAAGATAGCTTTAAAATAAGTTATAAACTTAATTAGATATTTCTAGAACTACATAGAAATCATGATTTTATTATTATATTATAATATCTTATTTTTTCTATTCCAATAGGCATCCATATTAATGTTTTATTGCTTCATTTTTGTAGTCGGTTATACCAACCAAAAAATGAACACATAATTAATTTATTTGTGAGTTTGGTTAATGTGGTGATTATTTATACATAATATAATTATTACAGGAAAATAAATATTTTATTTTGAGTTTTTTATTTTTCTCTAATAAAATTTTAATTTTTTTGTAAATAATTAAAAACCATAAAAATGAAGAAAAACAATTATTCATGGGAGGATTAGCTTGTGAAAACACGTGATTTTTGTTCTATGGAATCAGTAAATGGATTGAAATGAATTGATCATGGTTTTTATAGTAATAATGATGAATCTATCTGTAATAATGATACATAAATAATTTTATTATTATAGTTATAATAATTTTATATTAGTAAAATTTACATTAAAGTCACTAGAATGAGATAATACTTACATGGTATAATAGATCCATTCTTGGAATACTACGTAGAATTTAATAGATTAGTCTTACATCGTTTGGAAATGGAGTCATAATGATTTAGTGGGTTATGGTGGGAGTGTAATATCCAAGTTATGAAGCTTACCTAAAAGTTTATGTGTATCTTTTAATGATGTAAGTTGTGTCCTTTCATAAAAGAAGAAAATGGGTACTTTGGGAAACACATGCCATTTTTAAATAATTGATTTAAATTATTACAAGGTCAATGGATCCAAAATTTCTAAATAATCAAATCATAGGTGTATTTGGGTTGTAAAATAGGCCAAAATTTTATTTATACACATGCCTTATACATTTTGAAGGCTTCAACCATTTTTTTAAGTTTTACAATTTTTTAGTTAAACATATTTAATTGTTTTTAACTATGTTCTTTTCTTGTATATAAATAATATAAAGAATAATATATGAAGAAAATTTGATTTTATATAATTTATATTTTCATCTATTTAAGGAATTTAAATTTATAAAAATTATATGATTATGTTTTTAATTAAAAAATATAATGTGTAGAAAAAATAGTTTTTAAAGAAAAAATACATTTTTACTATTAAAAATTATTAATGTTATTTTATTGTGATTTCCAATAAAATGAGTGTCTATAGATTTTGTTAGGATGTTTTTAATAATTATAAATTCATAATTTATTATGGTCATATGTATTTAAATTTCTAATAATTCATTGATATTAATTAAAATAAAATTTTAAAATAAATATTTCACTAATATTAGGGTAATTATAATTAGTCATAAAAATAAAAATTTCATATATAAATATATATTAGACATATTCCAAAATATTTATATTATTGTATAAAATATATAAACCATTTTATAAAATAAACATTCTACGTGTGGGAAAATTAATCTTATCATTAGCGCATGTAATGGGTAAAAACAAAATTTTATATAAATTGTATTTTTAAGAGTAATGGTTAAATATAGAAAAACAAATTTCAATGATATTTATTAAAATGATATCAATAATATTCTCTTTGATTATAGAATATTTGTGTAATAGTAAATTATATCTGATATGAATTTCCTATTGTGTAAATTTATATAATGACACAAATGTGAAATATTCTGTCATAAAATTTTACTTTTTTTCTAAATTATAATCAATTGTTTTATAAATTTAAACTATTATTTTGAGAATGATATATATTTAATTATAAATATATATTTTTTATGAAAATATTTTTTTAAAATTATAATCCCTATAAAACTGATGGTATTAGAAATAATATTATTTTTATATATTAAATAAGATAAAAAATTGTTTAGAAAAAAAATTATTCCTATAATATTTTTAATATAGTGAACTATATATTTTATGTTTACATTATAAAAATCATTTTAATTTTCTTTACATTTATCTACTAAAATAAATAATAATATTATTATAAAGAGGAATTTTAATGATAACAATAATCAATAATAAAACATATGAATTTTTTGAATTTAAAAGTATTAATTTATAAATTTTTACCATCTGATATTTTTTTATAGAGCTAGTAATAATGTTTTTCAAATATTTTGAAGATTTATTTTGTTTATTATAATTTTAACAATTTATATTTAACATATTATTAATTATAATGGATCAAAATTCTAGGGTTTTTACATATTTTCATTAAATACCATTTAATATCATGTAAGATATAACATCTCATCATCTATTTTTCTTTCATGATTAATAAATAAATAATATATTTGAGGAATATAATATTAGATATTAATACAAAATTCTAGAATGCATGCATAATAATTAAAAAATTTGTTTGAAACTTGATAATGATTTCCCACATTAGTTAAAACCCTTTTTCATTTATAGAAAGTAATCATTTAGGTTAATATCTAAACAATATGATCATGAAACCATAACAAAAGTTGATACATAAAAGATAATACAAAAATTAATTTTTTTTAATAATGTCTCTTAGTATAGTTAATATGAAGAATATAATCAGAATATTGAAATCACCATTTAAAATCATGGTAAACAAAACAACACTATATTTAATTGGAACCCAATGTACTTCAACAGAAAAAACAGTCAATATTACCATACATGGCCATACTGGCTAGAAAACACTTTTGCGTAGAGGATATTAATTATTTTGATCCAGTAGAAAATGTTAAATCCCAAACCAGTGCATTACTCATACCAATATATCCATCCTAGCTACCAAAATATTTTCATGACATATAATTGGTTTTGAGAAATTATAAAGTATAACAATAATGTCTTGACCGGGCTCTCCCATGAACCGATGGACAAACCGGTTTCCACATGACCACAAGAACATATCCCTATGCACCATAGGCTTCCATATAAAAGTTAGGGTATACAGATATTCAGTCAAGAGACTATACCCTCTTATTATAGTAAGAAATAGAAAAATATCATCAAATAAAAGAAGTAGTGTGAATAAGGATAAAACATCAGAAGTCATGATTTTATAAATCTTTTATGAAATAAAATGGAATATTCCAATGTTATACAATTCATGCATGTTGTGATGGAACTTATATTAATTAAATAAACCAAACATTATGTTGTACATATCATTAATGAAATTATTAAATATTTAATCAAGCCCCGAGGGTGATCTCCTTGAGAATCCTGATATCTGCTCGTTTTTCTTCTCCTATCTCCCGAGTACATGAAAACAACATAATACTACAACCAAAAAGAATATACTTTGGTATCCTAATGAAATGGTTTGTTATGTATGTCATGATATATAAATTTCAATAGGACGTGACCACTGCTATCTACCTCATTTCATGGAATTAAATAAATACTTGAAACTGTATGAAAGAATGCATAATTAATGTAAGTAATACAATGTAACTATATACTCAATTACCTGATTCAACCGTCAGTTGGTGTCTGAACCTACATAATAGATTTTTCATCCATACAAAACAGTCATCTTACTTTCATTTCCAATTATTATTTATTCAAACCTTGTTAAATTATATAATTTTCATGATTCAGCATACGCCCAACATCCTTGTATAAGTCACTCACAACAGATGTCTCTAAATAACATCTATGTAATAAATGTAAACACTGAATCGAATATTGTTCTTTTTCATTGATATTGAATCATAGGATATTCAATTGAATATTTCATATACTATGTATAAGCTTATCTACTAAAAATAGTTATTCGCTCTTGGGTCCGTCTACCGAATAGTGATTCACCCAATTCATTATCTAGTTTGAACCCTTTATTGTATTAGATTCACAAATGATTATTTCACAACATCTTTCATTATCCATTTAATTCAGTTCATGTATGACTAATTGGACTTACAGTCCAATGTCAATTAGTAGCTGTATAACATTAAGTCTAGTACCGTCATGAGTATTTAGAGCATGTGTCCATGTCTCCCAACCCATGGTTATTAGGAGCATCAATCCCTATTCCTTAAATTAATATTCCCATGAAATATGGGTGTAGAATTCCATGTATATAACCCCATGAGTATTTGGATCATGAGTCTCTGTCTCAAAGATTGTTTATAAAAAATTCATATATATTTATCATTGGTGTAGAACACCATGTTTAACACCCCAAAACCATCCATTAATTTACTCATAAATTAATTAATGAAATCTGTTAATTAATTAAGAAACTAATTAACAACATAAATTTACCAAATAAAAACTCAACAATTAATTAACCATTCAACATATCAATAGTTAATAATTAATTAACAATTAATTTTTCTTACCTACAATAAAGTCAACTATATAATTTATTCAATATTTGATTATCCGAATTCCTTTATTGAAGATAAGATAATTAATTCACCAATCAATTACACTTATTCTGTTACTAATTCAATCAATTAGTTAAATATGCTAAATTTATTAGTAAATGAAATAACTAACTATGTCCACATTACCATTAATTAATCCTCCAATTAATCCTCTAATTAATTAATCTACAAAACTAATCACATTCCATAATTAATTTTCCAGATTTAATTATCTCATTCTGATTCTAACAATTCATAATCAAGGCCACTATTAAAAATCATAAATCAACATCGTCGTAACTAACTTTGAGCGTTAACATTTCATCAATTAAATTAAATCATTCCAATGAATTAATTCAGTAATTAATTAATTTAATCAAACCCTTTAATCAATTCAATAATTTGATAACCTTATATGTCATTAAAAGATAGTAATTATTCCATCATTAATTATATCTGTTTAGATAAAACAATATATCACAATTAATCCCCAAATGAATTATCGCATTTATCTAAACCATTATATTATAATTAATCCTTTTATTAGTTATTTATATCTATAATCCAATTACATACAGAAATTCTGAAATTATTTAGCTTGTCTCAACCAAAACAAAACATCATTTAATTATTTATTCATATCACTTTAACCAATTCCAAAATACACGATTAAAATCAAAAAATGGTCAAGTACACATTTATCTCACATGGGAAACGACATTTAATTACATCCTAAGTCATGTATCAACACACGATATATAGCATATAACAATTTAATCAAACTTACTAAATTCACGTTTGAAAGGCATTCAATATAAATACTTCACTACATAATTTAAATACCAAAAAAGTTTAAGAAAGAAGTTTATTAATGCATTTTTTAATGATGAGGACTTGAAAGTTGACCCTACCCCATGGTAGAAACCAATTCTATATTAAGCGACATGATATACGACGACATCCATTCCGCAACTGGTCTGTAATTGAACGTACATTCCATTATGTATATATATATATACACACGTGCTAAAACATTAAATTGATCAAAACCACTACACCATAATTTAAAACCACAAATAATGCGACGACAAGACTAAAAACCCCTCAAATAACATACTAGGGACTCATATAAACCAGTAGAACCTACATTGGATGATGCAAAAACAAACAACTGTGCATAAAAATTACCCAAATCATCAGCGAAAGAGAGAATCGATACCATCCACCTCGCCCTTCGTACTGGATTCTAGATAATAGACTAATAGGTCCCATGTCAACATTCGTATACCCTAAAAATAGAGGAATAAAACAATCTGATTAAACCCAATTCTTAGGGTTTCATGTCAGAAAACAAGGAGAGAGAGACGTTGAATGGCTGATGCAAATCACGAGATAAACAAAGAAAGAATCACCTTGATGAGGCAGACATGATTTTTCAAGAGTTCGAGAGGAATCATCGTGAACAATGAAGAGTTAAAGTGAGGGGGCAGACTACAGGTTCTTCCCTAGAGTGTCGTGCATTCCTGTGAGGGGTCCAGCTTAGGGTTGTACACCATGGACAAGGGTCCATGCGCTACTGGAGGTCACCCCACAGGGAAGGACATGGGGTAGGCGTTGCGCATGGAGGAGGAGGTTGGAGCAGGTAGATCTTCGAGAGAAGGGGCCACACACCTCCCCATGCAACTGGCCTCCAAGGGGGAGAGGAGGGGTTCCTCACTGTTTCTTAATAAAAAAACTGACCTAAAAACTAAATAAAACCTCGAATTTAGTTTTTATTTTATATATTCAAATGAGTAAGACTTTAAACCACAATTTATTTTAATATCATTAATATGATATTAATGATAAATACTCTAAACAATAATTTTAATACAAATATTTTTTGTTATTATTTATATAAAATTAATAATTATTTCCATACCATTATTACTACACAATTTCATTTATTCATTTTAAACCATAACCCACAAATAAATTATTATTAATATTTATAATAATAATAAATACCATAATTAATAATGACTTTTACATTCATGAATCTAAAATAATAATTACCTCATTATTATTATTCTTTAAACCATTGATAAACCCAGCAACTGAATTTAATAACAACACATAATCATTAAATCAGAAACTCCAAATCAAATTAAACACATATTTTTTAAATCATATTTTCCATATTTTAAAAAAATGTTTCTTTGATATACCCAAAGGCCACATTAATTTTATACAATATTTTCAATCCATTAATTAGCGAAATGAAATATTTCAACATCCAAAAAAATTATGACATAATAATAATAATAATAAAATTATTGTTATTAAAAAATTATGTTATTTAAACACTAGTCCTCCATTTATTATTATTTAATTAATATAATTAAAATATTAAACTGGGTAAGCTGCAAACTCTGGACCACAACTGTGTGTTTCCAGTGAAAATTCATTAAAGTGGACTTTTCTAGATCTGGGGCTCTTCAGACTCTTCGGTATAACCTAGATAATTATCATGTATTCACGCATGTCAAAAAATGACACTTTATAGTGTAAAAATCAAAGAATAATTTTATGGAGCTCGATTTAATAAATAAATAATCAATAAACCGAAAGAATTCAAAAACCATCATAATTTCAACACGGTTAAAAGACAGATGACTTTACAATCTACACACCATAAAAGCTTCTGATCCTTGAGAAGCCATCGAAAACTATTAACAAATATTCTGATCTACCAAGGTTGAGGAATTTGTTTTTTAAAAACAACATTATGTTTCCAAATGCTAAAAATACTTTAATACTAAAAAATAAGTCAAGATGCTTAATTATTTAAAATCTGATCAAAGGATTATTTTACAATTTCAACACCAAAATAGAGCATACATCTGAGGTCATTATCGAAACCTCAATAAAGAAAAATATATAATCTCGATCGACCAACATAAACTATTTGTGCTTGATTTCCTGGAAAGACATTACGGTCCTAAAACCCACAATCTCCATTAAACTTGCCATGTACCCTTTTAAAATTATTACATCAACAACATCATAAACACTAATGTCCTTACCCGACCTCTAGTGACATTACCAAGTTAATCCATTACAAGGATTTTTATAAAAAAACTAATGTTCCCCAACATGAATGAAGGAGGATCCCAATGAAAACACGCATCTCGTATACATCCAAGATAACAACCACTCATAATGCCCAAAAACATTTAAAAGTTTAGTGTGGCATAAGACTGATGTTATCATAGTGTCTTCATGACATGGTCTTGATAAGGAACATGATTGTCTCATTTGAAAGAGTGAATTATGTGAAAACCAGGTTCACTAAAAAGATCAACAAAACTATTACCAGATAACTCTGTTCAAAATGCTCGGTGTCACTTGTCTATATGTTCACCATAATCGATGTGACACTATCCACCTTTGGATTTTCCATTTTGTTGAAATAAAATATCCTCCACTCACTATTGTGCAATTTTATAACAACGTAATGCATTTTTCTGATGTTCCTCGAACTATGATCACCATATCAAACATTTATTAGATAAGACATACCATAAACCTATCAGCATGCCAGAACACTTGAGTCCCACAGGCTAGTCTCATATAAATCATAAAGGTCCACCCTCTATCTCACCACACAAAACCAATATCACTATTCTATAAATCCCTCTTTTCATTTATGAAATTTAAACTAATTAATTTCATCCTTTTAACATTTGAAAGAATATCAACAAACAGAAATGTACATTTTCATAACAAGTCACTTGGATTTCAATCAACACCCCATTGGAAAAACACAAACTCTATAACAAACATCCTCTTTAAAATTTTCACATATAATGTTATCCAAATATATATAGGTAATTTATCATCTCAATTACTTTTTCCAAAAAAGGTGACCTTATAGGGTCCTGTTTATTTAATCCAGGTTCTTCAAAAAGCATCCCAACAATAGTACATTGTAATGAGAACTTATACTTTTGTAACCATCTTCAATCATAATATGGTAATATAAGGATCAAACACATGGGTGTCAATATAACAATCAATAAGGTTCACATACACCTTATCTCTAGAATTTAGCTCCCATTTACCATAATAAAAGTTCATTTAACATTTTAACTTACATAACCCTTTCACACATCAAAACATCTCAAGCATGATATCATAATTAGAAACACAATTGAATTATATAAAACAGAAAAATGGACCAAACACAAAACATGGTAATAAAAGAGGTATTATGAAATATAATACCTCCGTCATGTTAAATATGTCACCTAAACATGTTATATACAATGTCATGCTAATGCAGATCAAAACAAGGCATTGCGCGCAAGGCACACAATCCAAATTAGCAGGCATCCTACTGATGAAACTACAAGGAATATTATATGCATGGCATGTTAATCTCTATGTTCCTTATATGATGCATGTATGGATATTCCATTCCATTCCAGGACAATTTTTTTTACAATATTATCAAAATCAATAACAAGTGGAAAATATACCAGTCACTCAAGGTGATATCATATCATGTGTAGCCACGAACAGTATAAACATCAATTCCCATCTATGGCCACATGGTTATTTCCCGTACATGGGGTGATCAATCCTAGGAATGACAATTAACCCATGGGACGACACAAACCTAGTATCCTATCTACAAACACTAAAATATGATGAAAAAAGGAAATTAACTTGCCTCTGATACCACAATGTAACATCCCGACCAGGCTCATCCCTGAACTTGTGGCCGGACTATTTTCTACATGACCTCAAGAGTGTATCCCTATATTCTAGATGATAACGAATAATAGTGAGTGTATAAGGATAGTCAATGGGGATACTATACCCTCTTATTAGAGATATAAATAGTTGATAATATCATAATATAATAAATGTACTGTGAATACTGATAATAGAGTTGAAAACATAAATTTATACGTCATGTATAACTAAAAATTTCCTATACCAATGTTAAAAAATTAAGGAATGTTATAATGGTACACATATGAATGAAATAAAAAATAAATCATGCTTTACATATCAAAAAATAAATAAATATACAACTAATCAAGCTTGACGGGTGATATTTTTTCGCTTGATGAGCTTTCGCTCAGTCCTATGCTCCTATCTCCCATGTATATGAAAACTACACAATCCTGAAACCATATAGAATATACTCAGATACCCCAATTCAATGACAGCCCAAGTAGGGTGTGAGATATAAAACATAGTAGGTCAAAACCACAAGTTTCTACCCCAAACCCATATATTCAGTATATAATTTAAACAGTGTGAAAGCATGCATACTTAAAGTAAGAAGAACAATGTAACAATATACAGAAGTACCAACATCATCCCTCAGATGGTTTCTCATCCTACATTTTACATTTTTCATGGATACAAAATAGTTATCTCATGTTCATTTTCTTTTATAATTGATGCGAACCACATAAAATTATATAATTCTCGAGATCATTTATAAGCCTGATATCCCTATATAAGTCACACACAAGAGTTGTATCTAAAGACCATCTATGTAATCCATGTAAAGACTGAATCAAATTTTGTTCATTGGATTGGATAATGTATCATAATATATATAACATAATCTTCGATATACTATATCTAAGCACGTCTACTAAAAATAGTGATTCGCTTTTGGGTTTATCCACCAATCAATGATTCACCCAATTCTTTAACATGTCTGAACCATTTCTCATAGTCAATTCAAAAAAAAATTATACCACAACATCATTCATTAACCATTCATTTCATTTCATGTATGAACAATTAGACTTATATTCCAATGTCAATTAATGGGTGTAGGACTTCATGTGTAGCACCCTCAATTTTATTTTCGGTTCTTGTCTCACAACCCATGGGTATTTGAAGCATTAGTTCATGTCCCATAAAAGAATATTCGCATCCAAGATGGTTACAGAACACCATGTATAGCACCCCGTGTGTATTTGGGGCATTAGTCTATATCTCACAACCTATTTGTCAATCATATATTTAAATATATATATATATATATATATATATATATTGTTGGTGTAGAACACCAAGTCTAACACCCCAAAAACATCCATTAATTAACTCATAAAATATTTAATAAAATTCGTTAATTAATTCAAAAAATAATTAAAAACATAAATCTCCAATTTAATAACTAAATAATTAATTAACCATTCAACATCTAAACAGTTAATAATTAATTGAAAATTAACTATTCATATTTACAAGAAAGTTAACAAGATAATTAATTAAATATTTTATTATCAAAATTCCTTAAAAGAAAACATGATAATGAATTCGTCAATCAATTGTAATTATTACCTTAATAATAAAATCTATTAGTTAAATATACAAAATCAATGAGTTAACACAACAATTAACTAAGTAAACATTAACATTAATTAATCCATCAATTAATTAATCTAGAAAACAAATAAAATCCCATTAATAGTTTTCTAGAGTTTATTATCTCATTCTGATTCCAAAATTTCTTAATCATACCCAACATTAAAAATATTAATTCAAATTTTGGTTACATAACTTTGAGCAGTAAAAATTAATCAATAAAATTAATTTATTCCAATTAATTAATTTATCAATTAATTAATTTAATCCTTACCTTTAATCAATTCAATAACGGCATAACCATTCACATCATTAATAGGTGGTAATTAATCCATCATTAATTATCTCTATTTTTCCAAAACAACATATCACTATTAATCCCCGAATTAATTATCTCATTCAGGTAAATCAATATATTATAATTAACCCATTGATTAATAATATATATCTAATCTCAAAGCACACAATTAATATAAATAATTAATTATTTTGTCTTATCAAAAAAACATCATTTAATTATTTAATCATATCACTTTAACCCATTCAGCATTACATACTTAATACCAAAAAATGGTCATTTACTCATTCATCTCAAATGGGAAGCATCCTTTAATAACATCCAATGTCGTGCACCAACAAACCCCATATCACATTTTTAAATTTAAATATAGTTATTAAATTCATATTTGAATCGAATTCTATATAAATACATTAATACATAATTTAAGTAACAACAAAATTGTAAAGAGCTTTTTATAAATGCATTTATTAATGTTGAGTAGCTGAAAGGGGACACTACATCGTGGTGCAAAACATTCAATACTCGGCAGCTTGACATATAGTAGAAACCATTATGCATCTATTATATAACCGAATGTACATTCCTTATGTATATATATATACATACAGGTATCCACCTTCTAAACAAATCAAAACCCATTGAAACATAACATAGAACAACAATAACACAACTACAAGACACAACGAACCTCAAATAAAGTACCAAGGACTCATATAAAGAAAAATAATCTATGTTAAATGACGAAAAACAAAACAGTGGTGTATAAACATTACCCAAAACATTGACAACAGAGAAAATAGAGACCATCTACCTCAGACATCGTGACAGATGACAGATTATGGACCCATAGGTCCCGAGTCTGCATTCACATACCCTTAAAATAGAGGAGTGTAATAATAGGATTAAACCAGATACTTAGGGTTTCAACTAATCAAAAAAGGTGTTATAGGAGTATAATGTACAATGAGAACCATGAGATTGATGAATATGGAATCACCTTGATGAGGTAGACATAATTCGTGATGATTCTGAGATGAATCGTCATGCGCAAAGAGGAGTTTGGCAGAGGGGGTGGTGTGCTAAAAGTTCTGCTCGGGAGTGTTGTGCGCTGCTGTGAGGGGGTATGACTGAGGGATACACATCATGGAGAAGGGGCCATGCACTACTGGAGGTCACTCCATATTGAAGTAATTAGCGAAGGAGTTTCACATGGAGAAGCAGGTAGGAGCGGATTGATTTTCAGGAGAAGGGGGGGCACCTCTCTATGTGTCGCACCTCCAAGGGGGAGAAGAGGGGTTCCTACCCTATTCTTAATAAAACAATATAACCTAAAAACAAAATAAAACCTCCTAATTTAATTTGTATTTAATATATTCAAAAGAGTAAAACCACGACCCCCAATCTATTGTAATATCCTTAATATGATATTAATGATAAAAACTTCATTCTGTAAATTCAGTAGAAATATTAATGATTATTATATTTATAAAATTAATAGTAATTTTCATACCATTGTAACTAAACTCTCTAATTTATTCATTTTAATCAATAACCCATAACTCCATTATTATTATTTGTTATAATAATAATAATTACCATAATTAATAATGATTATGGAATTAAAAAACTAAAATAATAATAACCTCATCATTATTATTTTTCACACCTTTTATAAACCCAACACCTCTTTTTAATAACAATTATTCTTCATTAAATGTGAATCTCTTTATTTAATTGAAGACATCTTCATTATATCTAAAACTCCTCATAAAAAATGTTTCATTGAGATACCCAAAGGATACATTAATATCATAAAATATTTATACCCCATTAGTCATGCAATAAAAATCTTTTAACATCAAAATAATTTATGACACCGTTATAATAACAATAAAATTTTTATTAACACATTAATTTTTTAAACATAAATCTCTAATTTATTATTATTTAATTAAAATAAATATTATATTAAACTCGGTAAGCTTCACAGTATAGACCACAAATGTGAGCAGCTCGGGTAGATCCATTAAAGTTGACTTTTCAAAATCCAGTGCTCCTGAGACTCTTTAGAACATCCGTGAAAACTATCATGTATTAAAACAATTCCAAAAACAACACTATAATGTATTCCAACACTAAGTATAATATTCTGGATATCTATTTAAAAACTGACCAGTCAATAACACGAAAAAAATTCAACAACCTTCATAATTTAAAGCCTGTACAAAAACAAGGGACTTTATAATCTTCCCACCCTGAAAACATCTCGTCCACAAGAAGCCAGTGAATATAATTAGAACATCTGTTTAGCTACCAAGGATGATAATATATTTCATTTGAACAACCACGTAACATTTCAAAGCACAAAAATTACTTTCTAACAAGAACATAATTCCAACTACTTAATTCTTTAAAACCCAATCCAACTCTTATTTTAACATTTAAAAAAGGAAATAGAGATTTCATATGGGGTCATTACATTTACCCCATTGAAGAAAATTGTTGAATCTTGACTGAGCAATAGAAACTAGTTGCACGTAATTTCATGGAATGATATTATAGTCCCCAAACCCACACTCACCCATAAACTAGTGATGTACATTTTAAAATTACTACATCACCAACCACATGTACACCAATGTACTTACCCCACATTTGGTGACAGTACCAAGTCAATCCATCAAAAGGGTGTTTAAAAAACCAATGTTCCACAACATGAACGAAGGGATAACCCAAAGAAATAACACATTACATGTACATCCCAGATAACAACCACTCATCAATCCCATCAACATTTAAAATGTTAGCACAACATATGAGTTGATCTATCATAGTGTCTACACGACAAGGTCATGATATGGGAAATGCTCATCGCATTTGAAAGAGCGCACTAAGAGAAAATCAAGGTCACTAAAATGATCAGTTGAACTACTACCGAATGGCTCTGTTCAAAACGGTCAACATCACCTTAAATTTTTTTTTACTGAAATCAATGAAACAATACCCACCATAGGATTATCCATGTCATCGCATGAAAAGAATGGTTTCTCATCAGCGTAGAATTTCATGACACCTTAACGCATGCATTTGACTTTTCTCGAACTGCAATCACCAATTCAATCATTATTCATATAACCCGTAATGTAAATTTATTTCTGTGTACAAACACCCGAGTCCCATTGAATAGTCTCTTATGAAAAATAAACTTCAACCCTCTCCCTGAAGTACCCATGACCAACCTATGAGGGGGGGGGGGTTAATCATGGTGTCATCTTTTTATCTTCTTTTCTGGATATTGTTCCCACATTCGTAGGAACATTTTTAAACCTTTATGATGGATATGTGTAGTAATTAAAATATTCATAAGGAAAACAAATTACATTTTACATGGTTCACCACTGAGGGATACGTTCAAAAAGAATATGCCAACAGGTTATCGGTCATACCAAATTACACTAATATTCAATAGTTGTGGATTACAATGGTTCAGTAATAGTCACTTTGTCCCAGACTCACATCATAAAAGTTCAAGGATAGCTCACTTCTTCCCCTGATTCAATCTCGTTGACTCCCCATGGATCACTAACTTGGGTGAAGTCCCACCCAGTTTATAGATGTGAAGGTCTTTTCAATTGTTTAGAATGGATGTCTTTCTCTCTTGTTCAGAAAGAGACATTTCTTGCATCAGAACCCATAATTGATGCTCTTTTGTATTCAATATTCTCTTTTATTGCAACAATAAAATGTACAAAATTGTCAAGACCCGTCCTTGGGGCCCGTGTCGTGACTACCCCAAGCCCGCCTTCCATAGGCCAGGGGATGGCGACTAGCACCAAGGCGTAAATCCCGGTAAAAGGGAAGGAATTTACTTTGTAAAGTAAACAAGCACCATAGAGTAAGCAAGCGGAAAATGTAAACACTAAGCAAAAGACAGTACAACAGTAAGTGCGGAAAAGTAAAGGGGTTCGGAAATACAAGCTCAACTGTAAAGTACAACTGAAAGGGGAAAAACAACAACTAAAAAGTAAAGCCGCAATGTCGAGCCGTCCACTGGAAGTCCCGCCTGAAGGGTGGGTACAGATAGCCTCCACTGCTCCTCGGTTCTAGCCGACCGCTCCGAGTACGTCCCACCCAGTGGTCCACCTCCAGGTACCGTCCTGCTCCGCAACCCTCCACCACGATCAACGTTGTCTGTCATCTGCAACAATCACAATGTAGTGCGGGCATAGCATGTGCAGGGGTGAGTATAAGCTACTCAGTAGGGACCCCGAGACCCCCGAAGGTCTCCCAGAATCCAAAAATGACAATCCACAAAGGAAAGATACAATCACGAAGTAACATTCGACACTGCTTAGATATATACCCATACATATACCAAAGACCTCAATTCTCGTTTGGCTCCAACATCCGAGCCCAAGTACAACCCAGTCCACATAGGAAAGCAAAACGTAAACCCACACAGGATAGCATGGCACAATCCACAAAGGAAGCAACACAGGATTCAGCTCACACAGGTACACATCATTTGTAAAGTAAGAGAGATGATCAGATGTAATCACTGATTAATCTTCTAGGACCCACGTAGGATACAAGAACTGTATTCATCGTCGTCGAACCCACAGAGGATTCTGTAACAATTGTCTTCATCGTCGAACCCACATAGTATTCTAGTACGATAGTCTTCAACGTCGAACCCACGTAGGATTCCAGTACGATAGTCTTCATCGTCGAACCCACATAGAATTCTAGTACGATAGTTTTCATCGTCAAACCCACATAGGATTCGGGTACGAGAGTCTTCATCGTCAAAACCACATAGTATTCCAGTACGACAGTCTTCATCGTCGAACCCACATAGGATTCCTGTACGAAAGTCTTCATCTTCGAACCCACATAGGATTCCAGTACGACAGTCTTCATCGTCGAACACACATAGGATTCCAGTATGAAAGTATTCATCGCCGAACCCACATAGGATTACAGTATGACAGTCATCATCGTCGAACCCACATAGGATTCTAGTACGATAGACTTCATTGTCGAACCCACATAGGATTCCAGTACGATAGTCTTCATCACAGTAGCAGTCGTAGCCAGCTCTTGGGTACCCGCACACAGCAAGCTCGTTCGGGAGGGTTCGCTCCACGAGCTGAGAGGCTGATACATCAACTGACACAAATTCCAGAGTTTATGTATCCAAAAGTTCAGTATCGTCAACGGGAACTCAACATCGCAGACGGCGCGTCAATCAGACGCCTGGTCTGAGAGTTATTGGTTTTTTCATCCTAGGGGTCCGGTTGGTTTTTTTAAGGCCAAACCAACCCGACCGTACTCCACCTGCATCCAAACCTCGGGCGGAGTATTCCAAAATATCCGTCTCATTTAGATGATCCACCAAAGTTGACGGCACATCAATCGGACGTCCGGAGCTCAAGATATGAGTGTTTCTGCTCCGAGGTCTCTATTGGATTCGTGTACGAACCAACCCGGCCGAACCCAAAGTATTCTAAAACCTTGAGTGAGATATACCGAAACGAGTGTCTCGATCCAAGGATCATATCGCCGCTGACGGTGGGTCGTTCGGAGGCCCGTAGCTCATGTTATGAGAAAAATACCGAAAAGGTCCGTAAACAGGGGGTCTGGGCCCGGACTGATTCAGCCCAACCCCCCCTGGGTCGGCCCGACCCGGTTCCAGTCCGACCCAACCCGGCCCGGCCCGGCCCGGCAGGAGTGGCCCGACCGGGCCCCGCGTGAAGAAACACCGCGACCCTGGGTGGGGCCGCCTCGCTAGCGGACACGGTGGCCGGGCCGCGTCCCTCCTCCTGGTTCCGCGCGGCCGCGGAACCGGCTCGCTGTCGCGGCTTCAGCCGCTGTGGGTTTTGCTGGCGGTGCGTCGGGAGCCGCCGCGCCGGCGGGAACTTCCGCGGGCCACCGGACGCGCTACGGTGGTCCGTTTTGCGTGTTGTCTTCTCCAGTGGTCTTCTCAGGACCCGATGTTCACTGCCAGGCCCTCGAATCGCCCTTGCGGCCCTGTTTGTCGTCGTCCACCGTTTCGCGCACCAAGAACGAAAAGGTTCGGTGGGTTCGGACTTGTTCTTTAGACCTCACCCACCGCGTTAGTGGTCTTAAAGATATTCACCCAACAATATTTAAACGACCGGGTATTTAATCACAATGATTTAAAGAATCAAACCCCTACCTCGTCGTACATGCGTTCTTTGCAGAATTGATCGTCGCGGAAGAAAAGAATCATCGCGTTGCAGAAGAGCGTCACTATCGCTCGGTACATGGCGTCACGTCAACGAACTCCGAGGATCAAAAACATAAAGATTTAATTAAAATAATTAAATCCTTGTTGTTGTTATAATCCACAAAGAATTTAAAAGGAGCGCAACCCCCTACCTTGTCGTTGTCGATCCAAGGTTGTCGCAGGGTGGGATCGTCGTGGAAGAAGCGTCACGGAGGAAGATTCGTCAGTGTCGCGGTACACGGCTTCACGTCGTCGATCTCCGCGGGTTCGGCGTTCTTCGCGTTCTTCATGTTTTTCGCGTTCTTCGTTAGAGGCCGACATTCTTCACGAAAGAGGTTGAAGTTCTTCAAGCTCTTCCCAATCCTCTCAATGCCACAAGCTCCAACAGAAATAAAATAAGAGTTATCATATTTTATTAACGCACACGACACGTTTGAAATTTAAAAGAAAAAAAATGAACAATTAATTCAATGAATTAATTGTAACAAAATAACAGCCCAATTTATGAGGCGTTAAGAATTTAAAACACGCGTCAGTTGACTTTCAATTAAAAAGGGTTTTCGCAGGTGCGTTACTTAGGGAAAAGAAACGGTGGGGATCATGCGGGCCCCACCTCACAAATATCCTACCAAGTGGGTAGGATATTATTGGATTGCACCAAACCCGTTTCAACTGAGCTTAAGAAGGTTAAAGTGGTCTTTAAGTGACCTCAAGTGAAATAAAATAAAGTTTGTCACACCACTTTATTTTATTTCTTAACTTAACCCCAAAATTTAAAAAACCACACCCGAGCAAATGCAACTCCGGAAGAGGCGTTTCTAAGAAAAAACTGGCGCTACGATTCCATCGGTGCCCTCGGAATTCGATTCCGAGCACTGGTTCAAAAGTTAGAAAAACTCGCTTGTTTGTTCACTGAATGTACCCGAGCCAAACTTGGAAATTGATTCCGGGCACACCGGGCCTCGGAATCAGGTGCCGTTAGAAACTGCGTTCATGTAAAATTGCAAAGAAAATTAAGAAAAAAATTTCCTTGAAATTTACAGGTCTTTACATCACTCCCACCTCAGGTCTTTACGTCCTCGTAAAGATAGATCATAAACTAGGGGAACAATTGTGGGTACTGAGCACGCATCTGAGACTCCCGCTCACAAGTGCTCTCCCGGAGGTTCCATGCTGCCATCGGATGCGCACTAGAGGAATCGACTGCCCACTTAGGACCCGCTCCTGTTGATCCTTGATCTCCACTGGGACCTCCGCAAAAGTCGCCTCATCATCAATGTGTAGCTCCCCATGGTCAATGATGTGCGTCGGGTCATGCACGTATCTTCTTAGGTGAGATACATGGAAGACGTCGTGCAACCGGTGCAATTGAGGTGGTAGATCCCGGTGATAATCCACCTCTCCAATCCTGCTGAGGACCTGGAATGGTCCAATGAAATGTGGAGACAACTTGCCGCATCAGCGAAATCTCTATATTCCACGTCGAGGTGAGACACGCAAGAAAACGTGGTCTCCATCCTCTAACATTAGTGGCCTCTGCCTTCTATCAGCATAAGACTTCTGCCGGCTCTGAGCTGTTCTCTTCGGCTCCTGGATGACTTGGACCTTTCTGGTCCTACAAGAGCTGCTGTGATTTCTTCTTTGCCGATTAGAGAAATCTGGTCTCATCCCATTGATGAACCACTTTCTTTTCCTAATACAGTCAATCCCGACATGGATGATACTAACCCACACCAAGGATGACGTCGTAAGGCCTCGACGCTACTACCAAGAGATCCAACCGTTACTCTCGCCTCCAAGGGTTGAGTCACACTGTCGGCATCAGTGTGTGGTAACTGGGTCTCCTACAGTAGGTATCTCTCAAGTGTGGGTCAAGTCAACAGTCTAAACTGGAACCTCTAAGTAACAACACAAGAGAGGACAAGAAAGTAAATGTCACAAAAAATGTGTTTTTTATTACTGAAGCTCAAGTACAAAGACACAAAGTATCTACAAACATACAACAACAAAACTAAAAGCAACATGAACAAAAGTCTCCAGGTCTGGAGCTAGTCCCGCTCATGTCCACCTGCTCCCGGAGCTACATGATCGTAGGCCTCAGCTACCTGAAGCAGAGCTCTCCCATGTCCTCATGTCCCCTGCGGTCGGGGTGGACCTCCTGGTGGTGGTGGTGGCAACACCCCGAAGCGTCGTCCACATCCAGCTGCACAGCCGGCTCCTCTGCCTCGCCTGCCTGCTCCCTGCAGACCGTCATGGTTGAACCTCTACCTAGGGGGTCCCTCTACCACCTGTTGTTCATCAGCAGGACGAGTCGGGCAGTCTCGATCCATGTGACCTTGCCCGCCGCATGCGTAGAATTGCCTTCTCCTCGATTAACTGGCTCTTCTTCGTGTGCCTGCACAACCGAATCTTCACCCTGAGATTTCCCATCTAAAGTTCTGGCCCTCTTGTACCTCTGCGTCACCTGTCGACGGCAAGCTGTAGAAGACTCCTCTACGAGTCTTCCTGCGGAGGGTCCTGCCGCTAGTGCCTGCTCGGCGAGGAAAATCTCTAATAAAAGGGATCTCTCCAACACCTCTGCCTGCGTCGGAATGTTGAGGGAGATCATCGAGGCCCTGATCTCATGCCTCAGTACCTTCTCGAAGGTCTGGGCCCAGAAGAACGGATCTCGTACCATATCAGTGGAGTAGCGAGAGAGATCAGTGAATCTCACCGAGTATTGGGAAGCTATCATGCTGCCATGCCGCAGCTGTAGTAGTTGTTGGATGCGCACCGCACGGAGGGTGGCTGGGATGAACTCCGAGCGGAAGATGCTCTAAAAGTCCGTCCAGAGGAGAGATGCTTCATCGTTCACCTAGAGCATCAAGCTCCACCATCTGCCTACCGCCGCGTGCAAGAGGCTCGCTGCGAGGATCACTATGAGGTCTTCTGGTGTCCTCACTAACCTGAAAACCCGTAAAACTGCCTCCAGCCAGTCCTCGGCTGCCTGGGGGTCCGTCTCCCGGTAGAACCTGGGCGGTCACTGGCGCTGGAACTCATACAGTGAACTAAGGCCACGTGCATTGTCAACGGCTAGGGCTGGTAGCATCGGTTTCTTGGTGGGTAGAGGTACCGCTTGTGACTCAGCTGTCAAAGGGCCATGTACCGAGTCCTCGTCGCTCAGTGGGCTCTCGCCACACCCAACGCTCGGAACCCTAGCTGGCTGCCGTCGTGGGGCCATCCTGAAAAGATACAGGTGTTCCACGGTCATAACAGTGTACCTGGTGAGCTGACACAAAGTAATCACAATGAAAACATGAAACACCCATGCAATCAATGTTTTCGTGCATTAAGTCGGAAATTAGAAGCTAGGGTCCTGGGGTACGGATACGTCGGCCGCCGCACCAACACTGGGCTCCCTGAACTGATAACCACACTCAATATGCTTAACACTATTGCTTCACATAGAAGAAAGATCAGAGTCTTCGGTTGAACCGAACTCCTCTGATACCAATTTGTCACGACCCGTCCTTGGGGCCCATGTCGTGAGTACCCCAAGCCCGCCTTCCAAAGTCCAGGGGCTGGCGACTAGCAACAAAGCGTAAATACCGGTAAAAGGGAAGGCATTGCCTTTGTAAAGTAAACAAGCACCACAGAGTAAGAAAGAGGAAAAATTAAACACTAAGAAAAAGCTGGTACAATAGTAAGTGCGGAAAAGTAAAGGGGGCCGGAAATACAAGCCCAACTAGAAGGGGAAAAAAAGCAACTGAAAAGTAAAGCCGCAACATCGAGCCATCCACTGGAAGTCCCACATGAAGGGTGGGTACAGATAGGCTCCACTACTACTCAGGTCCTGCCGACCGCTCCGAGTACGTCCCACCCAGTGGTCCACCTCCAGGTACCGTCCTCCTCCGCAAGCCTCCACCACGATCAGCGCTGTCCGTCATCTGCAACCAACACAATGTAGTGCGAGCATAGCCCGTGAAGGGGTGAGTATAAGCTACTCAGTAGGGACCCTGAGACCCCCGATGGTCTCCTAGAATCCACAAAGGATAATCAACAACGGAAATATACAATCACGAAGTAACATCTGACACTTCTTAGGTATATTCCCATTCATATACCTAAGTCATCAATTCATGTTTGGCTCCAACATCTGATCACAAGTACAACCCAGTCCACACCGGAAAGGAAAATGTAAACCCACAAAAGATAGCATGACACATTTCATAAAGGAATCAACACAGGATTCAACTCACACAGGTACACATCATTTGTAAAGTAAGAGAGATGATCAGATGTAATCAATGATTCATCTTCTGGGACCCACGTAGGATACAAGCACTGTAGTCATCATCGACGAACCCACAGAGGATTCTTGACAATTGTCTTCATCGTCGAACCCACATAGTATTCCAGTACGATAGTCTTCATCATCGAACCCACGTAGGATTCCAGTACGATAGTCATCATCGTCGAACCCACGTAGGATTCCAGTACGATAGTTTTCATCGTCGAACCCACATAGGATTCTAGTACGATAGTCTTCATCGTCGAACCCACATAGGATTCCAGTATGAAAGTATTCATGGTCGAACCCACATAGGATTCCAGTATGAAAATATTCATCATCGAACCCACATAGGATTCCAGTACGACATTCTTCATCGTCGAACCCACATAGGATTCCAGTACGACAGTCTTCATCGTCGAACCCACATAGGATTCCAGTACGAGAGTCTTCATCATCGAAACCACATAGGATTCCAGTACGACGGTCTTCATCATCAAACCCACATAGAATTCCAGTACGATAGTCTTCATCGTCGAACCCACATAGGATTCCAGTACGATAGTCTTCATCACAGTAGCAGTCGCAGCCAGCTCTAGGGTTCCCGCACACAACAAGCTCGTTCGGGAGGGTTCGCTCCATGAGCCGAGAGGCTGATACATAAACTGACACAAAGTCCAGAGTTGATGTATCCAAAAGTTCCGAATCTTCAATAGGAACTCAACGTCGCAGACGACACGTCAATCAGATGCCCGGTCTGAGAGTTATTAGCTTTTTTATCCCAGGGGCACGGTTGGTTTTTTTAAGGACAAACCAACACGACCGTACTCCACCTGCGTCCAAACCTCAGGAGGAGTATGCCAAAAGATCCGTCTCACTTAGAAGAATCCACCAAAGTCGACAGAACCTCAATCGGACGTTCGGAGCTCAAGATATGAGCGTTTCCACTCCGAGGGCCCGGTTGGTTTCGTGTACGAACCAACTCGGCCGAACCCAAAGTATTCCCAAACCTTGAGTGCGATATACCGAAATGACCATCTTGATCCAAGGATCGCATCGCCGCTGATGGCGGGTCGTTTGGAGGCCCGTAGCTCAAGTTATGAGCAAAATACCGAAAAGTTCCGGAAACGGGGAGTCTGGGCCCGGACCGACCCGGCCCAACCCCCCATGGGTCGGCCCGACCCAGGTCCCGGCCGACCCGACCCAGCCCGGCCCAACCGGAGTGGCCCAGCCCGGCCCGGGCGCGACCCGGCTCAGCTCGGCCGAGCGGGCGAGCGAGGGGAAGCCACGAGGGGCTTGATGCCCCCGCGTGAAGAAACACCGCGGCCCCGGGTGGGGCCGCCACGCCAGTGGACGCGGCGGCCGGGCCGCATCCCTCCTCCCGGTTCTGCGCGGCCGCGGAACCGGCTCACCGCCGCGGCTTCATCCGCGGTGGGTTTTGCCAGCGGCGCGCCGGGCTCCGCCACCGTCAGCACCGCCGCGCCGGCGGGAGCTTCCGCGGGCCACTGGACGCGTTCCAGTGTTCCGTTTTGCGTGCTGTCTTCGCCAGTGGTCCTCCCGGAACCCGATCTTCACTGCCAGGCCCTCGAATCGCCCTTGCGGCCCCGTTTTTCATCGTCCTCCATTTCACGCACCAGGAACAAAAAGGTGCGGTGGGTTCGGACTTTTTCGTTAGTCCGCACCCACCGCGTTAGCAGTCTTAAAGATATTCACCCAGCAATATTTAAACGACCAGGTATTTAATCACAAAGATTTAAAGAATCAAACCCCAACCTCTTCGTACATGCGTTCTTCATGGAATTGATCGTCGCGGAAGAAAGGAATCATCGCGTCGCGGAGGTGTGTCACTGTCGCGCGGTACTTGGCCTCACGTCGAAGAACTCCGAGGATCAAAAACATACAGATTTAATTAAAATAATTAAATCCATGTTGTTGTTATAATCCACAAAGAATTTAAAATGAGCGTAACCCCTTACCTTGTCGTTGTCGATCGAAGGTTTTCGCGGGGTTGGATCGTCGCGGAAGAAGCGTCGCGGAGGGAGATTTGTCGGCGTCGCGGTACACGGCTTTGTGTCGTCGATCTCCGCGGGTTCGGCATTCTTCGCGTTCTTCGTGTTCTTCGCATTCTTCGTCGGAGGCCGACGTTCTTCACGAAAGAGGTTGAAGTTCTTCAAGCTCCTCCCAATCCTCTCAACGCCACAAGCTCCAACAGAAATAAAATAAGAGTTATCATATTTTATTAACGCACACGACATATTTGAAATTCAAAAGAAAAGAAACGAACAATTAATTCAATGAATTAATTGTAAAAAAATAACATCCCAATTTATGAGGCATTATGAATTTAAAACACGCGTCACTTGACTTTCAATTATAAAGAGTTTTTGTGGGTGCGTTACTTAGGGGAAAGAAACTGTGGGGATCGTGCGGGCCCCACCTCACAAATATCCTACCAAGTGGGTATGATATTTTTGGATTGCACCCAATCCATTTAAACTGTTCTTAACCATCTTAAAGTGGTCTTTATGTGACCTTAAGTGAAATAAAATTATGTTTGTCACACCACTTTATTTTATTTCTTAACTTAACCCCAAAATTTAAAAAACCACACCCGAGCAAACGCAACTCTGGAAGAGGCGTTTCAAAGCAAACATCCGCACTACAATTCCATCGGTGCCCTCAGAATTTTATTCCGAGCACTGGTTCAAAAGTTAGAAAAACCCGCTTGTTTGTTCACTGAATGTACCCGATCCAAACTTTGAAAATTGATTCTAGGCACACCGGGCCTCAGAATCAGGTGCCGTCAGAAACTACGTTCTTGTAAAATTCCAAAGAAAATTAAGAAAAAAATTTCCTTGAAATTTACAGGTCTATAAAAAAATATTCTTATTCTCTTCTTGTCGATAATCACTTAATCTTATGTGATTTATCAATCAATAAAGATCATCTCAGCACAACATCATCACAATTTTACTTCCCCGAATAATTCACAATCATTAGATGAGCACATATTGTTGTTGTTGTTCTTATTCTATTCCATTAATTACCAATAACAACTCCTATGTGTATCTTTATAGTTCCTTATTTCTGAGAAGGTATGAGTGTTGTTTCACATATTTTACTTCTTCACTTCCCAATGCACAACGGTGGTGTTAAGAAACAGTCGTATGTGTGTTGTACAACTTATCTTCATAGAACCGAATGGTTCACGGTAATTCATTATTTTTTAATCCACATAGATAGTTCTAAGAACCATTCAAAGGCATACAAGACCCTTAAATTTTTCATTCACCCTTCTATTTGTCTTGCACATTAAATTTAAACCATGTGCGTAAAAATACCTTTTAGCGTGAAAAAACATTTTCATGCAACTCTTCCTTTTATGTGCCAAACATCTCTTTATCCTGAAACACTTTCTTTTTCACATGACAGATACTATTTTTTGGAACCACTCAATACATAAATTTTTCCACTCTTCTTATCTTGGTATATGGTTATGTGTCGATCACTCTGAATGAGAGTGGGTCACCTCGTATTCACAGTCATTTCTGACCCTGCATGTAAAACCCGGAATCCATGCATAAAAACCCTTTGATGCACGTAAACATAACTGTCACATCTTTACATGAAAATAACCAACTCTATTTTTTGTTAACCTCATGCCTTTTTCAATTTTGAATCTTCTGAACCAGGAGCCTCTCTTGCATGAAAAACCTCAAACCATAATTTCGCACAACTTCCAATTTTTTGTACATCATGGATAATTTTGCACACCGACGTCCAATTTCACGCACGTACTATATTATTTTGTTCACTTCATGCATTTGTATATTTTTTTTCTGATCCTGGGACACCCCTTGTTAGTAAAACACAAACCTACATTTTTCACATACTAAATATTTTACACAGAAGTCTGATTTTCTGCACACATTGCACGAACATCTCTGATTTCTCACATGCCTCTTGAATTTTCCGATTATTGTATTTTTGATCATAGGAACTTCTTGCACGAAGAATCTCAACTAGCTATTTTACACACAAAATATTTCCACACACATTCCCTTTTTTCATGCACACCTCTAGTTGTTTTGCGCACCTTTTTCATTTTACAAATATTGAAGAGCTGATCTTAAAACTCCACTTGATCTCAAAATATTTGGCCATTTTATACATTGTGCATAATATCTTTTATTTGTGTCATTTCCTTTCCCTATCATTTAGTAGCAAAAATCATTCTAATAAAAACCATAATATGAATGAAAATATATTTACTCCCACATTCCTACATAATTCTTGCATCACAAGTTCAACCAACATATGATATTTGCGAAATTAAAATTAGGAATGCATCATCTGATTTAAATAAAATTTGAAATGCATGGCAATATCAGAATGCCAGAACCTTCCACATAATCTCTTATTCTTCAACTATCATTATCTACTATATTCAAATCATATTATTCTATTCTCAATGTAATCTCATGTATGTTTCTCATAAAATCATGAATAATTTCATGGTATTATTCAAATACTCATTCTTCTTGAATCATCCTCCGATAGATGATACTTCACAATTACTCCATTTCATTGGAATTATTCTTGATCTCATTTTTTGGATATTCATTGAATCTATTGCCAAAAAATAAGACCTTATAAACAAAGTGGTCCCAACATTCTCCCCCTTTGTATTTTGTTGTCAATAACTTAAAAATATTCTGAAATGAATACATCAATGTCAAAATGAGAATATTATCTCTCGTATTTACTTTTAAAAATTTCATATCTATTTCTCTCCCCCTTATTGACAAGAAATACAATGTTCACAGTAGAGAGGGTATCATTTCACACATACGAAATGTTTCAAAAATAATTTCACCCTAAGTGTACTTGAGAAATTCACGGTGTAGAAAACAAGAGGATTTGATTTAGACAACAAGGTTGTCCATTATTCACTTGTCATGATACCTCATTATATGAGAACTTGTATACTTTTCATCAAGGGATTTCTACTTTAACTCAAGGATGAGAATAATACATGTGATATGAGCTTATCATCTAGAAACATATACACTCATCTCAACAAACAGATCAAACATATTCAAGTGCAATGGGAAGGATAAGGGACATTAGGGCACTTGAAATATTCGTATGTCACCGATTATCTTTGTTACTTCCCCTTTTTAAAATAATTTTATTTTTTGTAACCAAAATTTAGAGATGACATACCATTTCCAATGAAACGATACTCAGACAATATTCAAGGTAGTTGAATTTAATACCAAAAAAAATTGATACTTTTTGAGATAATAAATCTGACATCTTATTTAGGTGCCCCCCCCCTAACGGGAAACACACCTCATCATCTTTATCAATAGTGATCCTTTGTAATTTTAATATTTTAATATCAACTGATGAATCTTTCATGAATAGAAACTTCTTCAGCCTCGCTATCAAGTGTTGACAGAATTCATTACATCTCATGTTCTCCCCCTGGGAGCATGCTTCACCATCAATTCCCAATACTATCAGAAAAAATGAAATAGAAAAGTAATTAGAAGAATAAGGTGGTTTCTCCTTGGTTCTTCAATGTGACATATATTATTGAGATGATTTTCTCAACCATGTTGCTCCATTTACATCAGCATTAATGGATGAACATTTGAAGATATGTTCTGATCTGTGTTTATGTGGTATGGGTCTCTTAAAATTATTTGTTTCTGGGCTTGGAGGGTTGTTCTTCTTAACAACCTTCAGGAATAATACATTATTTTTTCTTTTGAGGGCTTCTTCTTTCTATGGTATTAGGGTTAGACAACCTTTTTCCAAGGTGACCAGATTTCAAGCATCTCTGACACAAAAAATCATTGACACATGTTTTTCTCTTAGTTTTAAATCAATCATGCAAATTGAATTCATCATGTGAATGTTTTTCTTTTATTTTACATATTGATTTGGCATATTCATTTTTATGTTTCCTTATTCTTTCAAAATTTTCTTTCCAGATGACCAACATGACATTTGTAACCGTTGCAATAGGTTTGGATCTACTACATGGGTTCCTCTGAGTTTCATCTCTCTTAGTTTCTCTCTTATATGAATTATCCATCAATTTCATGGATCGAAAATCGATGGTCTTCTAAGATACCCTAATTGAGATCTTCTAAGGGAAATGTGTGTTCACAATATTCTTCTGTTTTCATTCAAATGTATTTTCTTTACACTTAACAGACATCAAAGGTATTCTGTTCTTATAAATAATGAATGCATATTGAGATGGGAATGAATATACCTTGTGACCACTGCTAATACATACATAATGGATGTTATCATGAATTCCAAATCATTTTGTAGTCTTCAAATTGCTTATGGACCTATAGATGTTGCTTTTTCTTCTATGTATTTTTTCCCTTTTATATAGGCTTTCGCTGTGATTTTTCATATATGGTATTGTACTGACAATCATGTGCACAATTCCAAAATCTACTGCAACACCATCAGTGAAAAAAATATCATGTATTCCTTATAACATTTGGATAAAGAAGTTGGGAAATATTATTAATGTGTTTTTATCTATCTTGGGAACCACCTTCCAGCCTCTTCTTGTCATCCACCCTACCCATGGTTGTAGGTTTCGTCTCCTCACCATTCATCATCCATACATGTGTATAATTTTTCTTCCTACCTGCACTTGTTGTAGAAACATATTTAGAAACAATAATACAAGTTCAAATAATTGGTACCTTTACTTTATTAGGTTTTTTTAATATATCAGTAAATGAAATCATGATATTTTATCGCATGCTGGAAGACTTTTAACAATAGAATCCTCCTGTGAGAATTGAGTACCAGCAGCAACTCATTCATTCTATTTTGAAGACTGAATATGTGTCTTCTCAATATTGGTCAATAGATAATCCAATTATATTCATTACATATTTACAATCCCTTTCTGATCTTCAATAATTGGAATATTCTCTTCACAAGACTTCGTTAATCATTAAACATCAACTTCATGCATCATAACTTTCTTTTTTAACGATTCATATGCCTTGAATTTCTGGGAGGTTTCTTCCAAACATAAATTCTTGGCTGTCGTGATCTTTATCATCTCAAATTCAATTGCATGGATAGTATATTCTATACTATTATTGACTCCTTTTTTTATTCAAAGGATTCAATCCGTCTAGAGAGAATTAAACAATCGGGAATTTTTACTTTCAATCCCTTTTCAACAGTATCATATTCTCTACCTAGTCTGGTGATCTTGGCTTGTATACATAGAAAACTTCTACACATAATAACTTCTCTTTCTATCGGAATATCATGAAAATAATTTCTTAATTTCTTATGATCACTTTAGAAAGAAATACATGTGTCTTCGTTTCCTATAGAAGAAACCTAAGCCGCCTGATCTTTACATTCCAAGCCTGATATTTCTTTATTATTAGAAAAGAATGGAGAACTAGACAATACCTCTTCTTTGGACAGAATGTTCTTTTTCAAATTCTTTTCTCTTTATTTTTCATGTTTGTAATGGTCCTGTTGGGTATTGAATTGTACACAGATATAACTGAACATTCATCAAGGCTTCTCTCCATTGTTGACTCAGTATAGAAAACCCATATCCTCTTCTGAATAGAATTCTGAATAGATATGTGATGTAATTAAAATATTTATTAGGACAACACATCACTTTTTACTTGGTTTTCCACTAAGGTCTATGTCCAAGGAGCATACAACAACAAGTTTTTTGTTATACCAAATTCCTCTAATCTTCACTTACTATGGATTATAATGGTTTGAGCACAATCACTCTATCCCAGAATCACTACCTAAATGTTTATGAATAGCTCACTACTTCCCTCGGGTCCCTCCCATTTACACCCCCTAGCTCACTACCTTGGGTGATGTCCCACTCATTTTATAGACGTTAAGGTATCCTCAACAGATAAACATGGAAGTATTTGACTCATGTTCATCCTAATACATTTCTTACATTAGAGTCCCTAATTGATTATTTATAGTATTCAATATTTCTTGAGTGAATTAACAAAAACCACTAAATCTTCTTCTACTCTTCATGTCCAGAATCACAAAAACCTGTGAGATTTTTCATGAAATAATGATAATATTAGCATAACATTATCACAATAGTACTAACATTAATTATTCACAATCTTTAGTTGAACACATAATGTTCATTTTCTTCTTCTCTTCCTTTAATTCCCAATTCCAGCACCTATGTTATTCTGTATACTTCCATCCTTCTGAGCAGATATGAGTTTAGATGAAAATATTTTTTTCTTCTCTTTTCAAAGAACAACAAGGGTGGTAAACACAAACAGTGTGTGTACGGTGCTACTACTCTTTATAGAAATGAATGATTCACAATACTTCCTTCTTTGTGAAGACTCTTCAAGAGTGATATGCACCTGTAAAAGTCATATGGGACCCCCAATTGTTTCGTACACCCTTCTAGGTGTCTTGCACATAAAATTTAATCCTTGCACATAAAAACACCATTCAGTACGAAGAATCCTTTTTTTGTAACTCTTCTTTTACCCCACAGAACTGCTCATTTTCCCACAACACGTTATTTTTCTTATGACACTTCTTCTTTTCTCTCACCACTCAATACATCACTTTTCCCATGCATTAGAGCCCATGATTTGTCTAAGTGTCGATAAATCCCAATGAGAGGGTGTCACCTCATAATTATATAAATTTTGACCCAGCATGTAAGACCCTGAATATGTACATAAATTCACTTTCATACGTGTAAAATAGTCTCTAAATTCATCAAATGATGCACACTTTCCTTTATTTTCTCACACTGCTTTTATTTTTTTCACACCTCATGACTTTGACAATTTTAATCCATCTAAACTCGGAGCCTCTCTTATGAAAAAAAACCTCAATCCAGTATTCAATGAAACTTCCAATTCCATAAACATCATAGATTACTTCACACACCGACTTCCTATTTCATGCACATCCTGGATTAATTCATGCACTTCATTCCATTTTCTATTTTATGCTTTCTGACCCCAAGGCACCCCTCCCAAACCGGTATTTTTCACACAGCTAATTTTTTGTGTACAAGTGTAATTTTCCGTGCACATTGCATAAACATATATAATTTCTCATACACCTCATGAATTTTATGATTATCAGTATTTCTGATTTGAGGCACTACATTCACGAAAAAATTAAACCAATTATTTCATGCCAACATTTTTCCATGCACATTCCAATTTTTTCGCACCCACCTCTAGTATTTTGCAAACCTCTTTAATTTTTCAAATATTGAAGTGCTAATCATAAAAATACACATTCACTAAAAATATTAGCCCATTTTTACCTTTGCATAATTTATTTTTTCAAAGTCACAAAATTTCCCTATCATTCAACAACAACAATATTTCCAATCAAAACCAAAACATGACTGGCAGTATCATTACTTCCCTATCGCTTCATAGCACTAGCATCAAATGTTATCCAAACATATGATATTTCAGAAATAAAAATTTTCAAAGAATAATCTAATTTAGACACAATGTGCTATGCATGACCATCTATGAATTACAATGACTTCCACTCTCTCTTCTTATTGAACCATAATTTTCCAATTGATGCAAATCATATGATTCTATTCTTTAGGTAAGCTCTTTCATGGTTCTTATTCAATCATGATGAATTTCATGGTTTATTGAAATCCTATTTCTTCATTAATCATCCTAATATGTATGATACCTCACTATTCCTCCATTTTATTGGAGTTATTCTTGATCCCCTTCATTTTTCTCTTCATTGATAACTATTAACAACAAATACTAGATTATATAGAATGTGGTCCCAACACTCTCCCAGTCATGCAAAACTGATATCAATATTCTCAAAATCCAAATTTTCATTTATGAAATCTTAAATTACTTCATTTAAACCTTTTAAAATTAGAATGAATTTCAAAAACAATACAAGTAATATTTCATAATAAGTCACGGGGATTTCAATAAACACCCCGCCAGAAAAATAGAGATGCTATAACAAACATAGACTTTAAACATTTCACATATAGTGTTATCCAAATATAATCTTGAAATTTATCATCTAAATACCTTTTACCAAAAAAGGTGAACTCCAAGAGTCCCATTTTTTTCATCTATGTTATTCAGAAAGCAACCCATCAACTGTTCATTTTTATCAAAACACAATAGTTTTACTTTTATAATCATTTTCAAACATACTATGGTTATAAGAGGTTCAAAAACATGGGTGTCCATCTACCAATCGATAAGTAAACCATACACATTATCACTGTAATTTGGATCCCATTTATTATAATAAACATTCATTTAACATTTAAACATTAGAAAACCTTTCACAGATCAAAACATCTCAAGTATGTTATCATATGTTGTAAGACAACAACATGCTATAACACAGAATCATGGTACAAAAAGAACATAGTAATAACAAATGATATATGTGATATAATCACTAAAACATGTTAAATATATCACCGAATCATACTATCTATATAGGCAGGCTAAAGCAGATCAATACAAGGCTTTCCATCCAAGGCACACAATCCAAATTATTATGCATCCTACTAATGCAACTACATCAATTATTTAATTCATTGAATGTGATTCTTTAAGTAGATAAGATGATGCATGTATGCAACTTCCCTATCATGTCATGCTAAAGAATATTTTCAAAATTATCAAAAATAATAAGCAGTGAAAATTATACTAGTCACTCAAGGTGAAATCATAAAAAATGAAACAAAAAACAATATAAATATCAATTCCCATCCCTGGACATATGGTCATTTCCCATACGTTGGGTTATCATTCCCAAGCACGACTATTAACCCATGCACCGAAACATACCTTGTCTCTGGTATACCAACTGCAATACATTATGAAAATGAAAATGAACCTTCATATGATACCATACTGTAACGTCCCGACCTAGCTCACCCTTGAACTAGTGGCCGGACCGGTCACCACATGACCTAAAGTGCATATCCACATATTCCAGAGGTTCATGACTAGTTGAAAGGGTCTAAGGATAGTCATAAGGGATAGTATACCATATTATCAGAGTAAACATCAATGGAAAATATCAATAAAAAGGGGAATTAGTGTAAATAATGAAAAAATAGTGGAATAAATAATTTTATAAATATTGTATAAAAAATTATCTATGATAATGGTATAAAATGAATTCACGATTAGATGGTATAACTACAAAAGAGGTAAAAAATACATCATGCCTTAAATATCAACAAATAAATGCATATAAAATGACACAATCCCTGAGGGAAATCTCCTTGAGCATCCCGAGCTTCCGCTCAATATTCTGCTCCTATCACCCAAGTATATGCAAACAACACAATCCTTCAATCAAATAGAATCTACACAGGATCCCAATTGCAATAGTGGACTGAGTATGGTGTGAGATATAAATCATAGTAGGTCAGGATGACTAGTGTTTTCCCTAAATATAGACATTTAATAAATAATATAAATAGTTTGAAAGCATGCATAATTAAATTAAAAAGTACAAAGTAACTTGTTACCTAAGTACCTGCATCATCCCTTAGCTCGTGTCTGAACCTGCATTATACATATTTCATGAATACACAATGGTCATATCACATATATTTTTTTTATCATTTATTCAAACCTCTTTAAATTATATAATTCTCACGATCCGGCATAATCTCTTCATCCTCGTATAAGTCACTCACAACAGATGTCTCTATAGACCATCTAAGAAATCAATGTACAGAACAAATCCAATCATGTGATTTGGATTGGATAACACATCCTATAATATTAAATTTAATATTTCATATACTATATCTGAGATAGTCTACAAAAAATAGTGATTCCCTCCTAGGTTCGTCTACTAAATAGTGATTCACCGAATTCATTAACAAGTCTGAAACATTTCTCAAATTTTATTAGAAAATCATTAAATCACAACACCATTCATTAAACATTTAATTCATTTCATGTATGAATAACTATACATACATTCCTATGTCAATTAATAGGGGTATAATATCAATTCAAGAACGCTCGTTAGTATTTACAGTGTCAGTCCTTCTCTCACAACCCATGGGTATCTGTAGCATCAGTCCACGTCCCATAAAAGAACATTTTTTTGCAAGCTGGGTATAGAACTCCATGTCTATCACTCCATGAGTATTTGGAGCATCAGTCCCTGTATCACAACCCATCTATCAATGTTATATATATATTTACCACTATTGTAGAAATCCTTGTTAAACACCCCTAAACCATCCATTAATTAGCTCATAAATTAATTAATCAAATTCATTAATTAATTCAACAACTTATTTAAAACAAAAATCTCCAGTAAAGAACGTCAACAATTAATTTACCATTCAAAATCTCAATAATAAATAATTATTTAACAATTAAATAATATTAGCCTCAAACAAGTCAATAGATTATTAATTCAACGTTTTATTTTCCAAATTCTTTAACAAAAAACATGATAATAAATTCATGAATAAATTACCCTTATTATCTAATAAATCCAATCAATTAGTTACATATAATGATTCAATTAGTAAACACAACAATTAACTATGTACACATTACCATTTATTAATCCATCAATTAATTAATCTAAAAAACAAATCACTTCCCTTAATTAATTTTCCATAATTAATTAACTAATTAGGACTACAAGATTTAATAATCAAACCCACTATTAAAAATATTAATAAATCATCATGGTACATTACATTGAGAATTTAAAATAGATAAATTAAATTATTTTTTCCAATTAATTAATTAAATAATTAATTAATTTAATCATACCCTATAATCAATTCCATAATTTGATAAACATTCATTTCAATAACAGGTAGTAATTAATCTATCATTAATTATCTTGATTTTTCCAAAACAACATATAATAATTAGTCCCAGAATAAATTATCTAATTCATCTAAATCTATATATTATAACTAATAATTTGATTAATTATTTTTATCCAATCTCAATGAAAGTAATGAAAATAAAAAATTAATTATCTTATTATATCAAAAAAATAACATTCAATTATTTAACTGTATCACTATAACAAATTTAGAAATAAATGCTTAAAACTAATTGATGTTCATGTCCTCATTTATCTCATGTGGGAAACAACATTTAATAACATTCAAATTCGTCCATCAACACACCACATATCACATTTAGCAATTTAATCAAACTTACTAAATTCAAATTTGAAATGAATTATATATAAATGGTTGAATAAATAATTAAAATACATAAAAATTTGAAGATTTTATTTTATGAATTCAATTATTAATGTTGAGGACATGAAGGGTGACCCTACCTTAGGGTGGAGCTAATTCGATAGTCTACAGCATGACATATGGCGACAACCAATCCACAACCGGTCCATAACCACATGAACAAACCTTTATGTATATATATATACATAAATATATATATATATATATATATTTAAACGTGTGTTCACCCTCTACATTGATAGAAACCCATAGCAAAATAACTTAGAACCACAAAAAATGCAATGACAAGACTCAACACACCTCTAAAAAAGTACCTAGGACTCATATAAAATAAAGGAACATAAATTGGATGATGTGAAAAAAATATTGGTGTCTAAACATTACACAAAACAACAGTGGCAGAGAAAATGAAGGACATCTACCATGCCGATGGCAGCACAAGCCGGATTATGGACCATTGTGTTCTGAGTCAACATTTGCATACCCGAAAAACATAAGAATATAAAAATCATATTAAACCCGAACATCAGGGTTTCGATCTAGAAAAAAATACGTGAGTGGAGTAAAATTTATGATTAAAATAATGAGATAAACATAGATGGACTCACCATGACAAGGAATAGAAGAATTGTGAACAGTTTGAGAGGAATCGTAGTGCACAAAGTGGAGTCCGGGAGAGTGGAGGTGCACTACAGGTTTTTCTCGAGAGTGTCAGGTGTTGCTGCGAGGGGGTCTGGTCGAGGGATGTGCACCATGGAGATGGGGCTATGAACTAATGGAGGTTTCACCATAGTTATGGTGCCGAAGAAGTAGATGTTCTTTGAGGTGGAGGCCATAGAGGGTGGATTTTCAGGAGAAGGGGAAGGGGGCACACATCCTTCTACGTCGCGCTCCAAGGGGGAGAAGAGGGGATCCACCCTTTTATTTATTAAAAAACTAACCTAAAACAAAATAAAACCTCTTTAATTAGATTCTATTTAATATATTTAACAGAATAATACCATAACCCACAATTTATTGTAATATCATTAATAAGATATTAAGGATAAAGACACCAACCCATAAATTCAATACTTATATTAATGATTACTTTTTTCAAAAAATAATAATAATTGTCGTACCATTATTACTACACCATTTCATTTATTCATTATAAAACATACCCCCCAAATTCATTATTATTATTTTTTATAATTATAATGACCATAATTAATAATGATTATTATATTTATAAAACTAAAGTTATTATACCCTCATTAATATTATTTTTCAAACCGTTGATAATAAAAACAACTCTATTTAATAACAAATATTCTTCATTAAATATAAAAATCCTTATTTAATTAAACTCAACTTCATGAAATCGGAATGTCCTAAACAAAAAAACGTTTCAGCGGCATACCCAAATGATACATTAATTTATACAAAATTTACACCGCAATAATAATTCAATTAAAATATTTTAACATCCAAATAATTTATGACACCTTAATACCAATAATATCATTTTTTTTATATTTTTTAACAAAAGGAAAATTCATTAAAAACTTTGATCAGAGGAAGTACAAGCGTGAAGCCATGCCGGAAAGTGGTCCAGCCAGAGCTGGTCACCATCAAGAGGGCCATATGCTGCCAGCTGGTGGGAATCATTGTTCCCTTCCCTTCTGATGAAGGAGAATGTGCAAGAAATAAAATAGTGACAGAGATAGTGGATTTTCCAGATAAGGGGGAAATAAGATTGAAGGTCGTCGTCGTTGCAGTTGATGGCCTTGATAATATTGAGAAAACCCGATTCAAGGTGGATATTCTCCCATCCACGATCTTTGGAAAACGTCACCCCGATTAGGATGAAAACTTCTTCGGCAACAACGATCATCCAAAGAGCATGATGGGATTCTTGATTGGCTGTGATGATTTGACCCAAATGATCTCGGGCCAGCAGACCAAGTCCGATAGGACCATCCTTAGGCAGAGATGCATCCTCATTAATATTGAGGATCCCTTATGATGGCATACACTAATGGGAGGAAGGGGGAGGGATCCAAAGGGATTCTATTGACCAAATTGATGATGCAATCCCTCAATCAAGGATGATGCCCATTCAATCTAGAAATCAGGAGGCTTGAAGACATGGTTGAACAATGCATCGTTACCACGAACCCAGATGATCCAAGACATGATGTAAAGTGAGCCTTCCAAGGTCGGAGAAGAGGAAGATCACCAATGCCTCATGAGCGAGGGGAGGTCAGAGGAAAAATACAGTGATGAAGCTGCGAATGAGCCCCATTTGTTCCAAATCACATTTTCCCCCGGACATTGGATGATAGCATGGAGGGATGATTCTGGGACGTCCAGGAAGAAGGGGCAGAACATGTCACTGGAAAAATGTTTGTAGGAAAGGAGGCTTATGGTAGGGAGGATTCCTGAGCACACCTTCCACCAGAAGTGGCAGATTTTTGGGTGTATGTTCAGCTTCAACAACGAATCCCATGTCCACCCTTTTGTAACATCTGATGGAGTACAAAGAGATAGTCGATAGCCATATTTCACCATATAGGCTCCCGAGATGTCATTGATCTAGAAGAGGTGGTCGGGTCCTGCATCCGAAACACAGGGGATACTCTGTATAATCCTTCTCTCTATTTCATTAAACCATGATTGGGGCTTTTATATTCACCACCCATTCCCATGATCAGAAAACAGGAACCGGACAGTGGAACCTTTGATCCAATGTGGGGCTAAGGATGATGCCTGCCTGTCGTCCTTATCAATCAGCCAGGGGTCCGTCCAGATAGAAACAGATGTACCATTCCCAATCCTCTAACCTAGCCCTCTCCCCTGTAGCCTATGGGATACCCAGATGCCTCTCCAGAGGAATCTGGGTCGGGGGCCATAAGAGAAATCCTGGAAATCCTTGTGGGGGTAGTATTTAGCACGGAGAACTCACGCACTGAGAGAGGAATGTTTGTTGATAATGTTCCATCCTTGATTTGCTAGAAATGCATCATTAATGTGAAAGAGGTCCTGGAAACCCATTCCTCTGTCACATTTTGGCTGGAATAGATTTTCCCAGGTGATCTAGTGGGTTTTATTCCATCCATTTTTTCCCCTTCATATTTCTTCTATGCGCGAGTGGATCTAGTTGACAACCACACCAGGAAGCTTAAAAATGGACATAAAGTAGCTGTGTAAAGATTGAAGAGTAGCTTTAATGAGGGTTTCTTTTCCGGATTTGTAAATTTTTTTTCAGGACTATCCATGGATTATTTTCTCTATCCTATTAAGCAATGATGCAATGATTTCTTTTTTGGATCGGCTGATCCTTGTGGGTAGCCCGAGGTACTTCTGATGCTTCTCGACCATATGAATGCCTGCAATAGGAAAAATCTCTTATCTTTTGGAAAGTGTGAACCCAGAGCTGAAGAAGACTTCCAACTTTCCATGATTGATTATTTGTCCAGAGGCTCTCTCATACTGTTGGATCACATGGCCTATAGTGAGGCACTCATTCTGGGTTTCTCTCGAGAATAGAAGGCATCGTTGGTATGAAAAGGCATGAAACTGGTGGGATTTCATGTAAGACCTTTTCTCCAAGAATTGAATGAGAGGAAGCTTCCCTGGACATGAGGGTAGAAAAAACATCATCCACCAAGATAAAAAGAAAAGGTGAAAGAGGGTCTCCATGGCATAGGCCACAGGTTGGGGAGAAGCCACAGGTGAGCACCCCATTGACATTAATTCAAAAGAAAATAGGCGATACATAGTGCATGATCATCTATATCCATTTAGAGAAGAATTCCATTTTCAGCATGATGAATCTATGGAAATGACATTCCACTTTATCGTATGCCATGGTCATGTCCAGTTTCCACGCCATGGTTCCTCTTTTCGCAGTGGAGCGTGTTTTCATTGAGTGGAACATTTCATGGGCCACAATGACATTATCCGTAATCATTCTCTTAGCCAAAAAAGCACATTGATTTTCCGAGATGATATCAGGAAACCATGGGCGCAGCTGATCAACAAGGATCGTTGAGAAGATCTTGTACGAGACATTTTAGAGGCTGATAGGTCTGAAATCAGGGACCACGAGGGGTTTCTTGATTATGGAGATGAGGATGAGTATAGTTTCATTAATGTAGGAAAGCCATGTTTCCCTAGACCATATCTTCTTCATCATATTGCAGATGACAGGAACAATAAAGTGCCAATATAATTTTTATAAGAGGGTGTGGAAGCCATCCGGGCATGGGGCCTTAATAGGGTGGATATGTTTCAGGGCCAGATGAATCTCGTCGTTTGCGATCACAAGTCTGATGTAGTCTTCCACTTCAATAGATATGTTATGAATTCCTACCGAAAAGAGATTCTGGAAATAATTGATGATAACATCTTGGATTCTATCGTTGTCGAAGGCTTTGGTACCATCTGGATGTGGGATGCAAGAGATAAAATTTTTCTGGCACCTAGATGAGGATTTAAAATGAAAATAGCTGGTATTGGCATCCCCTTAATTAATGTGGGTATCATGCACCCGCATAGCCCAGAAGCATTCTTTGATTTGCAGGGTAGCATCCAGATCCCTTTGAATGGCACTGATTTTTGAGATAGTGAAATTGGATGGGGGTTGGTTGAGAATCATTCTAGTATTCTAATGAGGAAATCACAGTGCCTGTCAGGTTGACAAAATTTTTTACTTATCTAAGTCCTCAAATCTGATGCAATATGTTAGAGATTTTACCCAAAGTCTACATGTCCACTCTTCCAACCAGAATAGATATCATCTTCGCATTTTCGTTCTCTAATCCATATGTTTTAAAATATTAAGGGTCTTCTTCCATTATTGTTGCGGTCTGCTTGGGTGCATTCAATCACAATCAGACAGTTGTCTGAGAAATTGAGCGACAGGTGCTCAATGTGAAACATTCTGAAAATATTCATCCAATCCATTGAGCCCATAATTTGGTCGAGGCGATCCGTTATACAGGTTTCATCCGTGTTTCTCCAAATCCACGTGAATGGACAACCCATAAATCCCAGATCCAGTAGATCCGCACTAGTAATTACATCCTTGAAGACAGACATCGACGAGGAGGTTCTAAGAGCTCCACAACATTTTTTCTTATGGTACAAGATCTTTTTAAAATCACCACCAATGAGAAAAGGGCTTGGAAAATCACGTCACAGATCGTAAAGGAGATCCCAAAAATTCCACCTCTCGGTGTGTGATGACCAAACATAGAAAACCAAAAAAATCCATGGTGGGGTATGTGCATCATGAATAGCCGCCACCACGTGGTGCGAGGAGAAGGATAAGATTCTAATTTCAACATTCTCCTTCCATAAGAGACAGAGACCCCCTGAGTGGCCTTGTCGGGGAACTGGGAGGCAGCCCTTGAAGTCGCATTTCAGGGCAAGCCATGTGGTGTCCTTTTTTCCAATATGGTTTCGGACATGAAAACCATATCAGAGAGACTTTGGGGAAAATGGCGTTGGAGAATTCGAACCATTTGTGGGTTTCCAAGCCCACGACAATTATAGCATAAAATTATCATTTTACTAGGTGGGGTTGGGGCGTACCCGCCTTCGCCATTAATTCCTCTATGATCATTTTTCACCCACTGCTTTCCATCTATTTGGGATGTTTTCAGCCAACATGCTCATTTCAATTCGTCGTTTCAGCTCCCCCGGTTTTGGATTAACAACTTTTCCTTCACTGTTATCCCAGTGTGCCCTATTTCAAGTTCAACGAGTGACAGGGCCTGGTGTCGTTAATCCTGTCATCCTAAAGTCACCTTGTAGACTGATTTTTGATGTGGCCATTTCTAGATCAGGGTCGAGATCTGGTGGTTCAGTGAACATTTTCTTTGGGATCGATCTTTGTTTTGGTTGTTTCACTGGTTTTTGAAACAGATCTCTTGGTGTTGGGAGAGTAACTTTTAGGGGGTAGAATCTGTACCTGATTCGATGTCTTTCTTCTTCGTTTGACTCTCTTGGAAAACCTCATTATTGGACATGGGGGTTATGATCTAGGAAGGTCAACCAGCTTCCGTCTAGAGAATTGGGCTTTCTTTAGGGAACTCTGGAGGTCCTAGTATGATGACTTTAGTGTGTTCAGTTTCTGCCCACCCCATGTTAGCCATCTTAAGACGATCATGATCCTATTTTTTCCGCCTCTAGGATTCAGGCAGTTTTTGACATTTTAGCTCGTAGCTAGGGACATTATTGTAGTATGATATTATCTGATTCATTACTTTTCTCTACATCACATGCTCTATCTATATGGCCAATACGCCCACAGAGGAAGCAGAAAATTGGCAGTTTCTCAAACTCGAATGAGATCCACATGTGAGAGTCATCGAGCTTCAAAAACATGCCCCATTAAAATGGACTTCTCTAGATCGTTTTCTCATGATACTCTACGGTGTATCCATGTAAATTATTTGATATTCACCCATGTCCAAAAAACAAATCTTTAAAATGATCCAACAGTCAGAATAATGTTCTGGAGCTCGGTTTATAACTGACCCATCGATAAATCAAAATTATTCGAAAACCTTTGTAATTTAAACCTAGTTGAAAAATAGGGGACTTTATTATTACATATATTAAAATTACAAAATTAAACATTAATCATAATTTATTCATACTTTTTATCACGCATAACAAAAATATCCCATTTATCCCGAATAAGTATATAATAATTGTATCATAAATCCCAACACTAGGGGAATATAATATTTTATTATATATAAATAAGTAAGAGTGTCTAATATCATTCCCCAAATACAAAACTTGACTTCATCAAAATTATGAAATAATTCATTGAAATATAAATGTTTAAATATGAAAATTAAAAAAAGATGTTTAATTACACAAAATGATTTTCATTAAATGCATTATGAAATACAAATACATAAAAAAATAATTTTTTTTAATAAATTTAAATTAGTTTAAGAACTTGTTCAAAAATATCATTTATTTGTAAGAAAATTAATATTTATAAAATTACTTTTATAAGTGATATGAATATCTTTTTCATGAAACAAATAATGAATGATGGGAATTTTTTTGATAATAATATTTTTTAACAACAATTTTGATCGTAAATTATATAAAATAAAAATAACAATAGTTAATATTTAAAAACATAATATACCAATAAAAAATTATTTTAATTATTTTAGGATTTTATACAAAAATTTATTTTAAAAATTTTTATAAAATATTATTAATAAAATGAAAACATTTTTGGGTTTAGGATAAAAATATTAGATGAAGATGAAGTTTTGAGAGATTTATGAAATAATAAGTCTTTAGGTGAATAATGAAATGTATAGTATTTCTAATGATATCAATTTTATATGAAAAATATGTTTATAAAAAATATTATATATAAAATGTACATTAAAAAATTTAATAAAAGGTTATAATAAAATGTTAAATTTATAAATTCAATTAATATAATCTTAAAAATTCAAGTAATATTTGATGTTTCTTGTCTATTTCATTAAATAAATTAACTGATGTGGAAATTAGGTTTTGGATTTATTTAAATTTCACATAAATATTTATAGAAAAATAATATAAATCTAAATATAATTATACATTGTATGATTTAAAAAAATTTAGAAAAATATTATAATATTATGTGTCCCCCAGGGTCCTTTACATTGGAGGCTTTGTTTTTTGGGAGTGTTCAGAGGATGTTTTGAGGGAGTTTAGGGGATTTGGATTATTAAAAGAAATAAGTATGGGTATTAGACATCATGTTAGTCAGTTACATGATATGAAGTCATCTTTTAAAGGTTTTCCTAGGTGTTTCACAACATGAAACATTTTAGGTGTTGTAAATTAAAATACACCAAGAGGTGACATATTATTCATAAAACAGGGACCTCGAGGGATTAACTAACGTGAAAGGGTATTAATCGTCATGTAACACCCCAATGATTTAATGTTTTAAAACATTATAGCCGCATGATTTTTCACAAAACCTATGACAATATCACTACCCCTCATCCTAGGAGAATCGATATCACATTTCCTATTGTATTGAATATTCATTTTTTCTGGATCACATCTTAACGCATCTCCTCATTTATGTGATTATCTATATTAGATCTAATGTACATTGATCTTTTTATTCAACAGTTTGTTTTGGTTCGATCTCTCTTTTCCTCCCTGTTTTTCATTCGATGCAATGGTGGAAATTCCTCCTCATTTCTAATGTGCTCCTCTTTGTTCATTTATCGGTGTGGTGGTGCTGCTACATCCCCCAGTGGATGGAGGACACAACGGAAAGGGAATTGAGAGCCGGGTGTGATCCATTTCCGTGCAAAGAATGTTGAAACCCTTCCGAGGTAGGGATTTCACCTTTTTTTTCTCTTTTATTATGCATTATTGGGGTCTGATATATTTTTCATATCTACGGATCATGATGTGCCATAAAAATAATTGGATAAATTGAATTTTAAGAGGTATAGGGTTTCAAATTTCTTGTTTTGTGGCTTGATGTTATTATGTTGTTGTGAATAGTATAAGCTAAACACCCCACTAAAAATCATGACTATTGGGGGTCCATTTTAGAGAACAAAATGGGTTATATGTTCGGTGGCCCTTAATGAACACTTTTATAAGGAAATGTAAAGCCATGTATAGCTGGCTAATAATTAGATTCCCCAATATCACACATTTTTTGGAAACCCCAAAATTTAAATGTGGAATTAAATAATTACTGCCTTTCTAAATATGGAATTGTGTTATGAATTGGAATGTGTGGTGTGGTGTTTTCTATGAAATTTGTTGTTTTGGGTGAGGAACTAATGATAATTTGAATGGTTATATTTTTATGTGTGGTTTCACTCTATTTTATGACATTATTTCTTTCGAGTAGTGTTGTTGATGAACATCGAGATGATACATCAACCTGACCATGAAATGGAATCTAAAACTATGTTATTGATTGATTATAGAATGATTGAGAAGGGTTGTGTATCAGGGCTATGATCATGTTGTTCAGTGATGTGATGTGGGATGTTGTCCAATTGGGGACTCGTTTTGTAAGTACATATATTCACTCAATGATTCTCAATGATTGGGTTTTGTTGTGTTGCTCATTGTGTGTGGTGCTAGGTAAATACAGAGATAGTAATGAAATGAAGGAATGAAATAGTGACTAATAAATATATGAATTGTCATGGTTTGGTTCGGATAACAAAATGAATAAATGATAGTATAAATAAATAATTGAAGTGACTATATAAATTGTTTGGGGTTATAGTTTGGGTTGGTGGATTATTGTTTGGTGTTTTCAATTTAGGGGTAGAAGTAAAAATCAAAATATTTTGAGGTGGTATCTTGTTTGAAAACACATAGGTTGGGCTGAGATTTTTGTATCTGTATATATATATATATATATATATATATATATATATATATTTGTATTTTCCTTCTTATTTTTATTCGCACCCCACCCAAGTTGAGCACTATGTGCGGAACACCCCCATCATTGCCGAGGAGGGTGTTTTTCCCAAACATGTAGAAGGGGGGATGGAAGGATGGTGACATGTTCATCCCAACCCCCTATTCCAAGAGGTGGTAGCACAATATTCTTTAGTAAGGATTAGTTTGTGATTCCTATGTGTGTGGGGGGTGAGTTCTATTTCCTAGGTGTTTTCTGGATAAGATGTGTTGTGATTTACCAGGTGTCTTCCAGATGATATGTTTTCTGATTTACCTAGTGTCTGCAAGATGAGGTTGTGATTGTGGCCCTGGTGTCTATGGTGGGATGTGATGATCTTCAATTTCCCTTCCGAAAATACTATATTGGTGGCATAGGTGTTTGAAAATAGGATGTGATGTGGTTATGGACTAGGTCCTGTGGATGGGAACAGATGAGATTTGTTTGTCTAGGTGATAAAACAAGTTGTGTAGAATAAGTGTTTGTGGTCGTGACATGATGTGGTAGTTTTCCCAGTGTTTGAAGGCTTAATGTGATGTGATTCATTTACTCAAGTGACAAGACTAGCTGTGAGGCCAATTTTTGTGAGGTTGGACTATGATGTTCTTCTTTCAGAAGTGATGGGAGTGAGATGATGGTTTCTATTAGGAAAAAGAGGATAAACTAGTGGGAAGTGGTGTGGGGTAACCTATCATTGACGTGAACTATATTATATTTCATGACTTGTGTGATTTATTGATCGGGCCTATGTGAGGTTCAGATGGATAGTATACCTGTTTGGTGCTGTATGGTTCAACTATTTTCTCATAGGGACATTAGTATTTGTCCTCTCACTTATTTATGAGAGATATGAGATTTTTCTACTGAGTAATCCTTTATGATACCCAAACATATATAAAACTATATTAAGGATTCTAGGAGGATTTCAAAAAATATGTGGGATATTACATTCTTAGACATTGGGTGAGTTTCTATGTCACTGATTAGCCTTTATTTTTGGAATTTACATTTGAATTTCTATGTATTTGTAATAGTTTTATTTTAAACATGCACGTGGGATAGAGTTTGGATTTATTTTATATATAGTTCATAGATATTTTCTGAGATATTTAATATTATATCCTGATATGTTTTCCATATAATAGGGAAATTCCCCCAATTCATCTAAAATTAAATACCCTTGGTGTTGGTCTCCACCTTGGGGCGTACTAGAGGTGGGATATGGGAGGTCACTATCCCCATATCTTTATTTTTATCACATGAAATTTTCATTGGGGGGATGGGGTCATGATATAATGGTATCATAGCATATGGTAGAGAGATAGGATAGTGATCGGGGTAAGGAATTGTGAGGTTTGCATTGGTTGGTAGGTAAAAAGATTCATGTGACCCTAGGGCATGATATAGGCTATGGAAGACCATCTAGAAAATTGGAGTTTAGTACCCCTATGATCCAATGTCTGGAATCTGATCATACTGGTCAACTTAGTGAGGCTACACTGTTTTCAGGGTAGTGACCATAGGAGAAGTACACATAACATTATGACTTGTGTTATTTTCTGAATTGGGTGTTCTGTGATGTTTGAAATTAATAACAAGTTAAAAAACGTAAACTTTATTATTAAATAAAATTCCATACTACTCGGGATTTAGAATTTCATTTTGTAATTACAGCTATGGATACCAGACGTCATCTACATGTTGTTCATGCAGTGGAGGCTCAGTATGCTAATATGTTTGATCGATGGAGGGTTGATCCAGTGTAGCAGGATGACATGTGGTATATAAAATTATGTCTCGTCCTGTGGTAGGACTTGGGAATGTAATAGGGTAGTGTTTCAGACATGGAGACAAAGAGTTGTCATAAGATGATAGGGATCGGATTTATTTTGATCAAGGATCTGACAAAGTACTGGGTTCCATTACTAATGAGTCAGAAGTGGGAATGTGTGCATCAGTGGTGGATGATGTACCCATGGGAGAGGAAAGAGTCTGATGTTTTCTTGGTCTATTTCATGATGGATTTCCAAGAAGAATTCATTTCATCAACCTTGAAGGGTGTGAAGAGGCATTAGTTACTCTCCCTCTAGCAAGATAGAATGTCAGTACAAGAGCTGGGAATCATGTACATTTACCTCCTTCATTTTTCCCCAAATCTCTTCCTAGATAAGAAGTCTCGTGAATGAATGCTAGAGGAGGAACTTCTTCCTTCTATCTAGTACGTAGTTACTCGATGTATATTTTAGACGTAATTAGAGCTCCATATGAAGGTAGAGGTACTTGAAGAGATTCACTCACGATTAGATATACCATGAGAGGGGAGATAGCTTGGTTCTTCTAAATGATATTTTACCGGTAGCGGGTCGTTGATTTTAGGGCCTTTGAGGATCTGACTAGCATGGAGTCAACCCCAACTATTTCTATTTCAAAATTTAGGTTTTCATTTCCTTACCGTGAACAAGGGAGAGAGTTGTTTCATTTCTGGTTCATGTGTCCATCTTTAGAATCAATGCCCAATGGTTGTTTGTTCTTAGTCTTGTTGGGGTGGGTAGGTTCAGTACCCATGCTAGTAGTAGTTACAAGCCAGACTATTTTAGCAGCTGTATAGCAAGCTTATGCTCTATCAGATGGAGATTGGGCCGGTAGGGGTCAACCATAGGATGATCCTCAGGGACCTCAAACTGATAATGGTCACGTAGGGGATCGTTTTCTAAGGAGAAGAGGAGTTGGTCATGGTTTATTGCATGGGAAAAAGGCAGTAGTTTCAGTAGGTCCAAAGATCATTAAATGTAAGGTCAATTTTTATAGAATCATTTCATGGGATTAGTTTGTATCAGGAGCTTCACACTCCTTCGTTCCACCGACTCCATCCCTTTTTATGCCACTATACAAAGAGTGACTTCTCATTCACTTGGTGATGAGTACGTCGGTCATAGGTGAGGCCCACTGGTTTGATGTTTTCCATTGATGTAAAATGATTTTGGGACAACATTAGTAAAGTGGTCATCTTTTCCTGCTATAGATGTAGTGATAAAATTTTATTCTCAACATCAATTGGTTGTATTCTATGAATTCCATTATCAAATGACTCTGTAGGAGAGTGGTGTTTTTAGATATAGATGGAAAGGGGTTGGTTTTGTCTGTATGTAGGGTTGTTAGGTGGGTAGTTAGCAAGTGGATCCCCTTATATCTTTGTTAGCAATGATGTATGGTGAATCAACATATGTTGATATGGGGGAGGATCCCATAGGTGGTGGGGAGTTCGAAGATGTTTCCCGTGGTGAGGTTGTGACTCTACCCACTCAGTGTGATAATGCGTTTTAGATATACTGATAGACCAGTGCAAGTCTAATTTCAAAGGATCATTATAGGATGGAACCTATTGAGTTTTAGGTGTTGAGGATTAAGATTGAGGACATGATGAAGAATGGATATATCTAACCTAGTGTGTCATAGTGGGGTTCTATAGTCTAGTTTGTTAAGATAGTATTTGCTGTCTTAAGACTTTGTATAGACTACAAGAGGCTGAATCAGTTCATTTTCAAGAATAGTTACCTCCTTCTGAGGATAGATGTCCTCTTCAACAAGCTATTAGGTGTATTTTGTATTTCAATGGTCGATATACTATCCATAAATCACTAACTATGGGTGAACGGGGGTGAACTAATAAAGATTGCATTTAGATGAAGGTATGGGAACTCTGAGCTCATAGTCATTCTTCTTAGTGTTACGAACACACCAACCATGTTCGTGGTGCTTTTGAAATCCATCTTCAATGAATTCCTAGACCTAGTCATATTTGTATTCATTGATAACATATTGATCTACAAAGAGGTGTAGGAGGAGCATGCTAATCATTTGAGAACTATTTTCCAGTTTCATCGACACCACCAACTCATTTAAATGACGGCAAAGTGTATGTTCTAAACCTAAGAGGTAAATTTCATTGGGATTGTGGAAACCTAGTAGGGTGTAACAGTGGATCTATTAAAAGTTAAAAAAATTGTTTCTATGGAAAATCCCAAGAATGTGGTAGCAGTTCACAAGTTTCATAGCATGATAGGATATTATCAGAGTTTCTTACAAGAATTATCTATAGTTTAAACTCCTTTGACAACCCTAACAAGAAAGTACCAATATTTTTTTGGGTGAATAGATTTTTGTAAAATTTGAATATTTGAAGGGGAAGTTTTTTTATGCACTACTCTTCCTATTTCCCGATGAAGGGGTAATGTTCGAGGTGGTTTTTTGATGATTCCTATTTGGTTTTTGGATGTGTGTTGATGCAAGAGTGAATATTGATCTCTTATAGGTCTATAAAGATACGTCACAAAAAATGTTTCAATTCCACCCATGATTTGGAGTTGCTAGAAGTCGTGTTTGTGCTGATGTTTTGGTGGAATTACTTCATTAGGGAGCGCTTTATGGTCCACACAGATCACAAGAGTTTTGGATATATATTTTCTCAATTATATTTGAACATTCAACAATAGAGGTGGATTTAGTTTCTTAAAGAATACTATTTAATTATCTTCAAATGCTCATGAAGTAGGAATTTTATGGTTGTTGCCTTGAGCAGGAATTTATACAATGATATAGTTTCAGAATCTCTGGATTTTTAGAAGGTGATGGAGCAGTTGGTAGCACTTCACTTAGATGTAGGAATGGGTGGTGGCAGTGGCTTTCTATTTCAGATGATGATGCAGTGTTCTATTATGTAGTGGGTGGAGAAGTATTATTGGGTATACTCCTAAGAATATGTGTTTTGTGATCATTTTTGACCGTGGTGATGCTCTAGAGGGATGGTCAGAGGATTCACCGAATCTGATGTTGTTCTGTTGGGGGCTGTTTGTTCTAGTGGTGATGCACGAAGGAGTCCCCCATGAATTCATATCAAACCATTACCTGTACACCAAAGATTTTCCACAATGTAACGTTCCTTGGGGAAGCAAGTTTTTTTGGCCTAGGATATAGCATGTAGTATAAGATGTTATGGTAAAAAACATAGTGTGCCCGCATGTAAAGGTATTGCACCATGTTCCCTGTAGTTTTTTTATTCTCTATGAACTACTCAAGTTGAGTATGGGATTAAATCTCGATGGTTTTCTTCACGTGGTTACCTAGATCTTAGGGAGGTTATGATTCTATATAGGTAATAGTGGATCGATTGACTAAATCAACTCACTTCAAAGGGATTAAGTAGTTCGGCCCATTGGATTCCTTGGTGATGAGGTATGTGGATGAGGTTGTATGGACACATGGAGTCCCAAGATCCATTTTCGTGAATGGATATACCACTTTTACCTTGCTATTCTAGTGTGGATTACAATATGTTTTTTTCACTCAGTTACACATCAACACTACCTTCCACCCTCACACAGCTAGGATGATAGAACAGACTGTCATGATACTGGAGGATATATTTTTGAAACATATATTAGACATTGTAGGACCCTGGGTACAATATCTAACTTTGGAATATTTCTTTTATAATAACAGATATCTCAATTCCACTGTGATGGACCCATATCATGCGTTGTATAAGAGATCATGTTGCTCACATTTGTGCAGGAAAGATGTTGGGGAGAGAGCTGTTCCGGGTCTTGATGTAGTGTAGAGCTTGGTGGAGAAATGTAATCTCTTTTTTAAGAGGATGAAAGAGGAGTAGGACTGTTATAAGTAGTATGCCAATCATAGGAGGAGGGCCTTGGGGTTCGAGGTCAGGGACACCATGTTCTTGATGGTTTACCCTGGGTGTGGGCAGTAGAGGATTGGTCGAGGTAGAAATATTTCTATTAGGTTCATTGAAAACATGTAGGTGTTTGGATGAGTTGGTGAGCTAGAATAATAGTTAGCACTTCTACCACAGTATGAGAGGATCCAAGCCTTCTTTAATATTTATTAGCTCTATCGATATTGTCACAATGACTACCTTGTCATTGACATGGGAGAGTGATACATCAAAGATTACAAGACATTCGTGGAGTTACCAATAGAGAACCATGACCATTTTGAGAAGGTGATTAATGGGCAGAACATTCCATTGGATTGTGTTTTTTGAAGGCATAGGTGTATATAGGAGAGTAATTTGGAATGGAATGTGCATATGTGTACCTATAACCCATAGTTTTTTTGAGTATTTATTTTACCTATTTTTTCCTTGTGGTGTGATGTTTGAACCCTATTTCAAAGGGGAAGAGTTGTTTATTTTCCCTGTAACAGTTTATAATGTCCTAGCGTGTGAGTAGGGGAGGTCCAAATTCTTAGTCGAGGCATATAAATTTCATTGCGATTAAACCCATGCGGGAATGTCTCTGCTACCCAGAGTGGATACTATCTTGACATGGATAATGGAATATCCCATTTCACATGATCATAAATGTTTGTTGTTGTTCATGCATGGTTGCTATGTCGTTCTTTGGTTTCCCAGATGTTTGAGGGGGTGTTCTTGGATGTGGAGGTTTCCACTCTGGTTTTTGAACATGGTAGGGTGGTTTATCATTGAACATCTATGTGTTTGGTTGGTAACTATGTTTCCAGGGAAGTGATATCCCTATGTGGAATCTCATGGGCTGGTTGTTTAGACACCTCTTTCTTCTTGGATTGGTTCTATATTGACAATGATCGCTTCTTATCATCTCTCCTTTGATCGATGGAGATCGATCTTCAATCCAAGGTACATTATTCCTTCATTTAATTATTTTTTTGGGTTAGATTCTCTTTTCATCATTCACTTCTTTACATGAAATGGTGGAAATTCCACTTCTCTTATAATATTTTTTAATTGGTTATTAATCGGTGTGGTGGTGCTGCTACATACCCATGTGAATGAATAACATGAAGGATATGGAATTAAGGTTCATGTGTGATCTATTTCTATACAAATAATGTAAAAACCCCATCAAGGAAGGGATTTATCAATTGTTTTTATTCGACGGCACATCATGTGTGAGGGATATACTTTTACATTCCTATAGATAAAGGTTGTTCCATATTAATCAAAGATAATAATTTTTAATGGGATTGAAGGTCTTAGAGAGTTTCAAATTTCTTGTTTTATAGTTGATGTTATTGTGATGCTGTGTATTGTATTTCTTAAACACCATGGTGATATCACATCTTTTGGTGGTCCTTTTTGGTACAATAAATGGATTTTATGTTTCTTGGTCCTTATTGAACACTTTTATATGGAATTGGTAATCCACTTACACTTGGATAGTAAATGGATTCCAATGTATTAACTATTTTTTGGGGTAACCCCTAATTAAAAAGTGAAATTTAATGTGAAATGCCTTGATAAATATTGAATTGTGTTATGATTTTGTCTATGGAAGGATGAGTTGTTTGGGATAGATATGGTTGTGCATGTAAGAGTGAAAATAATCGGAATGGTTCTATTGGGATGTTCGGTTTTTCTCTAGTTTACACTGTGGTCCAGTATGGGTGATGTTATTGATGAACTTGTAGATGATACATGAACATGACCATATAATGGAATATTAAGTTATGATAACGATTCATTGTGGAATGGATGAGATGCGTAGTGAAGTGGGGTTGTGATCTGGTTGTGTGGCGATGTGTTACAGGATGTTGTTGACTTGGGGACTAGTTTCACTGGTATGAGTAATTCACTCATTGTTTCTCCAGGTTTGGATTTTGTTGTGTTTCATGTTGTATTCTATGCTTGGAAGATTCCCAGATAGTAATAGAGTGAATTTTTAGATGATTTATTGACAAATATAATAATTATATTATTTTTATTGGGTTAATAGAATTCCTAAATTAAATTTTCAAGAAATAATGTTAATGCATAAGTAAATTGTTTGTGGTTGTGTTTTGGGTTTGTGGATTGTTGTGTTGTATTGGGAATTTAGGGGTAGCAGCAATGTTGTCAATGTTGGGAGGTGGTTTAATATTTAAAAACTACAGTATGGGATTATTTTTTGGTATCTATATGTATATACTTTTTTTACCTTAAGATTTCTATATGCAACACACCATAGAAAAGAACTATGTGCCAAACACCCTTATCATCAAGGTGAAGGGTGTATTTCCCAAATATCCCGGTGTAAAGATGGATGAAATGAGTTCCATTGATCAGTTCTCTTTCTTCTAGGTGGATTTAGCACAAAATTCTTTGAGAAGGTTGTGGTTTTGAGGCATAGGTGTGTGCAGGAGGGTTATGTTTCCCCAGTGTTTTTGGGATGATATGTTTTTTTTCCTAAAAAGGTGTATTCAAGATGATAAATTTTGAGGTTTCACAGATGTCATCGGTATGACATTGTGATTGTGAACGAGCTGTCTGCAGCTGGTTTTTCATGAGCTTCATTTGAGTAGGTGATGGGACTAGCTATATGGACCAAGATTTTCTAGTTTAATGTTATGTCGTTATGGCCCAGGTGTCTATAGGTGGGATGTTATGGGTTCTGTTTTCCCATGTGATGGGACTATATGTATGTCCCAATTTTTTGTAGGTGGGATGTGATGTGGTTGTGGACTTGGTGTTTTCAGGTGATTTGAGAGTACCTTAGTCTTACCATGATGTAGGACTAGCTTCGAGTCCATTGTCTGTGCATGCAGACTATGATGTGGATATTTCAAAAGAGGTGGGAGCACAAGGGCATTTAACATTATACAAGAGTAGACAAATCAGTGAGAAGTGATGCGAGGTATCCTATCATAAATTTTCATTATATTATATTACATGACATGAATTATATTGTGACAATGTCCAGGTGACGTTTAGAAGACTAGTATACATGTTTGGTGATGTTTAGTTCTATTTTTTTCTCATAGGTTCATTAGAATGGTTCCTCTCACTTGAGCATGAGTGACTTGGGTTTTTCCTACTGAGTATACAAGAATGGTCAACCAATGTATAGAGAAATATTTTCAGGTTTCCAATAGTTTTTCCTATGGTTTCCACTTCACTCTCAAAGTGGATTTTATAAAAATAACAGAAAAAAATGATTTGGAGTGTGAACAAGATTTCCTGGACCGTGAAAGATATTAATATATCAAACCTTGGGATAGTTGTTGTCTCACTTCTTAACCCTTTTTTGGTATTTACTTTGGAGTTCCCTTAAATTTGATACCTTTTTATATGAAACACGAATTTTAGAAGGATTTTGGTTTTCATTCATATAAATATATTAGAGTTGTTATGATATTGACCATTTCATCTCCGGATCAGTTTTCTTTTAAAAAAGGAAATGCCTCATATTCTTGTGAAACAGTATATCTTTGGTATTGGTCAACACCCTCGGGCCTATATGAGGTGAGAATTGGGGGTCCCTATCAACCTTTCTTCATTGATATCATATAAGGGGAAACTTTTGTGAGAGGGGGTAATGAAATATATAAAACTTATTTTTAAAAATAAATATTTTTAAAAATATGGATTTACACATCAGATGCACTAAAATTAAAATAACATTTCGTACATGTGTAATGTCACTTTTATAACATTGAAATAAAATATTATATAGTAATTAAAATATTATTTATTTATTCTAATTCCCATTTGGTCAATGAAATATATGAAATATGTTAATGTAAATTAAAAAATTAACTGTGAAATTTTTCTTTTTAATTTCATTAGTAACGATAGTAGATTTTTATTTATTAAATTTTATTAATATATCTTGAATAAAAAATATACTATAATCAATAAACATGTATATATATATATGTTAACATCAATTAAATGGTTAGTAAATACTAAAATAAATTATTACCACCAAATGGTGAATATAACAATTTTCTACAAAAATAGATATTCTATATAAATTATATAATAATTTAAAGGTGAATTTTATATATTAACAAAAATATTATAATTGTATAGATGATTAATTAAGAATCATATTATGAAATTTACTAATGATAGTTTGGCTTTTATATTTAATAATATCTAATCTTCTATAGTTAGAAAGTTGTTACCATTATAAAAATTTAATAAATTTTAATGGTTTAAATTAAAAAAATTAATGAACTAAATAAAATTTACCTTAACTCAAAACTAAATTAGGAAAGGCTTTTTTTCAATTAAATTATTCCACAACAACCTTTTTGCCACTTTTTATCCATTTATCTTTAAATTGTTTCATTTAATTATATTAAAATTATGTTTGTTTCAATTAGATCTGTTTTCATAACTTATAAAATGTTAGTACTTCTACCTTATTATATTTACATATTCCTTTTGAATAAATCATTATCACACTTCAATTTTTATCTTCCTCCAAGGAGTATTCAAAGGAATATTCTAAGGAATGATCAAGTGTCCTTTGTAAGAATTGTTTCCTTATAGAGTAATTATTATTAAAATTACTCTTATAAATATCCTATCACTATAAAAATATGATTACCTATGTTTCATTAGTACTATTATATTTTCTTATAAAATTTTAAAAAACATAATTTATTCATTTATATCTATATAGAAAAAAAAAATGAGATTTAATAGTATATTCTATGTACTATCCTTCACAATGTGACACATTTCATTCTTCGTATTGATTTATTTATCAATCCAAAAAACATAAAATACATTGAACCAAATTAAATGAATCTAAATAATATCAATATTATTCTAGCATAATGATATTACACTTAAACATAACCATACTCCCTCATAGATATATAACTTTTTTACATGGGCGAAAGTTTAACCACCTATAAAAATAATATTTAAACCACTATCATGTTTTAATGTACAAAAAAGAATTATAATATTATTATTTTGTTAATAATTTATTGTATAATAGTATTTTTTTATTTAAATATGTATTAAATTATCATCATCACATTATAAAATAACTGAAATGAGCTGAGTCCAATTCAAAATTCACCCAAACATATGAAATAAATTATAATAAATAAATAATATTTAGTATGAAATGCTTATACTGTGTCTTTGAAAAACGTATCATGGGTCAAAAGCCCTAAAAATGAGTCCTTACTGTAACCTGGTGCATGAAAAAGCGGCCTTACTATACACATTGTTTCAAAATCCTTGGACATATACATTGTTAAATACCATTATATTCTAAAAACATTATGAATAATTTATTTCGTAATTATTTTTATAGATTGGGTAAAGATGTATGAGAGAAAAAAACACAAAGAACCCTCGGAAGAACCAAGAGTGTTATAGGATTAACCAAACATTAAATATAAAAAATATTAGTATGTGATGATAATATGATGGTTTCATGAGATAATAAATTCTAATATAAGGTAATCATTTTCATATAATAACTTAATATGAGTTTATTATCAAATATTTTGGGTTTTTTTGTACGAAAAAGGATCATAGAAATATTGAAATAAATGGTATGTATTTAGTGACCATTATGTCTAATAAATGAATAATATATCATGTTAAAATGGTTAATAATAACAGTGTATAAATGTTTTATAGAAAAAAGATAGTTTTATATTGTTACCAAAATTATTGTGGTTATATTCTTTATATAATTTAATATTTATACACTTTTTATTTACATTACAGATCTATATTTATTGATGATATTTTTATATTTTCCAAAATATTAGGTTGATTATACATAACATTTATTGATTGTTCTTTCATTGGATTATATTAATTATATGGAAACATATATTAAATGGTATTAAATACATTGAAATATAAATTTATCCAAGGATATATTTTTTGGAAAAATTATAGAGAACACATTTTTATGATTTGGATAACTCTTAGATTTCATATACTCTTGATGTTGAGGTAAAATATAATCGTTTGATTATAAATATGATAGCTATTATTCTTAACCATATAATTGATAGTTTATTCATAATATTAAAGTAATTTTTATTAATTTTTTGGGATTATGATATACATTGACATGTGTGTAAACTTGTGAAATAGATAATAATACCAATTTATGGTTAATGACACAATTGATTTTTACATTAATATATTAAATTATAGATTTTAATTATCATGGATATTTAAATACTTTATAACATTTATATTATGGGTAATATATGATTATATTATATACACAAATGTTTATGTTATCATATGTAAGGTTTATATTGTTTGGAAAATGTTATGTAACTTGATATATCCGAAGAGAGAAAAATCGATATAACATTACAAAATATACCATGAATTATGAATATGTTTATAATTACTACACCAATATCATTCAATGAGTAGTATCTAAAATTATTAGGACACAATTTATAAAAGGGGTTAGAATGTAACTCACATGATTTTTAATATACGATCTCCTTTAAATAAGTCATTTTTTTCAATTTCTTTCAACACAATAAAAAATGAACAAAAATGATATTCAATTATATATGGAAAAAATATAAATACTTATTTATGAATGTTAAAACCTATTTTTTAGTCTGTGGGAATTTACTAGAGTGACCACATTATGAAATGAATATATAAATAACAAATATTATTAATCTAGTTTGAATGAAATACAGTTTGATTACATAAATTGGATAATAGAATAATTTATTATTTAGAGTTTAATTTCTCTAGAAATTTCATATTAATGTGACATGAATATCTATTTCATGAAAATATTTATTAGTAATGATAAATTATGTTCTATACTAATAATCATTTATCACCAATATTTTTTTAATTATATTAAAGAAAAGAATAATAGTTACGATTAGAAAATAAAATTTTATAAAAAAAATCATCTTATAATAAATATTTTCTAAAAACATACTTTATATTTTTAAAATAAATAATTTTAATAATTAATATCATTTATTGCTTTATAATAAAAATACTATATTAATATTAAGATGTTTTATTTTTAAGACAAAATGTGTATTTTTTGGTGAATAATGAAAATAAAAACTTTTCTAATAAGATCACTTTTTCATGAATTATTTTATTTTAAAACATTTTAATTTTAAAAAAATACATTTATAATGGAAAAAAATATTGTTTAATAAACTATTATATTTTTATATAAACTATGAATATAAATTTTGAAAATCAAGTTACATTTTATAATTTTTTATGATTATTTCTTTAAAAAACATAAATGAGGAAAAATTATAATTTTGATTTATTTTAATTACAAATAATTATTAGATGGACAAAAACAATCAGAATTAATCTAATTAAAAATAATATTATATAAATAATATTTAAGATTGAAATATACATTTTATAAAAACTAGTTTTAATGCCTTACAAGTGATAACATTAAAATTAATTTCCCTATATGTAAAATTTTAATATTATATAATTTATTCAATATTGGTATCATCATGATAAAATTATTTAATAATTAAAATTTCATTATTTTCCTAAAATTAGATTTCCAAGATCATTATTCACAGCAACGTTATAGGTTAAAGGGTGACATTTTAATTAATATTATATGACTCTTAATATTAATATAATTCATTATAATAATAAATTTTAAATACATAATAATATGTGTGTTTTTTTAAATATATATTAACTTATATAAGCTAATTTAATGGAAAATAAATTAATTCCATGGTTAAGAATTATTAATGGTTAAACCATAATTATCTACAAATATAGGTTAGATATAAATATAATATATTAAAAAAATTTAGGTGTTTTCCTATAATTTATAAATTTAATAGGTTAAAAATGACCTCAAATTTATGTTCAATACATTATAATTAGGTAATATTGTTTATGTTATATATTAAACAATATAAACTATTACATAGTTAGAAACTTGTTTCCATAGTAAATGATAGTATTTATAAAAGGATTAAAATAAAAATAAAATCCTTAAATCATTGTTATTAAATATAAAATTGATTATATGAGAATAAATTTTACCTTATCTTATACCCAAAACCCTCCTTTTCCACTTTTGATAAATTAATCCTTGAATAATTTCATGTCATTATTGAATAATTATTATTCTATAAAACGTTTCATTTTTCTCATATAATAGGATATCACTTAAAAATTTTTAAAGTTACACTTCACCTTTGAATTTCTCATTTATATTATATAATTTTTATTTTACTATAACCAACATAATTAGTATAAATCCATCGATCAAAATATTTTACCATATTCCCATCAATTACATTTACTATTCTAACGGACATATTGTCTTTAAGATAAGTATTATCCCTTTATGTTTTGCTTCTTAATATCACAGTTCAAAATATTATTTCACCTTAATAATAAGGTGAATTAACTAATATTATAGATCTAATATATTTATTTATTAATTACAGATCCATTTTTTGTTCTCTTTCATAAAATTAGAAAAACAAAAAAATATAAATCACACATTGTGTAGACTATAATCACTGGGAAGTGATGTTTTTTATTTTCGACTTGATTTTTTTATTTATCTAAAAAATTTAATATATCATTCACCATATTTTAAAAATAATTTAAATAATATTCATTTTATTCTATTATAAATATATTATACACTTTATTATCTACACTTACCCATCATGATATATTACAATAATTAAAATAACTTATTCGAAACATTAAATAAAAAAAATTATTAGGAAACAAATGAAATTTTGTGCAAACAATATATGAGACAATATAATAAATAAATAGTTTATGATAATACTATGTCAATATTAAATGAAATATATGTAAATGTGGTTCGTAATAATTTTTATTATAAAATTAATTTAATATTTCATAATGTTATTCAATTTCCTAGAATGAATTCAGAACAAGGTAAGTTTTTCATCTAAAAATATATATCATTGAGAATAATTTTTTGTTATGTAAAATTGTAAATTTTAATGGTGTGTAAACTACCTATTGGTAATAACTTATTAGAAATTTTCATTAATCTTGTAATATTAACTTAATGGACAATATTGTATCTATTAATGGTTTTTAAAATAATGTTTCTTAGTACATAAGGGTTTGTGCTAACTTAGTTTTATTACATTGAATTACAAAAATTCTAATTTTAGTATATTATTCACCCACTAAAAATAAAATTTTATATAAAATTACCTCTAACCTATGGTTCATCAAAATTGTTCAATTGAAATTTATTTTTCCTTTATTTATTTGTTATATAAAAGGAATATTTTTTATTTAATATCCTTATTATTTTTTAACGGTTTACTATTTTTCTTAAAAACCTCATTATCAATTGACTCTAACCTCTATGATTATGTTTCTTGTAATGATTTTCATTTCAGAATTCATATTTATTGATACATACTACTTATTATGCATAATTTTATTTATGGTGTAAATAATGAATATTTTTATGATACATTACGAATTATCCAATATTACAGATATTATATGCTCACTTTTATATTCCCACTAATTTGAGGGTTTTTATTTGAATGAAACTCATGATGTATGTTTTATTATTATAAATACATTTTAAAATAATGAATTGTGAAATATGATATTGGATCTGGGGACATTATATAGTTTTCTATTATACAATCATAATAATTATATTACCATATAGTTATAGTGGTGGTATTTTTTAACACATAAATTTAAATCTGAGTCTCTCAAAAATATCAAATCTATTATTTTTTTGAAAGGTTTGTTATCAAAAAGAATGAATTTGTTTTCATAATCATATTAAATTTGAAAAATATAAATTTTTTTGGATACACCTATTGTGAATTTTATAATATAAAATAGAAATATTCATTTAATATTACTTCACTTGAAAATATTTTAAAAGAAAATAATTTTGAAATATTCCATTATTGGAATTTTTCAATAAATGAATTTATATCTTTTGTTTTCCCTATTAAAATGTTATTCCATCATATTTACCATTTTCTATGAAAATAATTTACATCATATTATTGGGATACAAAAATAAAATTTCCTTCTCTTTGAGTTATATAAATATTATTATTAAAATAATTATTTTCAAATTTTTAATAGATTTCATTTATTTCCAATATTTTTTCAAAATACCAAAAAATTGTTTTGTTATGTTTCATTGTCTTCATAGCATATTTTATGTTTTATAGAATATATTATTGTAATGTTAATACCCACCTTATTTATTTGGATGACATATGAGATGTTCTTTTCTATGAAATAATTGATTTATCAAATCTATTTTATGTACAAGTAATATTTGGTGTATAATTGAAATCTTCCGTAAAATGTTTTTATTTTTGGAAACATTATATTTATTTCCTCTAATTGAAATATTTTTACCATGCCTCTTCGTATGAATTTATTTTAGGAGGTTATATTATTAATCATATACTAATTAATTATATTGTGTAAATAACATATCATTTATTGTATTGATTGAAACATATTTACCAAGAATGTTAATTATTTTCATTGGATACACATTTCCTATATACTATTTTATCATTTCATAATTATTTATTTAATTAGATATGATTTCAATATGTAGTCAAATTTAAATAAGATATGATACCCATTTTATTTTCATTATTATTTTTAATTTATTGAATAAAACCTATTTTTATTTAAGGTGTTATTTATGATATGATGCATAATTTATCTCAAGATAAATCATATATGTGGATGATTATAGAGGGGATTTATATATCCATATTATTAATTAGTTATGTATTTATATCTCATGATATGGCATTCATGAGTACAATTTAGTTTTACATAAGCATGGACACTGATAGGGGCCTCGTTAATTATATATTCGTTATACTAATGTAAGAGGAAAATTTGAAATATATTAAAAAAAATTAAACTTATTCTTATGACTATATCATGATATCATGGATTGTGCATATTAACGAAATAGTTTTATAGTTCTCTTTTTTTCTCAGTCATTATTCCATGATTTATGACCTTTGTATTATTTTGAATGATTTTATAATATATCTTGATTATACCCTTATTCTATTCTTATTATCAATTATGATATTTTATTGTTATCTTATATATTTACCATTATATATATTCACTGCTTATCCCGTTCTTATGTTTATATTTCCAAGATGTTTTAATATAAAAATAGAATGATAATCTTATAACAGTATCTTATTGGGAGAATTACTCTAAGAAATTAATGAATTATTATTTATTATATGCTTTCATACATAGTGGTCAATATGTCAATTAGATAATAAATAAATTTTTATTATTATCCCTTAATTTCATACCAATTCAGAAAAACTCTAAGCATAAATGTTATTGAATATAAATTGTAAGAAAAAAAATTCTTTTGTTATTGTAATTAATTATCTCACTTTCTAGTTAATAAAAGTCTCCCACTTAAACATTACATAAGAATCATTTATAGATATCAAAAAATGGGTAGAAAACGTCAAAAACAAATAAAATAATAATAAATCAATATATTTATTTATATATATAATTGATTTCATCAAATTCAATATTGACAAAACAAACTAATTCATACTATACAATGGAAAAAAATCCTCAGGGTCAAACCATCATGAAAAAATCATTTTCATGTGTCAATACATTGAATTATATTAGAAAAGTCCCAAATATAAATATAAGTAATTTATTTTTAAACATATTTTTAATATTATAACTAGAGGCACCCAATTTAATCCAAAAAATAATGTCAGAATAAATCATTTAGAATGAAATTAATAAATAGAACTAGTATAATATTTCAAAAATTCAATACATTCGATGGGAAATATCAAGTATTTTAAATTGATGTTTACAGGAATATTCTTATATAAACGATATTTAAATCATATATTTGAATAGAAATAGTTTTATTAAAACAATTTCTAAAGAAATGAATTTAATAGAACATTTAATATCCATGAATTGGGAAACCCCACATTAAAATCATGAAACAGGAAACCCAACATCAATATGACAATGTCAGTTTGTTAAAAATAGAATAAATATTTGAATAAGAAGAGAGGTAGTGGATTATATCACATTAACACGAAGGATCATCACAAACGGTTGATTTTATTTGATGTTGATACTCATGTGGATTATTGGAATGAGAGAGGAAAAATGTGGAATTTCAAAAGCATCATAATTGATGGAGGGGGAGAGAAATTTTTTCTCAAGATGTGCATCGTAATATGTAGACAATCATATTTTTTAATTCGGTGTATTTTTTTATTGTTTGGATGAATATTATATTAAATTGTACCCTAATTTTACAACAAAAATGGAATAGGTTTTTACAAACTGCAAGGTGAGACCTCACAAATACTCATAACTAAGATAACAATTGATGAAACAACTTGATGTAAACCTATATTTGAATAAAATTCATAGTTACATTAAATTATGCTCCAATAATGTTATATTTCTAAATTAGTAATATGAATGAATGTATAATGTCATAAGTTGTCTTCTTGATAAATAGGATTAAGAACCCTGTATACCCCTAAAATTTTACCAAAACAAATAATTTATGGATAATCATTTCATTAAATGAAATTGTTTCTTCTATATATGTTCAAACCCTAGGAGGACTACTCAACAGAAAAATTTCAGAGACAATTTAAATTCTCTATATCATAATTATATATGAAAAAAAATTAATAAATATGTATAATTAAAATTACATATTCATTAAGGAGTGAAAATCATCGTTTATATTGTTTTATGAAAATTAATTACATAAATAAATCATAACATGCACAACCACCAAAGAGTATTCCAGATCATCCTTATAATGAACCAATAATTCAATATTTTGGAGTTATATCCAAATTTGTTTTAGTTTCATTCAATGAAATCGTTTTGTAACCCTAGTTTTAGTCTAAGATTATCACTCCCAATTTTGATCATTATCAATTATTTTTTCACATTGTTATGTGTAAACATTCCACTAACCCCTATCACATTATCATATCCTTATTTATTGAATAAAAATATATATTTTATTTAATTAATTTGAAATATTTTAATGATAATTAGTCAAAACTATTCATATAGGTTCAATTATAATTATCATTGAACATCTTAGAAATGTATAATTTAAATTTTTATTACTGTTAATGGAATATAATGTAAATATTTTAACGCATATGAAGACAAAATTTAGTTATATATATGTGTGTGTGGGTTTTTGTGTGTTCATATGTAATTCATATAGTAGAAATAATTTTTTTATATGAAAACTAACATAGAACATTATCACATAATGATAGAATGATTAATAAATGGGATATGTTTTAAAATTTTATGTAATATTGATATAACACACATAACGGTTTTTTATTTGATTGTAGAAATATAATTTTATTTTTAAGGCTATAAAATAAATTATAAGCATCATTCTTATCAAGTATACTACCAATTTTATATTTTTATATATTAAAATAATTTTCACTAATTTATTTACCAATTGAAATAATTTTTAAATAGTAATATAGAAAACCTATCTATCATAAAATCTATTATGTTATGATGGATTTTACAGAAAATATATTAATGATTTTATAAGAAAGATAAATCTATGGAATGGAGGTTGAGAACATTTAATGTCATTATATCATTAGTATCGTAAATCAAAATAGATGTAATTAATGTAAAAATTCATTTATAAATATTAATCACATAAGAAATATTTATATACCACAATCAAATTTTTAGAAAATAAAATACACATGAAATAATTAAATGTTATGTGATAAAAGAATAATTAAATATATAATATCTAAAAATAAATTAAAATTATTCTAATGATTAAATATATTAGGAAATATATGCTATAATGAAAATATAAATCATGTTAAAAGAGGTAAAACAAGATCAATATTGACAAATTAATAAAATAAAATATATAAATCATATAATTGAGGAAATTGAAGAATAAAGCAAGAAATCAACTATATTAGCATGATTTCTGGTTATGTCTCATATCTATTATGAGATATGATTTGTGGGTAAGTATTATAATCTGTACTTGATAGATATCCTTTGAATAACATTATATTAATATAGCATTATTTCAAAAAACTGAAAATGGAATAAATAATGATCACTTATTGTTTTACCAAAAAACCCCTTTAGTAGAACTCTTGTAAAACATTCATTATTGAAACAGGAAAATAGATTCTAAAAAATTTTAATTGTTAAAAAATATCTTTTCACTCATAGACGTTAAAAATAATAACCATTTAAGTATCCATCAGTGTTTAATATAAGGTACATTCCTAGAAAATAATCACATAAAAATGGAGGATGATGAATGAAAATAATAGGAATAACTTTTATTATTTAATATCTCTCTATAAAAAATTAATTGTGAAAAGTATTAAAATAATGAGAATGGTAAGGTTACCCCATAATCATGGTTCATTAGATATCGCATCGGGTCACATAACCATGTTATATTCTATTGGTAATTGAATGAATAGAATAGATTCAATGCATTATGATACACTATATTGTATAAAAATATAGGGACATGATATTGTTTTAAATTTTAAAATATATGGACAACTCAAGTTGTACCAAAATACAACATCAATGTTATTTATATAAAACACATTAATTATTACACTAAAATATCTTGATCAATTTGATCGATGAATAAGATTAAAATCTTTATGTGAGGTATATGTCATGGTATGAATAATATTTATACATCATGAAAAATAAAAAACCCATTAAATTTGAAAAAAATAAATTTTGATGATAAGGAGATACACCAGAGGACATGAAATAGAGAGATTAATTAATTTGATTTAAACATCAATTTTTTTGTCAATGTACCAGAATTTATTTATAATAAATAAAACAAATTGAATAAAAATGAATGATGTTTTCTTATAATATATACATAAAATATTCAATAAATCATATATGACGATGCGCACCCACTATGTGACAATAAAATTGAACTATAGTGAATTTGATGATGAGGAAAATCAAAATTATAGGAAAGTATAGTTTTCATCTAATACTTTGATCAATCAGATTTGAGATTCTATTCTAGATGCCAGAAATCATCATCCACATAATTCGATCTCCATATACTAACAACAAGCAATGACTGACAATGTAAACTATTATGGAAATGGTTATCACATAATATTTCATTTAAATAGTGTGGAGAAATGTAAAAAATTCATTAAAATATTAATTAATTTTTTAAAGTAATAAAATCAATTAATAATAAAATATTTTATAAGAAAATTATTTCACTATAAAAAATAAAATATTTTTCTCAAACCCTAAGCTACTAAATTGTCCACTAAATCATCAAAATTGATTTATCATTTATATCTAATGAAGAGTTATGACATATCTATACATGAAACATGACCATTCATGTATAAATTTACACCAATGTGCACATGTATGTGTTTTTATAATTTCAACGGAGTTACTGATAATGAATATACACTGCCATTTAAGTGAAATTTCATCATGAAAATCCAATCAATAATGAAAAATCAACCTCTTTTAAATCCAAATTTTTTTGCCTAATAATTTTTTAGAGTTAAAACCATTCAAAAAAATTATTCTCAACATTTTATATTTTATTTTAAAATGAAACAAAAAATTACTTTTAAAAAATAACCATATAATGTTGATCCCCTATTCCACTTATCCCAAAAAAACATATTTTTACACATATTCCATTAAATAATATTTATAATATAGTTAACAATATTTACTTCCAATATAATATGAAGAGTCCCAATTTTCAAAAAACCAATGGAAAATATAATTTTTTTCACATTAAATGGAGAATATTTATTTCTAATATATAAGATGGGATCTCAAAATTTATGAAAGAAAATATTCCTTATTTTTCTGAAAAGAAAAATAATTACTATATTCCATGAAATTATATCTTTATCAATGTACGAATACTCATTAAAATTTCCAGAACACAAACTATAGAGAGTATATACTTTAATCCATGATCTTCCATACCGTTTTTCACTTTTAAATACAATCAAATATACTATGAAACCCCATATATAATTCATGATGGGCCAAAAACTTTTCCAACCAAATGAAATTTACAAATGAACAGATAAACTATTTTATATTTCAATGAAACAATATAAAAATCTTCACATAAAAATCATAATAAATTGAATACTTAAAAATCATAATAATTCATTAACAACTTAAAATTAATTAAAAACACATTTTTCTAATTCTAAATTACTTGGTAAATATACCGTCAATGAAAAATAAAAATTCATTGAAATATTTATGTTAGAATATATCACATTTTATATGATATTAGGGTTCCACCAAAGTCATGAAAATTTATTATTTGATAAATCATAAGAAATAATTAACTGATAAGTGATTGTCCAGTCACATAAAAGTAGATGGTTCCACGTAATTAAATATAATATAACCCAAATAAGAACAACATTTTATGGTCTATCATCCCGTGATGGGGTTTATTCCATTAAATCCATTACATGATATTCAACACAAATAACTTATCATCCATAGTATCAAAAATCTGATATCATCAGTCCTATAACTTGGATAAAACAATAGATAACATGAGTGATGTAGTGTGAGATCAATTAATCAAATAAATATTAAAAATATCATATTTTATTTCAAATTAACAAAATATATATTATTATCTGTATTTAATAGTGACTCCGCAATTAAATAACTCATTCGAATCCCAATAATATTGAATAAGTAATTAAGTTTGAGAATTTAATTTTTAGGACATTAAACATCTTTGATGGAAAATTCCATTTCAAAAATTTTCACTTGTTTTTTTATCATACATGGTTAAGATGATATTGTATTTAACCATATCAAAAATATGTTCACTACACACATTCTCACAAAAATTCCTTGTAGAATTATTATAATTACCAATATAATAACAAATGTAATTTTGGAAGAAATATTTATCCTAAAAATTTGTAAAACTATGATCCTATCTAGGCACATCTACTGGAACCTACAATATATAATAATTTCCACATAAAATATTCAAAAAAATACAGGCTACGAAATACATGGTATCTAGTGTATCATAATTATACTATATCTTTTACATTTCCTCCATGAATTGGAATTGAAATATGCTCTACATAAAGAACCCGAGTCATTACCATCTCATCATATCATGTCTCCATATTTCTATATATATGAAGTTTAATCATATATCTTCCACAATTTTAATTTCTTCTATCTGAATAGAATACCCCATAACCAATAAATTATCAACAAATAATCCATTACAAAAATTAGTCACCATACAAAAGAAGAAGAATATTCCTAATAAAAAAAATCATAACCCAAGATAATAATTTTGTTAAATGAAAATTATTTAACAAATAAATAGAAAATGTTTTGAAATTACATATAATATTGTGGTATATCCACTCAATATTAATCTCCACATTTAATTATTATTATTTTTAATGGCCCCACATATCATAAATTTAGTATCACAGTCATTATAATCTATGAAGGTCCAAATATAGATTTTCCATAAAAAATCATAGAATATCAAACCATTAACATATATGGTATTTTTTAATTACCTGAAAATTTCATTAAAAATAATTGATATAATCATATGATTATGATAAAATAAAATTAGATTTGAATTTTTGCACATAACTATATACCATAATAATCCTCTTATATGTCATATAGTATAATTAAGTCAAATTATGCAGTCAAAAATAAAATTTATTAAATAGTTTCATATGGATAAATGGTTGATTACTATATATAAATATTTCTTCAATAAAGGATAATTCCCCAAATATTCAAATTCATGTCCACAGAATTAGGGAATATTTTCCAAAACTGAAATAATATGTCGCATCTATATATCGATGATATTTAATACTCATCTTCAAATATTTCTTTATATATACATTTGATTTTATTCTAAAACATGGATATAATTTAAATAACCCCTTCCATTAAATAGACATAAATACTAAACGAGTACTAATAATAATCTTTACATAGAAAATACCAAGTTCATTAAATGAAAATGTAGGTCATATCAATAATAAATGAATTTAAATCAACTCTAAATCCTATATAACCTAATAGTTATAATTATTCAATCGTTAAATTATTAAATCATTCATAATTTCTGTAGAAATATCCTTCCATTTTTATTATAGAATGAGAATGTTTACAAAATATTTACTACTATTTTATACTCCATCATCAATTATTATTAAATAAAACAATATGAAGTATATTTATTAATATATTTAATTATTACCTACAATAATAATTAATTTACAATATTAGGATACATAGTTGTAGCTAAACTGTTCACATTCCAACAAAAATTTTGAGAAGCTTTTAAAATATATCTTTGGAGTTCCACAAAAACCATAATACAATATTTTATGGAATCACTTCATTTCAAGCTTTCGATCATCTTTGTTAATCCTGAATTAAAATTTTTATTCTCACATATTCCATTTATATTGATGTCTCAAAAATTTCAAAGAGATACCCACCATCCAACATAATCATCTTCTTTAGATATTACACTACCAAAAACCCATGAACATCAACTTCTTCTGATCTTCAATAACTAAAAAATTAATTTTTTTTCACTGAATGTTTCTCATACCACATTTCTCATTCCGAGTGTAAAAAATGAGAGAAAAAAAAATAAATTATGAAGATATATACTTACTAATTTTATCTGATGCGTTGATCATGTTTGGATAAAATTCACTTTAAACACTTGTGATAAATATGAAAATAAATTTTATATGAAAACGTTAATTACTACATCTGTTAAAGGATTGAAAATTATTTTTCAAATAGAATTTTCTTCTACGATAATTGTTCTAATGTGTTATTAGGTTCCTACACACATAATTTGAATCATTAATCCCCTATATCGTGATACATATCAACCCCAGAAAATTTGGGTTAAAAACTACATTATACAAAACAATCGATTTACAGAGAATTAGAAATAGAGATAATGTGAGTCACTTATTCCACTCCTCAAACATCTTCCAGTATATCCCATTAAATATTAACATCCACCTTTTATACTCTCCATTGGCCTGAAGGCCTTCATTATTTATTTATTTTTGGTAATCCACCTTTCTAGGGGTGAGGTGGAACACTAACAAGGCACTTACGCATAAGTATTACATGGCCCGTAGGACTTAGAGGAATGAATTTTGCTATAGTTTTCCAAAATTACATACAACCCAGACTAACTACTTGGTCCTGCTCTTCCCCAGCTTCTTCATCGTGAAATCAGCTCTACACATTCACATGGTTGTTCGGCTAGGCATTTTGGTGCATGAACATGCCTGTCCCAATGGCAGGTGCAATAACCTCTCATTATTGCAATCCATTTCGCTTCTTCTTTGGTGAAAGCTCATTGCTCATCCTCCATCCCTCTTTTATACAACGTGGAAATAATGAATGATTTTAAAGTGGATAAAAAAGATTAATCATTTTAAATATCTATATTAACATTGGGAAAATGAAATATCAAATATATTTGGTAATTTTTTCCATGAAATAATCAACCATTCTATTTTAGGTTCAATATAAATCAATTTTTCTTAATGAACACAACCCTTGAATTGAATACAATATATCCTAAAATTATATCAAAATAATTTATTATAAAGGTAATGTAAAAAAATAATAAATAAAAAATTATCATTTGTATCATTTGGTCTCCCGAAATCCTAGATTGAAATAAAATTTCAACCATATATAGAAATAAATTTAGATACTCTTTTCTTATTAAATATATGGCTTATTAATTCTATAAAAACTACTAGTATTTTGGTTAATCCCCTAGCTATGTTAAAAAATATTAATGGTCATATCAATATTCTATATATATTTTTTGGTGTATCCTCTAATGTAAATATTAAATTATGATAGATTGGTCAAGAATTATTCTATTAAAAAAATTAATATCACATTATAATATTGATAAAATCATTATTTAATGGTAATGGATTTTTCATCCTTACATGGATATATATATTATAGTTAATATGTAGCCTCAAAAAATAGCTATAATTTTTTTAAAACCATAACATACACAAAGAAAAACTCTATGTTAAATTATTCAATTTTGATTGATCATATCGATTTTAATATTCAATTACTATAAATAAACATCTGTAATGAAACAAATATGGTAATGGTTTTGTATTAATATCATGAACCAAGTTAATGAAAAACATAGTAACCATCCAAATTGGTAATCATGATAAATCCTATATGAAACCATATAGATACAGTTCCCCCATGATATATTTTTTAATATAAAAATCCATTAATGGTCATATATTGAATGGATAAATTGAATTTTATTACCTATAGGAAAGGGATTTATGAAGAAATGGATAACGATCAATAATTGAATATTTAAAAAACATATTGGATTAAAAATTATAAAAGAAGGTTTTTGGGGTTTTATTTTTTTGTTGTGTTTATTTTCTAATTTATAGAATCGTTATACAAAATGATCAATAATTTTTATTGTAAAAGATAGGATTTTATGGTAATGAAATCCTAAATAAAAAATTGAAATATAAATTTATTTTACTTTTCTTAAAATTAGTGGGTATGAAAATATATTGTTTTTATTGATGATATGTATATGATTTTAGGAAAATGATTTTTTTTACATAAATAAATGAAACTTAAATGGAATACATTAACAAAAGTTATACCTTAATGGCTGCATCCTAAATAAGGTATCATTTATGTATGTACATTCATGCGTAGTGAGTCTATGAATTCCTCAAAGGAGTGTAATTTATAGTAGATATTGTGGATATCAAGATCTATATAAAGTCTATTATCATTTGAATCATGGTTCAATTGTGAAAAAAATAAAAAACTAATTTTTTGAGGTGTCTTTTGAAGTTCTAAACATGATGGATCCATGTATCATTTATGGGGGTAAAATTTCCAAAGTGGACTAAATTTTATTTTGGTGATTCAAGAGTTCATGTAGATTTGTACCTATAAAAAACCTTATTCATATCATTAGACATATTTTTTATTTCAAAAATATATATATTGAGTTGGGTTGTAAAACTAGTGATGTTGGGTAGTGTCCATTTTGAGGCATGTCTATGAAGAAGCTTATGATTGAAGAGGATATTGGTTCACGTATAAATGCTTAACATGAAGACCCAGTTTCCACAGAACAGTTCCCTAATCTACTCTGTCACATGACCTCAGTCATGCCTCCACGTAGACCAGAGGATACTAAACAGTAGAAATGGTCCAATATCAATAATTTGGTGACAATACCTTATTTATTTGAGAAAAACCACATAGGAAATAAATAAAAAATTACCAAAAATAATATATAATAACTAGAATAGTACCAGTATCATAATATGAACAAAACCTGGAATAAAATATAACAACCAAATAGTAGATAAGCTAATATAAAGAACATGCCCTGTGTCAAAATAGAAAACGTAAAATTAATGAAAATTAAAACACCCAATTGGGCTCCAAACCACATTTGGTTCAATAATCCATTCTCCATACCAAATCATCCATATAATTCATGGGAGTTTCCATAATTGATTCTTACAAACACAAAGATCACTGAGGGACCAATCATATTTCCCAAGTAGGGGTTATTATAACTCAGTAGGAAAACTCTAAAGAAATCTAAATCAAATTTAGGTAATTACATAGTTTGTCATAGTTTGAGGAATAAAATACAAACAATAATGTAAATATGATCATCTTCACTTTATTTTAAATTATTTAACTACATAAAACCCCTTAGTTACCAAGGACAACCAAAACACAATATCTGTTTCGGCCTAAGAAAGTGTCTCAACCATACAACATATCTAATTCACAATTCATGAAAATAAATTTTATTTCATTATTCATATAATTTCAAACCATAAAACATTTATTTAGATCATGGTCTAATGCCAAAAAAAATTTTATGTCCCCATTCCTTGGACCTCACGAGATTTTAATGAAGCATTTCATGTCCCACACTCATTTATCAATCAACGTATAACTATGGGAATTAGAAGTAGTAGTTCATGTCCCAGACAGGTTTATCAATAAATTTATCACCATGGAATTTGGAAGAAGTAGACCTTGTCAGAAACATGTTTATCAATCAATTTATCACTATGGGATTTTGAAGCAGATAACCAAGTCCTGAAGGCTTTAAAAATCAATTTATCACTATGGTCTTTGGAAGATGGAGAACATATCTCACAATCATATATCAATCGAAATCACATTAATGAATTTTAAACAAACATTACACTTCTTATCACGTTTCACAATCACAACATCTATTAATTAATTCAACATTTAATTAATGTAATTCAATATTCTCTATATCTCAAAATTTATTTTTAAAATTAATTATTCCAATTCAATCATTATAATAAACACAAAAATTCACATTCATTATTTCAAGAATTAATAAATCAATTTTAGCAATATCAAAATACATATAATTAATTCAATAGTAATATATTCCAATTAAATAGTTTGAATAAACACAACAGTTACAAATAAATAATTCAACAATTAATTATTCTAATACAATAGTCTCACTATCACATATATTAAATAATAATAAAATTATTTCAATTGAAACAATTGAATAAATAAAATAATTCCTATTAATTAAATCAATTGTTATTAGTAAAATTAAACAATCTCAATATCCCAATAATTACATCAATAATTAATTATTCCTATTCGATAAATTGAATAAATAAATTACATTAGGTAAATCATTATTTATTTAATCCAGTATAGAAATCACAGTATGCCAAAAATTATTTTAACAATTACTCATTCAAATTCATTCCATGGAATATACAAAACTATTCCTATTAAAAAATCTAAAAAATAACTAATTCAATTATGAAATATTAATATGAATATAATTAATTGAACATTTATATATTCAAATTAAATGAATTGAATCAACACAAAAATTACTAGTAATTAATTCAAAAATTAAATATAATATAATTTCTAAATTTCAACAATTTGTTAATTAATTCACAAAATAATTAATTAGATTAAATTATACCCTGACCACAACAGAACCTCATTATGTAAAATTTTATTTATTCAAGTTAAAAAATATAAACATCCCAAAAATTAACTAAATTATCATTTATTCAAATTCAAGAAATTAAATGAAATCAACAATTCTTATTATTTAATTACAAAATTAGTTAATCCTATTTCAAAATTCAAATAATCCACTAATTATTTCATGAATTAATTAAATTTAATAATTTCATATCCATAACAATCACCATTAATTAATTAATAAATTAATTAATCCATTTCAATCAATTTCATCATCACAAAATCAATATCAATTAATGAACCATTTAAGTATTCAAATGCATCCATATGTATTATTAAAAAAATCGTTAAGAAAATTTTCAAATAATTTATTCATATAAATCAATTCCATAATCATGACCACTTTTATATTACTAATTCAATAATTAATAATCTGAATTTTGTAATAAAAGTAACTCATTAACTGAATGGAGCCTCATTTTATTATTAAAGAAAAACAATGACCTCTTTTAACTTGGTTGAGGGAGACCCATTACATAGCCAAAAGGCCTAGTGGGTATATAGCCCATTACATACCCCGTAGGCCCAATGTTTTAGCTAAAGGCTCATTCAGTGAATATTAACCTAGCTGCTACAGTACTCACTGCTGCTACAGTGACATGCCGTTGGTATAGTGTCCTACCACCGCTACAGTACCCGCCGATGAACAGTAACACCACCACAATAGTACTGTTACTGTACTGTTATAGTACCCTCCTCCCAATTTCAGATTAACCATATTCCAATATTTACTTCAATTATTTTCTAATCACATCAATTCAATTAATTAACTAATAAATCAATTAATCACATCAATTCAATTAATTAACTCAGCTATCAATTATTTACATCAATCCAATCAATTATGAGACCAATTAATAGATCATGTTATTAAAATTAATTATTTCATTAACTAATTAATCAAATTAAATCTAAATCCCAATACAAAAATATCTTTTAGTTAAATAAAAAAATAATTAATCAAATTCAACAATTGATTGATAACCTTGATTCCATTGATTATTTCAATTCTATAACCCCAACAACCCCAATTCCACAATCACATAACTTAATAATCTTCAAAATTAATTAAATTTATATAGGAAATTCATTTTTCATTAAACTAATAGATTTCATAAAATTACATAAACATAATCAAGATAAACACAATTGGATTTTTGTTTAGATTACCTATAATTGTTAGATGATGTACATTCGTTAACGGAAATAACTTATTAGATGAACAAAAAAAATTCATAATGAATAAAATTATTTAGATATGAAAAGTATAACCAAAATCAAAATAATAGAGATCCAGAAATACTTGATCTATATCCAATAATCCAAGATCATGATCCTAAAAATCGAGATCTTGATTTAAAAAAATGTGGATAACTATTATTAACGTATTAGGGAAGAACAAAAAAACGATGAAATTAATTGGGATTTTGATCTCATATCATGAGTGGTTAAAAAAATAATTTGGGCGTCAAATCACTATGAAATGACGTTGGGGCCATAGTAATTTATTTGGGAGACTCAAAAAACATATAAAATAGGTTGTGTATGATTCGGGTTGATTTAGGGAGAATAAGGGGGTCGGGGAAATTTTAAATTCAATTTTTGTAACATTAATTTTCATTGACATAGTTTTTATTCTTATGTCTCTTAATTAATACTAACTATAAAACAATCCTTGCTTCCAAAATAGATCCCCTTGAAGATATTGACACATAGGCTACACACATAGTTTAGCCATGAATAAACCATGAAAATCCTCTCATCCTTAAAAAATTCTCTAATTTTTTCAACCAATATCACCCAAAACAAAATCCAAGGTATTTACATACAAGTTCAGCGAAATTAATACCAATGAAATATCTTGTTAAATCCCTTAAAAGGCTAGTTTCATACAATATCTCCACCATATAATAGCTTTTCCTTGAGATATATACCCATGAAACTCTTTGATTTGGAGTAAAAAAGAACAAGCAAATGATCGAACATGTGTAATTTTCTTTACCATGTTTCCTCATAAAAACATCCATTTTCTACAACACATAAAATATATGAAATTTAATTCCCCTCAACAATTTCTCTATGTAACCCACACATGAATCAGATGATCCTCAATAGATGCATCTGTCTGAAGCACAACTTCCGTATTATACCTGATGTGTTTCCAAACTAACCATGGAAAAAAATAGCAAGGTCACCATCTCACATTGACAGTCAACCATTCCATTAAAACCATTGATAATAGTCATACATCAACCACCTCCAAGCCCTATAGGCATGTACCTGAGTAATTTAATCATTCACTTTATATGTTCCTCATTGGAATTATAACACCACCACCAATTATAATCCACGTTCTTTCTCCATGCACCTAGTACAAAAACATATTTTTCGTCCTTTGTAGAAACTATAACACCAAATTCTCAAGAATCTCAACCACCACAGTATATGATTCAATCACAAGTAAAATCAGAAAACCTAGACATTACTGTCTATCCATTAAAAGGATAATAAAACAATATAAACCTCTACACATTCCCAAATTCATAATATAAAACTCTAGGTATTCATCTACATCTAGTCCATTTTAAGATCCTCATCCTTGAATAGTCGATGGCATAATTCCCAACATCAATCTCCACATATATACCATCATAAGAGTAACCTATCTAAGGCCCCATATAAAACAACAACACATTCTAGTATCTAGTTTTATTGGAAGATATTTCTAATCGTTCTCAAGATTGCATAAATTTAGTGGATATGATTTATAGTAATTAAAATTATGCTAAGAAATCATTAGTGAATAACAACACAAATCCTCCATCACTGTTGTTACCTCCCAATATGGAAACACTTAAAACAATGGTATGTTTTGGACTATCATTCATACAAACATCTCACCAAACCAATCTACATGTGGACAATATCTCACACAACCTAAAACCCAGTCCTCGAACAAGATTGTTCTCACTGCCCAAACCACCCACATAAATGGAGAAATAAACAAGAAAAATGATACACATTTCCCATTCAACATGGATTCATAATCTACATAAAATGATAAATATTCCTTAAAAACCTTATTTCCCCTATAATACTTTGTACTAATGGTGGGTCTTTTTCTAAAACTGTATTGTAATTTATAACCATGTGATTCTTTCATTCTTCTTTCATATTATCATTTGTCAAAGAACAACTCTAAAATTACATACACACATTTTAGGAAAAATTTAATACCATTAAATCATTTATAGATATTCTCAATAAATCACGACATGTCATTTCCACAAACCCCACCATGTGGTAAACGCCGAGGTGCTACCACCACCCTTAACCATCTGACACAATGTTCATGGTTAAAACTTATAAATTCATCCCCATTTTCAATTCTCATCAGACACATATTTATTAATATATTGTATCATTTCACAACTATAAACTGTTACATAGTCCCCATTTTACGATTAATTTAACACGAAAGGAAAAAATAGTTGATGTTCAATAACCTATCCAAAACACATTTTTCATGCATGGATAAAATTATCCATATCACAAAACTATCTGGAGTACCTCGAATAATAAATTCATACTCAACTCTTATTCATTATTGAGACATGATTTTATTATTATTAAAACTCATAATAGTATTTAAATAACCCAAATTGTTTGTCATTTATGTTGAAATAATATTCAACTGTAATTGAAAAAACAACTACTACAATCCCACCTTTAGTAATAGGGATTCTCCAATATATTATCCAATGAACAAGCTCATAATCATGGAATTACTCATCCAAGACTCATTTATACAATTCCAAAATACAATGAAAAAAAAGGAAATAAATGATAACATGGATCTGATACCAGTTTGTAACATAATGTCCCTGGTGCCAATCACCGGTGCCACAAACCAGTTGGTCTCAGGACCTCAGTTGTGCCTTCTGTTGATCTAGAGGCTACATACATGCAACGAGGGACTAATATCTATCCTAGAGAGACTGTAACCACTTTATCAATGTCAAAATAAGAAAAAAATAAATTAAAAATAAAAATCATTTTACAATACCAAAATACTACCAATATCACAAGAATAAAACAACCAAGAATACAATATAATAACTAAATGATAGATATGCCAAGATAATGTATGCTACAAGTGTCAAAATTAAATCTATAAATGTAAATAAACTAATAACTCACTTGGATGTTCGAAACCATATCATTTCCCACAACCATACTCCATCCAAAAAAAATCCTCATGACCTAGGGGCATTTCCCTTATCCCATCCTACAAACACTAATTCTATTCAAGAGCTGATCATATAAACCAATTAGGCTGTGAGTACAATTAATTAGACCCCCAAAAATGACTTCTAAAATAATCATAGTCAACAAACATGTAATATGTTATATAATTAATGACATATAATAATTAATGAAATGTGTATAAATTTATTCAATTGACCCTTTTTTATTATCATAAAGCCCATGGGTTCCCGAAGAAACTAGAAACTCAATACCTCATTTGGCCTGAGATATATTCAGATGGATTGTGAATAATATCACAAATCCAATTAATAATTCACTATAAAAAATGTGATTTTATTATCCATTTAATTTCAAATTTTAGTTTCTCTAATTAGATCAGTGGTATAAGTCCTTAAAATTTGGTCTAGGACACAATTCATAGGACTTAGTGGTATTCTATAGTAGAATCCCAATACTCTCACTCATTTATATATAAATTTATTACTATGGGGTTAGAAGGAAGCAGAACAGATGATGTCCCGAACACAGATTCCACTTAATAGTTTCCATGTGTCTGGTGAGTCACATGACCTCAAGCACATCTCCTTGAATACAAGAGGCTACAGATTAGAAGTGAGGGCCTTGGGTGTGTTTGTTGAAAGACTATGAGCTCATTAAAAGAGTGTATAATAGTAGATAATTGTAACAATTATTAATAGTGGAAGCGATATGTAAATAGAATGCATAGTGGAAATAGAAAAGGATAACAATAAATGAATAACTATAATAACTGATAATGATATGTCATGTCACCAAATGATGGAAATCATGGAAAAAAATTTAGACACGTAACATGTTCCTCAAATGTATATAAGAACACAAAAACTACCCTAAGCAACCAAAATTACAACTCAGTCATCTGCTACCAACTCCAAACTTACACATCATGATACTAAGTGTTCAATGTTGTATGCTTTCCATTATACACACCTAAATTTATATATTCTACTTAGGGTGCCAAACAGTTCTTGGAGACTGTGTGATATAAATCTCAGTGGGACACCACTAATGGTGTCGATAAAATATGGATTGTGTAATGGAATATAACACTGTGAAACCATGAAAATATATATTGTAAAGTGGTGCAATGTAACTAAATACCCACATACCATCATCACCCCTCAACTAGTGTCAGAATATATAACCAATTCATTATTTAAATATGACCAGTTAATAAGTAAGTAAATTGGTAAAAACATTAATGGTTCAATTATTTAACAAGGAATCCTTAAATGATATTTAATAATGATGTTCCATGTTAATAACCAAGGAAACACAGACATCAGTGGTTGAAAAATCAGAAATACCAATATCCTGGAATGGGGGTAAGAGTGTAATCCAAGGATCATGGTCCAAGTCATTCAAATATAAGACTCCTACCATGTCCAAAGAGTTTATACAAGGTAAAATGGGGCTATGAAATTTCTAGACCCTATAGTATTTTACCATGGAACCTTTTTTCAATGTTGGATCCAATGAGTGTATATAATGAATCACTTAATAATATGTTAGAATCATATGGTGTCATACTAGGCATCTAAAAATGGACAAGGATTGGGATAAAGGTGGGTTTCAACTTATGCAAGCCACGTCATTGAATCAGAATTGGGTTCTCGAATGCTCAAGGAATTCCCTGATAAGAATCCATGATGAGCACTAGTCCATCCACTCCTATTTGATAATGAGTTCATATAATAATTTAATTGGTTCAATATTTGGATCCCATTAGTGTGAATATGAAATATAGAATGAAACCATTAATTTAATACATTTATGTCATATTCAATTACCATGGTTCATTTTTCTAGCTTCCATTACTGTGTAAATAGGTGAAATGTACCTAAAAACCTTAATTATTTTAAATTTCAGTCCAAGTCATCTACTTAGAATACTTTATAGTTTCCATTTCTAATTTAATTATCAAATTGAAGCACTAACCTTATGTATGGAATGTGCTGATTATACATCATCCTTTCAATATCATGATTCCCAATTAAAAACATTCCATGAAATGTAAATATCATTCCTTTAGAAGGATCAAACCATGGACCACCTGAAAGGTGACTCAAACGTGTCCAAAACTAAAAACCCAGTTATGGAATAACATCTTACATTGGATGGATAGAGTTTATTGTGTAAAAATTAATAAATAATCCCATTTATTTATGGAGCATAACCAAATGGTTCTAATGAATATAATCATGGAGAAATAAATTAATTAAACACCATCTGATGAAATTGGTGGGCCGCATAAGAAAATTACAAAATCAATGAACATGAGGAATGAGTTATAAACCCACCTCCATGGGCTTGTAAGACTCTCATCCTCTATTATGTTCCATTAATATGGCTCATATTGGAGTAGATATATGAAAATAAAAAAACAACCACACCATGATAACTTGGTCGATATCAAGATTGTAGAAGATGTGTTTAAATAGACTAGAGTACATATAAATGCACATCTGACATGATGAACATAAGCTAAATTTGATCCAGGATGAAGGATAACCTTCAATACCAACCATTTCACTTTATAAAGATCAAAAAATTATATAAAATTATGTTCATTGTGATGGAAATTAGATTTTGAAGAAGGAGGGTTCTTAATTAGATCATTCCAAAACAAATAGTAAAATTATCCAGAAACTATCTTGTGAATGGTTTAGCCGCACTATTTTCCAAACCATGCGCTAAACATTAATGGGTACCTCGGAAAGAGGGCCACTTGAATGGTTTGGATGCATAGTTAGGTAAACCATGAGCCAACCATTCGAGATTTCCATGTATGAAAAAACCATCACTACATTTCTCATGATTTTGATATATGATATTCTATTATGGATTTAAAATATTAACATAATTTTTCTATAAACTTATATTCTTTTTTATGTGTAATTTATCATTGATAATCTATTATTTAATAATAATAAGACTTTAATATCACTCATTCTAATGTTTTATATCAATTGGTTATTATGAAAGGGTAAAATTATTATTTGTCTAATAAGTGTGATATTTATGAATAAAAATAGGTATTTGATTTATATCACATGGTAATATATATTTTTATCCACATTTTTTCAGCCACTATGAATATATGATTCTTTTATACATAAACATGTTTTGTATTGAATATTCAAAAATAAAATAAAAATTTTATATATGAAAAGAATCAATCACTATATGAGATGAATTACATATCACGAACTAAAAAAGTGTTCTTATGAGATAAGGCATGTGATCTCAAAATTTGTGAGATGCATATGGTTCGTAATTAGATATATGTTCTTAAACTATGTGAAACTAGTGGTGATTTGATATTATATTTGAGGCCTCTCCCAAAGTGATTTCATTGTTATATGAGATGATATATGTGACCTCACAATGACTCTATGGGTGGAGGTAGGAGACACATTGTGAATAATCACCATGAGTGAGTGGGTGGTCCTATGAGATGTTATATGGTATATCACCTTGAATGAGAGGGTAGATACAAGGGATATGATATGAGATAATGACATGGTATGCGAGTCTAATAAGGGTGAGTGGGTGGGGATAAAAACATGAATGCTGGTCCATTCTTTGAGATGTGTGACTTATAGATTGTTTTTTTAAATGAATTATAAAAATAACATGAACCAAATAAGTTGTGATTAGAAATTGTGGTTTATTTTTTTTAATACAATGACATGTTATTAATAGGTATGAGTTTTTTGTATATTTTCAATGTGTATAAACAATATATTTTAATGTATATAAAATAACCTCATGAGTGGTTAATTGTTGATATATATTCTTTATACTTGAATGGGATCTATGGTTCATGTGTAGAAATTCAGGATTCTCTTTTATATATGTTGTTGTTAAGTTCTACCTGGGGTAGTAGGATACTGATTTCAGATAATTTTTATAATTGGGAACTGAGTTTTATTAATTAATATATTATTTATTTTAATTGTTTTTATTTTATATTTCCTTGACATAGTAGGAGATCCTTTTGACGCATTTATGGATTTTTTGAAAATTTATCATTACTGTTATTTCATGTAAATATATTTTAATATTGATTGTTTAAAATTCATTATGAATCAATATTTATAGTATGATAACATTGTTTATTCAGTTACTTATATATTATTATATATTTTTTTTCATTGATATTGTAGTTTCCAAATATTGGTTATAAGAACTAACATATATTCGGTATCATCTATCATATTAGATATCTGGTGTAAGGTCTTATCACACTCCGTCTATAGATTCATTAAGGTGATTTTAGTTTCAACATTTAAAGGTTAAATCAATTTATTGTTGTTGTTTTAAAACAATTTAGGTTTTTTGTATGATTATCAAAGAGTTTTTAGAGTATGGATTTCAAATCATCTTAATATTTTAAACACCATTGTGGTTTAATTAAATAAAACCGTGTATATTATATAATTTTTATATGGGGAACTTTGATTTTTTCATTTATGTTTCATTTGAATTTTTGAGATTAGTATTTTGAACATTATAGTGGGTCCTTGGTGGAATTTTTGTGTGAGTTAAGTCATCTTATTATGAGAACTTTATATTCATGGAAATTTTCATGACTTCATGAATATCAAAAATTGTTATCATAGTGATTCAATATTTTGAAAAAATGTTTTTATACATGAATTTTTTTTAGAATGTATTTTTAGAAATTAGTTTTTTTAACCCAAAACTAGAAAATAATATTTTTTTCTAAATTAAATTATTATCATTGGATAATTTAACTGATATTTTAATGATAGATATTAAATAGTGATTTGATACATTTACATTAAAATAATTTCCATGTTAGATGATTGGATATATTAGGTTGGTAAGGGTTGTGGATTACATTGTATGGTTGTAATTTTAGAGGTGTTGTTATGATTGATATGAAACTCTCAATAGGATCATTTTTATATTTGGCATTACCTTGAGGTAGAATTTTAATTTCAATCAGGATAAATAGATTCTTGTTGGGGATATGGTTGGTCTTGATTCAAGGTGTTTATTTTTTTATCAGTCATTGTTTTGGTTGAGTTATTAAAATAAGTGTTTATTGGGGTATTAATGAGTAATAATAATATTGACATGATAGGGAAATGTTGGGGGGAGGTAGGGTAGTGATTACTCTTATTAGATAATTGTATATTGATCACCCAATTTATGGGATTAAGGACTCTCAGTTCTCATTTAGGTGAGTGAGTGGGTCCTCTGATGAAGATTTTATTGTGTGGGATTATTGACACCCACTTACCATCAAGGTATATTAGTGTGTTTATTATTTTTATAGATGAATATAAGGATGAAATATTTTATGATAGTTTCACATATGCTTTGATATATAAAAATTATTATAATCGAATATTGTGTTCAGTTATAAATAGGAATAGACATTGTTATAATATTAATGTTTGAAAGGTTGGAGAACCTGTAGGGAATAATTAGTATTCTATATATGAGTTTATTTAATGTATTTTCTTGTAGTTCATTAAAGGAAAAATAACTCAATCCATAAAATGGATTGATTCTAGCTTTAATGCTCCAGAGTTATGAATCTAATTTTACACATAGTTTACTTATATAGGAAGGTATTACATCATAGCTTGGATTTATGTTTATAAATCATATATTTTTTCATATAAGGGAAAAAATAACCTTGAGGTTTTGATGGTGACATGTGAGAATGTGATGTTTTTGTAATGGTTCACAAAGAATATTTCTATTAGGTAATACATTATTGGATTTCCATTTGAGTAGGAAGGTAATAATATTAGAACACCTAATGATGGGATCACAATTAAAGAGATACAATGGTTTGAAAAAATATTTTTTTTGATGCATTTCTATACAATATATATGGTATTTCGAGAAAAAAATTAGGTATTGGTGTGTTGATTCATGGTAGAGTAGATTTGTTATGGTAGTCACAGAGGCTAGATTAATAGGTGTGTCGTAAACCTCACCAATTCTACTTGGCCATTCATTAAATATATATCATAATATGGTCTAATGCATGAATACCCATGTTATATAGGTTCTCGAATATTATTGAAGGAAAAATTAGAAACAATGGGAAGATAAGTGATTCCTATTAGATTGAAATAACAGTGGAAATAAAAAAATATTGTTCTCATCCATTAAAATGAACAGACACATAAAACATATAACAAAATAATATAATAATTTTTCAAATGTAACGTGGAGACATAATGAGTCACTGCCATTATAAACACATCACCTCATCACCCACTAGGTTGATTAGATATACATATAGATTAAATAAATATTGAAAACAAAATACATAGGCTTAATGACTAACCCATATAGTGCATCATACCCAATATCCTTAATGTTAAAAATTATACTTTTAATCTATAGAATCCATATGATAATTATTGTTTGATCATGAAAACAAATTCCTATAAACTGATCCATATTACAATATATTCTCAACATGAAATCATATAAAAGGGTTTTCCCTCATCACAAAGTGAATATACAGGTAGTGAAAAACATATCTCACTAGACCACCCCTTGTGGTGAAGGATTAATTTGATGAAATATAAAATTCCATTAATAAATGATACCCTGATTCTACTAAAACAATAACAACTTCAATAAAAAGAATAAACATTAGATTATACTAAAAATATAAACAAACCATAAAATCAAAGGTGTCAATTTACGTAAATTCACCATTGCACTAGCCTAATATAATTAAATTATAGGGGGTGAGTCACCAAGACAAACGAAATCAAGTTTGTTCACCAGACCTAGTTGGTGTTCCTAGAATTTAAGAGTTCTTCATGAATGAAACCCATACTCCATCATCTCAAATATTTATTTGAAACCAAAAATATGCACCTCTAATGGGATTGATGGATCTAGTAATATGATTTCTACTATATGTAGGAACATAATGCCGAAAATACATGATAATGTGATAATATATTAATTTCATACATAACTAAATAGGATATAACATCCAGCCCTTTATGTCAAAAACATTTACACCACAATATTTTAAAATAACACTCTGTTTGATAGCATATAAAACACACAAGACCAGGCATAAATAGACCGAAAAAAATGTAATTTTGAAAATTACAACATGGCAGTTTGATTGATGTCTATGAATAGAACTTATAAAATTATGAAATATATATAATGTTTTTAATGAATAAAATAAATTTTTCAATAATGTACAAGATTGAAAAAATTATTTAATATTTATTTATCTGTGGTTATTTTGGATATAGGGTTATATATTAAAGTAATTATTCATGTTGAACATTTTATAATATTGGTTTGTATTTTTATATTACTATATTATTTATTATTGTGAATGTTTATTCATTTTGGTTATAATCTAATTATTTGGAAACTATTTTTTTATTTTAAATTAAAGATAAATATATTGTAAATTATTTTATATAAATCATAGTAAAAAATATTTTTATTATAGTGTTTGAGGTAATTAATATTCTAATTCCTCATTTTTACTAATATATGTGATAAAGCTAAGAAATCAAACAAAATTTACCAATAAATGATGCAATTAAAATTATGTATTTGAATAAAATTAAGTAATTATATTTCCATGTTTTATTATTCTAAATGTTAAATGATTTACTCAATCATAGAATATGATATTTAAATAAACCATTATCCTATTACATTCATTTCTGATGAATTTTGGGTCCTTTCCACACCTCATTGATTTATGGTTATATGGTCCATGAATTTGAAAATACCGGACATTTTATTGATATTAATGTTTTCTACATTTCTCCCTTATATTTTTCATAATAATTCATCCTACATTAACTATAGTAACATCAGACATACATTACACTATTTATAAAAGTATTTATGTTTTATTCTAGATGATCTGAGTATTTTTTTTTCCACTTCTCAAGAACATGTTGTATTACCCTTATTTACAATTTCTGTTTTAAATAAGGGTTTTTTAAAATAATAATATTTTTGTCTAATTATTGATTTTTTAATATATTAAATTCATTATATGGGATGTGACACATTATTATTTTCAAATAATGCCATGTTTTATATCTTTTATGAAACAGAGCACCATTTTTTAAAGAACAACAAAATATTATTTTCACATCTAAAAAATAGTCATCGAATTAGATGGAATAGATAGGAGAAATTAAATAATATATTTATATAAAGGATCAAATAAATTAGATAATTATTTTTTAATCCTTACAAAATATTCACTCAATTTTCATTAAAATCATATTATGAATTACAAAATATGCTTTCACCAAAAAATATTTTTAATAATATTATGAGGAAATATTATATTTAATTTATATATAATTTAATAATTACATTTAAATAAAGGATATTTAATAAAATAAAAATAAAAATAAAATAATATTATGATATTTTTTGAATTATTATAATAATATTTATTTTTCAATGAATAGTAAAAAAATTACAAATTCTTGTAAAAAATTCATTTATTTTCATTTAATTGAATATTTATTATTCAAATATAATAATAAATTAATTAATGTGTCCCTTTATTATAAATAATATAATTACTTTCCAAGGAATCATATTTATAATTTATTTCTGTATATTTTCATTTATTGACATAAAAAGTATTCTTTTCTACAAAATATGTTTCCTTGAATTTTGTGAATTTACATTAAAAAAATTATCTTTCATATATGGAATAATTTTAATGAAATAGAGGTGATTTTAAGATTTAGAAATAATTTTTTTCATATTATATGTTTTTGAGTTTCTTCTAGTGAAAATAAATTTTTGGTTATCGGAAAAAAAATATTTTATCATAAATATGATATGTTTTATGATATAACTTAGACATAAATATGACATAAAAATTAATAATAATATTTAATGAATAATGTACAATAATTTTATATAACTATAATTAAAAATTATTTCAAAAATATAAATAATATTTTATTTCATAATAAATATGAAATTATTTTTAATGTCGATGCAGTAGTTCTACGACACTGGAAAATAGAAATTTTCTAAATAACGGATAATATTTGAGACTTAATAATAATTTCCTCAATAAGTATAATAAATATGAAATATTATAGATTTTTGGTAGATATTAATCCTCTACTCATAAAACAATTGACTTATCCAAATGCATTTGGAATTCATGTTCAATGATATAAAGGTAAAAATATCATTTTAAATATGTTTTCATATCCTATATATGAGTATATATTCATATTTATTTATTATCATTGTTTCAATTTAAATTTAATAATCTAATTTTACTCTGAAAATTTATTTTTAAATATTTTTTTCACAATAATTATCTTAATTTTGTATCCAAAGTCCACAAATTACTTGTGTTAGAATTATAAAAAACCAATTAATTGAATATTAAAATAATAAAAATATTTATTTATGATAATTTACAGTGACTGGTGAATTTTATACATAGTTATAACAAATTATCAATGATTTATATAAATATCATAACTATAGTAACCTAGAGTTGGGGGTTTCAATATTACATTGGAATAAGATAAATTTTATCACATCTTAATGGATTGAATAGCTTATTAGTCTTAGTAAAATGGATATTCCCTTGAGTCTCACAATACGTTTGAAAATTTGAGTTAAAAAATTTGATAAAAAATGTTTATCATACATGAACATATTTAATGAATCCTTATTCATATCCTAGGGAATGGGAAATACATAATTTGTGAGATAAGATTCTCTATAAGGTTTATGTACAGTGGTTGATACCATTAATATAAAAGGATTAATCAATATGGAACTGTATATAAATGAAAAAAATATGTTATGTGTATAAGTTGATATCAAAGAATAATATTGATGGATAAATGAAAATCAAATAATTTTAAATAAACTTTTACATGATCCTATTTCAAATACATGTGTCATATCAATACAGTAATCTAATGGACAATAGTAAGTTAATTCTAATCAAATGTAATGACTTACAATGGGTAAAATTCTTTGAGATATCCAGATAATTTAACACAATGAACAATCTACGAGATAGTTTAAAAACAAGATATAAAACCCCATTTAATTACCTAATACTAATTTATTCTATGAGACATGTCAATGAATCGAGGATATAAATAATTCCATAAAAAACACATCACATCATATCCAGTGCATTCCTCATATATTTTATTGTCGATTTAATTCATCAAAAAGCTATCTTATAAGTAATTATATCTTTTGATTAATGATTACGAAATATAAATATTTCCCCAGTCAATCGAGTAAAATTTTACAAAAACCACAATATATAGAATTTTTTTAGGGTTTATGAAATAATAAAATCCATTAGACAATGAATATGGATATTCATGTTAAATTAAATGATCAATGGTTAGAAGAATATTAATGTACCAAGAGAAGGATAACAAATTCCAAATTATTTACGAAAAGTAATTTCATAACTTTTCCTAGTCATAATAATCATACAATTTATTGAGAAATAATAAGGATGGTATAATTAAATCATATCTCTGATGGTTTATAATTAAAATCATGGTTTAATTTCTATTGACGAATTTCAAAAACATAAAAAATTAAATAAAATCATTCTTAAGGAAAATAAAATTGTAACATTAATATTCATTTTTTTAATAAAAAAATTCACTAATATTATGAAAAAATTTATATTATAAATAATATTTTAAATTTACATTGTAAATTTTATATATAAGATAGTTCATGATTTTAGTAATATATTTCTTAATCTTATAATGTTGAAACAAATATTGATTTCACATTTTCAATAAAAGGCATAATGTTACTTGCTTGAAAAAAGATAACAAAAATCCATTAATTTTATTTATAAAAATCCAATATTGGGTGACAAATTACCTAATATGTCATTGTAATTTATTAAAAATATTCCTGAAATAATTTTATGTAGATTATATATATGGAAGAAAATGAAATTTCATTCAAAAATAGAAATAATATAAGATTTTAATAAAAAAATTCAAAGTCAAATTTATGTACCAATGAGTTGAAAGTTATAATATTACATGGATGGTTCGTTACTAACTACTAGAGAATAAAATAAGAGGTTTTTATTATATAATGATGAAATAATTTCCATCCATTTAAATTAAATCAGATCGATTCCTCATAAATCTAATATTAGAATATAAACCCATACCAATTTGGAAACATTTTAATCATGAACCCCATGAAATATTTAACTTTAAATGAAATACTAAATAACATTAATATAAATAAATTAATGATATAACATATCAATGATATACTATATAATCCATATATAAATAAGTTGGTTCATAATATCAACTATTTTCAAATAAAGTTGAAATAGAGATCAAATCTCTTATTAAGATCATACATTTGTTACAAGGATTAGTTAGTTTTTAGAATTAGTGTATCAAAATATATCTATATGAAGTAATTATAAATAAAAAATAAAATAAAACATACTTTACACATATAACTATAAAATATCATACACAATGAAAAAATAATACAACCTAATAAAAATAAATTATATAATTACATTCATTACCTTTTTAAAATATCATCTAAAATCCCCTTGCGTGAAATAATTAAAATTGGAAATTAAAATCTTGGAAAAATTGAATTATTAATGATGTTATATTAAAATGGGTATGTTTATACACTATAGATAAGAAATTTGGTTCATAACATTAACATAAGCTATAATGAAGGGGATGTGAGATGGCGTACCCTACCTCAGATTTCCTTTTATATTATCATTTATTATCATCAATTATAATTGTAATAAAAATTATATTAATTAATAACATAACCATATTCATATTAATAATATCATATATTATCATCTTATATCCCATTTGTAAGTAATATTTCATTATTACAATTGTTTTAGGTGCTAACTACTTCATTTTCATCAAATTTTTATCATAAATTTTTATGGTTCTTTTTTGTATTATTCTCATAATATATATATATATATATATATATATAAATTATATAAATTAACCATTTATTAATTAGATAATTTTTTATAACAATTCATCAATTATAAACATGGAAAATAAATCACGACGCATCATCGAGATGCTAGTACGTACGTATGCAAAAATTATATTATCATTAACATAATGAGTGGAAGGGTAAGTAACATGGTGATCTATTAATTTTATATAATCAAAATAATGTAATATATATAATATATTTAAATTTTTTGTTTTCTTATTTAAATCCAATTTAGTCGATGATGTAAAACAACTACATTGTTTCTTGATGTGTTACTGTTCCATTCACATTAGATATGGATTTGATACTAATTTGATAAAGAAGTATACTATTAAATATAATGATATAAAAATAATAAAATATAATTATAGTAAAGATAATTTTGTTATAATTTTTTAATTATTAAAATATATTTGACAGTTCAAGAATAAGAAGTAAAGAGAAGGACCCTAGTAAAGGAAGCTATCTACTCTTAAATGTATCCTATTGGGATATATTACTAACGACCTCGTGATTTCTATTTTTGAACTAGTGAAAGCACTAGAATGTGGATAAAAATTTTGGGTTGACATTTTGGTAGATTTCGGTCGATATAAGTTGAATGAGAGGTGTAAATAAATTATTTTATAAAATTTTATTTTATAAATGGTATTGAGTTTTATTTCAATAAACACCCCTTATGATTCAATAATAGGACGTCACTCTCACTCCATATGCATAAAAATTTAATAATTATTAGGTTTATGGTAATAAAAAAGTCAATCGACATTTCCAACATAAAAATGCATAATGTTTTGAACATGTTATTCCATCATCCTCTATGTTTATGTATTATTACAATGTTATTCCTCACTATTGTAAGTTGCTTATTTTTCCTCGGTAATTAAAAATTAATCAAAACTACCCAATTTAAAAAATTGAACCCAATTATTTTAAATATGTAATTAATTTAAATAAATTAGTGTTCATTGACTATTTCAAATTAATTTTTATAAAAGAACATTTAACACACAAAACCCATTTTATCCTTACTCAGGGTAAATAAATTTTACAATATTTACTAATCATTATGAAAATAATATAAATTATTATATTATATAAATTTAATTACTATGATTCATAATATTTAATCGATTTATTCAAAATAAATTAATAAAATTGGAATAATTTTATTTAATATTTAAACTATATGTGTGAGAAAAATCGAGATTTCCAATGTGAAGTTATCTCAAGTATAAAAAGTAATTATATCAAAATAAAAAAATAATGGTATTATAAAAATTAAATTTTATAATTATTAAAATTAATGAAGAATTATTTATTAATAAATATTTTCATAAAAAATAATATAGAAAATTCTTTAAAGGAAAATATATATTTGAGTAAAAATATTATTTTTAACAATTAGTGAAAACCTTATTTTTTTCATAAAATTTTCAAAAAATAAATATATGACAATCATTTCATGTTTGTCTCAAAAATTAATATAATTTTTTTATCCAAATTTTCATGTAGTTTTAATAATCAATTTTAAAATACGTCTGAAAAAATCATTGAAAATGCTTTTTATAAAAATAGAATTGTTATGAACTAAATTTAATTTATTCATATCCTATATATAAAAATAGTAAATTTATTATTAAAAATTTATTGAATAAATAATATTTAAATTTCATTAATATAAATACCCAAAAGAGGATAAATTAATTATTTAACATAAAACCATAGTACATGATTCAAAACTATGTTCGGAAAATATATTTTACATACAATAGAATGATTTTTATATTTATTTATAATATATTGATAACTAATGAATTTGTTTAATATATGTGTGAACATGTAAATATAATTATTTTTCTAGTACTATTCATACACACTAATTTATTTACTATGTTATAGTTGTTCACTATATTTCGGTTCATTATTAGTGGAGGTGTCACCTACCAAATGATATATAAGAGATTACATTTATTTAAAATATATATATGTTGAAATATTAGGGTGTTAAATCCTCCCAAAATAATATAAATTATTTCCCAACAATAGTAACTTCCACTCAAAGAGAAAGGGTTTGAAATTTAAAAATAACTATATTGGAAACCCACATCATATAATTGGTTAATAAGACATCCTCTTAATAGATGGAAATAGTACTGTAAGGAAATATAAAACAACAAATATCAATGATCCCATATTGAAAATCCATTATGGGAAGTGAAGTTATTTACAGTGGGGAGAAAACCTATTACCAAGGACATATACAGATTGATAGAAAATATGGTCAGGAGAATGTTAACAACTAAAAGACCATTAGTTTTTGAGGGTATTAAGGGCCAATAGTTCATCATAAATTAAATTATAAGGATATGTTTTTTATTTCAAGATACATTTCCAAATGTTGACTAATTCATTAATGATCTCGAACAAGAATATATTGAAATATACATACTTGTTATCTTTCTATTTTATAAATATATATATATATATATATATTATTAATCATTTTCCACTTCATATAATACTATAATTAATGAATATCCAATACTAATTTTTTTCCTAATGTACTAAAATTAATATTTTTCATGTCATGATATATTTAAAATATTGATAATTCTTTTTGTATCTCTCTTAATATTCACCAAACAAATTTAGTTACCAAATATTAAAAAATTATTATATTAATATCCAAACATATACTAGAAAACCCAATATTCATATGTATATATCTATATCAGATAATTTATGTAAAAACAATTACATATTAATAGGACCATTTTGTAGGCTAGCAGTAAGTGATGCACTATTATCGCCCATTGGTTGTTGGACCAAACCACGTGAGCACCTTAGATGCAAGTGGTTCTCAACTAAAATTAGGTTTGTCAATTTTTCTAATTCTATTTTAATATAATTATTATATCTTTCACAAAAAAATGAGGAACAACCTTAAAAGTAACATTATTCATCGAATTTTTCTTATACAAACGGTTTTCTACAAGACATATTTTCTCCACCAAAAAATCCCAATTCATTATTATTACCATAACATCGAAGATTGTTTTTATCCCTAAATTTTAATGATATATCTATACGTATTAATGTTTAATTATTCATCAATTAATATTTTATGTTGAACATTAGTGATAATTATACATCAACCAAATGAAGCTCATCATAAAATCTCATTAATCACATGATAATACCATCACTTAAAACGTCAAAAGGGGTTAAATAAATTTTCACTTATTATCAACCATAAAATCAAAAACCAATGAGGGTTCCCATAATTCATATTTTAAAATATTATTAATAAATATATATGCTTCCAAAAATATTATCACAATCCTTATTTTTTTAATGATTATTATAACCTATACAAAATTTTTAAAAATACAATATAAATTTGGAATCCAAATTCAAAAATTCATCAATATGTTTTCTAAAACATATAATCTACTATGGTCTATGAGAAAACAATTATAAGATGCCATTCATTTGAATATTTCCATGGCTCCCCACATTCTGGATAATTAACTAAAAATGGATTTCTAAGATAAAATTTCTTTGTGTGTAATGAACATATCCCTTTTCCTTTGAAAGACATTTCCCTATAATGTTTTCATCCAAAAATAAATTATTTTACTTTTCCATTGTGTCATTTTATTTGGTTTTTATTTCCAATGTTTATTATAAATGAAATGATGTATTATTTACTTTGTGTTCTCCACCACTGAATCTCATAGTGGATTGTATTCTTCTCTTATATGGAATGTATAAGAGTTGGTTATGTTGTATGTTTTAATGATTTTTCAGGATTAAATATTAGAAATAATCCTTAGATCATTCACTTCAGGCACCATAAAATTTGGGTACTTATAATAAGAACATTTTATATTATATTAAACACTTACATGATTCATTATTTTTCCACACATGGACTAAAAGAAACAATTATTGTGTGAGGAACAATATTTATTATATGAAACCCATTTTAAAATTTATAGGATAGCTAAATCATGAAAAATTATTTTTTAGGTATGGAACATATGGATTAAACATGGAAATTATTTTTCATTTTATGTTCAAATCCTTAATCATGTTTTGTAATGAAAATTATAATTAACCAAATAATATTCCCCAATAGTGTGAAAATTGGTTTTTAAAGAAGTTCAATTATCATTTACCAGGTGATAAATGAGTCAAATCCATATGCAACCATTTCAATGTTATCACCACTATGTACAACGTTTCGGTACCCACATCCACATGTTGTATACATATAGGTATGTATTCAATGAAAAACATGTTTTTTACTGTAAAAATATAGTATTTAATCCAATTATTTGACTTATACTCAAAGTCAATAACATATAATTATCCCCTAATAAATGAATTCATACATTTAGTACCCAAGGATTCTATTAAACATACTCAGATTTCAAATAAAATATTCTAATACTAGTATCCCAGAGATGGTGGTCACTTTAAATTGGAATAATATATAATTGATCAAATACAAAATTAACAAAAAAAAATTTGCATGGAATGATATCCACACTTGATTCATTTATTATATTAAAAAATGATAATTACAAAAGAGTGAATGTAAATATTCTACATCCATGAACTCATTTAAAAATCTCATCTTTATATCATGGGTAAATAAAAACAATAAAGTGTTAACTCATATTATCAGTAAGTTTTATGTATATGAAAATCAATCATTAATTAATAAGGCATACACAATTGTGTAGGTTAGTAAAATATATAAAATTACATTATTCAATTAGTAGAGTATAAAGAAAACATGGATGTTATAAATCATAATCAAATAATTCCATATAAAGAATCAGAAGATCATGTATTCTACATATGGAAAATATAGATATAGTGATATCATGGATAATAATAAATCAATCAACATTATATGAAATTTTCAATGTCCCAGACTTCTCTGATCCATTCCATTGCTAAAATATGGTGTTTGAGGTGTTCTGGGGGGTCAAAGAGACTTATCCCCAATAGATTTTCAAATTTCCAATCCCAGGAATAGTGTTTTTAGTTCATTGAAAACTGAAATGGTAGCCATATGTGAGCAGTGTCATTGGTAGGATTATGTGAATAGTGCAATAGTATCCTTATTTGAATAGTGTCATCGGTAGCCATACGTGAACAGTGCATTGGCAGACTTATGTGAACAGTGTCATTGGTATCCTTATGTGAACTGTGCAAGGGTATACTTAGGTGAACAGTGTTATCGATAGCCCTATGTGAACAGTGAAACAGTAGCCTTTTGTGAACTGTGTCATCGATAACCTTATGTGAACAGTGGAACAATAGCCTTATGTGAACAGTGTCATTTGTAGCCTTATGTGAATAGTGAAACGACAGCCTTATATGAATAGTTTCATTAGTAGCCTTATGTGAACTGTGAAATGGGAACCTTATTTGAACAGTGTCATCGGTATCCCTATGTGAATAGTGCAACGGTAGCCTTATTTGAACAGTGTCATCGAAAGCATTATGTGAGCAGTACAATGGCAGCCTTATGTTAACTGTGTCATCGGTAGCCTTATGTGAACAGTGAAATAGTAGACTTATATGAACAATGTTTCTAAAATGGTGAGGTTCAATGGTATCCTTTATTTCCTTTTCTAACTTTTGAGTTTGTGAATAGTGTTTCTATAATGATGAGGTTCCAACAGTAGCCCCTTTTTCTGTTGCAAAATTTCGAGTTCATGAACAGTGTTTCCAACATCCTACATTTTCACCTCTTTGATGTTTCCTTTGACGTAAAATGCATTTTATGCCTCGTTTTAAGGACTTTAAGACTGATTCAAAGGCCATAACTCCTATACTAATTTTTCCTATGTCTCGGGATGCTTTTACGTTGTCAAACCGCATTGTTAAATGTGATCCACAATTAATGGAAAATCCAGCGTATCTTAATCCACTGGTCTGTTAAATCTTCTAAAGGGATGAGATATCTTCCTCCATAATTCTTCCTAATTGTTCCATGGTGTGAGAGGCTCGAATCTTCCATTCCTTCCCAAAGGATTTGTATAATAAAAATACCTCCTTCGATTGGTTCTCCTCTATTTTTTATGCAACTAAGAAGTATCGATCAATATTGGATATAATGTGTGATCTATTGACATTATTTTGGTTTCATCATCTTCTACTTCCCCTTAAGCTTTTATTGGATGATATCTCCATGTTCTTATAGGTAATTTTATGGGTGTTTATTGGTGTGGTGGTGTCTCTACATACTTGTGTGGATAAAGTTGTCACAGGGGGAGGTGATCATAACCTGTTTTGTGGCTCGTTCTCATATAAATAATGTCAAGAATCGTTTGAGGTAGGGGGTTCATTGCTTCTCTTTTATTTTACAAGAAACTGTAGAGTTTTCATGTTTTATCCCATTCGATCAAAATGGAATTTCCATATAAATTATTTGAACCAGATAAATAAACTGATAACAATCGTATTTTATTTCCTATTATTTTTCAAGATAGTGTTATATCTATGATTACTTTATCAGCGTTTCATTCTTGATGGAAAATGGTAATGAACATGAAGCTGGAAAAAATTGTTAATTGTTTCGATAAAGATAAAGAGGTGCGTAAATGAATATGGTTGTTGTTGTTATCAAATTGATGCAGTAAGCATGTTTAATCAATTGTGATTGCATACAATTTAGGTTTCTTAATGGTGGAACGTAATAATAATAAATCAGTTAAATCGGGTTGGATTAAAGAACTGGTAGTTTGATAAATGATAATCCCTTGTAGGGTTCTATGTTACCCTCTTTCTTGTTTAAGGTCCAAGATCCCAATTGATATGATGTTTGTTTTCCTATTTCTTATGTTGTGATGTGATCCTGGAAGGCAATTTAGATATGTGGGGGAAAAGAGGACTATTTTTTTGTGGCATCAGTTGACACCTAGAGTGGCTAGATGCATTAGTTTATGCATGTGGTTGTCGGGGAAGGAAAACAATGATAATGAAATGGGTTGGATGTGATTGTTTGGATGATTGCTGATTATTGTCAGTTGACTATCCACTTTACTTTCCACACTACTCAAGGCAGCAGGTTTTCTTAACCACCTTCCAAAAGGGGGGACAACATGTGGGGTATTCTATATGCTTTCTGTGTTAAGCTTCATGAGGGAGGATGTGTCTATGCTCTTGTTATAGGAGGAAAAGACATGATGGGTAGTTTATCTACTCACCGAGTTGAGCCCTATTTTGTATATTTTCTTAGAATGTTTTTCAAGAATTTTTTGGAATATGGGAAATTAATAATGTTATTAATAAATTATTAAATAGATGATGTTAATCCAATGGGTTGGAGCTTACTCAGATGCAATTCTGATGATAAAAACGCAATGAATTAATGTACTAAAGCTCATTAAAAGTTTGTGTGGTTATATGAAACCAAGTTATAGAAGTGGCAGCCATGAGCCCGAGTGACATTAGCTATAGTTCGGTCTAAGTCTAAGTTATCTCCATAATGTGGTTTTGAGGTATAGTATATTTTGTAGTTATTGCATTTATATATGCTGCTCCACATAGTCAGGTAGGGAAACTGACACGCTAAGGATTCTAAGCCCTAGGGGCGGTGTATTGCCCTACATTTCAGTGGGAGAATAGATAGTTGACTACCCCCTTTGACCCCGCACTTTTATCTTGGTAGTTACTCGTGCTATTAGGAATAGTGCTTAGATTTTACCCTATATTTAGGAAGAGGGCTGTGATGGCTTGTGGTTATTCACACACATATATTCTAGATATAGTTTTCTATGAACTACTATAGGTGTAACTTGTATAGGCTGTGATAGCTCGATGTTTATTACTCAATGTATGGGACGTAATTGTTAAGGTATAATGCCTGACGTATGATACACATTATGTGATATGTGGTGGATCCCAGAAACTACCTATTTACATTGCTTAGGTGGATGTGGTGGTTTTTCCTCATGAGGTTCATGTTAAGGTGCTTCACCCATGTGTCTGTGGGTAAGCCTTTTTAGAGAGAGATACTTAGGACATGCGGCATTGGAGCAAAGTGGAAAACTAGTGGGGGATATAGTAGAAGGGTACCCTTGATATTCTTTATTATATTATGTACTCTTGTATGCAATACTTGGTGAGAGTAGACATGTTGAAGCTGGGGACCTAGTATACATATTTAGGTTACATGTTGGTTTAACATGTTGTTCACTGTGCTTTGGCATTCTTTCATTACTTTTTTCATGATAGGATTCGGGGAGGATCCTATTGAGTATAATTTTATACTCGCTTTTTGTATATATAAACTATTTTATCAGGTCACTTTTTGGAGGTTGGAGATCCTGCTAGTTTCAACTATCTTGGAGTTACAGGAGCTATTTGGGCTTGTGGTTTCTGATGTTTTTTACTTTCCATTGGTACTTCTAGTTTTCAATTTTAGTTGTAGTTGTTTTCCAAGAAATTTTATCTTTGCCCATGGGATCTCATTTATATTGTTGTCTGAATGGGATTTGGTTGTTTTTTATCTTATCTATATCATTTTCATGTGGTCTCGTAGAGGGTAATGCCACCCATTTGTCTATTCATTATACCCTCAGTGCTAGTTTCCAACCTGGGGCCCACTGGAGGTTGGACTCAGGGGGGGGGTCATTATCTCCCTTCTCAAATTGCTGGCCAAGGAGGGGTACAACTTGTGATGCATTAGAGACCAGCTAAGACATAGGCATTTAGTGCCCCCTGTGATATAATATATGAACCTTAAATTTTACAAATGATACTTAACGAGTTGATACTAGTTGTAGGGTAGAGACCTAGGAAAGGATCACAAATAATTATTCTTGGTTAATGTGTTTGAATGGGTTGACCTTAGGATAGGATAACCAAAAATGATTAAAAGAAAACAATTAATTAACTAATTTTGATTCATCCATATTCTAGGTTTAGGATATCAAAATATTGGTCATCATGATGGTATATATCTAGGATGACGTCCTCATCTGGTTCACACAGATGATGTCCAGCAGGTTGTGCCACTAGATCGATGTAGGGTAGAGGTCGATGAAGACGACACATGGGGGAGGGCACTCCAATAATTGAAGCACCAATGTCTAAAAATGTAAGACAGATCAATTTCAAATGTAATCTCAGAATACTGTTTGGAAGAGGTTAGGATAGGATTCAGTTTGATCCATGCTTGGAAGGATCACTAGGTGTCCTTGGTTGGGATGATGTTGTGTGGAGCAATGCGGCAATGATGGTTCTTATTATGTAGGGATATAAAGGAGTCATCGATCTCATGGGATGAGTTCCAGATGTGATTTGAGTCGAGTTTCTTTCTTCGACCACAAAGGCGTCAAGTTTCCATGAGATTTTTACCCTTCGATATGGGAGCTCTAGTGTGCGAGAGTTTGGAATCCGATTCAGGATCCTTTTACGATATGCTTCGTACCGGTTTCCAAATGTGGAGGCTAGGGAAATGAATTTTCAAGGATTCTTTGCATCTCGATAACTAGTGCCAGGTCACCACATTTATTTTTAAAACATATCTTGAGTTGTTGGAAAGGGTAGAGGTCATCGAGAGGACTTTGGATATTACTAGATCATCACAAGAGGGGAGTCATCATGACTCCTCACAAAGCAAAGTTGTGGTCCCGGGTTCCTGGTTTTCCGGGGAGAAGAGATTTTGTTCAGCCAGGGGTAGGTCCCATAACTCAATATCTTGTTTCTCCAAGGGTGGCAGCTCTCATACATATGCCAAGGGATCATGATCTTTTCATTATTGTAATGGTCGAGGACATCAACAACAAGAGTTACCAACCATTTAGAGTAGTCATTGTGCACCTGGTGTTCCGCTCCATGTTCTTATATTGAGGCAGTTCGTGTCGAGGCAACAATAGTAGGTTGTACCAGCTTTGGATCCATATAGGGTAGTTGGGGCTGGTAGAGAACATCCTCGTGATGCTCCCCATCCTCTGAGAGTAGATTTTGGTCATGGTGGTGGTTGTCATCTGGTTCATAGAGGCCATAAAGGAGGTCGTGGTTAGCTTCATGCTTTAGAGTTGCCAGCACCAAGGGTTCCACACCAGGTTCGAATGTTGAGTCGGTTCGAGCTAAGGAAACAAAATTTTGTTTTACTAGATTTGGATCCACATAGGGTTGATGGGGCTGGCAGAGAATAGCCTCGTGACACTCCCCGTCCTCAGAGAGTAGAGTGTCGTCATGGGGGTGGTTGTCATCAGGGTCATAGAGGCCATGATGGAGGTCGTGGTCAGCTTCATGCTTCAGCGTTTCAAGCACCAGGAAAGCTAGACAATGTTCGAAGTACCCATTTCATGATTTATACCTTGTTGTATTCCTTCTCTGATTCATAAGAGAAAAACTCCTTCATATCACCAACCCTTTTCCATTATTAGGGACTTGAGTCAGATAGTCTTCTAGTTCCCTTGGTGTTGACTACACCTATTAGAGGTCGAGCTGACTTGTTTGTATTATTTAGAGACTGTGAGCTTGTGCTAGGGCATCACCACTCTTGGGAAGATTTCATATGTTTACAGATAAAACCATATGATTTCAACCTGGACATGGATTGGTTGTATTCAGTGTAGGCAATTGTGGGTAGTTTAAGGATGTAGGCCATGATATTCGAGGCGGTTGGAGATCTAGTGGTGTTATTTTTGCTACCGAAACCCTCATAAGGGTTAGAGGCATGTTCATTCTTCATCATCCATGATGTATGAACTGATTCAATGTTCTTTAGAGGTTCAATATATAGAATTTTCTAGGTTTATAATAGGGAACCCTGATGACTTTCTAGAAGTGGTTGTTGCATTACCCCCTCAACAAGAGGTCAATATTGGGACCGAGCTACAATTAGGAGTGTCTCTTATATCTATTTATATATAAAGGATGGACCTTATGAGTTATAAGAGGTATATATACCACTTGATGGTATGTTACAGTGTATTTTTTTCGGACTAAATGTGTCACCGTGGGGTGCACCAATTTTGTTCGTAATGAATGATGATGGTAGTTTGATGTGGTGTATATATTATCATCGCTTAAACCAAATGACAATAAAGAATCACTATCATATTTCATGGAATGATGATTTATTCAATCAACTGAAGTGTTCATGTTGGTTCTCAAATATCGACTTGCGGTCACGATATAATTAGATTCATGTGATGGATGAGGATATCTTGAAGTATTCATTCTGTTGTGATAATGGGAATTATGAGTTTGTTTTAATGTCATTCGATGTGACGAATTCTCTAGTTGTATTCAAGGGATTGAGAAAAGATTTGTTCCGTGAGTTCTCGTATACGTCTGTTGTGGGTTTCATTAATGAAATCCTTGCTTACTCCATGTTTGGGGATGAGCATGAAGAGCATCTACACGCTGTTTTGGGAGTTCTTCATAAACATCAAATGTTCCAGAAGTTGTCAAAGTGTGATTTTTGTCCTCGAGAAGTATATTTCTTTGGGAATGTTGTGTCACAGTATGGAGTAGTTCTGGATCAATTGAAAATAGAAGTAGTTGTGTCTTTGGAAGCCTCCAAGACAGTGTCAGAAGTGCAAAGTTTTCATGGACTTTCATGTGACTATTGGAGGTTTATAGCTGATTTATCGGGAGTTTTGACTCATATGACATCTTTTACTAGGAAGAATCAAGTGTTCATATGGATTGATCAGTTCCAAGATTCTTTTGAGTTTCTAAAGAAGATGTTAGCAAGAGGTCCAGTTCATTCTCTTCTTACAGATGGATTTCAATTTGTTGTTTTTTGTGATGCTTTGTATTTGGGGTTAGGGTGTGTTTTGATGCATCAGAAATTTTTCATTTCTTATGGTTGTCAATAGTTTCATCCTCATTAATGTAACTATTCCACCCACATCATGAGTTAGAATATGTGGTTTTTTCTTTGTAGTCATGGATACATTACCTTGTTGACGAGCGCTTTATGGTTTTCACCGATCATAATTGCATGAGGTATGTTTTCTCCTAGCATGAATAAAACATGGGACAACATCAGTGGATGGAGTTCATACAAGAATACATCATTGAAATAATGTATACACCCGGAAAGGTGAATGTTGTAGCTGATGCGCTGAGTCAGATGTCCTGTTGGGGTGCAATGTGTGAATCTGGTGATTACCTTAGTATAATGGAAGAACTTTCAGCATTACATATCAATATGGGAGAAGTTGGGGGAAGAGGATGTCTTTTTCAAAGGACGAAGCAGTCATATATGGTACAAAAGGTTGAAGAGTCCCAGTTTTAGGATATTGAGATGGAGGTCTGGAGAGACCGAGTTGTTTGTGGTGAGGCCTTTGATGGTTGGTCTGAGGATTAATAACACCATGTGTTGTATTGTTAAAGGCAATTTGTTCCTTCGGCGATGCATGAGACTGTTCTCAAAGAGTTATATTGTTCCCCTTTAGCGAAGTATCCTATAATGAAAAATTTGCCTAAAGTCTTGAGGAGTCAGTTTTGGTGGCCTGGGATAAAATGTGAAATTGCGGATTTTGTGTCTCGATGTTTGGTCTTCTAAAAGGTGAAGGCTGAACACTATGTCCATAGTGTTCTGATCTAGGCATTAGATATTCCTCAATGGAAGTGGGAAGACATCCCAATGGTATTTCATTCTGGTTTTCCTAACTCTATGGGAGGATATGATGATATTTTGGTGGTAGTGGATAATTTAACAACATCATCCATATTTATTATCATCAAGGAGTCAAGATCAGTTGATGTTTTATCAAGGTAGTATCCGGAGGAGGTGGTGATACTTCGTGGAGTTTCAGTGAAGCTAATTTCTGATCGAGATCCTCATTTTACCTCAAGGGTGTGGAGTGGTCCCCTGCATGCTTTTGGTTCTCAGTTATTCCTTAACAATGCTTTTCATCCGTAGATGGATGGTCCGAAAGAGTGATCCATCCAAACTCTTGAAGACTTGTTGTAATCACGTGTCCTGGATTTTCAATGTTCATGGATGAGGCACTTACCCTTGGTGGTGTTCACTTACTACAATATTATTCACTCCACCATCGGTATGGATCCATTTGTATCTTTGTATGGATGACTTTACCATTCTTCATTGTGTTGGACTGGGGTCGGAGAGTAAGAAATTATTGGACCAGATCTAAGGATGAATACAACTGATATGATTCAGGTGATTGTGAGAGGATTAATGGAGCACAATATTTTCAGAAGTCATAATTCGTTTAAACGAGAAGACCCTTAGTGTTTGATGTTGGGGATCACTTTTTTCTTAAGGTGAATTCCCATCGTGGGAAATTAATGTTCAATCACAGGAGTACTCATTTCCTTAGTATGTCGATCCTTTAATGGTTTTTGTTTGTGTTGGTGCTGTGGCATAAAATATAGCGCTTCCCCCATAAATGAGATGGATACATGATGTTATCGATGTATCACAGCTCTGCAGTTATCTTAACTATGAATCTCACATTATAAATTGGGTAGAGATCGATGTTGATGATGATGCGACCATCAAGGAGCCACCTTTGAAAATCCAAGACAACAAAGAGTAGGTGTTTCACTGGTGTTCTATCCCCTTGGATCGTGTCTTGTGGTAATATAGTGGCATGGAGGAGGGAACCTGAGAATTTGAGTCGCAGATACATCATAAATACCATGAGTAGTTTGATGATTAAATCATTTCATGTAACAATTTTTTCTTTATAGTGACAAACCATTATTTTTTATAAGATGGAATTCTTTTGTTGTTATTGTGGCTTTCTCTCTTTTGAGAGGTATCTCGATGGGTGATTGTTCATAAATATTTTCTTTTTTCCTTTTAGGTTGGTTTAGAATTATCGAGGACGAGAATGATTTCATATGTATCTATTGTAATGGAATAGACTTCTCTGGTCCATTCCACTGATAAAAATTGGTGTTTGAGGTGTTATGGGAGGTCTAGGTGACTTATCCGCAACACATTCCCAAATTTCCAATTACTTGAACAGTGTTTCCAGTTCTGTGAACAGTGAAACAGTAGCCTTTTGTGATAATTGAAACAATAGCCTTATGTGAACAGTGTCATTGGTAGCATTATGTGTATAGCGAAATGGTAGCCTTATGTGAACAGTTTCATCTATAGCCTTTTGCGAATAGTGAAACAGTAGTGTTATTTGAACAGGGTCATCAATGGCCTTATGTGAACAGCGCAATGGTAGCCTTATGTGAAGAGTGCCATCGGTATCCTTATGTGAACAGTGAAACAGGAGCCTTATGTAAATAGTGTCATCGGCAGCCTTTTGTGAACAGTTCAATGGTAGGCTTATGTGAATAGTGTCACCAGTAGCCTTATATGAACAGTGCAATGGTAACCTTATGTGAATAGTGTCATTTCTAGCCTTATGTGAATAGTTCAACGGTATCCTTATAGGAACAGTGTCATCGGTAGCCTTATATGAACATTAAAATGGATTTATTAAGTGAACAGTTTCATCGGTAGACTTATGTGAACAGTGCAATGATAGCTTTATGTGAACAGTGTCATCGGTAGCCTTTTGTGAATAGTTTAACAGTAGCATTATGTTAAGAGCATTTCTAGAATTTTGAGGTTAAATGATATCCTCTATTTCCTTTTCTAAATTTTGAGATCATGAACAATGTTTCCAGAATGGTGAGGTTCCAACGGTATCCTCTTTTTCATTTTTCTTATTTCGGGTTTGTGAGTATTGTTTCCAGCTTCCTACATTTTCACCCCTTTGGCAATTCCGTTGATGTAAAATGAAATTAAATCCTCAATTTAAGGATTTTAACACCGATTGAAAGGCCAATACTCATATATTAATTTTTCATTAGGCTTGGGATGCTTTTACTTGGATAAACCACGTGGTTTAATGTGTTACTCTTTTAATGGAAAATCTAGTGTATCTTAAACTGCTACTCTGTTAAATCTTTTAAAGGGATGAGATATCTTCCACCCTAATTTTTCCTCCTTGTTCTTATGTATGAGATGATCGAACCTTCCATTCTTTCTCGTAGGAGTTGTGTGATCAAAATTTCCTCATTGGATTGGTTTCCCTCTATTTTTGATGCAACCAAAGCAGTATCGATCAATCTTCGATATAATGTATGATCTATCATCATTCATTTGGGTTCATCATATTATGTTTCCCCTTTCCCTTTTACGGAATGCTATTTACATGCTCCTAATGGGCTTTTCTTGGGTGTTGACGGGTGTGGTGGGGTCTCTGCATCCTCAAGTGGATAGAGTTGTCACGGGGGGAGAAGATCGTAACCCATTGAATGGCTCATTCTTGTATAATGAACGTTATGAACCGTTTTAGATAGGGGATTAATTCATTAAATATTCTTTTACATGCAACTATAGAGTTAGCATGTTTTAACCCCTTAGATCACAATTGAATTTACATATTAATTATTTAAACCAGATAAATAAATTTATATCGATCGTATGTTATTTCACTTTGTTTTACTAAATAGTGTGATATCTATGCTTACTTTTTTAGCTTTTCATTCTTGAAGGAAATTAGTAATGAACGTAATGCTATAATTAATTGTTAATTGTTTGTCTAAAGATGGAGAGGCGAACTGAGTGTCCACCTCTAGTGGCGATCCACATGTGTTCTGATGGCAACTGATCAACACCACTCATTCTCTGGGTGCTTCCCAGGTGAACTGAGTGTCTTGCGTCGATCATTTTTTATCACCTGGTATTTGTTGTTGAAGAACATCACTCTTCATTTAGAGGGGAGAGGAGAGGATTTGAGAGAGAAATTTTTTTTATCTCTATAATTCTCTCACCACTAGTGATTCGGTTCATATGGCGTAATGGAAAATAGACATACCTGTCTATTTAACAACATGTGGTTTCAGTTAAAATATTTTATTACCAATAAAAATTAAATAAATTCACTACCTTATAGAAAACCCATGTTTCATAATAATAATAACAACACCATTATTCGTGGTGTGACAACCAGCGAAAAATTGATTCATAAATGAAATCATGTGCCACAAAATGATAAAAGCGTAATGTTTTTTGTGCCAACTAGTTAAAAAATTATTTAACATATTGAAAATAATTATTTTAATACCTGACCGACCATTGTCAGCTCAAACTCCACTTCCATTTTTTGAACACCTAACTAAATATATAACATTTTATACTCAATAAATATTTTATTTAAAAACTAGTAAATAAATATTTATTAAATATAAAATAAAATAAATAAATATATTTTACGTCATTTATACAATAATTTTAACGTGAATAAAATAATTATATAGTATGGAGAATAATATTTATTCCATTAATGATATTTTAATATAATTTAATTGAGACCAAAAGAAAAACATAGTATGTCACCCTTTAGGATTCTTTGTCATTGGCAGTAGGCAGGATTGCATATATTCAATGATTACTATCTAGAATTTGGTCAAGGAACCCAAGATAAGGAACATAATGTTTCAATGAAGATATCCACTTATGAATGCTCTGTGTGTAATATAATCTATTTGTATCAATATCTTATTAAGTAGGTTTCATGATAGTTTCATCAAACAGTTTTCCTAATATATATTTCATTGAATACCTAAAATAAAATCATCATTACACCATGGAGATGGAATTTAGTGAAAAAAATACTATTTTAATAAATTGTTTGAGAAATCATCTGCCATAAATGGAAGGGAAAATCTGTCCTTAACTTATCCATTTAAAACATGTCACTCGTGATGCATCCAACTTACCATAATTCCCCCCAGTATATGGAATGGATATTTTCATCAATAAATCATAGTGTGTCAGTCGTGAAACACATTAATGATAATCATAAAGTCTAAGGACCATTACACACTCTCACAGATCTTAATATCCAATGAAACCAAAACATGAAGAATTATAATAGGAGGGTCTATTATTATAACCCCTAGAATTGTAGGTTACAAATTAAAAACTGCATTAGATGAAATCTCATCTAATTACGAGTAGTCACACCTAACTGTATGTGTACTAGGTGTCCCATCATAGTATGTCATAAAAATATAGAACTGTATTTAAAAATATTGTCATAGCACTTCAAGGTTCACATCATATCGGGGAACATCTATGAACATATCAATGAAAAAATACTACTTGACATTATCACATCATAGTCATGGAGAACAATTAACAATAGGTAATAATATGTTTAATATTTAAATACATTAAATATTCATGTTATAAAAGTACAAATAGTTGGATATGGGACACAAAATCATTAAAACCTCAAAGTGAACACAAATGATGCCAACTCTAGATCATGGGTGGCATAGTTATGCTCATGATGATATACCGTCTTTGAACCATAAGATATCACTACCCACTACTACATCAGCATGCATCCATATCCAAGATTGGAAGCCTCAAAAAACACATCAAACACTACTCTTTCTTTAGGTAACTACAGAACTTTACTAAAAATCTTCCCCGTTAAGTAATCAAACACTAACATACACTTCTCACTCAACCCAAAAGATTGGTCCTTCCTAGTCCATGTATTCAACGAGGCTGCAACTCGATGTAAATCAGATAAAAAAATTTATTAGTAGACTGCCAGAAAAAGTAAACTATGAAATTTTATGATATTGTTGAGTTATTCCGAAAACAACTGCTTTAAATATTGAAGGGTCAACAACTATACCCTGCTGGGACACCACATGTCCATGGAAATGTACCTCCAGTGAAAAAAGTGTACACTTTGATAAATTTATATTAAGATAGTGGTGTAGAATAACCCAGAAGATAGTTTGTAGATACTCAGCATGCTCCATATCTGACTTCAAGTATATCTGAATTTCCTTAATGAATATGATGAAGAAATGGTTCTAGAACTAATCAAAAATGTGTTTCCTAAGACCCATTAACATGGATGGTGAATTCTTAACACAAAATGCATGAATAAAAAAACAAAGATCCCATACCTACATCTATTTATATTCATCAAGATATTTCCCTCCTTCACCCTCAACTGGTGATATCCAGATGACATATTGATCTTAAATAACCATCTCACCTATATAAATAGTTCAAAGAAAATCTTTTATCCTTGGTAGAGGGTAAAAAATCTTGTTTATCACTTAATTCAGCACCATGTAGTCTGTGCACAGTCTCAGACCACCATTATTTTTATTTCCCAACAATATTGGAGAACCCCATGAGGACATAATGGGCTAGATAAATCTGTCTACATATGATCATACATTGGAATCCTTAACTCCCTCTACATAGAAAGCACCATTTGATAAGGAAGAATCCAAATTAGAGAACCACTTGGTGGTAAATATATCCTGATCATAACTTCACATCAACCAAGTAGTGTCACAACCTCCTTGGTGAAATCATCTAGGATCCCCTGAATGAATCTGGAAACCTCTACCATTTCATAGTCCATTAATTATACTAACTTATCATCCGAAAAAGATAGAAGGGTATACAATCTCCAAATTCCCAACAGAAAACCCCTCTTCCCATTGTAAACCACACACTACACATCCACATCTGAAAACATTTCTCTCCTATGGGAGAATTAAATAATAGAAATCACATTATACAAACAGTAGATACGAAGACTAACATGGTATGGTTGTATCTGTTGCAAGAAAAGATCCCCATGGGACTAATGTGGCCCCATCATCAGTCTATATTCTCAGCATACATCATATAATATGGTCTGGCCATCAACAAGTTTACTCAACACCAAGAGGCACAAGATTTCTCTCTATATCTAGAATCAGTGAATGTGGAATAGCGGGTGAAAAAAGAGGTGAAAAAACCTTAATCAAATGCAGAAAAATTAGTGATACTAAACAAAATGATCTTAACTCTGATGACCTCTAGGCCAACTATAGATGCTTCCTCTATGGAGTGAAACCGAAAACACATAGCTCCCATGCCTCTCTGATGATGAAAATCTCCATGGGCATGCTCAGTTCGAGGTCCCTAAACACCAGGAAAATCCTCTTGTTAGCCACTACCTACTCCATCTTCCCTTAGTGGAGTAAAATACTAATAAAACGATACTACCTTATCCAAAATTGGAAACTTTTTATGATCCATGACATAAATGTAAACAAAGATTTCCTAATCTAGAGTAGTATGTAATTTTATTATGATCCATTTTAATTCATCTTATCCATTTTATCCACTCAAAAAGAACCAAATTATGAAAACAAAAAAATTTATCATGATCAATGTACCTTTCATAGGGCCTCTACCATACAAATGGGGTATCCTCACGTGGTCATTTGGTAAGCTCAGAGTCCTTGCATTAGTTCATAGGGTCCCTAAAATCTCATGTTCTAGCCAGTCTTACCTAGCCTATGTCACTCACTGACTTCACCTAACTCTATGGCCCTACCAACCCATGAAATAATCACTGTGTCTAACATTAAAATCCATCATGTCTCTCAAAAATCATCGCTGATACAATTATTTTGTTACCACCATCCTCGAAACATTCCACTCCAGGGCTAGTTATTATTAATTGGAGATAGTGAACCACAGAGACCCATATACAATAGGCAATGTGTTGGTGATAAGCTATAATGGTTTACAAATATCTTAAAATGGGGGGAATTTCCCTTTATAGGAAACTGTATTAGGAGATAAGATAGTTCATCCACACAACAAATCCAATACCTACAAAAATATAAGTGAAATATATAAACCATCCCACATGTATGTATAATATAGATCTGTTACAAAACAAAGAGACTCCGAGTTAAAATACCAAAATGTAAAGCTATCTAGAGACCCAAAAACCATCAAGATCTAAACTAGTAAGGTTATACATGGTGTGAAAAATCATCTGGGATACCTGGAAATAATTTTATAAATGTATAGTGAGAATACATGTATACTCCGTTAAAAACCCACACTCTCTCTTGCACATGTAAAAGAGGCCTACCAACGCACCAGTGAGAAAATAAAATATAAAAAAAAACCTATGATGGTATCCATACCACTAAACCTCACCAAGTCATACCCACAATGTAACCTATGTTATGTAATATAAAACAATGAACCTAAATGATAGGGAACCCTATTCCACTTTCCCTTTAATTAGCCACTCTCACACCCAAATAGAAAACGTATCGAAGCTCCCACACATTCTAAATATTCTTTCTTGCAACCCACCCACACACACCTTGTCCACACAAGAACATACCACCCATAGAACCCTAGGACAAAAACAGCATCACAACCCGTCTACAAACACCTAGGCCACTAACCACATCACAACCTTCACGTACAAACTTGGGACAAAAACCACACCACATCTCAAAGACCCATGGGAAAGAAAAAATTACATGTAAAAACCTAGGCCTCGCAAACCCAAATCTTCCTGTGAAATCATGGGATATCACTACATGGAAGAGGGAGCAGGTGATAGTGGGTGTCCAATCATCTATCCTCCCACTAGGATGTTTTGTAAAGAAACCCGCCCACACAATGATGGAGGATTTCATCACATTTTTCTCAACTTGTGTGGAGTGAATATATAAATAAAATGAATAAAATTATATATATATATATATATATATATGATTCCAAACAATCAGGCCCAACCTATGGGTTCTCAAACAATAATGCAACTCACAATACTTCTGCCTTTACTACTACCTCTAAATGACTAACACTACAAATCAATCCACAATCCCAATTCATATTTCCAACCAATTTAATTAACAATATTTGTTCCTTTAATACAAAAAATACCATTATAGTCAATGATTTATTATAAAAAACCATTATATGTTCCATCACTATCTGACCAACTATCCAGCACAACACGCAATTAGAAACACAATTTTCATTAGGTGAAATTCCCTAATAAATGAAAGTAACTTTACATTAATGAAAAAATTCCCCATGACTTCCACGTTAACACACATTTGTTCTATAACATATATCAATATCAATGTATGAGGTTAAACCTTTTACCTGTTACTCTTGGAGATACTCTAAATGAATTATTGATAACATAAAAATATCCCCAACTCACAATCATGTCCCGTAACACATTACTACAAAACCGGTTTTGCGGTCTCCATGCACATCCCTTCTCGTCCATTCCAAAATTAGTCAATCTCTCATCCTAATATTATATAACACATTCCAAACCAACCCATAACTAATAACTATGATCATATCCACACTACATCAAAACCCAAATAAACCACAAACATCACATTACTACATGTGCCTTGGGAAAACACAATTCTAGATTTAATGTGGAATCCCTTATCTAATTCCACTTTTTTATAAAAGGGTTATAATAAAAAAAATATGATCTTCCGGAATTCATTCATTACCTTAATATAACTGATTAACTAATTTCAATAATTTATATTGTGAGAACACAAAACCACCAATGGACAGAATTTTTAGTAGAGAATCAATCCCATATAATGAAACAATCATAAATATTATCAATACTATAAAATCATGCTTACAAACCCAATTTTATCCTCACATTCTATTATAAAATTATTTATCTTTATTAGGATGGTGTAACCATGAATCTCATGTAACCAAAAGCCCCTCCTGCATGATTCCCATAATGGTGAAATGAAAGAAAATCCTACCTCAGGGATGCATTAAAATTGTTGTGCACTCTAGGGAAATGATGAAATTTTATGCACCAGAACAACACCACAAAAATCATGGATCAAACTATTATGTACCAATTTTTTTTAAAAATACCTCACAAAAATAAAACACAATCAAAACCATATTGTGTATGAAAATAACATGGGATGATCATGGGATAAAATATGAGAAAGTGGAGAATCCTCACCACAGGTCAAGTACAGATTTAAAATGAACAAAAACTAAGATAATAAGATAAAATAGGGAGTACTAGCTCTCATAGGACTCCTCAGGGAACCTAGGTTTTGAATGAAACTAAATGAAGAAGGAAAAATATCCAAATAAATGATTTCTCATCAAAACCATAAATTTTAAAAAAAACTTGTTTTAGTATTAGAAAATGTGTAATACCCTTCCACATCATGTAGCACCTGAAGTTAGGTTTTCACAGATAAATTCATCCCCTAATGATTTATTTTAATTTTCTAACAAAAAAATATTAAACTTTTTGAAACCCCCATGACAAACCTTGAAACAAATATCACATCATGTATTAATGTTACACAATGTGTAATACCCATAATTTTAGCTTTCACCAATAGAACTCCTAAAAGATCCTTCCTAACCTTCAACGAACACTCCTAACAACCAAAAACTACAATGTAATGGTCTAGGAAAAAACAAACCATTACACCTATCATCTTCAATGAATTCATGAACTTTTTCAGCAGCAAAGAGGTTATAAGAACATTACCCCCATTTATATAATATTAATATAACATCAGTTAAGGGTGATTCTTTCAAACATACATTTTACTACTTTTAAAAGATTATATGGATTGTATGAACATGTAGTGATTCTATTTGGGATGACTAATTTACAATTGGTATTCATAGAATAAATGAATAATATCATTCATATGTTTCATGATAAGATAGTTGTGGTTTTTGTGGAGGAATTATTTGTGTACTTCGATTTAAAAAGCCATCTTTCCCAACATCTTGATATCACCTTGAGTACATTAAGAGAGCATCGACAAAACTCATATACTACAAAATAAATTTAAAAGATAAATAAATTTCACATATTGTTCCATGTAATCTCAGAGGTTGGTGTCTCTGTGGGCCCAATGAAATTTAAATCCATGGTATCTTGGGAATATCCCCATAATGTATTTGAAATTTTGATCATTTTGGGATTTTTAGGATCTTATCTATGTTTTATTTAAGATTTATCTTCTTTGAAGCACAAATTTCCTAGCTGATCAAGAATGGGGTGATTTTTTTTACTATGATTCTTGTGAGTGAAATTTTATAGTGGTAAAATATAGGATATACTCAACACTTATCCTCTCCTTATAGTTGAAATATAATGAATATATTGTTTACATAGATGCACCCAGAGTTGGACTCAATGTAGTTCTAATGCAGTATAATCGATTAGTTGCTTATGGATCTTAGAATTTGAGAGATAATTTGAGGAATTAACCTACATCTGATTTTAATGTAGCAATAGTGGTAAATGACATAAAATATCAGATGCTCAATCATATGGGTGAGAGGATTGTGGTATACATGGGTTATAAGATTCAATATTATATATTTTTTTATAGGGACCTAAACCTTTTCCATAGGTGGTAGTTCGAGGATCTGTAGTATTTTCCCATTGAATTGAATTATAAACCAGTAAAGGAAAAACAATTCCTCCAATTTGAAATAAACGTAAAAGAAGGATTAAATAAATTAGTATTAGTAGGATTAGAAAATAATATCCTTCTTTATGGACATGAATATTTTGGTTCATGAATATTAGTGAAATGTATCTATGACTTCAACATCATTTATACATGTTATTTAGAATGAATTAAGGCCACATAGTTGTATAATCTCAAGGACTCCATTATGATAAAAAAAGTTATTTTTGGGAGACACCATCAAAATTATGTCACGGTTGTAGATATTGTCTTTTTTTATGGATGAGTATGGGTCCCTACATGGTTTTGTGATGAGATAATAAACGATTAAAATGAATCTAGAAGGGATGTTCTTCTGGGTATAACAGAGATGTATCATAATCTCAGTAGATAGAATAGGTGTTCATGAATGAATAAGGAGGTATTAAAATTCTGGGTTAGACTCTTCACATTTCAGTAGGTGTAAGTCTAGTAGAACTTGTAAACAGTGATTCTGTAGTCTTTACACCTTCCATAGTGGAAAGGGTATAATGTCACGTTGGATTTGGGATATGATTAACCAGGATGACCCATATGAAATAACTTTTAATGTTTTTTTGATCACCTTATTATGGTATCTCAGTCCTTATCTATCAGGGAAGGCACCACATTTGATGATCTAGGTAGTCTTTATAGACGTGAAGTTGTTCTCTTGAACATTGTTAAAATTAGTATTACATAAAATCTAGATCCTCATTTCACATCTTTTTTTGGAAAGGGTAATAAGAAATATCTGGGATCACATGTTCATTTTAACAAAAACTATCATCCAATTACTGATGGTAAATATCAGTAGACTATTCATATTTTTGATGTTTTCATATAAGCCACTGTTTTTGATTTTGATTGTTCATCGGATAATCATATGGAACTATTGGAGTTTTAATATAAAACTAAATTATAGGAATATAATAAAATTGAACCTTTTGTGGAATTGTATAGATGGTCATTCTGTTCTCCTCAATGTTGGGTGGAGGTAGGTCCTTCATCACTTGTCGGGCCTAGTCTCATGCACGAGTCATCTTACATGTTCAGTTGATAAAATAATGGTTTGTTACCACATAGAGAAGGAATAAATCATATATTGATGTCAGACCCCCTTCCCCAAACATACCCATCCAGGACTAGGTAATATGTAAGAGATATATAAACCCCCAAATCATGCATCAAGTTGGCCCCGTGTTGTAAAATAGCCACATGGGTGTACAAATCAAAGAAAATGGGTGGTATTACCCTTCTAGGAGACACGATCGAGAGATATGATTTATTATCTAGAAATAAAATCCAAGAGATATAAAAAAAATCAAAAAAATACATCCCATGTTTTTTTAAATAGTAGTAATACAAGACAAAATTTTCCAATATAAATACCATAAGTAAATCTTGGATGCAAAATAATAGATGAAATAATCTGGGAATGTAGAGTAAATCACAGTCCATGAAATCCCCCTTAAAATGTAAGAGTACAACATATACGTAGGGTGAGAATACAAATATACTCAGTAGGATAACTAAAGTATCTCAGTATAATTTGAAATAAGCATAGTAATACCCTTTTGAGAAAATATCAGAACCAAAGCATCACCTAATAAGGTATACTAACCACCCCAACCTCACTAAGTCATGATCACTGAGTAATAAAAATCATGTAATAAAATATAAAAAACATCAACAATATGGTACCAGACACCACCTTCCCATTTATTAACCTCTCTCACAACCAAACATTAAACATCATGGTTCCCCCATAGCTTCCTAACATATGACATCACAACCTTCATGCACGGTCTTAGTCCTTACAATCACATCACATCCCGCTAGAAAAAAATTGTGCCACATAGAAAACCACATCTTACCCAATAAAACATGGGCCAAAAACCACATCACATCCCACCCATAGACACTTTTTCCACAAACCACATCACATCCCACCCACATACACCTTGTACATAAACAATATATCATACCAAATACAAATAGTAATGAACTTCTCATCTCATCTCAAAGAAACCTGTGAAAGAAAAACTCACCCTCACGACATGGTCCTCAAAACCCGCAACATGGACAAAGAAACTAGGGCTATCACCACCTGGAAGAAAGAGAAGGTATGAGTTGGTGGCCATATGTCCATCCTCCCACAAGAATGTTGTGGAAAGAAACCCTCCCCTGTGATGATATGGGATTTTGGCACATAGTGATCAACTATGTTTGGGTTCATATAGAAATCCAAAGAGTGAATGGAAGTATACATATAAGATATGAAACACTTTTCCCAAACTATGTGTTCACGAATAGACAACTAGATCACAACACTACCTAATTTATGATATATGTAAATGCACAACACCACATGTCACGCCAAAAACCTATTCATATTTCAAACACATTTAACTATCCATTACCATTCAATTAACCACACCATCCAATTTTTTTCCAAACATTATTAAATAATTATTCATTAATTTTTTCCATTCCTGTCCTGGAGACTACCATTCACATCACACAATGAGAAACACAAATAAAGTTGGACTTGTGAAAATTATTCGAATATTACCCATAAAATCTATAACCATCCTTATTCAAATTCATCCCTCCTAATAAAATCCACACACTACCACATCAATCATCACAAATATTTCCTAACCCAATCGCAGCCCCGCAACACAACACTTCTCATCCTTTACAAAATAAATCAATCCATCAAATTGAGATTCCATTACACCACCCACGCCATGTTATCATTTTCAACCATGCTCAAAACTACACCACAAAACAAAAAAACCAAACAAAATTTCCGATTTAATAAGGCATCCCTTATTTAATTCAACTTGTTAATTCACAGGTTATCACAGCGGATGCATCATCTGGAGAGATCATTTCATTATCCAAATAAATTTTTTTGTAAGCTCCCAACCAAATAAAACACATGAATTAAAAAAATTCATTATTTATGGAATAAATCCAACAAATACCACCATATTTATATATTCATCATGCCCAAACAATCACAAAATCATAATAAATATCAAGGATATAAAAACAATGTAAAAAAACACGTTGCCCAAGTATTTAAATTGACAAATTTCTTATCTTTGATTATGTTCTCATGATCATGAACTACTGGTAAGTTAAAGTAATTACCCCTAACTCATGATCCATAGCAAGGATAAACACAATAAAATTGAAACTCAAAGGGGTTCCAACATTCTTCACATGAGAACAGATCATTTAACGAACTTCCAATCACACCTCACGCAAGTCCATAATCCATCCAAGGATTCCACAACACCACCACATTTAAAAAATTATAAGATAACCCCATTAGTAACATGGGTAAGCAATTGACATAGCATGAAAAGAAAATGTTGGAGAAAATGTGATCTACTAAGAGAAACTGCTACAAAACGTAAGGATAAGGACCCTTTGTTCACCATAGATTTCCAACAAACAATCACCTTGACCAAAGGATTGACGAGTCTAGATGAGTGCTCGATAAACTCCCCCGGGTGCAAAAGGATATAATATAAATGAGATGAAGGATAAAAAAGGTCAAAATTAATGAATTTTCAACAAAAAATATTTTTAAACCACCGGATCAGGGTATTACGTGATGTGTAATCCCCTTTCATGATGTTTAGTATATGGGGTTCTGTTTTCGCTGAAAAAGTGTCCCCTCATGATTTTTGTTATTTTTAAAACTCTAAAATATTAAATCATGTGAAACTCTAAAGACATGATATGGAATATCATTTCACATCATGCAATACTATAACATGACATGTAATCCCCCTTTTCCTTCATTTGGAAACAAATCCTCTCCAAACTCCCTATGAGCCTCCCTCGAACATCTCTAACCACCAAAATTCACAATAATGGATCAACATGACTAATATAGTCACATCAAATACCTATCAAAGGATTCTCATCCTCACGAATCTAAAATCAAGGCCACAAGGAAGAGGGGTCCGAACAAACACTCCATGAGATACATCTCATGGATATCAATACACATGAAACAATGATAACAACAAAATACATCGACATTTTATGATAAAACACCCTTTGATTTTAGAAAGACAGAGTGTAAAACACCACATAAAAGAACACCTCCTTCAACACCTGCTAACTAAACCCTATAACATCAACCTGAATGATAACAGAGCATACCATAGAAGCACAAAAAATACACCAATTGAACATAATAATCTTGGAATTATGTCTTCCATTTCAAGATACTATCCACTCCAAGTATCACTAACACACCCACATTGGTTTAATCACATAATAGTTAATGCATCCTGATTCGGAATTAGGTCCTCTCTTCTGTATATGTCAAGACACTATAATAAATCAATACCAAAGGAACACAACTCATATCATACGAAACACTGTTCAAACGTCTCATTTAAAAACAAAACAAAGAAGGAAACATTCAGAACATCACTGTGTTCTGGGCACACATCTGCATTTATAACTCCCATGTACAATCCTCGAAGCCACCATGCCTCCATTGAACACAATCCAAAGGAATGATATGCCCACATATCACCCTGTCCCGATGATGTTTTATATCTACTAGACATTCAACAAATTTCATGTCATCCTCGATATCCAACTCAACCACATCAATGAAATGAGATTTATAGTGTAGATATTGACAAGACAAGAGATGTGGATGACGTCATGGTCCCTATCTAACTACGGTGCCAACGCCTAGTGATACTCCTACTTGAAAAATTTCTCCATCACCCAAAAGGTTCTAAAAATATTGGAAGATATCCTACCCCCTCTTCCAGACATTGTAACACCCGATGATTTCATAGTATGTTATTTGTTTAAAATAATTCAATAACATGAACTACACGCAACACCGAGTTCAAGCGCACCATGACTTACCAAACACGCCGTTAAAAAGAGGTTATGAATAGTATTAACTAAATTTTAAACTTTATATAATCCTTATAATTTTGGAATCCTTATTATGAGTTTCTTAGACATAATATAAGAACAATTTCATTTTCAGTATTGCACTTTTACCAACTTTTAATAGTGAACCATTTTTAAATCCAAAACTGTAAACTTTTATATCTTCAATTTAAATAAATAAATTTACTTTATAGAATTGGGACATCAAAAATTTTCAATGAAACATCCCATTATTCCACGGTAAACTTTCCTTTGAATAATACAGTAGTGTGTGTTGTACGCAACTTCGAGTTCTAACACACACCACAATCAATCAAACTAGCTGTTATGAATAGTAATACCTAATTTTTGAAATTTTAAAAATTATATCTCTCCAAATGGAATTCATTTTTGTATTCAGAGTATATAATTTAGTCTAAGGTGAAATTTTGGAACTTTTCGGATAATATTTATATTTTAATGAATAGTGAAAATTACTAAATTTTAATTAAAAACAACTTTTTTAATAAAAATTAATTTATATTGATAAATTATGAATTTGAGTGGTTTTAAATTATATTTAGAATATATTTTTAACATTTAATACAATGTTGGAAATTGTACATAATTTCACAATTAAACCGAACAAAAACAAGTGTCAATCTTTTGATAGTTATTATGTCTTAAAAACACCCTATTTTTTGATGACGTAGATTAAATTTTAAATTAATTTATGAAACTGATATGTTTTTAATTTAGTAAAATAGACAATATTTTTGAATTCATAATATCAAATATTGCTTAGGCCTAATTTTAGGTATTTATCTTGAAACATTCATTTTTTGAAGAATAGTGAAACCACTATATGGTAGTTAAAAAAACTGAATTTTTCGTAAAACTTAATTTTACCGCTTATGTGAGTGGAATTTTGAAACTCAAAGAGATATGGTTAATATCAAGGAGTAAAATTTGGTTCATTGAGATGAAAATAATTTTTGATGAATAGTAAATTTTTACTTTTATTTACCACGGTTAAAAGTAAATAGGGTAATTAGGGGTAAAAATGATACTAATATTACCCTAAAACATGTCCTAATTCTATTGGATAAGATTAATTCGACCGAAAAAAACCTTAGGAAAAACATATTATCATTTAGGTCCACTTGGATTAGATTACGACATTTATTATTATTTAATTCAAATAAGAGTTAAAAGAGTTAAAATCAATGTTTATTTACAAAATAATTTTTATTATAGGGTTATACATAAGATAAATTTGATTTTAAATATTAATTACAAAGGTAAAAAAGTTTCCTACATAATTTTATTTTATTTATAATTTTTAGACATGAAATAATTTAATTTATTTATGACCCAATGATGATACATTAATTACCGTAATAGTGAAAAATTAAAATAATTGACATTATAAATACACAAATAAATATAATTTGAGAATTTAAATGAATTACACTAATTTTATAGGTTAATATGACATGTTATTAATGATTTAATTAACTTTTTTCGAAGTAATAATTCTTTTATGATTTCAAAAAAATTAATTTTACAAATAGTGTCAAAATTGACATAAAAGAGTTTTTAAAACAAATGTTATATTATTAATTGATATTCAATTTCTAAAAATCTAAGTATCGGCCAAGGGACTTATATCATGATATTTGTATCATTAATGGAACACTTGGGTGTAGTTTTGATGTATATAGTATGTTTATTAACTATATAATATAAAAATACAAAGTGACATGGTAAATGTCAAACAAATTAACTAAGAGTTAAAACTAAACGATAAGGTTAATATAATGACCCAAACCTGTCTAAATTCTATTTTTTGAGTGGTTTTCGACCCATCCCCACCTCAAAATTTAAATAATACGATTTTTAGCCATTAAAAACTGAATATGTATTTATTATAAAATAATATTTCCAGCTTTTCCAAAGGTGCCCCCACCCCTCTTATAAAAGGGCACTCGCCCTTATCATTAATTCACACCTTAAAAGAAATTTTTCTCTGCCAAACTCTGCCCAAATAATCTCTCAACTTCCCTCAAGTCATCCTTGAGTCCTTCCTTTAGTAAGAAAGCCAACCTATGTAGCCCTTTTGATCAAATCAAATGTAAGAACCCGAAGAATATGTAATGATTTCACCACCCTTTTTCAAGTTCCTTTCTTCTTCCACTTCTTCTTTATTTGTTATTACAATTATAAAATAATAACTCCAGTATCTTATATATAAAGTGATGTTATTATAAATATTTTACAAACATATTCAGTATTCTATCCATTCTTTTAATAACATGTCACCATACGTGCGTACGTACGGCTTACCGTCTCCACGTCATGGTGTAATTGTTATTCAATAAATTATTATTTGGATGGGTATAATAATGATGTGTAATTCATGTAAAAAATAAATATAAAATTATAATGATTCTTTATATATGATATACCATCAAATTATATATTATTTTAATATCAAAAGAATGATATTATCTCTCGTGTGTACGTACGGACTACTGTCACCACGAACGCGATGAGATTCATTCTCCATCGCATCCATTCTAGTATAATACTCATTTTGTGATTAATAATAGTATCTATGGACTTGATATCATTCTAGATATGATTAATATACAACCTATCCATGAAAAACACGTCTTACATAACAAAACATATAAAAGAAAACGAGTAAGTGAACACCCAAAACAACGATAATACTAAGATATTATTAACAAATCAATGTTAAAAGATCATATATGATATATTATTATTGTATATGATTATTGTATAATTTCATAACAATTATTTCACCATTATACAGGATTTTAACCTACCCTCAACAATGGAAATGTACAAGGTAAAGGTTTTTTTCACAATCTCTTCATTATCCGAGATTGTTTATACGTAATAGTCTACTGGGATTTATTTATCATACACATCCATGTTTCTTAAAAATGTATTTCAAAACATTTACACGATTTACAAGAATATGGTTTAAATTCATTTATACCCTTGTTTGACTTTTTATAAGATGTTTATAAAGGAATCTTTCCGTCGTTTTCCAAACAAGGTGCTTTTTTAACCTTTTCGACAGACTTAAAGTAAGAATGTTTTTTAATCTTATACGGTGGGGGCGGCTATTGTCCGCCATTATAAAATCGTCAAAGCTTCCCTTAAAAGATTATAATAATATATTCGCTAAAAATTTATTATTTTATAGATATATGACTCTTAAATGATTTCAAAATAGAAATAGATATTTTTCTAAAAAGAGTTTTGATTTCATCTATGTCCACATACATTGATGGATATTAAGCATATTTGAAGTTGATTTATTATGATACAAAGCATCTATATTTTATTGAAGGTTTTGTGGTATGTTTGACTATAGAAGTTTTATTTTTATACCATTCGTGGTTTATGGATGATTTATTTACATTTCATACGCTAGTTTTAATATGAATGTTTATGTTATATTTAAAACTTTTAATGTGGGAATGCATTGGACTTAATATGTGACGGGTGGAGCCCGCTATATCTCATAGATGAATTGGTAGGTCTCATGAGAAAAACTAGTTTCTTGGAACAACACCTTGACAAAATCTTATTTGTAGTCTTGGCACGAGGCCTTGGCTATGTGGTTATGATAGTCTGGGATTATGCATTCCATCATTATTAAAGTAGTCATTGATATTGCAAGTGAATATTATATTAGTATAATATCCATGTGAATAAGTAAATGGCTCCCCCTGTTATGAATGTTCTCACAAAAATATGTCCTGATGTTCCTGAACTCCGTAGGGAAACTGGAATGACTGATAGTATTACTGTGTCTACTCATCTAGAGTCATCTGACATGGCTGGAACACCAGATTTATTGATGAAACATCCTGATGTAAAGGTGAGTAAGGATTCAAATACCCCTACTTTGCAGAATGCTTCTCGTGTGCAGGAAACCTTAGGAAAAGAAGATCAGAAAAAGAAAGGCTCTGATGACGAATGGCAACATGCTAGAACTCGAAGCCAAAAGAAGAGAGAAAGGAAAGAGCAAATGAAGAGGATGGAAGAAGCTCAAGTGGACAGCTCTGATGAAGATGTAGAATCGCTCCTACAACAAGCCAGGGAGATTGAGGAAACCTATCGTGGAGGAAGAGGAAGAGGAAGAGGACGTAATAACATCAGCCTTTGGAACGAGATGCGAAATAAAGAACGTATCATTGGGGACAAGCTGAGGAAAAAGCTTGGCGCCCCTGAAAATGGGTGATAAGTTTATCTGTTTCATTCCTTTTTTGTACCTCTTTTGGACTTTCTTTTTAATAATAATCCTGGGCTTTTGCCCTTTAAAAAAAAAAGTAAATGGCATTATTTCATTTTATTTTTTCCATACTATGTTGAAGTTCATGTTTAAAAGGCTTTTGTTTTAGTTATACATTTCTTTAAATGTTTATTATTATTTATGAAAGCTTCCGCTATATTGTTATCCTTACTGGGCATTTGAGCTTACCCCTTTTCTATGTTTTATTTTTCCCAGGATGTGAAGAAGTAAATTATGAATGACCTGCAAGGATAGTATGAGGGGATAAGAGTGTGGACTATTGAGACTATGTTGTTGTAGTTTTTATTTTTATGATGTAATTTAACACATTATGAATATATCTAGTGTTTCCATGGCTACTAAACTAATTAGTCTTTTGAGATTTGATCTTTCTTGTGATCATGCCAATGTTATGTAATAATGCACTGACTCTAGGTAACTGGGGTCGGGGCGTTATAGTTGGTATTAGAGAAAGTTTACTACAAACCTTGGAAGCTATATTTATATAAACTCTGATTAGAGCACATATAATTAAGATGGACTTTGAGGATTAGTATAGAAGAACTTCCTATAATTTCGGTATTGTAGATATTTTGTGAGTTTTACGAAATATACATCCCTCCCTGGATACGAGAAGGTAGAAGCGGCTCTGGCACAGATGTACCTAGGGGTAATACCCAAAAACACCACGTTGAGCTAGACTCGAATGGGAACTGGTGCACGACAACAGGCCTTGCTGCACTCTTGGATACGACACTCCCGAGGGATAAGCATAGGATAATTCTCATTTTCTTTACAAACCATTATGAAGGGTTTATGAGTATATACTTTTTCAAAGGAGACATTTTTATGATTGTGGATTATATCCATAAACTATTTAATTTATGTTATGTGTTTTACAAGTTTGGGATTATGTATTGTTATTCATAATCTAATCTAGTGTATGACATTATTTAGAAATGGCACCCGGTAGAAGGAACGAGAACTCCAGCAATGCACATGATACAAAGAGAAAGAAGTATCATATCTTTCATTGTCTTAGGCCATAATTTATAAGATTAATAGTCTCCCATGTATTATCATCATATGAAAAAATAATATCATGTGTTGATAAGATTAATAAAGAGTTTACTGAATACTATGGATTTGATGGGAAGAAAGAGAAGAAAAGGATGGAAGAGAGAAAGATGGATAAAGGGAAGAGGGAAAAATAATAATTTTCCCATATATGATAACTGTGGGATGAAACACCATGGAACTTACCTGAAAGAAATGGGAGTTTGTTATAAGTGTGGAGGAAAAGGGCACAAAGTACGTGACTAAAAGGGTAAGAAAATGGTTTGAAATGTAAAATGATTCATTTGCAAGGAGTTTGGACACCACGCGAACCTATGTCCCAGTCATCATACTCTGACAGAAATGATGATATTGGATAATAATCAAATTATGATACTACCACATATGAAGAGGAATGATTAGAGTTCTTATGTTGATTATGTCATTTGAGTGTTGTATCAATAATGTACTTGTTATAATAATTATGGAGTATATAAGGATTGTACTACAGTACTATTTCATTAAGGACTTGAGATTATGTGGAACAAAGAAACGTGACTCAATATTAGGTTATATTTTTGGAAAATATATGGTTGAGAGAAAGATAAACCATAATATGGTTCTGATACCGAGGTAGTGATTTTAGAATAATACATGATTGATTTGGATAAATTATATTGGATACTCTTGACTACCTTGAAACTAATTAATGATTTGTATATTCAATCATTGTTGGGGTTTACAACATTTTTGGATTGAAGGAGTATATCTATTATTCTTTAAGGAATAAGGGATCATGAATGTAATAAATAAGGTTTTATGGTAATTCAGGATGTTGCATTGTTTTTAAAGAATACATGATGAAGGTGATCACATGTTATTACGTGGAAAAAAGGATCTTCATTGTGTTTAACTTCCTTATAAATTTTGGACTGATGTATTTTTGATAGTTCTGGTTTGGAATATTTTGGATTTCCATAAAAGGACAACTCGGAGGTCGGGCGGCAACCCGTCACATCGGGCAAGGCCGCGAGACTTGAACCCACAACCGAAGGGTGACAAGGTTGTATAACCTACCACTAACCCACATGATGTCCTGGATTGAATAATTTCGTTTTTTAATGGGTCTTCTAGATGAATTATAAATTCATTTTTTTAACCCTATACGGATAGGATATATAGAATATTATTTTTAAGTTCTATTATATTTTAGAGTGAAAGATGAGTTTGTGGTAGAACTTAGTTAAAGGATGAGACTCTACTTTCAAGTATATATTTTTATTCTTATCTTATTCAATGAAGAAATTAATTCTTATACATTAGTGAAGGGATATTAAAACAAAAAAATGTGTTATCATAATACCAAATGTTTTTCTGAACCGATGGTATTTTAAATCATCATAGATTGATGAATTTAAGGACCTAAATTTTACACTTGTTTGTGATTGATGAAATCAATCACTACTTATAAATATTTACATTTTCCCTTCAATTATATGTCTCTAATTGACAACAATGTTCTCTGAATAGAGATCATTATTTTGTGGTGACCATTTCATTTCTCTTTTCCTCTTATTAAGACTAAATTTTATCTACCCAATTTCCGATGTGGGTTTTCCCACAAAGATATTTTCTATATTCAACCTTTTATTTTCGAAAAACAGTTTAAAATTGTGAGGACACAATTTATTAAAGGAGGGGAGAATGTAACACCACAATATTTCATAGTGTGTTATTTCTTTAAAATAAATCAATAACTTGCACTATATGCAACACCGAGTTCAAGCGCACCATGACTTACCAAACAAGACGTTCAAAAGTGGTTATGAATAGTATTAACTAATTTTTAAACTTTATATAATCCTTATAATTTTAGAATCTATATTATGAGTTTCTTAGACATAATGTAAGAACAAATTCATTTTTAGTATTGCACTTTTACAAACTTTTAATAGTGAACCCTTATTAAATCCAATATTTTAAAATTTTATGTATTCAATTTAACTAAATAAATTTACTTTTTAGAATGGGGACATCAAAATTTACAATGAAACATCCCATGCTTCCACGGTACACATTACTTTGAATAATACAGTAGCGTGTGTTGTACGCAACTTCGAGTTCTAACACACACCACAACCAATCAAACTAGCCGTTATGAATAGTAATAACTACTTTTTGAAATTTTATAAATTTTATCTCTCCAAATGGACTTCATTTTTGTATTCGGAGTATCTAATTTAGCCTAAGGTGAAATTTTAGAACATTTCGGATAACATTTATATTTAGATGAATAGTGAAAATTACTAAATTTTAATTAAAGATATCTTTTTTAATCAAAATACTTTATATTGATAAATAATGAATTCAAGTGGTTTTAAAGTATATTTAGAATATATTTTTACAATTTAATACAATTTTGGTCATTGTACATAATTTCACAATTAAACCAGACATAAACAGGTTTCAATCTTTTGATAGTTATTATCTCTTAAAAACACGCTATTTGTTTGGACTATGAGGATTAATTTTTAATTTAATTAATGAAAATGATATATTTTGAATTTGGTAAAATAGACATCATTTTTTAATTCATAATATCAAATATATATTAGGCCTAATTTTGGTATTTTTCTGGAAACTTTCATTTTTTGATGAATAGTGAAACCACTAAGTGGTAGTTAAAAAAACTGAATTTTTCATAAAGCATAATTTTACATCTTCTGTGAGTGGAAATTCAAAAATCCGAGAGACACGGTTAATATCAAGGAGTAAAATGTGGTTCATTGTGATGAAAATAATTTTTTTTGAATAGTAACTGTTTACTTTTATTTACCACAGTTAAAAGTAAATAGGGTAATTAATGGTAAAAATGATATTAATATTACCCTAAAACATGTACTAATTCTATTGGATAAGCTTAATTCGGCCAGAAACAACCTTAGGAATAAAATATTATCATTTAGGTCCACTTGGATTAGATTAGGGCATTTATTATTAATTAATTCAAAGAAGAGTTAAAAGAGTTAAAATCAATGTTTATTTACTAAATAATTTTTATTATAGGGTTATTCTAGAGGTAAATTCTATTTTAAATATTAATTAGGAATATAAAAAGATTTCCTACATAATGGTAGTTTATTTAAAATTTTAAGACATTAAATAATTTAATTTATTTATGACCCAATGATGATACAGTAATTAACATAATAGTGAAAAATTAAAATAATTGATATTATAAATACACAAATAAAAATAATTTGAGACTTTTTATGAATTAAACTAATTATCTAGGTTAATATGACATGTTAGGAATGATTTAATTAACTTTGTTCGAAGAAATAATTCTGTTATGATTTCACAAAAATCAATTTTCCAAATAGTGTCAAAATTGACATAAAAGAGTTTTTAAAACAAATATTATATTATTAATTGATATTCAATTTCTAAAAATCTTAGTATCGGCCAACGGACTTATATCATGATAGGTGTATCATTAATGGAACACTTGGGGGTAGTTCTGAGGTATATAGTATGTTTATTAACTAAATAATATAAAAATACAAAGTGACATGGTAAATGTCAAACAAATTAACTAAGAGTTAAAACTAAAAGATAAGGTTAATATAATTACCCAAACCTGTCTAAATTCAATTTGTTGAGTGGTAATTTATTAAAAAATAATATTTCTAGCTTTTCTAAAGGTGCCCCTCACCCCTCTTATAAAAGGGCACTCACCCTTCTCATTAATTCACACCTTAAAAGCCATTTGTCTCGGCCAAAATATGCACAAATACTCTCTCAACATCCCTCAATTCATCCTAAGGGCCTTACATTAGTCAGAAATCCAACACAAGGATCCCTTTTGATCAAATCAAAAGTAAGAACCCGAAGAAGAGGTAATGATTTCACCACCCTTTTTCAAGTTCCTTTCTTCTTCCACTTCTTCCTTCTTTGTTATTACCATTATAAAATAATAAATCCAGTATCTTATATACAAAGTGATTTTATTATAAATATTTTACAACCATATTCAGTATTCTATCCATACTTTGAATAACATGTCACCATACGTGCGTACGTATGGCTTACCGTCTCCACGTCATGGTGTAATTGTTATTCAATAAATTATTATTTGGATGGTTATAATAATGATGTGTAATTTCTGTAAACAATAAATATAACATGATAATGATTCTTTATATATTATATACCATCCAATTATATATTATTTCAATATCAAAAGGATGATATTATCTCTCGTGTGTACGTACGGACTACCGTCACCACGAACGCGATGAGATTCATTATCCATCGCATCCATTAAAGTCTAATACTCATTTTATGATTAATAATAGTATCTCAGGACTTGATATCATTCTGGATATGATTAATATACAACCTATCCATGAAAAACACGGCTTACATAACAAGACATATAAAAGAAAATGAGTAAGTGAACACCCAAAACAACGATTATACTAAGATATTATTAACAAATCAATGTTAAAAGATCATATATGATATCTTATTAATGTATATGATTCTTGTATAATTTAATAACAATTATTCAACCATTATAAAGGATTTTAACCTACCCTCAACCAAGGAAAAGTACACAGTAACGGTTTATTTTTCAATCTCCTCATTATCCGAGATTGTTTATACGTAATAATCTACTGGGATTTCTTTATCATACACATCCATGTTTCTTAAAAATGTATTTCAAAACATTTTTACATTTTACAAGAATATGGTTTAAAGTCATTTATACCCTTATTTGACTTTTAATAAGAGGTTTATAAAGGAATCTTTCCATCGTTTTCCAAACAAAGTTCTTTTTTAACCTTTTCGACAGACTTAAGGTAAGAATGTTTTTTAAACTTATACGGTGGCGGCGGCTATTGTCCGCCGTTATAAAATCGTCAAAGCCTCCCTTAGAATATTATAATAATATATTCAAAGAAAATGTATTCTTTTATAGATATATGACTCTTAAATGATTTCAAAATAGAAAGAGATATTTCTTTAAAAAGAGTTTTGATTTCATCTATGTCAACATACATTGATGGATTTTAAGCTTATTTGAAGTTGATTTATTATGATACAAAACATCTATATTGTATTGAAGGTTTTGTGATATGTTTGACTGTAGATGTTTTATTTGAATACCATTCGTGGTTTATGGATGATTTATTTACATTTATTATGCTAGTTTTAATATGAATGTTTATGTTATGTTTAAACCTTTCCATGTGGGAATGCAATGGACTTAATATGTGACGGGTGGAGCCTGCTATAGCTCATCGATGCATCGGTAGGCCTCATGAGACAAACTAGTTTCATGGCACAAGGCCTTGACAAAATCTTATCTGTAGTCTTGGCACGAGGCCTTGGCTATGTGGTTATGATATTCTGGCATTATGCATCCCATCATTATGAAAGTAGTCATTGATATTTCATGTGAATATTCAATTAGTATAATATCCATGTGAATAAGTAAATGGAATTATTTCATTTTATTTTTGTCATACTATGTTGAAGATTATGTTTAAAAGGATTTTGTTTTAGTTATACATTGCCTTAAATGTTTATTCTTATTTATGAAAGTTTCTGCTATATTGTTATCCTTAATGGGCATTTGAGCTTACCCCTTTTCTATGTTTTATTTTTCCCAGGATGTGATGAACTAAATTATGAATGAACTGCAAGGATAGTATGAGGGGATAAGTGTGTGGACTATATAGACTATATTGATGTAGTTTTTATTTTTTTTATGTAATTTAACACTTTATGAATATATCTAGTGTTTCCATGGCGACTAAACTAATCAGTCTTTCGACATTTGATCTTTCTTGTGATCATATCAATGTTATGTAATAATGCACCGACTCTAGGTAACTGGGGTCGGGGCGTTATATTTGGTATCAGAGGAAGTTTACTACAAACCTTGGATGCAAGATTTAGATAAACTCTGATTTGAGCACATAGAATTAAGCAGGACTTTGAGGATTAGTATAAAAGAACTTCCTATATTTTTAGTATTGTAGAGATTTTGTGAGTTTTACGAGCAATACATCGTTGTCTGGATACGAGCAGGTAGAGGTGGCTCTGGCACAGATATACCTAGGGGTAAAACCCGAAAACACCACTTTGAGCTAGACTCTAATGGTAACTGGTGCACGACAATGGGTCTTGCTGCACTCTTGGATACGACACACCCGAGGGATAAGATTAGGATAGATATCATTTTCTTTACAAACCATTATGAAAGGTTTATGAGTATATACTTCCTCAAATGAGACATTTTTATGATTATGGATCATATACATAAACTATTTAATTTATGTTATGTGTTTTACATGTTTGGGATTAGGTATTGTTAATCATAAACTAATCTAGTGTATGACATTGTTTAGAAATGGAGCCCGGTAGAAGGAATGAGAATTCCAGCAATGCACATGATTCAAAGAGAAATAAGGATCATATCTTTCATGGTCTTAAGCCAGAATTTATAAGATTAGTAGTCTCCCATGTATTATCATCATATGAAAAAGTAATATCATGTGTTGATAAGATAAGTAAAGAGTTTACTGAATACTATGGCTTTTATGGGAAGGAAGAGAAGAAAAGGATGGAAGAGAGAAAGATGGATAAAGGGAAGATGGAAAAAGAAGAACTTTCCCATATTTGATAACTTTGGGATGAAACACCATGGAACTTGCCTGAAAGGAATGGTTGTTTGTTATATGTGTGGAGGAAACGGGCACAAAGTACATGACTGAAAGGGTAAGAAAATGGTTTCAAATGTACAATGCTTCATTTGCAAGGAGATTAGACACTACGCGAACATATGTCTCAGTAATCAGACTATGCCGCAAATGATGATATTGGATAATAATCAAATTATGATACAGCCACAGATGAAGAGGAATGATTAGAGTTCTTATGTTGATTATGTCATTTGAGTGTTGTATCAACAATGTACTTGTTATAATAATTATGGAGTATATAAGGATTGTACTGTAGTACTATTTCATTAAGGACTTGAGATTATGTGGAAAAAAGAAAAGTGACTCAATCGTAGGTTAAATTTTTGGAAAATATTTGGTTGAGAGAAAGATAAACCATAATATGGTTCTGATACCGAGGTAGTGATTTTAGAATAATACATGATTGATTTGGATAAATTATATTTGATATTCTTGACTACCTTGAAACTGATTAATGATTTATATATTCAATCATTGTTGGGGTTTACAACATTTTTGGATTGAAGGAGTATATCTATTATTCTTTAAGGAATAAGGGATCATGAATGTAATAAATAAGGTTTTATGGTAATTCAGGTTGTTGCAGTGTTTTAAAAGAATACATGATGTAGGTGATCACATGATATTACGTGGAAAAAAGGATCTTCATTGTGTTTACCTTCCTTATAAATTTTGGACTGAAGTATTTTGGATAGTTCTAGTTTGGATTATTTTGGTTTTCCATAAAAGGAAAACCCTGAGGTCGGGCGGCAACCCGTCACATCGGGCAAGGCCGCGAGACTTGAACCCACAACCGAAGGGTGACCAGGGTGTATAACCTACCACTAACCCACGTGATGTCCGGGATTGAATAATGTCATTTTTTAATGGTTATTCTAGATTATTTATAAATTCATTTTTTAACCCTATACAAATAGGATATATAGAATTTTATTTTTAAGTTCTATTATATTTTAGAGTGAAAGATGAGTTTGTGGTAGAACTTAGTTGAAGGATGGGACACTACTTGTCAAGTATATATTTTTCTTCTTCTCTTATTTAATGAAGAAATTAATTCTTATACTTTAGTGAAGGGATCTTAAAACAAAAAAACGTGTTATCCTAATACCATATGTCTTGCTGAACCGATGGTATTTTAAATCATCAAAGATTGATGAATTTAAGGCCCTCAATTTTACACTTGTTTGTGATTGATAAACTCAATCACTACCTATAAATTTTTACGTTTTTCCCCAATTATATGTCTCTAATTGACACAAATTTTCTCCGAATAGAGATCATAATTTGGTGGTGACCCTTTCATTTCTCTTTTCCACTTATTAAGACTAAATTTTATCAACCCAATTTCCGATGTGGGTTTTCCCACAAATATATTTTCTATATTCAACCTTTTATTTTCGAAGAACAATTTCAAATTGTGAGGACACAATTTATTAAAGGAGGGGAGAATGTAACACCACAAGATTTCATAGTGTGTTATTTCTTTAAAATAATTCAATAAATTGCACTACATGCAACACTGAGTTCAAGCGCACCATGACTTACCCAACAAGCTGTTCAAAAGAGGTTATGAATAGTATTAACTAAAATTTAAACTTTATATAATCCTTATAATTTTTGAATCCATATTATGAGTTTCTTAGACATAATGTAAGAACAAATTCATTTTTAGTATTGCACTTTTACCAACTTTTAATAGTGAACCCTTTTTAAATCCAATATTTTAAAATTTTATATATTCAATTTAACTAAATAAATTTTAATTTTAGAATGGGGACATCAAAATTTACAATCAAACATCCCAATCTTCCACGGTACAATTTCCTTTGAATAATACAGTAGCGTGTGTTGTACGCAACTTCAAGTTCTAACACACACCACAACCAATCAAACTAGCCGTTATAAATAGTAATAACTACTTTTTGAAATTTTATAAATTTTATCTCTCCAAATGGACTTCATTTTTGTATTCGGAGTATCAAATTTAGGCTAAGGTGAAATTTTAGAACTTTTCGGAGAACATTTATATTTAGATGAATAGTGAAAATTACTAAATTTTAATTAAAGACATATTTTTTAATAAAAATAATTCATATTGATAAATAATGAATTTGAGTGGATTTAAAGTATATTTAGAATATATTTGTACCATTTAATACAATTTTGGCCATTGTACATAATTTCACAATTAAACCGCACATAAACAAGTGTCAATCTTTTGATAGTTATTATCTCTTAAAAACACGCTATTTGATTGGACTACGGGGATAAATTTTTAAATTAATTAATGCAACTAATATGTTTTGAATTTGGTAAAATAGAAATCATTTTTTAATTCATAATATCAAATATAGCTTAGGCCAAATTTTGGTATTTTTCTGGAAACATTCATTTTTTGATTAATAGTGAAACCACTAAGTGGTAGTTAAAAAAACTGAATTTTTCATAAAACATAATTTTACCTATTCTGTGAGTGTAAATTCGAAAATCCGAGAGACATAGTTAATATCAAGGAGTCAACTTTGGTTCATTGAGATGAAAATAATTTTTTTTGATTAGTAACTGTTTACTTTTATTTACCACATTTAAAAGTAAATAGGGTAATTAAGGGTAACAATTATATTAATATTACCATAACACATGTCCTAATTCTATTGGATAAGCTTAATTCGGTCAAAAACAACCTTAGGATTAAAATATTATCATTTAGGTCCACTTGGATTAGATTAGGACATTTATTTTTAATTAATTCAAAGAAGAGTTAAAAGAGTTAAAATCAATGTTTATTTACTAAATAATTTTTATTATAGGGTTATACATAAGATAAATTTGATTTTAAATATTAATTAGAAAGATAAAAAGCTTTCCTACATAATAGTATTTTATTTATAATTTTTAGATAATAAATAATTTAATTTATTTATGACCCAATGATGATACAATAATTACCGTAATAGTGAAAAATTAAAATAATTGATATTATAAATACACAAATAAATATAATTTGAGACTTTTTATGAATTAAACTAATTTTCTAGGTTAATATGACAAGTTAGGAATGATTTAAGTAACTTTTTTCGAATTAATAATTCTGTTATGATTTCAAAAAAATCAATTTTCCAAATAGTGTCAAAATTTACATAAAAGAGTTTTAAAACAAACATTATATTATTAATTGATATTCAATTTCTAAAAATATTAGTATCGGCCATGGGACTTATATAATGATAGGTGTATCATTAATGGAACACTTGGGGTAGTTTTTAGGTATATAATATGTTTATTAACTATATAATATAAAAATACAAAGTGACATGGTAAATGTCAAACAAATTAACTAAGAGTTAAAACTAAATGATAAAGTTAATATAATGACCCAAACCTGTCTAAATTCTATTTTTTGAGTGGTTTTAGACCCATAACCACCTCAAAATTTAAATAATCCACTTTGGATCCATTATAAACTGAAAATGAATTAATTATAAAATAATATTTCTAGCCTTTCCAAAGGTGCCCCTCACCCCTCTTATAAAAGGGAACTCACCCTTCTCATTAATTCACACCTTAAAAGACATTTTTCTCGGCCACACTCTGCCCAAATACTCTCTCAACTTCCCTCTATTCATCCTAGAGGCCTTCTTTTAGTATGAAAGCCAACCCAAGTAGCCCTTTTGATCAAATCAAAAGTAAGAACCCGAAGAAGAGGTAATGATTTCACCATCCTTTTTCAAGTTCCTTTCTTCTTCCACTTCTTCCTTATTTGTTATTATCATTCTAAAATAATAACTCTAGTATCTAATATATAATGTAATGTTATTATAAATATTTTACAACCATATTCAGTATTCTATCCATCCTTTGAATAACATGTCACTATACGTGCGTACGTATGGCTTACCGTCTCCACATCATGGTGTAATTTTTATTCAATAAATTATTATTTGGATGGGTATAATAATGATGTGAAATTAATTTAAATAATAAATATAACATGATAATGATTCTTTATATATGATATAAAATCCAATTATATTTTATTTTAATATCAAAAGAATGATATTATCGCTCGTGCGTAGGTACGGTCTACCGTCTCCATGAACGCGATGAGATTCATTCTACATCGTATCCATTCAAGTCTAATTCTCATATGATGATAAATAATAGTATCTAAGGACTTGATATCATTCTGGATATTATTAATATACAACCTATGCATGACAAACACGGACTATGTAACAAAAAATATAAAATAAAATGAATAAGTTAACACACGAAACAACGATAATACTAAGATATTAATAACAAATCAATGTTAAAAAATCATATATGAACTCATATTAATGTATAAGATTTATGTATAATTTAATAAAAATTATTTCACCATTATACATGATGATAACATACCCTCTACCAAGTAAAAGTACACGGTAAGGGTTTATTTCGCAGTCTCTTCATTATCCGAGGTTGTTTTTACGTAATAATCTACTAGGATTTCATTATCATCCACATCAATGATTATTAAAAATGTATTTCAAAACATTTGTACTATTAACAAGAATATGGGTTAAAGTCATTTATACCCTTTTTTGACTTTTTATAAGAGGATTATCAAGGAATCTTTCCGTAGTTTTCCAAATAAGGTCCTTTTTTAACCTTTTTGACAGAATTAAGGTAAGAATGTTTTTTTAACTTATACGGCGGTTACGGCTATTTTCCACCGTTATAAAATCATCGAAGCTTCCCTTACAAGATTATCAGAATATTTTCAAATAAAATGTTTTATTTTTTAGATATATGACTCTTAAATTATTTCAAAATAGAAAGAGATATTTCTCTTAAAAGAGTTTTGATTTCATCTATGTCAAAATCCTTTGATGGATTTTAAGTTTATTTGAAGTTGATTTATTAGGATAAAAAACTTCTATATTTTATTGAAGGTTTTTTGATATGTTTGACTGTAGAGGTGTTATTTTTATACCATTTTGTGGTTTATGGATGAAGTATTTACATTTCGTATGCTAGTTTTAATACGAATGTTTATGTTATGTTTAATCCTTTTCATATGGGAATGCATTGGACTTAATATGTGACGGGTGGAGCCCTCTATAGCTCCCCAATGCATCGTTATTTCTCATGAGACGAACTAGTGTCTTGGCACAAGGCCTTGAAAAAATCTTATTTTTAGTCTTGGCATTAGGCCTTGGCTATGTGGTTATGATAGTCTGGCATTATGTATTCAATCATTTTGAAAGTTGTTATTGATATTTCATGTGGTTATTCTATTAGTATAATATCCATGTGAATAATTAAATGGCATTATTTCATTTTATTTTTTCCCTATTATGTTGAAGTTCAAGTTTAAAAGGCTTTTGTTTTAGTTATACATTTCCTTAAATGTCTATTATTATTTATGAATGTTTCCGCTATATTGTTATCCTTTATGGGCATTTGAGCTCACCCCTTTTCTAAGTTTTATTTTTTCCAAGATGTGAACAAGTAAATTATGAATGAACTGCAAGGAAATTATGAGGGGATAAGAGTGTGGAATATTCAGACTATGTTGTTGTAGTTTTCATTTTTATGATGTAATGTAAAACTTTATGAATATATATAGTGTTTCTAAGGATACTAAACTAACCGGTCTTTCGAGATTTGATCTTTCTTGTGATCATGCCAATGTTATGTATTAATGCACCGACTCTAGGTAACTGGGTCGAGGCGTTACAGACCTCCTCTACCCATGTCATGGGGAAACCTTTAAGATCACATTAGATTCATCCCTATAATATATGGTCCCCCTCCTGTGGTCGACATATGACTTCTTCCAGTCTTTCGTCACCAACATCTTTTCTGAAAATGATGAACCTTCTCAATCATGATTTGCAGTACCATGGTATATGTATAACAGAGACACTGAAAACATTTTCTTCTTAATTACTAGAAGACATGTAATGAACCTCCTTCTTCATGTAGTAGAAAGGGATGAAAGGTTCCATGACCTTCTTTCTTCGAGATGAAAGAGCAATAATAACCTCTGATTCCTACCTCTATAAGTCCCTTGGTTGACAAATAGCCCCAAGAGATTTTATATTTATTCACAAAATGGGAGGTCTTAATGTTTTTAATTAAAATAATATGGGTAGATAAGATGGAACATCCTAAAAAACTCTAATAAATAGATTTAATTGAAACCAAAATCCAACCCACATGTATGTTTAAAAAAACAGCTATAAAGTATAAGAAAAATCCGACCAAGAATTCCAAAATAACTGATCTAAGAAGTGGCATGAAAACTATCCCAACATCCATGATAGTATGGTCCATAATGGTCAATGTTGTCTTGTTGGATAGAAGAAAATAGTTTCATATATGTAGGGTGAGAATACAAGTATACTCAGTCAGAAAGACCAATGTCTTCCATGAACAAGTGGGAGAAGCATACTAATTACCCATTGAGAAATTGTAGAAACCAAAAATAAACTATCAAGGAAAACACTCCATCCCTTCTTCATGAAGGTATTATCACCAAAAAACAAATGTCATGAAAATTAATATAATAAGAACATTGATGTTTTGCGTACACTGCACTAATTACTACTTGTTAATATCTCATCTCTAATGGTGAACGTTCTGATGCAACTGCACTCTTACACAATCCGCACTGTCACAACCCACTCGCAGATGCTTGGGCCACATATATTGTCCCATAACCTAGGAATTTGATGCTCACCACATCACACCAACAAGAACCTGGGCCTCAACCATATCACATACTTCCCATAAACACCTAGTCCATAAAATGAAACCTCATCCCAAAAACACTTGGGAAATAAAAAAGAAATCTCATCCCAAAGGGACATGAGAATCATACCTCACCCATATAACATGTATCATACAACAGGTGTTATAATTTAAGACATTATAACCCATAAACCGATTAAGGATCCTCATGACATCATAGCCTACCTGAAGGGTCTTTGGAGAACAATTCATAGAAGAGTGAGTAATGAAGCACCAATAAATAGCCACCCATCATCCCAAACAGATATTGGGAAAAAAAATCTCTCCTATGAAATGGGGGTGTTCAGCACATAGTACTGAACACAGGTTGGGTGTGAATAGAAATCACAAGTAAATTCAATTTTATATATACACCAAGGAGTCATCCAAACCTATGGGTTTTCAAAACATTAAATCTGCCCATTCCAAACCTCTATTGCTACTCCCTCTAAATACAATACCACACGACTAACCACAATCTCAAACCACATCCCTAGCCAGATCATTTTACCAATATTCATTATCTATTATGAAATTCATTTTCTTATTCCTATAGTTCCCTAGAAACTACCATCCACAATACATAATAAGACACACAACATAATACATATAAATAAAACATAACCACAACAACCACAACAATCCCAAGAAACCTCGAGTAAAGAACTCATATGAAGAAACACCATACTTCTTCAAATTGATACCTATTAATACATCCTATGAAACAGAACAACCACCCGTCCTAGCAACACCCAAAAAATCCTACAGCACAACCAACATACAATAGATTTAAATCCCATTAGACAAACACTCCCTCCCCAAACAATAGAACACAACCCGGATGTAGTCCCACTACACAAAAATTTTATACACTCCACAATCAATCAGTCCCTCAACCTAAGATTCCATCACAACAATAGTACCACCCCAAAAAAATAAATTCTCTTATCAACACCACCAAAACACATGAATAAATAACAAGTCCGAACAGAACCGCACATTGCACAAAACCACACGAAAAAAGAAAGAAATATTCAGATTTAGTAAACACTAGTTCTTTTGGTCAACATTGATAATTCAGGGGTTATTACAACACATGTTCAAATCTATGGAATACATTTATTTAACTTAGTATATGTGATTATCTATATTTCCATATTTATATGCATCCAATAGAGGATCAACATGAAGTATTCACAAATCCTCGTGGGGGCCTAAACAAAGACTACCAATGAAAATTATTTAACAGAGTCTTACAACCCATAAAATTAACAATATCAATCAGAAATATAATAAGAAGCAGTATGATCATCACCAAAATCTTACCCTACCACCAATTATTAATATTATAACACATAGATCCCCTACCCATTTTCTATCATCCTCTTTTCCGATCACACCCTGGATTATTTCCATGAAGAACACCATGAAGTCGGCCTCTACCAGCACCGTCTCCCCTCGATGTAGTTGGGGGAATCTATCCCTAATGTTGAAATATCTTAGCTCGAAATTACTGTTATGGCGGGTGCCAAACCATTCCACCTCCACCATACTAATATCGAACTAGGAACTTTCTCTGATGATTTTGACATCCTCCATAATCAATACACCTCAATCCCAAATTTATGGAAAAAATATGAGGACTATAAGGTTGTAACTGGAATGGGTGAGGTCAACTCCCTGCTAGTTGAAACCTCATAGGCCATATCACTTGTGACCGGATATTAGTATCCTTCCCTTTGAAGAACAATGATATCTTCCCTCTCGCGATGAACATACTCATGAGTGAATCTGCTCAACCACCTCCACCTTCTTATGGATCTATAAGTATTTATGTAAGGTGAACAGAGTAAATATGTACTGATGTGAAAGATGAAGTGCTTCTTTGTAGCATCTTTCTCGAGTCTCATAAGCTATAATGATATCCAGAGCAAAGCGAAGTAGATCCATGAACATGATCCCAAACTCCCGTTACAACATAATCCCCTAATATAGGTAGAGTATGTCCTACCTCATCACATTCTACAGGGTTGAAGAAAGGAATTCTGCCTGTAATCCTTCTCAAAATCATCCCACAAAATATCAACCTCATTCCTCTTTCCCAAGTACAACATCCTCCACTTACGCAAATCTCCACATATCTCGCTCACTATTAGGGGAACCCAATACTCTGTCAGATCCTGGATCAAATTGGATGTGATCAGAAGATCCTGGACCCAAATCTCCATCTCCATATTAGAAACAATAAGATCATTCATGCCCAAAATAATCCACTTGAATGATTGTAGTGTATTCTTCCACTGATCTTCCTCCTCTGCTTGGTGAACCCTCCATCGATCAACCAGATTAGCCAGTAGAGCATCCACTTCCTACACTTCATGCGGACGATGATAGGGTTCCATAGAAGAAAAAGTAAACAAAGAACACCTAAGATAAAATAGTATGGATTTTTTTACGATTTTTATTAACTAATTATTTATTTTTAGTTCAATGAAATACCCAATTCAAAATGAAAAACAATCATTATGATTCATGTACCATTACTAGGATTTCTACCATGTAAGAAATGTCACCTAACTAGGTCATTCTGTAGGCTCGAAGTCCTTGTGTTGGATCATGGGGGGGGGCGTAAAATCATGTTTCCATGCTAGTATTACATGGCCTATGTCATGAAATAGTATCATTTAACAGAGTTTCCCTACCAACCCATGGAATCCTCACTGTTCATAACATTGAACTCCACAATATCTCTCAACCATCAGCTCTGATAGAATTCTGTGACAACCCACCTTCTTCAAGAAGGAGAAAGGTATGAAATCTTCCATTACCATAATTATTCAAGATCATAATGAGATAATGACCCCTTATTCCCTCCACCTGTAGTCCTTGGGGTGGTTACTAGCACCAATGGTGTGTTTATATTCTCAAAAAATGGGAGAAATTAACCTTTTTAAAGAAAACCAGATCAGTATATAAGATGGTCCAACCCAAACAACTCTATGAAATAGATATAATGGAATCTTAAATCCAAACCACATCCATGTTTTAAAAAAAATATTGTATGATGTATAGGAATAAAAAAAATAAAATTCCAAAAGAACACAACTATGTAGAAACACATGAACTGCCCCAAACTCCGAGCTAGTATGGTCCAGCGTGACCCACATAGTCCTCACGGAAACATAAAAGGAATTTTATATACATATGGTGAACATAAAAGTATACACAATATGAAAATCCAAAGTCTCTCATGCACTGGTGGGAGAAGCATACTAATGCCCCTATAAGAAACAAGAGAAACCAACAGAACCTAACAATGAAAAGAATCGATCCAAACCTCACAAAAACAAACTCAGTAAACAATGATATTCAACCAAAACTATATAATAAACACAAATATGTTTTGGGTACCCTAATCCACCTCCAAATGGTTAACTTCTCATCCTTAACGGAAAACGTCCTAACGCTACCACGGTCTTCCACAAGCCCTACTATCAAAACCCGCATGTACACTCCGAGCCTTAGAGCTTGTTCAACAACTAGGGAATACAAAGCACACTAAATCTTGACCAAAAAAACCTAGTCCAAAACCACATCACATCCCACCCATAGAAAGCAAGTCCACAAATAGAAATCTCATCTGGAATACATCTAGGAATGCATAACACATCTCATCCCCAAAGACACCTGGGATGCATACCACGCTCGCATAACATTTATCATAAATCGAGTATTATACTACAACACATTATAGACCACACACTGATTAATGTTCTACCAGCTATCAAAACATGCATGATCGGTCTTTGGTAATCAATTCCTAGATGAGGGAGCAAGGAAGAACAAAAAACCTTCCACTTGTCATCAAACTAAAATGTTGCAAAATTCACCCCCTGAAATGGTGGTTTTTGATATGTAGTCCTCAACAAGGGTGGGATGCGTATAAAAATCATAAGGAAATACATGTATATATATAAACCAAATTTTGAAACCAAATTTTGGGTTTTAAAAAAATAAACATCCCAAATAAACAACCTTTGATGCTATATCTAAATGCACAACCACATGAACGACCACAGTCTTAAACCACATCCCCACCTAGTTCATTTAACCAATATTAATTATTAATTAAGAAATTAATTTTTTCATTTCATCACTACCAATGTAACTACTATACACAACCCATAAAATTCTACACTGCATAAGCCATATAGACGAAACAGAACAACAACAACATCATCGATCTTAAGAAAACACGAGCAATGAACACACATGAAGAAACACCAAACTTCTTAAAATTGACACGTACTAATCCGTACTCCAAAGAAAAAAAAACTCCACTCAGAACCACAACCAGAACATCCTGCAGTAAAATCATCTTACAATTTATTACAGTCCCACTGCACAAAAACAACATGCCCATCAAACTGAACACAACCTTCATGTTGTCCAACTGCACAACACGTTCATCTACTAAAAAATCAATCAATATGTCATCCTAAGATTACATCACAACACATGTGCCACCCCACATCAATTATCTAAATAGAATAACAATAAAACCTTCACAATTCACAAGGTCGAACAGAAATGCAGACACCACACCACCACTCCCACAATGAAAGGCATATTCCGAATAATTTAACACTGATTCATTAGTTCCACTTTGAAAATTAATGGGTTATAAAAAAAATTTCATTCCTTGTAATCCATTTATATAACTTGGTATATGTGATTAACAATATTTTATAATTTATAGCCTCTCAATAGAGGATCAACATCATGTAATCCTAAGTTATCATGGGTGCACAAAAAAATAACTCCAACAACAATGATTTTCAGATGCCATACATGCTATAAAATTGAATATATTTTTAAAATATATTAAAATAGAAGTAATATCCTAACCATAATCATCCCCACCAATCAATTATATCTATTTTTAGATATCATTTCATATTCTTAACAACCATAATAAAATTGGGATTTAACCATATTCCCAAATAGACATGTACATACACAACCTGCGTGATACATAAAAGAAGAGATATGAAGGGATACCTACATCCAAAATAAAAGGATCAATAACTCTTAATTATTCCAAATAAGAGGTTGTCCAAGAACTAATAAGGAGTCTATGAGAAAACTTGATTGATGGCTATAGCATAGATTCAAAACTCTTTGGGGAAGAGTGGTTCTGGGCTCACCAAGTGAAAATGTAAGGTTCCATGAAAAAAGGAACTCCAATTTAGAAAAGAAAAATCCTATATCAACTAAAGGGATACAGTTTGAAAGGCCTCAAAAGACATATCACAATCTAGATTATGTTCTTTGAATATTTTAAAGTCTCTTGGGCATTATGGATTTAAATATATCCTTTATATCCTTCAATGCATATTAAATAATTCTCAATCAAGGTTGTATAGTCAATTTATGTCAAATAAAATTTAAAATGGGAAAAACATGAAAAACAGGGAAAAGAAGGAACTGACTCCCAATTGGGTGAGTCATTTGCATGAGCTATGGGTGGAAAGTCTCCATTCAGTGACCGACTATTAGGTGAGTCACTATTCGTTTACCTACCATTCAGTGAGTCACCATTAGGTGAGGCACTGTTCATTGAGCAACCACTGGACGACTCACTACATGACAACTCAGTAGTGTGGGACAATATTGATGAGTTATCATCAAGACCTACAGTTTACTAGTATGTATTACGAGTCATAGTCACAAGTCACTGACACCAGTCACCATTACGATTTAGCAACACGACTCACATACGTGACAAACCAATACATGTCACCATCGTGAGTCACCAATGTGAGTCATTGATGTGACTCACATGTGGATGAACCACCATATGACGATCTACCATTGGAAAAATAGGATTTTAGGAAAACATCATAAATGAGACACCGTGACCCCCCAGAACATCTCAAACACAAGAGTTTCACAAAATAAAGAAAAATGGCGGTAGAAACCTCTACAAATACTATTCTAAACATATTAATATAAATAAGATTGTATCATTATTATACCAATGATTTATTATATTAATAAAAAAATCCATAGTTATATCATCCCACCCGCATATAAAAACAAATGATCTTTTATTGTGTTTTGTGGTGACAACCACCTATATGAAGCAACCACATAAGGTTTTTTATCACTACACATAATTTCATCCTAATTTGATGATATTATAAAATATGTTTTACATATATGATTTATTAATTTACTGTAATAGATAAATTATAAGACACAATCATTTCAAATCACTCAACAAGAAATGATAATGTCAATCATGGGTTTTGAAAAGTACAACCTCAATAAAGTTATTTTTTCTATCTTGATTTACTTTCATTATCCATAAAAATTAAATTTTATTAAAAATATTATATTATAAATATTATAGTTAATAATATATTATAATTATATTATGTTAACATAAACAATTTCATAACATTACACAACCATCAAATTTTGGTTAGTTCTTTCTTGGGTCAGTCAATCCATGTACATGAGAAACTGTAAAATAATATATGATGTATCACAATTAGAAATAAAAATATAATATAATTATAATAATATATGATGATAAATAATTATTTTTTGTTGTAAAATGTCTATCTTGTGTATTTAACTACAATATTTTATCTCCAAAATTACGAAAATATTCCAATTTCTATTCAGTTTTCTTACCAAAATTATTAAACGAATTATAATAAAAAATAAAATATTATTCTAAATGGTCTATATTAAATTATATATAGATGTATATGTTTCATAATATTTTATATAATAAATATATCTTTATTATTTATAATGTTTCATGAAATTGAAGAATGACCCAAAAATAATGAATTGGTTTGTGCAAACTCAATTTTCATCCATTGTGTTATAGACTTACTTTAAGAAAATCCATTTTTATGGGATTTATTTAATTTATATAATTAATAATTTTTATTTTATTTCGTAATTCAATTTTATTGTTAATCAATTCATCCATATAACCACATTGCCATAGGATTCATACATAATTTAGTATGTAACATCTAGTTATTTTTATTCTCAAATTTTCTCCCCTTATTACATATTTCATATTACAAATTATAATTTATTTTCAATATTTTATCTAAAACCCAATGAATATTTATTTTATGATTATCCCATCATATTTTATGATATAAATTATTTCATTTGAATTCATATCCTATAAGTGATTTTTTCAAATATTTCTAATTTTTCAAGGGATTCTGTGCTTTATATTAAATTCCATGAGACATGTTTTATATTACAAATAATAATTTAATTCACATAGTGTATCCCATAATCTATTTTTATAATGTGTATTTAATACCAATAGTTTAATTATATTTTAATATCATGGTATACCTCTCATTTTCATTTGATTCTTATAACATAATTACCATAACACTTTATTAATAACAATTTTTCTTCAATGAGATATGATTTATATTCACCATGTTGTTCCATTTTGTGGTGGATATATTTGTCAAATATAAGGCTATAAATACTGTAATCCAATTTTATTATTGGTTATTAAACTCGATAAAATCTGTCACATCCATTATCATTCCAAATCTTTATCTATTAATATATTTATTTTTCTTCTTATCAAATGTTTACACAAACACTATATATTTCCGTATATTGACCTAATAGTTTTGATATAGAAGATATAAACTATATAAATAGAGAAATTATTATTTATAAATATTCCCCTTATAGTATACATTGTACGATTGATGAATGATTAGACAAAAATCCATCCCATTAAATAATTATGAAAAACAATTATTATATCATATACATATAAACCTATATGGTGTCAGATGGGGGGATTATTAAAATAAGGTTATTAAATTTCATAATTATTAAAGTAAAAATATAAACCATACACACCTTATTCAATATATTTTAAGTCATAGTGAAGATTATTTTAAAATTAATTATATTTATTGATTTGATTAAAATTGAAAATATGTATTATCCTTATTCTAAAAGAGATGATTATTGACAAATATAAAAAAAATTTAATGTATTTTCTAATCATACCTTCATCATCTTAATGAATTTAACATATTTATATATGGTTGTGGAATCTTATAAATATCTATTTGGTGAACTTTTAGGTAACACGAGACACTATTTCTTCATTATTTTTTTGTATTTAATTGAGGAATGTAATATTTCATATAAAATGGACTAGATGGTAAGTTCATGTGGTCTAAAATAATTTTTTATTGGATTTAGGAATGAAATTAATTATCTAATAGTATACAAATCCTCACTTAGTAAGATGTTATCATAATACTTGTTTTATATAATGATATATCAATCATGGATCTATTATGAAAAATGTTTAAAATAATTACGTAATAATTATTATTATATATTAATTTGATATTATTTTTTATCATAATTTTTGACTAATGATTATTTACTATTATCTCTTATATTTTCCATTAATATGAACTTGATATAAACCCTGTATATGTTTCCATTTCCCTATTTTGTGATGAAAAATACTATACATTGTTTTTTTTGAGGAATATTAACTTTAACGAATTTTTTTTGTGATATTTCAAAATTATCTATGAAATTGTAGTTTCTCATATAGTGTGAAATATTAAATTGATGATATCAATATGGGACATTTTATTTAACAGTTTCTTTACTACATTAAACCCTAATGCTAAATGTACCTTTGACTATATGCGCAGAACACCTTTTAATGGTATTTTAATTATTAATGGTTAAAATTTTGTCACTCCCATTGATTTACATGATGGTATTTAAATAATATTTTTATCAGGTCGGATTATGGGAGTGTAGGTCTTGGGAATAATAGCTAGAATAATATTACGTTATATAAAACATTATATATTATGATTTTATTTGAGGATAATTTATAGTGTGTTATGTTATGGTATATCAAATTTTTTATAGAATCTATAATACTTTAGGATAGTTGATGTAATATTTTATTTTTAAATCATCTGAATCTAGAAAAACATTGAAAACCATATTGATATTTATAAAGGATAAGTATATGTATAGTATAACATCTTTAAATTTTGTAAAAGTGTAGATTGTATATTTTTTTTAAGAAATATGATCAATATCTATATACTTATATTTATGGAGGGTATGTCATCTATTTACTTTCGGGTAATAACCCCAAAAATTTTTTGGTGGGTATTAACTCAATGATCACCTTGTACATCAGTAGATTCTGAAATTTATACAATGTTAGAGACTTTTAGGTCATGGAATTAGGTTTACAATGGTATTCCAACTACTACAAGGGATTTTTTATATTATTGAATTAGAATTATAATTATGGGATAACCCACCCTATAAAACAAGGATTATTCCTAGATTAATATATGGTCACATAAAAGAAATTGTAATAAATTTGAAATCTAATACATCTGAAGTATTCTGTTTTCTTGTTATTGTTTTAAAATAAATCTTTGGTTTTTTTATTATTCACTAATGATTATATCCTTTAATTATTTCTTATGTAAAATTCCCAAATATACCAAGTTATGAATTGATACCATAATGGTTATAGATATTTTCTGTACAAGAAACATAATTTTTTGGGAGTTGGTTTTTGAGATCTTATAATTATGAAAAAATTGTTATCAATAATAATTATTTATGACATAAACCTTGATTAGTATTAAAACATAAAAAATAAGAAAATGATCAAATCTCAAAATATATTATTCAATGCAGATGATGAAATAATGAATATTTATCTTTAATAGTGATAATAAATTTGGGAAACCATTATGGATTCATTAAAGACACTGGTAATTAATTATATATGTGAAAATAATGATCATGAATATTATATGTTAATATATTCTAGAGAAGATACAAATATTAATTTCAACAATTATAAGGAAATGAAACTCTTAGAAAATCAATAAAATAATTCAATGATAAATTGAGAAAATTGTCTCCATGAACCATGATGACTTTTTTAACAAGGAAAAAATCTGTAATCATTATTATTAAAGAGGATCATAATTAATATAATGTTATATTTTAAAGCCACTTTATATCGTTTTTCGAAACATAAGTAAAATTAAAATATATAAATCTATTTATTCTCATAAATTCAAAAACATTATTCAACTCTTTATGAAATTAAATAAATAATAGATTTCATATTTTATATCAACCTGACCTTATTATTTAAAATGATAAATTTTTAAAATGTGTGATTACTAATTTTAACGATAATGATCACGATAATGATTAATTTTTTATTTTGAAAGGATTGTTGTATAAATATTTTAAATTTTTGTCTACTAGATTAAATTAATAGTTTTTATAATTAACTATATTTTAATTTTTAAAATAATATTTAAAATAATTTTCCCCATTGGTAATCAATATGAAATAATATTAATATCATTTTACTATGAAGAAAATATTTTTTTTGTAAAAACTAGTTTTCCATTATTAAAATATATATTAAAAACCCAAATTTATATTAATTTGAAACTCAGTTAGATTAAATGGATATAAAATTTGGTTCCAAAAAATATATTTAGGTAATATTTTTTACTTTATATAATTTTTAATAAATAATTTACTTTAGTAAAAACTAGTTTACCGTATAATACCAATATAAGGAGAAACTAAAAATATAAGAGAAAATGAATTCCAACATGATAAAAACATGTGTATAAAATTATTGATGACAATTTATTATTATATTAAAAAAATATTATTTATAGCTTTCAGAAACGTTTATCCTTTAATAGTTTCATTCGCAGGTTGACAAATAATGGGTGTTCACAAAAGTTCCCATTTCATCACATATAAAATGTGATCACTTCCACTGTTTCATTTTTCTAATATAATTTAAATTTTCATGAAAATATATTTAATTATAATTTAATATGATGATGTTTAATGTGATAAATCATATATTCCCAACATTTTATCATAATTCTTTCAATTATATGATGTTTGTCAACAGGAAGTTCAATGTATCGATATAAGTATTACCAAATCCTGAATGATTTATTTTATTCATTCCTATAGAAACCTATACTATTCATATATTAATAATCACCAATATATTATAAGTATATTATATTTAAATTATATTAATAGAACAACCCTTATTTATTCTTCTTGTCCAAATAGGTAAAAAAGAAAGCTGATATTTTGTTCACCAGAGTACGACCTCTATGAGGTGACAATTTAGTTTTTCAACACTACCTATTTAAATTAGATATATTCTTTAAACTAAAAAATTGTATTTTACATATATAATAATATTATGGATATAAATAAAAAATTAATTTTCAATTTATTCATCTCAGTTTTTGGGGAATTAAAATTGCAATTAAGCAATGAGGGGCATATTATCGCCTATGTATATCATTATTTATTTTTACTTTCGTTATATATCCAAACAACATAAAATAAAATTGAAAACTATTATAACATATAAATACAATTATTATTTTTCAATTTAAATAAAATTATTTAAAAAACATAAAAAAAACTTTTTAAATATAATGATGCATCAAATTATAGAATCCTTATGCTTAGGTCTATATAATCACATAAATAAAAAATTATAAAACACTAAATAATGTAGGACAATGACAAATCTAAAAAACATACATATATATGGAAATAATAAAATATAGGATAATTTATTTATAAAAAATAGTTATAATAATTATTCAAATAACATCATCAATAGAAAATATTTCCAAAATAAGCAAACACCAATTCAAAATTATTGAAAATACAAGACACAAAAATATAATAAATAAATAAAATTTTAAAATAAATGGTCTATTATAAATGAAAAATATATGGATAATATTTTTTTATAGATATAATATATACATAATTTGAATATTTAGGATGTTTGGAAAATGCATAGAAATAATCAAGAAAACGTTAAAGGGGTTTTAAAAAAAAAATATTTAATGAATCACAAACATACTTATTAAAAATCTATTAAATAAATAGATAGTTATTCTACCTAATTAATAATTAGTGTTTCATTTCAGCATTCTTTATTAGAAATAAAAAAGTTAAATTATTTCCACATTATTATATTGTTATTACTTGAAAAATTATGTAAAACATAAGGATTTATTCCACAAAAATATTTTCCATTGAGTTATATTATTTATTATAAACCATGATTTATTTGGATTGGTATATCTAAAACTTAATTAATATTATTTCTCATGATGTTAACATTAATCATGAAATTTAATACAACATTTGAATTTATTTTCTGTAAGAGCATTGAATTTTATATTAAAAAAAAATAAGAACTATTAATTTGACTCTTCATAATATCCATGACACTATTTTGATATTTTATTCCATGTTTTAACATTTATGATTTATTTATTTTCATATTTTCTATAAGAAAAATAAATAACTTTTTATTCATTATATATATATTTCACAGTATATTAATCTTGTTCATTACATTCATATATTACCATTATAGTAAGGGATTCTTCATCTATGTGATATGATTTGTAGTCAAAAAATTTTAAAATTTTATGGTTTTTATATTATTAATGAATTAATTTATAGGGACACTCATAAAAGTTTACTTTGGGTGATTAATCACATCGAAATATAACAATTATGTTCTCATAGAAATTATCCTCCATTATAGGGAGAGTTTTTCATACATTTGTTTTATTTTATAAGAAATATATGTTTTAATCATTTCATTGAAATGTGATCACCAAGAGCCTATATGGTGTTTTCCATGTGTGATTATTGAATTAACTATATACCCCATACTATCTATATGGTTCATTTGAGGGATGTATGAATGGAAATATTTTCCTATTTAATGATTTAGGATATTATTTATTCAATTGTATACCCCTTAATCTATAAATTTTAATTTTATGGATATATATTTAGAAAGACATTGGATTATTTTATTTCGATATTTAAAAAATTAACTGAATTCTCATTAATCAATATGTTGTTACCTTTTAGGATTTATACAGAGAAATATATTTAATTTCTTCATTTTAGATATATTGAAAATATTTATTACCATTATTACAATAGAATTATTTAATAATTATAAATTAATATTTTTTAATTATTGAATATAATATTCATCTCTTCATACGATTAATGAATTTTGTTTAATTAACAAAAGTTTGTTTTTTATGAATATCCCCTTGATGCATAGATATGTATCTTGAGAATATCGTTCATATGTGTTTTGGTGTATTCATTCCCAGAACCAAATACATCCTTCAAATTTCCCTTGATTATAAGATCATGATCTCTATGGTCATTATTTCTTTTCCTAAGGAATCAAATTATATTCTAGAAATAAAATATTCTATCTCTTAAGTATACGTTATTATTATCCATACATTTACTTATTCACATATAAACATTGGATATGATACGATCAAAATTTATTTTGACTATTCCACTTTCTTTGTTATATATTCATGGAATATTAATTATTTTCATCATAATCTATCTTAATTTATATTATTTTCATAATTTCTTTTTCATGTTAATGAATTTTATCATACCATTTATCATGTTTCCAATTCCACGTGATATGATTACATGTATTACACTTGATATTTATAGATGCATATAATCTTTGGAAATTATTGTTGTTGTTTCAGAACACATATCATATATAATTTATTTAATTATATAGATTATTTTTATATTCTATTAGAAAAATTTGGGAGTTTTTTTGTAAAATGATTTTCATTACTCCCTACCAACATATACAAAAAAATTTCTTCAAATTTATGTGGATCAATAAATTTTTATGAGATATTAAATATTAATGGTTAAAAATTGGATAATTTGGTTGATTTTAATGTTAATATGTAATGAAAGTGTTTATCAGAACTGAATCTAGTAGTGTACGTATGAGGTGTCGCATTTGTTGATTGATACGAAGACCTAGAGTCCAAAAACAAATTTATATAATATCCACAACCATTAAAACCATCCATCAAGGTAAAATAGGGTTGTATGAGAAGATAAAAATTGATAAAACATATAGAATAAATAAAAAGGAGCTCAAACCTCTTGATTAGTTAAATAACCATGTATAAATGACAAAAAATTCACCTTGGTGGATCATGGAAGTGGGACATTGATATTGTGAAGGTAAAAAAATGAGATGTTCGATTGCTGTAGGATTATTGGAGAAGCCCAAAAATGAACAGAAATTGAAAAAAATAGCAAATAAATGTTAAGGAACACATTTGACCAATATCACCCAGATATTTTATGATATATTTTTTCCAAAATATATTTATTTCTTTGATTGCATCTAGTACACACTATCCATATTGTCGATGAACAATAATATCTTATATGATTACAACCTATCTAATAAATTTCTACAATGAATACGAATAAAAAAATATTGAAACTTATGTATAATTGTTTTGTGAAAATAATATTTATCCAAAAATATGCTCTATATTTTTATTATTACCATTATATTTTTCAAAAATCCATTTTTTACACATTAATTTGTTTTGTTACCTTTAATGAGAATATAATATAAAATAATATTCTCCCAATTATAAAATTTAAATGTAAAATTGAACATAACTATTGAGTTATAATGTCAATATTATCTTATAGCGACGTTTTAAAAATTTTCTAGAAAATTTATTTGGTAACAAATATAAAAAAATAGTTATATTTTTTTGAAAAATATATTTTTATAAAATGAATTACAAAAGGTAATTTTTTAAAAATATTAAAATTTAAAATTAATAAATTAATACTATAAATAATAAAATTCCTGAAATATTAATTAATTATATGTATTATTTTTATACAAAAATATATTATTCTTTGCAAACATTTATTTATAGAAAATAACATTATGTCACGTTTGACGAGTACATTTTAAAATTAACTATACTGGTCTAGTGAATTGAATATATTTATTCAAAATTTGTAACTATATAAATTACTATTTTATAACAAGTGAATGATCATTTTTAGTCAAATTGACTAGTTAATATATATAAAAATCTATACCGTAGATAAGATGAAAATTAGTTTTCTAGGGGGTTAAAAAAAGATAAGGTAATTTTCAACTAAAAAAAGTTTACATATCATATTATATTTTCATATTTAAGAGTCATTAAATGTCACATTTTAATTTCTATCCATTTTGAATAATTTGTCTAGTTAATGGATTATTATATTAAAATATTTTAATAAATTCAATTTGTTTCCCTCTATCCCATTGATTACATGTCACCCAAACATTTTCTTATTCACACCATAATTCTACATATTTCATCACCATCCAGAGAACTATTCAATTTCAAAATTAACAATACATGATTCCACAAATCATGTATTTTGAAAAGATAATTCCTTGTATCCTTAATAACAGGTCTCAAAAGGCATACCAAAAATGTGTAAATCATCCGACTCAACCTATTTCAATTTATTTCATTTTATACCACATCTTATTTCGTGGTATAAATAATAAAATAAGATATTATGTATCCTTAGTTTATTTATGTTTTAATATAATTATAAAATTACCATTATTCAACCTCATCTACAAGAAATTGGATGGGAATGTATCTTTTGTGTATATGCGTCGACACCCACTTCCATGTAGAGATGCAATTAAATTTCAATCACTATAATTTATTAATGGATAATAAAATGAATTAAATAATAATATATAATATTTAAAATATATTTATTCATTTAAAATTATTATAGAATATCTTACTTCTAATATTATCATCTATTGGAAAATGACAATGTTAATCGTGTGTATTCTTAGATACAAACCTATTCAAAGTGATGTGATTTGTTTTTTATTTACAATTTACATGGATGTTAATAATAATATATATAGTGAATTTATATGATATATACTTTTATTGATGGAGAATAACATTTTCCTTTCTTTAGCTAGATCAAATGAATAGTAAAAATAGTGTTCATGCCTATGTATGGCCTGCCGTTTCCTTGAGTCGTGTAATTCATTTTTCAGACTCTGGATTTTTAAATTAATTGAAATATATAAATAACTACTACATATTAAATTTATTTCATTATTAAAATTTCTTATATGATGTAACAATGATCAATTTACTAGGACCAAAACTTTGGGACCCAAATTTCCATGATAATATGAATTAGATAACACCAAGAAATGACAATTTTAAAAATAAATAACAAATAAATGTTCAACGAAATATTAGTTATTGATCATTTATGCTATTATATTCATTTACATGATTCATTTATAAAAATAAAATAATAAAACAATTATAATATAGGAGGATTTTGAGATTTCGATGTAAGTAAACCTTAAGATAAGATATTTATGTTTCAATGTGATTTTAATCATGATTGACTATTTTTTAATTTACATCAATGAGAAGAATATTATTTTTTCTAATGAAACAATTTATATTCATTATGACATGGCTATTTGTTAATAAAACATTTTTTAATTAATTTTTAACACATTGAGTAATCAAGAGAATGATATATGTTTTTTATAGAAAACCAATTTTAATTATATGTTCAGTCAGAAATCAATTATTATTCCTAATAAAATTTTAGAAATTTATTTATAGATTGTTTATATTAAACTAAAATGGCGATTTAAAATAATTGTTTCTCATTTTTTACATTTTATAATAAATATTTCAATGAGTTATTGTTTTTATTTTCTGAATATGATACTTTTTAATTTTTTTTGTAATTTTGAAAGTAATATTTTTAGGAAAAAACATTACAATTTACCTCTATCAAATCAATTATATTCTATGAGGCATCCATTGTAATTAGTTAAAGATATTTTTTTAAAAAAATTAAAAAATATTATATTAATTTTTTGTATTTAACATGAAGATTTAAAAAATGTACATAATATTTTTCTTAAGAAATATTCAATTGATATTTAGAAGGATATTTTAATATATATAAACAACATTTTATGTTAAATATGATTCTAAAATGATATTATCCAATGAAATCATCTAAATAATTCCTGTAAATTTGTTGGGGTTATGATGGTGAAATATCAAGGAATGACATTTCTATTTCCAAGGGTTATTTGATGATGACTATTTTTATTATCTTGATTAATATGTAAGAATAGTGTGATGATTATATGTGGGACCCAAATTATATATTAATATAATGAATTGGCTAAATATTGATGTTATAAGAGATATTATTGTATATGTGATGTTATCTCAATCATAAAATATGTTATAAGGGAGGTAAACCCAGGACCCCAATAGGGTACACAATGTTTATGCCGAACCTGAAACGAGTATAGGGTAAGTAATCACAAGACTAAAAAATTCAAAAATTAATAGAGAGTAATATTGATAGGTTATTTCAGTTATTATGATTATTAAATACTCATTCACATCTTTTATGACCTAATCATATGGAAATATTATGTTCTTATATCTCATGTTTATTCATTACATTATGATTCATGTCATGTTAACATTAATGGTTTTTTCATGACTCATGTTTATTATCTATGAATTTCTAGGCATGATTTTTCAAGGTTATTATCATGTTCTCATACCCACTACACTCATGTTATAGTGAGATATTCATTGTTATATCCCTTCATTACCCTTATTATTCATCTGATCTAATGCTTAATCATGTTTCCATTATCAATGTTATAAATAATATTTCCATATTATATATGTCTAAAAAGGGTTTTGGTTATTAAAACTCATAGTTTGTAATAATGTAGAAATATTGTAAACAATGGTTTATATATGTGTGTTTCAAATAAAAATGACACTATAAAACTATGGAATGGGTCATTTTTTTATGTATCGAATATTAATTTAATAAGATGTAATATTTAGTTATTATATATATGGGGTTATATAGTTGGTGTCTAAAAAATGTTTAGCCTATTTTGTCAACTAGGCTGAGAAAATTTAGTTGAGAGTCATTTGGATAATCTTATATATAGGGGAACATCTTAATTTATTATAAATAATATATATTGGATAGAAAACATCCATCTTTGCATACTATATGAGGATTGTTTTTCTATTAACGTTTCATCTAAGGGTTATAACATATGCACATGATCGCTGGGTATATCTCAGTCATTATTCTGGTTCATGGTGAGTGGCGCCTTACTATGGACATAGTTTGACACTCATGAGGGATATTATTGAGTTAATTTTCATTTTATTTATGATACATATAAAGGATATGAATATATTATGATCATGGATGACCTATATTAAAACTAAAGAGTCATAGTTTTAATAGAAGGCGTAATGATTTAGAAAACCTATAATTTTATTTCATGATCATGTGGTTTCACCCTATGATTATTATTGACCAATTTTTTTTATTTATCAGATGGAACAAGATGCGTTGCTCGGACCCTCATTACCGAGACTCGGTGAATTATTTTAATACATTGACATGATTAAAAGGAATCACGTCCTGAAGGACCGATAGGTTTAGTAGCTTTGGAAGTACTACAAACATACATGAGTTTTACATAACATTATAAAATAAAAAACAACATTGGGTATCCTTTAACACAATCATATCCCTTTTCATATCCCTGAAAGATAGTCATAATATAATTTCTCACATCTTTTGAAAAATAAAACATATAAAGGGGTGAGCTTAGATGCTCAATAAGGGGAAATAATATAGCCGAAACTATAATATTTAATGAAAATATGTGTAATAAAAAATCATTCCAAAAAAAATCATGAAAATTATATGGAAAAAATAGATATAACATTCGCATTTAAACATGATCATCGATATTCTATTATTCAAATAATAACATGTAATAAAAAATTTTATAATGAGTTAATGCATAATGTCGGACATCATAACCACATAGTCATGGCCTCATGCTAAGACTACAAATAAACTTTTTGTCAAGTCCATGTGCCAAGACACTAGTTTGTATGATGAGAACCACTAATTCATCGATGTGCAATAGAAATCTCCACCAGTCACTTATTAAGTATAATACATTCCTCATATGAAAATGTTGAAGCCTATCGTAAAAATCCATATTAAAACTAGAATATAAAATGTAAATACTTAACAATAACTCTTGAATGGTTTAAAAATAGCACATTAACAGTCAAAAATATCATAACTCATTCAATAAAATATTTAAGACTTTATTTATAATAAATCAACCTCAATAAAAAATAATATCCCGTACAGGTTGTTGACATAGTTGAAAATGATTTGTAAAACTATTTGAGAGAAGAATCTCTTTTTTGGGAAATCATTTAAAAGAAACAAATTTATAAAGGAAGTCATTTAAATGATATTTTTGAATCACATTTCCCCACACCAAATGGAATTTTTTGATGGGAATTTACATTTTAAAATAATAACTTCCATATAAATAAATCCTTAAAATCAATTTTGAATACATGGTCATTATTTATAAATATTTAGAACAAAAAATACTTAATACAATTAAAAGATGATCTAGTTCAATAGTTATTTCCATGAAAGAAAAAATATTACTTTTGAATTTATTTTTATGATATATAGACATGGATTGTAAATATTTCCCAAAAAATACTTACACATAAAAAATCTTAGATAATTATGAGATTGAGGAATTAACCCTTACCTTGTACATTCCTTTATTTCCATGTTAAAGTTACATTTCAGGTAATAATCGCTTTCTTTATCGTATGTGTTTTCATTTGTTATTCATGATCATGTCACTTATATCAGGATTAATATATTTACAGAATATAAATCAAGATTTATATATCATATATATTTATAATATAAATATGTATAATAGCTAAAAATATTAAATAGAAACACCACTAATTGAGACCGTAGTTCGTACTTACACATGGATGTTCTTTCCGTTCTCTTATCACATTCAATGGAAGTAAGTGATTAAGATAAATTATATATAAAAATATATTCCCAGTAGAATTATTGTTTAATATATTACATACTTATTAATAATATTTATTTTTATAATCTTCTTTGAATGATTAATGTAGAAATGAAACTCATTACATCGTGGAGACGGTAATCTGTAAGTACACATGATCCATGATATCATTTCTATAATGATAAAATGGTATGAAATTGTATTTTATAATAATAATAAATAAACATTAAGATGTTATATTTATTATTTACAAAAACTATACCAATTATAATACACATCCAATTAATTAAGTATTGATTAACAAACTACACCAAACGTTGAAACGGTAAGCCATACACACGCACGTATGGTGACATTGTCATTCATCAGTTGGATTGAATTATTTTTATGGTTGTACCATATTTATAAAAACATGATAGTATGTAGAAGGTACTGGATTTGTTATTTTGTAATGGAAACAAAAAATAATGAGGAAGTGGAAGAAGAAAAAACATTGAAAGAGGTGATGAAATAGTTACCTATTCTTCGGGTGCTTCCATTTGGTTTGATCAAAAGGGATCCATAGGATGGCTTTATGATCAATGTAATGACATATGGTTGATGATACAAAATTTGGGAGGATATTTGAGTATTTTATGGCTAATCCAAATGGATTTGGAGATGCGAAATTAAGAGAAATGAATGTATACTTTTATAAGAGAGGTGAGGGGCACTTTAGGAAAATCTTGAAATATTATTTTATTATAAAATTATTTCCATTTCTAATGACTCAAGATGAATTTATTTCTAGAAAACATTAGGGGAGGTGTATAAAAAATATCAATTTATTGTTTTTTGGGATGTTTCAGTCACCATATTAACCTTATTACTTAGATTTAACTCGTAGTAAAATAGTTTAACTTTTACTATGTATTCTTGTATTTTTTATATTACATGGTTAATAAAAAAATATAAAATTACATGAAAACCTAATATGATTCATAAATGATATATATATCATTATATATGTCTTTTGGTTGAATATTATATCTTTATGAATATTATACAATTTAAAAATATAGTATTCATTTTAAAAATCCATTTATGTCAATTTAGACAGTTTTTAGTATTCGGTTTTTTTGAAAGTCATAAAAAGATCATTACTTTGGAAAAAAATAAATTAAGCAACCATAAAATGTCATATTCACATAGAAAATTCGTGGATGGAATCAAAAATATAAATTTACATTTATTTTGATATTTTCAATATCAATTATTTTAATCATTCATTGATAAGGTAATTACAAGATCATCATTGTGTCATAAATAAAATGAATTATTTAATATCAAAAAAAAAATAAATAAAATAACATGATATAGGATATCTTTTTATCTTTATAATGAATATTTATAGTCGAAATAATCTTATATATAACCCTATATTAAAAATATTTTGGTTATTAAAATTTGAATTTATCACTCTTAACTCTTCTTTAAATATAATAATAACAAATGTTCTAATCTAATCCATGTGGATCAAAAAAGATCATATTGGTCTCCCTAAGGTTGATTTATGTCATGAAACACTTATCCAATAGAATAAGGACAAGTGTTGGGACAATTATAATATTATTTTTACTTTTAATTATCTTTTTTTACTTTAAATGTGGTAAATAAAATTCAAAAGTTAGTAATCACCAATAATTATTTTCATCATATTGAACCAAATTTTACTTACTTATTTTGACCATGTCTCTCAGATTTTAGAAATTCAATTCACAGAATTGGTAAAATTATGTTTTATGAAAATTTAAAAATGTTCCTAAAAGGTGGGTAAAACACGTTAAAAGTTAAATAATCATTTATATATCAAATTTTATTTTCAAAATTAATCCAATGAATTATATTATAATAATATAGGTATTATGTATCTATATGTACTTTTAAATAAATTAAAAATAACAGTTATTATTATTTAAATAAAAGTCAATTTTAAATAAAAACTGAGTGTTTATCACAATTTAGAAAAAATTTAATGTTTTCAAAAAAAACATTACCCTATGATAATTTTAATATTCTAGATACTAAAAAGATTTCTATTTTACAAATTTCAAAACCTATAAGTTGCATTAATTAATTTAAAATTAATTCCTGTTGTTAAAACCAGAATGCGTGTTTTTAAAAAATAAAAAACTATCAAAAGATTGACATGTGTTTGTGACCAATTTAAATGTGAACTTACTTATATTTACATAAATTATGTTAAATGATAAAAATAAGATCAAATTATACTTCAAAACCATTAAAATGTATAATTCAACACTATAAATTATTTTGATTTAAAAAGTTGTTTTCAATTAATATTTAGAATATTTCATTATTTATCCAAATATAAAAGTTAACAGAAAACACCAAAAATTTATCAAAATTTATTTTTTATTTCACGATTCTTATGAAGAAGTTTATTTTGTCGAAGTTAATATATAAAAGTTTCAAATATTGGATTTAAATATGTTTTTCCATTAACAGGCAGTAAAATTTCATTTTTCGAAAAATATTGCACTTATCTGAAAATTTGTATTTTCTCATATCTTACATCTAAGAAACACATAATATGGACGTTAATATTATATGAAGTATACAAAACGTAGTTGATACTATTCATAACAACTTTTTGAATGGCTATCTAGGTATGTTGAGTTGTGTTCGAACTCGGTGTTGTGTGTAGCACAAGATATATAATTAATTTAATGAGATAACATACGATGACGTCATGGGGTGTTACATTCTCCCATCATTAAATAAATTTCATCTTTGTAATTTGAAATTTTTCTTCGAAAAAAAATGTTCAAAATAGAAAATACCTTATTGGAAAACCCACATAAGAAATATAGATAATAAAATTTCATCTTAATAAAAGGGAAACAGAAATGAAAAAGTCGCCATCAAATTAGGGGATATAACAAGAGAACATTAGTGGATATTATAGATACATAATTAGATGAAAATGTAAATATTTATAGGGAGTGATCACTACATAATATTTCACTTTTTCCAATAGGTGCATAACTGTTGGTAAAAGTTTTTTTTTATGTTGGTAAAAAGTATTACCAACACATATGCCCCTATCACTAGACTGTTGGTAAAAACTCTTTCACTAAATGTTATTGTGACAGATAAAATAGTTATGTTATAATTATAATATTACCGAAAAGAGAAAAATATGTGCTGGTTAATGTGTTTAGCAACATATTAATATGAAATATATTTTTTGTTGGTAATAATATTACAAATATATAAAATCTATTTATAAATTACATTTATATATAAATTATAAATATTTATTACTGATAAAATTTCATTCTATATTTATTGATCTAAAATATATTAGACACTTGTTTTAATCATTAAACCAATGAAAATTTTTACACAAGTTTAAAATCAAGAAAAATATTGATTATATTAATAATGAAATTTATCATAAAATGAATCATTACATAGTTGAAGTTTTTTATACCAAAAAAGATAATAAAAACATAAAAAATCTAGATCCATCGATGCCCTCCCCCCTCAACATGAAAAAGTGTATGGCGTAATACTCTGATGTGTCTGTTTGGAATCCTCAGCACCCAATAATTTTCCATCGTGATAGAATAGTTACTCCTCATGGCCTGATGTTGAATATCTCTTTCGTCACCCACCAAGTAGGCCACTTGAAGAAACAAATCAAGCTAACTCCAGTACAAGTGAAGAACCTTCAATAACTGCTATGTCACACTTTTTAGTTCCCAGATCTACACCACACAATCAAATAGCATACCTACATATCAGTGTGAAATTTCAACATGAATTGAAACCAAAATATAAATAAATGAAAATTGAAAAAATGGTTTACTTCTTATCATCACAACAATAGAAATTTAGAAAACTACATAAAATAAAAACCATGCTCACCTATACCGTTGGGTCTTAGAACAATCATACCATCTCCAAAATAAAACTCTCTAGTATAAGTTTAGAGAGACAACAAATAGGTCAAAACACATGAGTGATCCCAATAACAATGAAATCATGTATAGATGTGTAACAAGAAAAGAATGATTCCAATATGAACAGCACAAGATAGTTTTCTCTATTAATATGTGAATTAGATTCTAACCATACCATTCCTAAATTTCCACCACAAAAATATTGTTTCATAAAGTAATTATTCCAATTTGAAAGCATCATGGAATAACAATGATAATAGATCTAATAAAATGAACATATTCTAACGAAAATAATAGATCGTCTGCATTTCCATATAAATAACTCTCACAATTATGATTGAATGTCCCAAATGAATGGGTCACTCTTGATTAGGGGTGTCCATGGGGCTAGGTCTAATTTGGGTGAATTTTTGACCTGAGCTGAAAACAATTGGATGAGTCGGGTCGGGATACATGGTGTGTGCCCAAAGTACCTGACCCATATCGGGGCAGGGTGGGGTAACTACTCTATAGGTGCATAATAAATTGAATATAGTGATATGTATTCAAACTATAGTTAAAAAAATAGATTTCCTTGCAAATGACACACCCCCATCATAAAATGTGGTGAATAATATATAAATAACTTCAAATTTATAAGACCTATGGAAGCATATCATATATATCATGATGGTACATAAAACACTTCATGTTCAATGGATGAATGATATGCCATATTTGGATAAACTATAAAATGAAATGTATTAAGGGAGATTTTTTATGTCCATTTGCAGTCATTCAATTTCAAAAATGAATACAAAGTATAAAAAACCTAATGCAGAATGGAAATTTTGAATTTGTACTAGCTACAAATTTGATATAATTAGAGTGGCATTGAGCACGAAGCCATCACTGTATTAAGGATATAGATATTTGACCATCTACTCAAAAAAAAATTAGATGGTGAATTCATGTCAACAATTAAATCACCAGATTAATTTTTCAATAATGTACTCATTTTATTCACCCTCGAATTTTATCAAAATAATAAATAAGTGAAATAAAAATTACCAACTCAATCAAAAACATGACTAAAATCAATGATGTGTGAAATAAAAGTGTAATAACTCAATCTGTAGATAGTCTAAATCTTTTTAATATAGATCATATTTTCACAAAAAAGCGAAAAATAGGTTGGGTAGGCAGATGAGACAACTGATATCCCACTTACATGATGCTCACATGCTGCATCATGAACCATGTTTTTTTACTGTTTCCCTAATTTATGTTGTTTTCCCTTTATAACACGGACTAGATGTAGTGACATATTTTTTCATGGGCCAAACATATCCTTCATAGGAGTATGGAGAAAAAACTAGCAGAATGAAATGTGGATATCTAAGAATAATAATAACATATTAAAAGGCTAGAGACCCAAAACTACCTTTAGATCAATTGAAAGTTTTTCACGTAAGATGCTCATATCTTGATCATGATAAGATGAGAAAACATCTACTATTTATATCAAGAAATCACTGCATAAATGTGATTGCGCCACAATTTTATTTATAATATTTCTCACTTTAATCCTGTCACAATCAACTTGCATATTAGACTGTTAATTTTTTTAACACTACAGCAAGAAAAAACCAAAAACCAAAAAATCCCCATAAATAGAAACTCATATAATGGATATTCAACACATGAAATGAGAAGACGAGTAGATATTATTGACAACCATCCCCCTAATCATGTATGAAACACATGTATCTATAATCCTTCAAATGAAAATTTTGAAAAATCCTAAAACACTTCCTACTCTATGAAGTAGATAATTACTACAACAAAACTAATGGGAAAATAATTTTATTTGAATTGCACTGCCCACCTAAATACAGATCATTGAAGATATAATTTTAGGTTATTTACAATTATGGGGACAGATATAGTCGAGCTGGGGTGCTGGGAACACAGTGTTCACTCGAGGATACTGGGATAAAACCTTACGGACAACAGCGGTCGAGCGGGGACGACATCTTGGAACACCTGGGATGGATGTTCCGGTGAGGGGTTTCATGTGTGGATGCCGGTCGGGAATAGAGAAGGGGGTTCGTGCGATGATGTTTGTGGGGGACACCTACTGGGAACTGGAAGGGGTTCTTGTGAAGATTTGAATGAGGAACATCGCTTGGGAACAATGAGGTGTTCCTATGAGGTTGTATGTGAGGAATGACGGTGAGGAATAGTGGAGAGGTAGCGTTAGGCAAGGGGGTTGCATGTCCTGTGAGGATGTCTGTGAGGAACGAAGGTGAGGAACATCAGAGAGGTAGGGATAGGGAAGGGGGTCGTGGGGTTCCTGCGAGGATGTCTGTGAGGAATGACGGCGAGGAAAGGCGGAGAGGTAGGGATGGGGAAGGGGGTCACGGGTCCTGCGAGTGATGTCTGTGAGGAACGACGGCGAGGAACGGCGGGGAGGTAGGGTTTGGGAAGGGGGTGGCGGGGATGCCTACATGAAAGGCCCAATGGGGGCGTGGGGGCATGGAGGGGGGTTCCAAATTTAAATATAATTGATTATGAGATATTTTTATGGATATTTTATTTAAATTATAGATATTTTAATTATTGATATATTTTTATTATAAAAATGAGATATTATTATTGGGTAATATATTTATCTATATATTCATGTTTTGGTAAAATATTTGATATTATCGAAAAATTTATTGCAACAAATTATTGTAATGGAAAATGATTTGTTGGTAAAAATAATCAACAACAACTGATTTATTTATTGGTAAATCAATTGTTGGTATTATTATGATAATCCAACAGATTTAAATGTTGGTAAATGATTTTTTGGTATTGAACTATTAATATAAACAGATACATCTGTTTGTAAAAAAACTATTGGTGCCTGTAGTTAATATCAACAGAAATTAATATCTATGGGAATTATCAATTTTTACCAATAGATATATTATATGTCAAGATTTTCTTGTTGTTAATAGTAAATTTTTTTTATAGTGGATTGAGGTCATCAATAAATAATAGGTATATAATAAATGGAAAATTGAGGGCCTAAAGCCATAAATCTATGATGATTTAAATTATCATTGATTCAACAAACCATAAGGTATTAGGATAACCCATTTAAGGTTTTGAGATCCTTTACCTAATGTTTAAGAATTAATTTCTTTATTGAATCATAAATTAAAAGAATACATTACATGTAGTGTTCTATCAATTTAATAATTTCTACCAGAAACACATATTTCTGTCCAAAGGATAATAGAACACGAAAATATTTTATTAATATTAATCGTATAGGGTTTCAAAAAAATGAATTTATAATTCATCTATAATATAATTTTATAAATAGCTAAATTATACAAACCAGTACATCACGTAGGCCAGTAGTATCTAATGTACCCTTTTCACCCTTCACTTGCGAGTTCAACTCTCGCGGCCTTGCCGGACACGATACGTTGTCGTCCGACCTTCAGATTGTCCTTTTCATAACAATCCAAAAATAATCATAAGAAATTTCATAAACATAAAAAGTAGTATCCAATGTACATCTTAATCCATTCTAAACTTTATAATTATCCAAAATACATTTTTCCAAACTCATTGTCCAAATATTTTAATGAATTTCAACCTAACATAACGAAGATCCCTTTTTTCAACATAATAACATGTAAATAAATTCATCATTTATTATCATAAAACATAGTAAAACCCTAAATTTCCATAAAACCTTATTGATTAAATTAATTCTCCCTTATTCCTTGTAGAATATTAGATATATTTCTTATATCCAAAAAAAATGAATACTCTAACAATGATGAAATAAACAAACCATTAATCATTTTTAACGTAGTCAAGAATATTGATTATAATTTATCAAAATTAACAATATCATATAATAAAATCACTACCTCATTATCAAGACAATATTAAGGTTTATCATTCCTCCAACCATGTATTTTCCAAAAATATTAACTTACAGTTCAGTCACATTTCTTAGTACAATATAGTCTATATTCTTTAATAAAATAGTACTATAGTACAATTCTTATATACTCTAGAAATCTTATAACATTTACATTATTAATCCAATACTCAAATGGAAAAATTCAATAATAAAAATATAATAACACAAATTATTCCACCTCATCTGTGGTATTATCATAACTTGATTATTATCCAATAGAATCACTTATGGTATACATTGATCACTGAGATATTGTTTCGCGTAGTGTCCGAACTCCTTTCAGATGAATCTTTGTAAATTTGAAACCATTTTTTTACCCTTTTCTTCAAGTAATTGGTGTCATATTTCTCCACACATATATAAAACACCCATTCCCTTCAACCTCATCTACAAGAAAGTGGATGGGAATGTATCTTCTGTGTATATGTGTCGACACCCACTTCCATGTAGAGATGAAATTAAATTTCAATCACTAAAATGTATTAATGGATAATAAAATTAATTAAATAATATTATATAACATTTAAAATATATTTATTCATTTAAAATTATTATAGAAGATCTTACTTCTAATATTTTCATCTATTGGAAAATGATAATGTTGATCGTGTGTATGCATAGAGACAAACCTATTCAAAGCGATGTGATTTGTTTTTTATTTACAATTTTCATGGATGTTAATAAAAATATATGTAGTGAATTTATGTGATATATTTTTTTATTGAAGGAGAATAACATTTTCCTTTCTTTAGTTAGATCAAATGAATAGTAAAAAATAGTGTTCATGCCTATGTGTGGCCCACCGTTTCCTTGAGTCGTGTAATTAATCTTTCAGACTCTAGATTTTTTAATTAATTGAAATATATAAATAACTAATATATATTAAATTTATTTCATTAATAAATTTTTTTTATATGATGTAATAATGATCAATTTACTCGGACCAAAACATTGGGACCCAAATTTCCATGATAATATGAATTAGATAACAACAAGAAATGACGATTTTAAAAATAAAAAACAAATAAATGTTAAATAAAATATTAGTTATTGATCATTTATGATATTGTATTCATTTACATGATTCATTTATAAAAATAAAATAAGAAAAAAATTATAATATAGGAGGATTTTGAGATTTCGATGTAAGTAGACCATAATATATGAGATTTATGTTTCAATGTGATTTTAATCATGATTGACTATTTTTTAATTTACATCAACGTGAAGTATATTATTTTTTCTAATGAAACCATTTATATTCCTTATGATATGGTTATTTGTTAATAAAACATTTTTTAATTCATTTTTAACACATTGAGTAATCAACAGAATGCTATATGTTTTTATAGAAAACCAATTTTAATTATATGTTCGCTCAGAAAATAAATTATTCTTCATAATAATATTTTATAAATTTATTTCTAGATTGTTTATAGTAAACTAAAATGGCGATTTAAAATAATTTTTTCTCATTTTTTACATTTTATAATAAATATTTCAATGGGATATTCTTTTTATTTTCTAAATATGATATTTTATAAAAAAAATTGTAAATTTAATAGTAATATTTTTAGGGAAAAACATTAAAATTTCCTTATAACCAATCAATTATATTCTATGAGGCATCCATTGTAATTAGTTAAGGATACTTTTTAAAAAAAATTAAAAAATATTATATAATTTTTTTGTTTTTAACATGAAGATTTTAAAAATGTACGTAATATTTTTCTTAAGAAAATTTCAATTGATATTTAGAAGGATATTTTAATATATATAAACATCATTTTATGTTACATATGATTATCAACTGATATTATCCAATGTAATCATCTAAATAATTCATGTAAATTTATTAGGGTTATGATGGTGAAATAGAAAGGAATGACATTTCCATTTACAAGGGTTATTTGATGATGAATATTTTTATTATCTTGTTTAATATGTAAGAATAGATTGATGATTATATATGGGACCCAAATTATATATTCATATAATGAATTGGCTAAATATTGATGTTATACGAGATACTATTATATATGGGAGGTTATCTCAATCATAAAATATGTTAAAAGGGAGGTAATCCCAGGACCCCAATTGGGTACACAATGTTTATACTGTACCTAAAGTGAGTATAGGGTATGTAATCACAAGACTAAAAAATTAAAATATTATTAGAGATAAATCTTGATAGGTTATTTCCATGATTATGATTATTAAATACTCATTCACATATTTTATGACCTGATCATATGGAAATATTATGTTCTTATGTCTCATTCTTTTTCATTACATTATGATTCATGTCATATTAACATTAATGAAGTTTTTCATGACTCATTTTTTTTATCTATGAATTTCTTGGCATGATATTTCAAGGTTATTATCATCTTCTCATACCCATTACACTCATGTTATAGTGAGTTATTCATTGATATATCCCTTCATTACCCTTATTATTCATCTGATCTAATGCATAATCATGTTTTGATTATCAATGTTATAAATAATATTTCCATATTATATATGTCTAAAAAAGGTTTTGGTTATTAAAACTCATAGTGTGCAATAATGTAGAAATGTTGTAAACAATAGTTTATCTATAACTGTTTCAAATTAAAATGACACTATAAAACTATAGAATGGGTCATTGTTTTATGTATCAAATATTAATTTAATAAGATGTAATATTTCGATATTATATATATGGGGTTATATAGTTGGTGTCTGAAACATTTTTAGCCTCTTTTGTAAACTAGGCTGAGAAAATTTAATTGAGAGTCATTTGGATAATCTTATGTTTAGGGGAACATCCTAATTTAGTATAAATAATAGATATTGGTTAGAAGGCATCCATATTTTCATACTATATGAGGATTTTTTTCTATTAACTTTTCATCTAAGGGTTAAAACATATGCACATGATCGCTGAGTATATCTCAGTCAATATTCATGTTCATGGTGAGTAGCGCCTTACTATGGACATAGTTTGACACTCATGGGGGATATTATTGAGTTTATTTTCATTTTATTTATGATACATATAGAGGATATGAATATATTTTGATCATGGATGTCCTATATTAAAACTAAAGAGTCATAGTTTTAATATAAGGTGTAATGATTTAGACAACCTATAATTTTATTTCATGATCATGTGGTTTCACCCTATGAATATTATTGACCATACTATTTTTTTATTTATCACATGGAACAAGATGCAATTCTCGGACCCTCGTTACCGAGAGTCGGTGATTTATTTTTATACATTGAATGATTAAAAGGAATCAAGTCCTGAAGGACCTATAGGTTTAGTAGCTTTGGAAGTACTACAAACATACATGAGTTTTACATAACTTTATAAAATAAAAAAACAACATTGGGTATCCTTTAACACAATAATATCCCTTTTCATATCCCTGAAAGATAGTCATAAAATATTTTTTCACATCTTTTGAAAATCAAAACATATAAAGGGGTGAGCTTAGATGCTCAGTAAGGGGAAATAATATATCCAAAACTATAATCTTTAAAGAAAATATGTGTAATAAAAAAATCATTCCAAACAAAATCATGAAAATTATATAGAAAAAAGAAATAAAACATTCACATTTAAACATGAACATAGATATTCTATTATTCAAAAAATCACATGTAATAACAAATTTCATAATGAGGTAATGCATAATGTCGGACATCATAACCACATAGTCAAGGTCTCATGACAAGACTAAAAATAAACTTTTTGTCAAGTCCATGTTCCAAGACCCTAGTTTTTATCATGAGAACCACTGATTCATCAATGAGCAATAGCAGGCTCCACCAGTCACTTATTAAGTATAATACATTCCTCATATGAAAATGTTGAATCCTAACGTAAAAATCTATATTAAAACTAGAATATAAAATGTCAATACTTAATAATAAATCTTGAATGGTATAAAAATAGCACATTAACTGTCAAACAAATCATAACTCGTTCAATAAAATATTTAAGACTATATTTATAATAAATCAACCTCAATCAAGAATAATATCCAGTACAGGTTGTTGACATAGTTGAAAATGATTTGTAAAACTATTTGAGAGATAAATCACTTTTTTGGGAAATCATTTAAAAGAAAAACATTTATAAAGGAATTCATTTAAATGATATTTTTTAACCACATTTCCCCACACCACATTGAATTTGTTTATGGGAATTTACATTTTCAAATAATAAATTAGATATAAATAAATCCTTAAAATCATTTTTGAATACATGGTCATTAATTAAAAAAATTTAAAACAAAAAATACGTAAAACATTTAAAATATGATCTAGTTAAATAGAAATTTCCATGAAACACAAAATATTAAATTTGAATTTATTTTTATGATATATTTACATGGATTATAAATATTTCCCAAAAAATACTTACACATAAAAAATCTTAGATAATTATGAGATTGAGGAATTAACCCTTACCTTGTACATTCCTTTATTTGAGTATGCATTTAACCTCCTGTATAATGAACAGAATTTTTTATAAAATTAAAAAAGAATAATATTCATATTTATTATATCATACATGATACATTTATGACTTTGTATTTCCCATTAATAATAATTTCCATGTTAAAGTTACATTTCAGGTAATAATCGCTTTCTTTATCGTATGTGTTTTCACTTGTTATTCATGATCATGTCACCAAGATCAGGATTTATATATTTACAGAATATAAAACATGATTTATATATCATATATATTTAGAATATAAATATGTATAATAGCTAAAAATATTAAATAGAAACACCACTCATGGAGATGGTAGTTCGTACTTACGCATGGACGTTGTTTCCGTTCTCTTGTCATATTAAATTAAAGTAAGTGATTAAGATAAATTATATATAAATATATATTCCCAGTAGAATTATTGTTTCATATATTATATACTTATTAATAATATTTATTTTTATAATCTTTTTTGAATGATGAATCTGGAAATGAAACTCATTACATCGTGGAGACGGTAAGCTATAAGTACACATGATCCATGATATCATTTACATAATGATAAAATGGTATGAAATTGTATAGTATAATAATAATAAATAAACATTTAGATTTTATATTTATTATTTACGAGAACTATTCCAATTATTATACACATCCATATAATTAAGTATTGATTAACAAACTACACCAAATGTTGAAACGGTAAGCCGTACGCACGCACGTATGGTGACATTTTCATTCATCAGTTGGATTGAATTATTATTATGGTTGTACCATATTTATAAAAACATAATAGTATGTAGAAGGTACTGGAATTATTATTTTGTTATGGAAACAAAAAATAACGAGGAACTGGGAGAAGAACAACACATTGAAAGAGGTGATGAAATAATTACCTATTCTTCGGGTGCTTCTTTTTGGTTTGATCAAACGGGATCCATAGGATAAATTTATGATCAATGTAATGACTTCTGGTTGATTATAGAATAGTTGGGAGGATATTTGAGAATTTTATGGCCGATCCAAATAGGTTTGGAGATGCGAAATTAAGAGTAATGAATGTATACTTTTATAAGAGTGGTGAGGGGCACTTTAGGAGAATCTTGAAATATTATTTTATTATTATAAAATTATTTCCATTTATTATGACTCAACATGAATTTATTTCTAGGAAAAGGTGGGGAGGGGTATAAAAAATATCAATTTATTATTTTTAGGGAAGTTTTAGTCACCATATTAACCTTATTATTTAGATTTATCTCGTAGTTAAATACTTTAACTTTTACTATGTATTCTTGTATTTTTTATATTACATGGTTAATAAGAAAAATATAAAATTACAAGAGAACCTAATCTGATTCATAAATGAGATATATATCATTATATATGTCATTTGTTTGAATATTATATCTTTATGAATATTATACAAATTAAAAATATAATATTCATTTAAAAAATGCATTTATTTCAATTTAAATAGTTTTTAGTATTCGGTTTTATTGAAAGTCATAGAAAGATAATTACATTGAAACAAATACATTAAAAAACCATAAAATGTCACATTCACCTAGAAAATTCGTGGATGGAATCAAAAGTATAAATTTACATTAATTTTGATATTTATAATATCAATCATTTTAATCATTCATTGATAAGGTAATTATAACATCATCATTGTGTCATAAATAAATTTAATTACTTAATATCTAAAAATAATAAATAAAATACCATGATATAAGATATATTTTTATCTTTATAATGAATATTTATAGTCGAAATAATCTTATATATAACCCTATATTAAAAATATTTTAGTTATTAAAATTTGAATTTATCAGTTTTAACTCTTCTTTAAATAAAATAAAAACAAATGTTCTAATCTAATCCATGTGGATCAAAAAAAGATCATATTGGTCTCCCTAAAGTTTATTTATGTCATGAAACACTTATCCAATATAATTAGGACAAGTGTTGGGATAATTATAATATTATTTTTACTTTTAATTACCTTTTTTAATTTAAATGTGGTAAATAAAATTCAAAAGTTAGTAATCACCAAAAATTATTTTCAACATATTGAACCAAATTTTACTTACTTATTTCGACCATGTCTCTCAGATTTTAGAAATTTAATTCACATAATTGGTAAGATTATGTTTTAAAAAAATTTAAAAATGTGCCTAAAAGGTGGGTAAAACACGTTAAAAGTTAAATAATCATTTATATATCAAATTTTATTTTTAAAATTAATCCAATGAATTATATTATAATAATATAGGTATTATGTATCTATATGTACGATTAAATAAATTAAAAATAGCCATTATTATTATTTAAATAAAAGTCGATTTTAAATAAAAACTGAGTGTTTATCACAATTCAGAAAAAATTTAATGTTTTCAAAAAAAAAACATTACCATATGATAATTTTAATATTCCAGATATAAAAAAGAAGTCTATTTTTCATAATTCAAAACCTATAAGTTGTATTAATTAATTTAAAATTAATTCTCGTTGTTAAAACCAGAATGCGTGTTTTAAAAAATTTAAAAACAATCAAAAGATTGACATGTGTTTATCACCAATTTAAATGTGAACTTACATATATTGACATACATTATGTTAAAATATAAAAATCAAATCATATTATAATTCAAAACAATTCAAATGTATATTTCAACACAATAAATTATTTTGATTTAAAAATTATTTTTCATTTAAAATTTGTTATATTTCATTATTTATGAAAATATAACAGTTATCAGAAAACACAAAAAAATTATCCAAAAATATTTTTTATTACATGATTCTTATGAAGAAGTTTATTTTGTCGAATTTAATTTATAAAAGTTTCAAATATTGGATTTAAATATGGTTTTCCATTTATAGGCAGTAAAATTTCATTTTTTGAAAAATATTGCACTTATATGAAACTTTGTATTTGTTATTATCTTACATCTAAGAAACACATAATATGGATATTAATATTATATGGAGTATACAAATTGTAGGTAATACTATTCATAACCACTTTTTGAATGGCTGCCTAGGTAAGTTGTGTTGTGCTCGAACTCGGTGTTGTGTATAGCACAAGATATATAATTACTTAAATGAGATAACATACTATGACATCATGGGGTGTTACATTCTCCCATCATTCAATAAATTTCATCTTCGTAATTTGAAATTTTTCATCGAAAAACAATGTTTAAAATAGAAAATACCTTATTGGAAAACCCACATAAGAAATATGGATAATAAATTTTCATCTTAATAAAAGGGAAATGAAAATGAAAAGGTCTCCATCAAATTAAGGGATCTAACATGAGAAAATTAGTGGATATTATAGATACATATTTGGAGAAAAATTTAAATATTTATAGGGAGTTATAACTACAAAATATTTCACTTTTTCCAATAGGTGCATATCTGTTGGTAAACGTTTTTTTCTATTAGTAAAAAGTTTTACCAACACATATGCCCATATCACTAGACTGTTGGTAAAAACTATGTCACTAAATGTTATTGTGATAGATAAAATAGTTCTGTTATCATTATAATATTAACAAAATATAAAATATGTGCTGGTTAAAGTGTTTAGCAACATATTAATATGACAGATATTTTCTGTTGGTAATAATATTACCAATATATAAAATTTATTTATAAATTACATTTATCTGTAAATAATAAATATTTATTACTGATAAAATTTCATTCTATATTTATTGATCTAACATATATTAGACACTTGTTTTAATCATTAAACGATTGATAATTCTTACACATGTTTAAAATCAAGAAAAAGATTGATTATATTAATAATGAAATTTATCATAAAATGAATCAATAAATAGATGATGTTTTTTTATACCAAAAAAGATAATAAAAAAACAGAAATTCTAGATCCATCGATGCCCTCCCCCCCTCGACATGAAAAATGTGTATGGCACAATACTCTGATGTGTCTGTATGGAATCCTCAACACCCAATAATTGTCCATCGTGATAGAATAGTTACTCCTGATGGCCTGATGTTGAAGATCTCTTTCATCACCCACCAAGTAGGCCACTTGAAGAATCAAATTAAGCTAACTCCAGTACAAGTTAAGAACCTTGAATAACTTCTATGTCACACCTTTTAGTTCCAAGATCTACACCACACAATCAGAGAGCATACATACATATCAGTGTGAAATTTCAACATGAATTAAAACCAAAATATAAATAAATTAAAATTGAAAAAATGTTTTACTTCTTATCAAAACAACAATAGAAATTTAGAAAACTACCTTGAATAAAAACCATGCTCACCTATACCAGTGGGTCTTAGAACAATCATACAATCTCCTAAATAAAACTCTCTTGTATAAGTTCAGAGAGACAACAAATAGGTCAAAACACATGAGAAATCCCAATTACAATGAAATCATGTGTAGATGTGTAACAAGAAAAGAATGATTCCCATATGAACACCCCAAGATAATTTTCTATATTAATATGTGAAATAGATTCTAACCATACCATTCCTAAATTTCCACCGCAACAATACTCTTTCATAAAGTAATTAATCCAATTTGAAAGCATCATGGAAATACAATGATAATAGATCTAAGAAAATGACCATATTCTAATGAAAATAATAGATCGTCTGCATTTCCATAAGAATAACTCTCTCCATTATGATTGAATGTCCAAAATGAATGGGGCACTCTTGATTAGGGTTTTCCATGGGGCTAGGACTAATTTGGGTGAATTTTTGACCGACCTGAGAAAAAGTGGATGAGTCGGGTCTGGTTATATGGTGTATGCCCAAAGGACCTGACCCATATTGGGGCAGGGCGGGGTAACTACTCTATAGATGCATAATAAATTGAATATAGCTATAAGAATTCAAACTGTAGTTAAAAAAAATCAAATTCCTTGCAAATGACACACCCCCATCATAAAATGCAGTGATTAATATATAAATAACATCAAATTTATATGACCTCTGGAAGCATATCATATATATCATGATGGTACATAAAACACTTCATGTTCAATGGATGAATGATACGCCATATTTGGATAAACATTAAAATTAAATGGATTAAGGGATATTTTTTAAGTGCATTTACAATCATTCAATTTCAAAAATGAATACAAAGTATAAAAAACCTAATGCAGAATTGGAATTTTGAATTTGTACTAGATACAAATTTGATATAATTAGAGTGTCATTGAGCATGAAGCCATCACTGTATTAAGGCCATAGATATTTGACCATCTACTCAAAAATATTAGATGGTGAATTCATGTAAACAATTAAATCACCATATTATTTTTTCAATAATGTACTCATTTTATTGACCCTCTCATTTTATCAATAGAATAAATAAGTGAAATAAAAATTACCAACTCAATCAACCACATGACTAAAATCTATGATGAGTGAAAAAAAATGTAATAAATCAATCTGTAGATAGTATAAATATCCTTAATATAGATCATCTTTTCACAGAAAAAACTAAAAACAGGTTGGGTAGGGGGAGGAGACAACTGATATCTCACTTACAAGATGCTCACATGCTGGATCATGATCCATGTTTTTTTACGGTTTCCCTAATTTATGTTGTTTTCCGAATATAAACCGGACTGGATGTAGTGAAATATTTTTTCATGGGCTACACATATCCGTTATAGGAGTAGGGAGAAAAAACTAGCAAAAAGAAATGAGGATATCTAAGAATAATAATAAAATATTAAAAGGGTAGACACCCAAAACTACCTTTAGAGAAATTGATCGTTTTTCACGTAAGATGCTCATATCTAGATCATGATAAGATGAGGGAAAATCTACTATTTCTATCAATAAATCACTGCATAAATGTGATTGCACCAAAATTTTATCTAAAATATTTCTCTCTTTAATCCTGTCACAATCGACATGCATATTATACTGTTAAATGTTTTAACAGTACAGCAAGAAAAAACCAAAAACCAAAAAATTCCCAAAAATAGAAACTCATATCATGGATCTTCAACACACGAAATGAGAATACCAGTATATATTATTGACAACCATCCCTCTAATCAAGTATCAAACCCATGTATCTAGAATCCTTCAACCGAAAATTTCGAAAAATCCTAAAACACTTCCTACTCTAAGAAGTAGATAATTACTGCAACAAAAATAATGGGAAAATAATTTTATTTTAATTGCCATGCTCCACTCAATATAGATCATTGAAGATATAATTTTAGGTTTTTAACAATTCCGAGGAAGGATATAGTCGAGCTGGGGTGCTTTGAACAGGGGGTTCACTCGAGGATACTGGCATAAAACATTGCGGACAACAACGATCGAGCGGGGACGACATCATGGAACACCTGGGATGGCAGGTCCGGTGAGGGGTTTCATGTGTGGATGCCGGTCGAGAATAGAGAGGGGGGTTCATGAGATGATGTTGGTGGGGGACACCGACCGTGAACTGGAAGGGGTTCTTGTGAAGATTTGAATGAGGAACATCGCTTGGGAACAATGAGGTGTTCCTATGAGGATGTCTGTGAGGAACGACGGTGATGAAGAGTGGAGAGGTAGGGTTGGAGAAGGGGGTTTCAAGTCCTGCGAGGATGTCTGTGAGGAACGACGGTGAGGAACATAAGAGAGGTAGGGTTAGGTAAGGGGGTCGCGGGGTTCATGAAAGGATGTCTGTGAGGAATGACGGTGAGGAAAGGCAGATAGGTAGGGTTGGGAAATGGGGTCGCGGGTACTGCGAGGATGTGTGTAAGGAACGACGGCGAGGAACGACGGAGAGGTAGGGATGGGTAAGGGGGTGGTGGGGATTCCGACACGAAAGGCCCAATGGGGGCGTGGGGGCGTGGAGGGGGGGGGGGTTCCAAATTTCAATATAATTGATTATGAGATATTTTTTATGGATATTTTATTTAAATTATAGATATTTTAATTATTAATATATTTTTATTATAAAAATGAGATATTTTTAATGGGTAATATATTTATCTATATATTCATGTTTTGGAAAAATATTTGATATTATCGAATAATTTATTGCAACAAATTTATCTAATGGAAAATGATTTGTTGGTAAAAATAATCAATAACAACTGATTTATTTATTGGTAAATCAATTTTTGGTATTATTATGATAATCCAACAGATTTAAATGTTGGTAAATGATTTTTTGGTATTGAGCTACTAATATAAACAGATACATCTATTGGTAAAAAAAACTATTGTTTCCTGTAGTTAATATCAACAGAAATTATTATATGTTGGAATTATTCATTTTTACCAATAGATATATTATATGTCAATAATTTTCTATTGTTAATTGTCACTTTTTTTGTAGTGGATTGAGGTCATCAGTCAATAACATGTATATAATAAATGGAAAATTTAGGGCCTCAAAGCCATAAATCTATGATGATTTAAAATATAATTGATTCAACAAATCATAAGGTATTAGGATAACCCATTTAAGGTTTTGAGATCCTTTCCCTAATGTTTAAGATTTAATTTATTTATTGAATAATAAATTAAAAGAATACATTACATGTAGAGTTCCATAAATTTAATAATCTCTACCACAAACACATATTTCTCTCCAAAGGATAATCGAGCTCGAAAATATTCTATTAATCCTAATCATACAAGGTTTCAAAAAAATGAATTTATAATTCATCTTCAATATCATTTTATAAATAGATAAATTATACAAACTAGTACATCACGTAGGCCAGCAGTAACTGATGTACCCTTTTCACCCTTCACTTGCGAGTTCAACTCTCACGGCCTTGCCGGACATGACAGGTTGTCGTCCGACCTCTAGATTGTCCTTTTCATAACAATCCAAAAATAATCATAATAAATGTCATAAACATAAAAAAATAGTATCCAATGTACATCTTAATCCATTCTAAACATTATAATTATCCAAAATACTTGTTTCCAAACTCATTGTCCAAATATTTTAAGGAATTTCAACATAACATAATGAAGATCCCTTTTTTCAACATAATAACATGTGAATACTTTCATCATTTATTATCATATAACATAGTAACACCCTGAATTTCTATAAAACCTTATTGATTAAATTAATTCTCCCTTATTCCTTGTAGAATATTAGATATATTTCTTATATCCAAAAATTGAATACTCTAACAATGATGAAATAAACAAACCATTAATCAATTTTAACGTAGTCAATAATATTGATTATAATTTATCCAAATTAACCATATCTTATAATAAAATCACTATCTCATTATCAAGACAATATTATGTTTTATCATTCCTTCAACCATATATTTTCCAAAAAAGTTTAACTTACAGTTCAATCACATTTTTTAGTACAATATAGTCTATATTCTTTAATGAAATAGTACTATAGTACAATCCTTATATACTCTAAAAATATTATAACTTGTACATTATTAATACAATACTCAAATGGAAAAATTCAATAATAAAAATATAATAACACAAATTATTCCACTTCATCTGTGGTATTATAATGACTTGATTATTATCCAATAGAATCATTTTTGGTATACATTATTCTATGGTACATTGTTTCACGTAGTGTCCGAACTCCTTTTAGATGAATCTTTGTAAATTTGAAACCTTTTTTAGACCTTTTCATCAGGTAATTTGTGTCATATTTCTCCACACATATATAAGACACTCATTCCCATCAAGTAATTACCAGGGCGACTCTTTCACAGTTATCACGTAGGGGAAAATCCTTCCTTACCTTCTTCACTTTATCCATATTTCTATATACCATCCTTTTCTCCTATTGATTCCCTTAAAAGCCATTGGACTTGGAGAATTAATTACTTATCTTATTAACACATGATACTATATCTTCATATGAAGAGAATATGTGAGGGACTATTTACCTTCTAAATTTTATCATAATACCATGAAAGGTATGATCCTTCTTACTCTTTGAGTCATGCGTATTTTTATAGTTCTCATTCCTTATACTGGGCACCATTTCTAAATAACGGAAAACAGTAGGTTAATTTATGAATTAAAATGCATAATATCAAACATGTAAAATATCCAACATAAATTAAATGTTTATGAATATAATCCATAATAATAAAAATGTTTTCCTTGGGGATGTTTTTTTCTCATAAATCCTTCATAATGGTTTGTAAGGAAAATGTGAATTACTCTAAGAATATCCTCTAGGAGTGTTGTAACCAAGACTTCAACTACGCCCATGGTCATTTACTAGGACACAACAGTTCAAGATTGAAACTCTTTGTTAGTGTTCTAACTCCTAGGAAAATCTATTCTAGAGTCGCCTCTACCAACTCCTATCCAGATAGGTATGTATTACATGGAAAACCCACATTATATTTACATTACTAAATATTTTGAATATTCGTATATACTAGTCGTAAATTTCTATCATAGGGTAAAGTTATCAAATCAGAGATTATCTGAATCTAGATTCCAAGGATTGTGCTAAACATACTGTGATACTAGCTGTAATTCCCAGACTCTAGTTATCCAGAGTTGGTGCATTATTTTTATTTATTGGCATGATCATAATGAATCAAGTCTCGAAGGACCAATCATTTTAGTAGCCTTGGATGTAGTAGATACATGCATGAGTTCACAAGGAATTATAAAATGAAAAACAACAACATTGTGTATCCTTTTAACACACTCATATCTGTTAGCATATCCCCACAAGTCAGTCATAAAAAAATCCATCGTATCTTGGGAAAAATAAAACCTTTAAAGGGTTGTGTTTAGATTCTCATAAAGGAAAATAATATAGAAGAAAATATAAAATTTTAAGGAAATATGTTTAATAAAAACAAAAGCCATTTAATAATAATAATGAACATAATATTAAGAAAATAAATCAAACATTACCATATAAACATACACCTGGATATTATAATAGTTTAATAATCACATGTAATAACTAATTTCATAAGGAGGGAATGCATAATGTCAGACATCATAAGCACAAATTCAAGGACTTGTGCCAATACTATTTTTCTTCAAAGTCCTTCTTCCAAGACACTAGTTTGTCTCATGAGTCCTAAAAATGCATCGAGGAGATATAGCGGGCTCCATCCATCACATACTAAGTCTAATTCATTCCTCATATGAAAATGTTGAAACATGACATAAACATCTGTATTAAAACTAGCATACGAAATTTCAATACCGTAACCATAAATATTGGATTATATCAAAATAGAACATTCACAATAAAAAATATCATAACTTGTTTAATACAATATTTAATATGGTATTTACTATAAATCAACCTCAATATAGAATAATATCCATTAATGGATGTTGACATAGTTGAAAAAGATCAACAAATCTCTTTTAGAGAAATTTGACTTTTTGTGAAATAAATTTAATGTTAGACATAGATAAAGGAATTAATTTAAAATATAGTTTTTGAATCAAAGTGTCCCACACCACGTTGAAACATTTTATAGGAATTATCATTTTAAAACGATCATGTCCTTATAAATAAATCTATAAAATCATTTTTAAAACATGGACCTTAACTAAAAAGATTTATAAAAATAAATCTTCAAAACATTTAAATGATGATATACATAAATAGTAACATCCATGAAACATAAAATATTCCCTTTGAAAAAAAAATATGATACATGGACATGGATGATAAATACGTCCCAAAAAAATACATACACATTAATAATCTCAGATAATAATTATATTGTGGAATTAACTCGTATTTTGTACTTTCATTTAGTCGAGGGTACATTTAACATCATGTATAATGACCATTGAAAGATATTAAATTATACCATAACCATATTAATATTTATTATCTCATACAAGATTCATTTATGACTTTATATTGCCCATTAATAATAATATATATGTTAAAGTAACATTTTTGGTAATAAACCCCTTCTTTTATCGTATTTGTTTTCAAATGTTATTCTTGATCTTATCACATAGATCATGATTTACCTATTTCCATAATAGAATACATGATTTATATATCATATATATTCATAATATAAATAGGTATAATATATATATATATATATGAAATGGAAACACCATTCATGGAGATGGTAGTCCGTACATACACATGGACGTTGATTCCGTTTTCTTATCGTATTGAATGTATGTAAGTGATTGAGTTATATGTAAACACACACACACATAGATATATATATATATATAAATTAGAATTATTATGTCACATAATACATATTTATTAATTATATATATTTATAATCAGCGTGTATTGGTGAATGTGGAAATGAATCTCATCGCGTTTGGGAGCCGGTAAGTCGTAAATACGCACGGGAAATGATATCATTTCGTTAGTGATAAAATGGTATAGAATTGGATGGTATATTATTTTTACAGAAATATTAACATATTATATTTTTTATTTACATCAATTATACTTATTATTATACCCATACAAATAATTTAGTGTTTAATAACGAACTACACCATGACGTGGACACGATAATCCGTACGTACAGACGCGTGGCGACATTATCATTCATAGGATGTCTATATTAATGAATATGGTTGTAAAATATTTATAATAACATCACATAATGTATAAGGTACTCGATTAATTATTTTGGTATGAAAAAAATATATAAAGAGGATGTTGAAGAATAAAATAACTTTGAAAGAGGTGATGAAATAATTACCTCTTCTTCGGGTGCTTCCTTTTGATTTGATCAATGGGTCTCATTAGTATGGATTTTATGATAAATTAATGGACTCTGGATTTATGTGAGTGTAGTTGGGAGGATATTTTAGTAGTTTTAGGTTGATCCATATTGATTTTGAGGAGGGAAATTAAGATAAGGGGATGTACCGTTTTATAAGAAAGGTGAGGGGTACTTTAGAAAATGTTTGAAAAAATGTTTTATTATAATAAAATTTTTTGTTTATAATGTCTCCCAATATATTTATTTCAAGAATAAGGTGGGTATGGGTAACAAAAAAAACCAATAGGTTTTAGACAAGTGTAGTCACCATATTATCCTTATCTTTTAGATTTAACTCTGAGTTAAATAGTATAACTTTTACTTTGTCTTCATGTAATTTTATATTAAATTATTAATAAAGATATTATAAAATTATAGAAGATACAAAAGTGGTTTATTAATGATATATATATATATATCATTATATATGTCCATTTGGTGAATATTATATTTTTATGAGTATTATATCACTTAATAATATAGTATTTTCTTTAGAAACTCATTTATGTCAATTTTGTTACTCTTTAGTATTAGGTTTTTCTGAAAGTCATATAAAGTATATTAAATAGAAAAAAATAAATTAAATCAACCCTAATAAGACATATTCACCTATAAAATCCCTGTATGCCCTCAGGAGTTTCAATTTATACTTATTTTAATATTTATAATATCAATTATTTTAATCATTCATCGAAAATGTAAAAAATGCATCATGATTGTGTCATAAATAAATATAATTATTTAATCTATAAATATTATAATAAAATACCACGATATATGAAATATTTTTATCTTTACAATTAATATTTATAGTCTAAATTATTTCATGTATAACCCTATATTAAATATGTTTTAGTTATTAAAATTTGAATTTAACACTTTTAACTCTTCTTAAATAAAATAATAATAAATGTCCTAATCTAATCCAAGTTGTTCCAAATGGATCATATTTTATTCCTAATGTTTATTTTGGTTTAAAAAAACATATCCAATATAATTAAGACAAGTTTTGGGGTAATTATAATATAATTTTTACCATTAATTACCCAATTTACTTTAATTGTGTTAAATAAAATTCAAAAGTCATTCTTCACCAAAAATAATTATCATCTAATTGAAAAAAACTTTACATCTGATTTTGACCATGTATCTCACATTTTTTGAATTATATTCATAGAAGTAGTAAAATTACGTTTTATGAATATTTGCAAATTTTCATAGAAGGTGGGTAAAAGAAGTTAAAATTAAATAAAAAATTATATATTTAATATTATTATAAAATGAATGCAATTAATAAAATTGGACTAATAAAGTTATTATGTATCTATTTGGACATTAAAATAACTTTAATAAAAAATAATATTTCTGTAAATGAATGTTGGTTTTAAACAACAATGCAATTCTTTTTACTATTCGTCAAAAATTGAATGCTTTCAAAAAAATACCAAGAATTATCCCTAAGATAATTTTGGCATTCCAAATTAAAAAATTATGTCTTATTTAAAAAATTCAAAACATTTATGTTTCATTAATTAATTTGAAATTTATTCCCATAGTCAAAAAATGAAAGTGGGATTTTAAAAAGTAAAAAACTATCAAAAGATTGCCATTTTTATGTCCAATTTAATTGTGATGTTATTTATAATGAGTTTCAATATATTAAATGATAAAAATATAATCTAATTATACTTTAAAATCATTTAAAATTATAATTTAACACTATAAATTATAATGAATAAAAAAATCTGTTTTCAATTTAAATTCAGTATATTTCACTATTCATCAAAATATTAAAGTTATCATAAAATCCCAAAACATTTATCAAAATTAAAATTTTAAGTCCTGATTCTAGAGAAGTATAGTTTGTCAAATTTAATATATAAAAGTATTAAATATTGGATTTAAAAATGGATATCCATTAATAGGCGGTGAAATTATAATTTTTGAAAAATACTTCTTTTATCTTAATGATTGATTTTGTTCATATATTATATCTAATAAATACATAATATGGATGTTTAATTAATATAGAGTATTTTAAATGAAGTTAATACTATTCATAACCACTTTTTGAATGACAATATTGTCAAGTTTTGGTGCGCTCGAACTCGATGTTGCATGTATAAGAATCTATTAAATTACATTAAAGAGATATTTACTATGAGATCATGTGGTGTTACTCAATAATCATATGTGATAATTGTCAATGTAATAGAAAATTAAATTATTTTACACCTTAGAAATAATATTTCAGGTGAAATATAATGATAAGTCTAATTATTATTATTATTCTACATTTAGGAAATGAATAATACAATTCTTCCAAAAAACTAAAGTATGTATATTAGTTCTATTGTGTCCTTGAATATAAAAAATAAGCCTAAATTTCATTGGTATTTATTTTTCCATGTTTTTTAGTAAAGTATCAGTACAATTTAGAAAATATTTTCCATTCTCCAATGTCCATTCAATGAACTAATTATTTGGGATATCTATCATTATATGTAGAATCTTATTAATGATTGAATATCTCCATGAACATGAGGTAACAAGATAAAATTTTATCTATATAGTAGTTCTATTTTAGAATTTTATTTTCACAACCAATTTACGTATATTATTCCTTTCAAAATGGAGGAGTTCATTGAAAAATTGTAGAAGGAAAAAGAATGCATTTGTGATTATGAGGAAGATTTTAGAAGATATTGGATGAAAACATCAATAAATATTTTTAATCTAAAAATTAACATTGAATGAATATTTAGTTTCTTAGTGCCATGTTTATAAAGGCACATTCCCATAATGGGCATCAGTAGCTATAATGGAATCATTCAATGTTCTATCAGTGTGGAAATAGAGAATGGAGTTACCTATCAATATAATGGGTTTTATAAGAAAATAATGATTAAATTTAAATGAAATTATAATTATAACAAGCATTATTGGAAGAATATAAGCCTTAAACTATATTCAAATTACGGAAGGAGATATGAGTGAAATTGTCTTCAGGGGATTAGTCATTGGGTTATTTGTGGAATGGATGATCCATGGGAAATTAAATAACATTGGGATTGGAAAAGGAAAAAACATTACTGAGAAAAATAACTAACGCATTCACTAAGAACATTGTATTGTTCCAAACACAAGTATTTTATGAATTAAGAAAACCCATGCTCAAACCAAATTGCTAATGATGATTATTGATTCCATTAAACAATTAATTGAGTATATGGTTTGAAGTTTCTGGGGATGATTATTTTTAATGAATTGAATGATAATGATGTGTAAAACAGTACACTTTCCATCACCTCTAGAACTAATAATGTGTTATTTGATTCTTGATCTAGAAAAAAATTACATCAAAAATTTTATAAGGGTATCATAATAACAAATAATTGATTACATATTGAAATAGCATTGAATCCCCCTAATGTAATTATGATAAATAATATTGTACCTGATTATTTAAGATTTATTTTTTTGTTATGTGATTCCATAAAAGCATGTCAATCTAACTCTAATTTAATTTATATTATATTAACCACGGATTATAGTTATTTACAATAGAACACATCAATTTATTAGGAATTCTAGTAATTTTTTTAAATGATCTAATGATCATATACCAGTAAGATCAAAAAAATTTAATTTCAATTGAAATTTAATTAATATTATGGGTATTTATTCAAATTATAATTGTTGTTTATCATAGATGCTCAGAGGGAATCTAAATATCAATTAAATATTGAGGTGTGTTTGAATGAGATTCCTAGTATTTATCAAAATCATGATGTTCTTTTTACAATAGTTTTCAGTCCTTGTGAAAAAACAATTTCATATACTCCATAGATAATAATACCATTCGTGATGCATAAATTAAGGTATTGACTCTATGAGAGTATTGATAATTGATCCGTTATACAAATTTCATCACCATGGGGTGAAACTATCATTATTGTTTTTGAAAAATCATATATTAATATAATTGTCAATTTATTCGAAGGGACAGAACAAGATTACAATCAAAATAAGTATACCATGACCAATATTGAATATTATTTAAATATATTATGTGGAGATAAATGTTTTTCAAAAACTGTTCTTCCTTTTAGATAATATTTTTTGAGGGAATAAATGATGAAATACCTAAAAAATCTTTATATATGATGTATGGACACTATGATATTATAGTGATTCCATTTTTTACTTCTAATTACCCTAATATCAATATGAATTTAGTATATAGTGATTTAATTATTTTCATGATATTTTTTTGGTGGTTTTTAAATATAGTTATATTATATATTCCTAACGAACAAAATCGTATAAGGATAACAAGATAATAGTCTTGAGATGCTAGAAATGATAATTTTCATTATAATTTTAACAATATTGAGTTTTAGTTATAAAATATTTCCTTTTTGAGTCATAAAATATCATGTAAGCAAATATCAATATATCAATTAATGAAATATTTCATTTAAGGTAATCCCAAACCATCCCATGTGAATAAGATATTTAGTTTTCTTTGATTGAATACATATCGTCATTTTTTCGAGAAAATCTCAATTCAGAATATAATATAATAACTATGTTAACATCAATGAAATTCTAGAGCCTTTGGAAATGAGAATGTGACTGAAATTTCAATGAATTAAAAGCATGGTTAGTCAACACTATTGTGAATATACATTGATTCAGTGGAAAAAGTATTGTGAAATTTAGTGATTCCTCTTGAAGGAATTGATATTATTCCTCCTGATTATTTTTGTTATTTTCTTATAACACAAAACAATTTACTATTCATGAAAAAATTACCAAAAACATTATTTAGATTCATATTTGGTAAATGATTCATTAAATATCTTGTGGAATTATATTTGTAGATAATTGAAAGTAATTAATACATATTATAATATTTTAAACTATGTATTCACTGAAAAAATTGAATATGTTCTAGAAAAGATTATTATAGCTCATTATGATTATAAATGATCAATAAATTATCGAACTTATACTATAAATTAGTTGGAATATTCTCTATGATGAAAACATAATCCTATCATATATATAATTATTATAAAATAGAATCTGATATTTCAAGATTTAATAAAGGATGTATTTTGAAATCATAAAATAAAGGTAAAAATATTATCATACTCAATTAAGTTTTCAAATTTCTCTCAATGTGTATAATAAATATGAACAAAAGGATGTTTTCCAATTGAAAAAATGTAAACAAATTCTTGAGTTCAACCATGAATATGATGGAATGATAAGGTTTGAGAACCTTGTATGTATTCCATCAATGCCTTATTAAATGTAGAAGATGTTGGAGAAATATATTAGTTAAAAATTGTAAAATAATCAAGGATTTCAGAAGATGTATAAATTTTTATTAGATTATTTTTTGTGGGAAATCATTATCATCGATATCAGAGAATATGCAACTCAGGGCTTGGTATATCACCATCTTAAGCATGTGAGATATAATTAGAAGGTTATGTTTCCATAATTACCCATACCACAATAGAATCTTGAATACATAACCATGTATTTCTTCATTAGACATTGAAAATAATCTAAATTCCATAAATATATTGGTGTTGTAGTCAATCAATTAATCAATTCAAAATTTTCATTACTATCAGAATGTATTTCACTCTGATAAAATTTTCAGTTTTTTCATTAAGGATGTTGTAATGTTTCTTGGACTATAACAATATATTATATCTAATTTTGATATGATATTTACCTAGACATTCTAGTGATGTATCTGATGAGATATATATTGAGATTTGGGGTTTAATACTTCATATTTATAACAATATAATATTTTAATGGAAGAAAATCATATTAGATATCATATATAAAATGAAAAATAAAAATTAAAATAGAATTTTACTACCAATGATTATATGATATATTTAGTTTTTCAAAAATAAAATATTCTAAATATCATTAAATGAACACAACACTATGTTTGATAATAACACAAAACACTATTAAAATATTATTAATTATACATGAACATATAACCAATAAGTTGTGTTGGATATTATAAATAGTAATTACTAAATTATGAAATTTATAAAAATAATATGGTTTTTCTATATATAAAATAAATTCAATGGTTGTATATTTATTATAAATAAAATAAGAATAATTATGATGAAAAAGAAATGTTTTCAGATAAACTATTTCTTTTATATAGTTATCTAGTCACTCATTCTGAAAATAAATAAAAATTTATTTTTAAAAATATCAAAAATTTATTTAAAAATTTAATCATCATTTTTTAAAATTTATATTTCAAAACTATCCTGGATAATTTTTTTTAATGAATAATATTTAGTTGAAAATTGTAAAATACTAAATTTTTTTTCGAAATATACATTTTCAATCAAATTATTTTTATAGATAAATATGATTTTAAATTTATCATGATGTAAAACTAGTTAAATTAAATTAAATGTTGAATAATATTAGGTCATTATAAATAATTTCATATTGGATTTTGGTATTAAAACATTTTATACATATTATATTTTTATCTTTGGATGTTCTCTCATTCATCAAATCTTTAGTTTAATTTTATATTTAATTATACCACTTATGAAAAATATATTTCTATAAATGGATTATATATTTAGAATCATAATAATTTTTATTATCTAATATGGTAAACACAATTTTTCACAATAATTAATAGTGGGAACATTTATAAATATTCACCACTATTAATTTAAAAATTGGTTAACCATGTGGTAAAAAAGGATGATAATAGATTAAAATGAACTACATCTTTCCAAAATCCAATTTTATTGACATACTTCAACATTAATTCAACAATGGTTTGAGAATGACTGAAATATGAGACATTTGGAATGATAACAACAGGGTAATAAAATTATATTTTCAAACATTACATGTGTGTATTCACCCCCACAAAAGGCCATGTCATTCTAAACATTGGTCGAGAGCTTCCAAACATTCTTAGGGTTTAGACCTCCTTTGTGGGGAGATTCCTGACTCATCCTTGGTGGAATCTTATAAATGTGCAGTAAATGTACGTGGGAGTGCAGTCAGCATTGGGATTGGTGCCAGTGACGGTGGGCAATGACCTCAGTTGTCTCATGTGATGTTCTACTTCAGGCTAGGTGGTGTGTTAGTCAAGGACCGCTATCATATGATGTTAGATCTGGTCCAGAAAATTTGTTTTAAACCAGACCAAGATAGAAACATCGTTCCTTTGTGGTCCTATGGTGTTTTGATGTTGTGATGGTGCACCAGAGTGCGTCTTGGAATACGATGGTGGTGTTGGTCAATTCATGACGATCTATTGGGAGGGGGATTCTAGCATAACAAAGAAGAAAGGTGGTAGTAGGGAATCATAGACAACTATGGTGGCATGCATTAATCCTTATGGATATAAATTTTGGGGTTCATGGTGGTAAACTATGATCTTATGTTGTGTGGGGTCTTTTTTCAAAAGGCAATCATGAGTGTTGCAGAGGATATGGGGTTTTAGTCGATGACGCTCTAGTGCAGCAGTTCTAGATATCATCATTCATGTGATCCTCTTGTTTGTGATGATGTCATAAGTAGTTTGATGTTGTGTTTTTGCTGGGGTGTTATAAATCATTTAGTTTCTAATTGGGATTTAATCCACCCAATTATAATTCTATCTACCTATGGACATTGGGTAGTTAAAGGGATTCTCTTTACCCAGTTTGAAATGGATGGTTGTTTTTCCATTTCTTTTTAATAAATTTTAGGACAATATTTTTTTCCATTGATCTTTTTGTAAAAAATCACCACACTTCACCAAGAAAAAATAATCAATTGGATCAACAAATTCTTACCAAAATCCGATCATTAATTCCCCATAATTATTTAATAGGACATATTTTAATTTTTATTCCAACATAAATTGGATTGAAGTATAATTTATAAGAGTTTATATGAAGAAAGGTTTAAAATTATTAAACATATGTATTTTTGATATTTATTCTTCCACCTCATTTAATCCTTACTCAAAAATGATAATATGATAAAATATTATTTCTAATATAATTATATGTAATTATGTTAATGTCATAACCCAGATCTATCACCACAACCTTGAAATGGGAAAAAATCATTTGATTGTGTATAGTGTACTATCGCCTTGTGAAATGATATAATTCATTTTAAATCACCCTCTTTCAAAGATGTATACAATGATTCATTTGAGATTTTTTTATTATATAGAGTAATTTTTTTTTCATTTTGATTTATTATTACATATAAAATCTAATATTCTATTCCATGGTGGATATGATAACATCGCTCATGTGTGCTATGGAATAATGCCACGTGAAGCGATGTGAATAATTTTTCACTTAAACATTAAATAACTAGGTAATAATGTAAACGATTATTAATATATGTGATATTTATTATCAAAAAAAATTGGGAAATACAATATCATATCTAATATGTGGAGACCTTATTTTTTCTTTGTAATAAATAGTAATTATTAGTGATATTTTCAGAGCCTGGTGTTGAGACGGTATGGGATTCCAATTCCTGGTAAACGCTGATTATATTTTTTAAAAATATAATATATATTTTATATTATGAGAAAATAGTTAAAAAATATTTGATAACACTTAATTAGAATATCACATTAGAAATATAAAAACATGGTTGAATTTTATTCACTAGGTTTACCATAATCACAACATAATGTAGGATATCACAAGATGATCAAATTTAAGTAGATGTTGGTGTGTTCATTTTCTAATATAAATTATTTATTACCATTATAAAATTAAATTATATAAAAATATTTTAATTTAAATAGGTTTTATCATAGTATTTCAGGGTTATCCACAGAACCCTAGGACCTTTGAGGGTAGATTTCTTCCAGTTACATTTGAGAGTCATAATCAGAAGATGATGATCCTCTAGATAGTGGATGATTAATGTGTGACAAAAAAACCACTCATATTCATCATTGTTGATAACATTCAGCATCGATGAATGAATCATTTTACTTGTAATAGTATTATTTATTTTATTCATCGCTAATTTTCTAAACTATTTTAGCACGATCGATTCTATTTCGTAATCATAAAAAAATCAAGATATACATATGCTTATGCTCTAGTTCATAACGAATTTAATCATTTTATTCTCACAAAATATATCCATAACTAATTTATTGAATAATAATGGATTGAAAATGTCATCACACCTTTGTAATGTTGATTTTCTCCCAAATAGTAATCACATTCTGAACTAATTGGCATATGGGGTCCTAGTTCGACATTTTAAAGCAAGACCCAGGCTGATAATACCTTTTGATTCATAGTTGATTCATGTCGGATTAATGTAATCAAAAATTAGGGTTCGATTAAATTGATTTGTAGGATATGGATTATTCAATTATGGATCAGAATTAAAGAGTGGATTTGTGGGTGATATGTGATATGTGTGGTGTGTGTGGGAGTTGAGAAAATCAATTGGGATTTGATTTCCTAACATTATATGGATGAAAAATTGAATGGATGAATTTAACAAAAAAATTGGAGGGTTATTAGGGTAAAAAAATTGTTAAGGTGGGTCTAGATGGTTTGAGAAGATCTAGAAATTAATTGCAAAAACTGAGTACATGATGTTTATTTCTAAGAAACAATGTCGTGTAGTCCCCAGTATTTGGTGTCTAGGGTTTTACAAGGTCATATAAATCAGACACCATATGAGAACTGGCACAACCCGTGACTCAATTCAAGTGACATGTCATGTAGTTTTAGAGCACGTAAGCATGTGTGTTACCGACATATCCCATGTATCGATGTACACAAACACTAATTGGAAAAAATGTAAAATCTTGAGGATATAGGACATGTATTTTATTTCATAGAAACACTAGGTATTACTACATATTTAGTTATCCATGTAATAGTTTGGACACGATTAGGCAGCGGTGCGAGACCACACACCGTAAGGGTGCCCTTACACAATGTGCACCACGTACATTACTTTTTTGAAAACATGAACCTCTCATATCTCTATAGATTGTACATATTTTAATGAAATGGAGTACAAATTTCTGATTTTTTTTCACAGAGAACATGATGGTAGTGTTCTATTTTTTTATATATTATGTGAGATGTTTTGAGTCTGATTGTTTATTTAGTGATGCTCATCATTTGTAGTGATATAGAAGAATCACCATAGATACTATAGTGGAACCATACTAGTGGTATAAGGCATGGTTCCTCTACCTACTTATAGATTAAAGCCATCCATTGGGAAAGGTATGGTTAATCTGTGTACTCTCAAAGTGGAGCAATCCATCCCGTAAATTCCGTTGATGCTCTACCTATTAACAGGGTGGCACCCAACAACATTGTTTGGGTATGTGTCCTTTACAATGAGATTGGAACCCTTATTCTAGGTAGGGTATGAGTCTACTATCTATTATTTATGGGGAACCCTACTATAGTATATAGGATTATATTATTGACTATATAATTCACACCTACTATCTAGGCAGGGCCTGAGACCACTATAACTGTTAGATTTGCAACATCTATATTGGATGTTCATGGTTCAGTTACCATTTACATGCCTAGAACCCTCCTAATAGAAAAAGTAAAGGGTCTTCTGGATATCTAATGAGAGACACCCACAGATTGTATTAGGTCATGGGTTTGTAACCTAGAGATTGTGAACCTCAGCTTTGTAGCACATGGGTGATGTGTTGATTGATGTTGATGTCTCTTTGAATAGAGATACAGAATTCTGGAAAATTATGATAGACATCACAATACGATTAAAATTTAATCTTGGTATGGTCTATGAGATGGATACCCCATTTCTAAAATTCATTTGATTATTTGATTTTAATACAAAATAATACACATACACACACATGTGTGTATATATATATGTGTGTATAAATGTCTTTGTACTTTGTTACACTATTTATTTTTGTTAAGTTTTCTACTCTATATTCCCATAATATCTATTTTCAACCAAAAAAATATTTTAGGGAGTCCTATGAGGTTTTTATATAATCATGCCACCATGGTGAATTTCCACATGTCTCTTGTCTTATCTAGAAGATAGATATGTTAGTAGGGAATATAGACATGTTTTGTTATACCTTTTCCATTGGACTACATATGTGTTTTAGATCACCAAGGTCATGATCTGTGTTATCTCATCATTTTATAGTCTAGTTTTTTCATGGTTGGAATTTTTTTTTTCTGGTTGTATGTTTTTCTCTATTAATTTTTATTTTTACACTCTTAGAGTCTTGAAACCCTATAGGTTTTCACATCCATGATTATTATCTATAATTATTTTAGTGTTATTATTCATGTTTACTTATGCATTTATATTTTTTTTGTTCATAGGTAAATTAGGAGAAGTAAAAAAATAGTAGTTATTCCTTTCTGCAAAAATATCCATACCTTCACATATGGAGGTGGGGTTACTATAGTTGTGTCTTGCGACCAATTGGGTGAGGTCATGATTGATTGGTATTAGAGAAGTTCATTCATTGTTTCAGTTTTTTGAGAAGTCTCCTTTAGAGTATTTGGGTTGGATTTAGGAAAATAATGTCAAGGTGTCTAGTGTATAGATTGCTGACCATGGGATCTTGTGTAGGTTCCACAAATAACATATCCATCAACTTGGATCTTCATTAACTTCATAGAGACACTTCATACTAAGACATTGGTTGGATGGAGAAAATCATTTATCCATCATATATAATAGATTCTTTTGACTACCCTAATTCTGTCTGATACCCATTGTTTATATATATATATTACAATATGATCATTGTGTGTCTTGGATAAATTTTTAAAAATCGTCTATTTTAAAATCCTTCTAGGTAAAGAGGTCATGATTGTAATGGTGATCTAAAGAGTGTTAAGGCCTTAGTTTAGTGTCCATCATGTGAGATTATTCATCCAAGTTGACTAGTAGAAGTACCTACACCTATTTAGTATCATATAATTCCAGAATATTAGGCTAAGAATGCTTATAAGCTTAGTGAACTCTATGAGTGGCAATGCCAAAGGCTACTGATGTTCCATGGTATTATAAATCCTCAGGTAGTGGATGAATAACTACAGTCAATGAGCTATTCTTTTTTGAAAATATTAACAACTACTTAAAAGGTGGTTTCAATGGACGAAATTGTTTTCCATTGAGCATCTGGGTTCTTGTGGAGTCTCATTACATTGATACATTATTATTCGACACTCTCATTGGTCAACATATAGTAGTATTTTCTAGAGGTTTACTTCTCATCCTTATTGGGTTCTGTTCATATTTATATGATTTGTGATCTACAATAGGGAGTGATACTATTGGATGAGTATATAGTGAGGTTCACAAAATATACAAGGTACACCATCGATATGATCCGATGTGGTTAATTACATGAATGGAATATTGAAAAGGGTATCTAGAAATAAATATGTGTTTCATTTTCACCCTATTGCATTCCCACCTATGTAATGGTGTTAGGGTGGGTGCTATTAACAAATATAATCATATTATTGGGTTCCATAAAGTCAATGTTATTAGAAGGAATTATAGATCTATTCCATCTTTATAAACATGAGGGTGTTAGTTACAAGGATCACAACACCTGAGCTCTAACCATGAACATTCATGGGGATGTTGTCCAGAGATGAATAAAGTAAATTTGTTTTCTATATTGGTGTGTTTCTATGCATGTGATTGGAGAGGTCACATGGTTTGTAATTTCATGACCTGATGAACTATGGTTCATAGGAATATAGTGGGAAATTCACCATTGTATAGGCATCTCCATGATAAAGGATCTCATAGGAGTTTTGACAATATCCCCTTCAGAGGCGGAGCTAGAAATGAATATGTTTGAGCTCTATATGGGGGTGTTTTTGGTGGTGGACGTGTCCATGAAATCCATCAACCTCCACCACCAAGAGGCTTCCATCAGTATTAAGGAGCTATTGTTTTAGTAAAAACTGGATGTAGCCTATATTTTCTTATGACTTAGTGTCAAAGAATAATAATATAGGTCTGATATGTGTTTACTCTACTATTTCTATAATATTATTATAAATAGATTTGTTTTATTCCTTTATTTCATTACTAATGGTACATGTATTACAATCAAAATTGATTTTTTTATCCCCATTAAATTTTCATGATGTTCCGATGGGAACAGGTATTAAATATCCATTTCCTATAATTATTACAAGGTGTTTCATAGTATAAGGAGGTCTAAATTTTAAATTTTTGTTGTCCCGATGAAACCCTCTAAAGTATTATTGAGTATAAATATTTTTTGGTGGTCTAAAACTATGTTGACATTAACCATTGACCATCCATATGTTATCACACTGAGGGGACATGATTTTCATTAATTATTGAGATAGATCTTGTGGAGGGACAAGTGGGTTTCCGATTAGGATGATACCGCCCATCACCCATCTGTTGGTAACTAGACTCCTTTGAGTAGTTGGATTTTTAGGAATCTAAAATTTTTATGACATGGATTATTTTATGTGTTTTATACCTAAGGGAGTAACAAAGGTTACATAAATGGCAAGAGACATAGTTTTCATCTACATGAATCATAAGATAACTCAATTATCATTGGTGGAATATCTTATGGCCCTTATCTAGATCAAGGAAACTCAGTTTCATTTGGAGGAACATTGCCATAAGAATTTTATCGGATATTGTACATTCCCCTTGGATACATCAATGCTGTTCATGAAAAAGGTAGGTGGTTGATAGTACTTTGTCTTGGATTATCAACACATAAACAAATCCACAATATAGAATAGGTAACCCTTTCTTAGGATTGATGATCTCATCAATCAATTGTGAAGAATAGGGATGTTCTCAAAGATGACTCATTCAAATACCACTTGTTTATAGTTTATAAGGATCATATTGTGAAGTTGGAATTTCAATGTCTCCACAAACACTATTTGTTCATATTGAATCCATAAGTTAGATGATTTATCATGCCATATTTATGGAATTTATGATCAAGATTATACATCCATATAAAGAAAAATTGAGTTGGGTTTCTTCAATAATGGAATACTCATATATATTTAATTATTCGAGGATCATGTTTAGAACATGGGGATAAAAGTAAATATTATTTTGGATCCCCATAATTATGTAATTATCTCAATGTGCAAGTATTTGATTCAGTATGTTCAATTTTTTGGACTTGTCATTTGTGAGAATGTATTTGATATGGACCCAGGAGGATCGATTGAGTTATTTAATAGAATACTTTCATGAGCATGTAAGCGGAGAAAAGTTTCCTTGACTTGTTTATGAAGTAAAAGTGGTTAGTGGACTACTCCAATGTGATTTCAGAATTCTTGACAACACGGACACTAAATAGGTATCCATTTTCTTGGATTGGGTTGTTTTATATATCCTTTTTTGTTTTGAGGATGATTATGACCTATGATCCTATATTCAGACAACAAAATGTGGTTGTATATTGTGTATCATATGAAAAATATCAATAAAAATTAAGACCTAGAGCTGGTATAAGTAGTCTTCTCTCTATAGATGTGAAGAAACTATCTTCTATGATAATTATTTATTGTTTACATAGACCATCAGAGTCTCATGTATATATTCACGTGGAAGGACATGAACCAAAGATAGAGTTCTATGTTGGAATTGTTATAGGACTAAGACTTCTAGACAACTAATATTATTTGTATGGGAAAGGTGGTAGAGGAGGACAATAACAGGAAGTCCCACATTTCATTTGTGTATAAAACATATACGACGTTGGATTCCTTGAAACTGTACCTTGATTAGTAGGATTGTGCATCGTTTTGGTCAGTAGATATTTTTGAATCATATTATCCTTAAGAATTTGAGAGAGTTCTAGTTGGGATACATCTATTTTGAGTTCATTACTGACTATATATTTAGAGGACATTGAACCGATTTATTTACTGAATGAGGGAATTACATAGTCTATTCATGGGATGGATAGAGTTCCTAGTTAATATGTTAGAGGAGGTGATGATAGAGATACAAAAATATCAATTAGATATAAAACCATTTTGGGGAAAATGAACAATGACCTTCCAGTTCAGTTCTCAATAGTTTCCATGAGATTGACTTTGGTTGAGTTATTGTAATAATGCCTCACCTATCAGAAATTGATGACAAGCACCCAGGTTACAACTTGTTTTTTTTCATGATGTGGGGATACTAGAGTGTAAATTCGATTACTTTTTTATGGTCTTCATGAAATGTCTTTTGTAGACAGCTAGAGGACATAAATCCACCTAGTGATATTTTAATGAATCATGAAGTAAATAAATTTCCTTGTATCAGGAAAATTATTTGGGTGTAGGGTTTTGGGATGTTTTATTTGCATGATATTTTTATCCTTCATGTGGTACCAAAGACTATTGTATATGGCTATGATGTGTAATTTATTTCATGAACCATTTAAAGACTAGTATAACCTTCCACCCCTAGATATATGGGGTGACAGAGCACTTTATTCAGGAGTCAGAGTATATGATGATAGATTTCATGTTAGACCACGATAAGATATGATAAGATAAAATTTCCTTGGTATAATTTTCTAACAATAATATCTACTATTATAGTATTGAAAAGAGACGTTTCAAGGACCTATATAGAGAAGAATGCATGTCACCATTGTGTCAGACATAGATAGGTGCAGAATAACTTTTTTGGTCTATGATGGTGAAAACGATGACAAGAAAGGTACAATTCATATGTTTTTATTGATAATGTGTTTCTTTGAACAATTCTATATACTATTATGATTAGTAGATATTGTTTAGCATGTATTCTTTTAACAATACTCAATATTGTTTTGATGATTTTAATGCTTGAAAATACCATTGTTAGATATTCTAAGGATTTTAATCTAAGTATAATTATTAATAATAATATTCATTATATTTTTATTTTGGAATAATATTATAGAATTTAACCCGCGTGGAATATTTGAGAAAGGGTTTGGAAGTCATTTTAGCATGTTTTGTAAACACTTTTCATACCCTAAGTTGAAAAGTGTATAGAAATCATTTTAGTGTGTTCTGGAAAAACTGTTCATACCCAACATTGAAAAGTGTTTGGAAATAATTTTAACGTGTTCTAGAAACACTTTTCATTCCCTATGTCGAAGAGTGTAACATAATAATTAAATTCAATGTTTACTTTATGAGAGTTTGGAATAGTATGGTAATGGAACCTTACATTTGTAAAATCAAGAAACTGTGGAATAAGAACATTACATAAGTATGGTGTCTTAAGATTTTAATATTATAAAAGTATGGAAGAAGAAACTTACGAATATATGGATCCTTATGTTTCTTCACGTAATTATGGATCATCAACCATACTTTTATAATGAACCTTCTATTCTATCGGCAAATATAGATCAGGTATCATACGTTTTTATATAGAGGAATTAAAAGATAATATACAATACATTTGAAAGTAGAAGAGAAAAGTATAGATGATCAACATAATGTTTGAGATCAACCTCACATTTGAGATAATCCTTACCTTTGAGATCAACCTTACATTTGAGATCAACCTTACATTCGAGATCAACCTTACATCTGAGATTAACCTTACGCTAGAGATCAACCTTATGTTTGTTATCAAGCTTACATTTTATGAATAGATCATCAACCACATGTTTTTTTTAGAGATTAAAAATATTACTTTATCAGGCAACAATCCTTATTCGGAATATCAGGCTGATTTCCTGCCAGTTTAAAAGCCCAATATTAAATCACATCTCTCCCCAATTTAAATTTATTTCTTTTTTCTTCAATGTATTTATTTAAGAGGAGGATTTCATGCCAATTTTAAATGAATATTATGAATGCACAATTATTCAAAAAATTTAATTAAATGCCTCTTACTACGAGATTTGTGGATCTAAATTTGAAATAAAATTAATCGCCTTTATTATTTATATATCTGTGTTATTTTGAATTAAATATAAAAAGACTTTCATGACCGTTCCCCTGGGGGCCATGTTGTAACTACCCCAATCACGTCTTCCACATGCCAGGGGTTGGCGACTAGCACCAAAGGCGTAAATCCCTAAAACAGGGAAGGTGTTTCCTTTATAAAATGTAAACACACAGAACTAGAGTTCAAGCGGAAGAAAAAACTTTGTAAATCCGTATAAAAAATGTGCTGAAAGTAAAAAGGGGCCAGAAATACAATCCTAACATAAAGGTACAACAACAACTAAAAGAAAAGTATAACTGATAAGACAATAGTTGAATGGTGAAGCAGCTCATGGATCGTCCTCTGGGTTCCTAACTGATGTCTAGGTACAAATATCCTACTCAACACTCCACATCTATTGGTTTTCTCCATGTTCCATCACGCTGAGTGTCCACCTCCGGGTACCGTCTAGTCCTCGTACACTCTACCTCGGTCAGCACTGTCAGTCGTCTGCATCCAACACAAAGAGGTGCGAACATAGCCCATGCAGGGATGAGTATCACGATACTCAGTAGGGACCCCGAGACCATCAAGGGCTCACTAAATCCAACAAGGATAAACCACAAATAAATATCTCAATAGATAACCTTTACTTAGGTATATTCGCATACATATACCAATGTTATCATATAACCCATCTCAATCATGAGGAAAACACAAAGGTCATTGACTCAGCTCAAACCTGGATTTTTATTAATGATGTTGAAAACACGGCTGTTGGAGAACTCCTCCTCTATCGAGCATTGTAGTCCTATCACGACTCCTAGGTGCTACTCACTAACCTTAGACTGCTGATGTTCTTCTCTTGTCGGGTACCGCGGGTCTTCCACCCCAACGCAGTAGCGCTCCCCACCATGGTTCTACCGCCCCAACACAGTAGCGCTCCCGCTAATAGCCTAATGAGGTACTCCTCATGTTTATTACCATGGTTCTACCACCCCAACACAGTTTCGCTCCCCATCATGGTTCCCCAGCCCCTACACAGTAGCGCTCCCCACTGGGCTAGTCAAGTCACTTCTAATCGAATCAGACATGCAGTCATCAGGTCTCATCTAGCTACAAGGTCACCGCACTCCGTATTCTCGTCTCTAGGAGGATCCTCTCCATGAGATAATGGTTGACACCTCATGTGTCACAATGTCTCACAAAGAAGTATCATAAAGATTTGTCATGTTATAGGGATCTCAACACAATAAACGATGTGTCAATCGGACACCCAGTCTTTGAGTTATTAGCCTTTTTGTCCCAGGGGATCAGTTCGTTTCGTGTATGAACCATCACAACCGTATCTCAATTGTACCCCGAACTCCCATGGGGTATAATCAGAGGAACCTATTCTCAAAGATATTACCCATGCCGCTGACGGTTCGTCAAACGAACGTCCGGTCTGAGAGTTATTGGCTTTTCCGTTCCAGGGGCCCGGTTGGTTTTTTAAGCTAAAACCAACCCAAACATAATCCAACAGTTTCCAAAACACAATAGTTTTATGCCAAAAGAAACTTCTCATCAAAAGTAATCCAAAGTAGTTGATGGAACGACAATCGGACGTCTGGTCCTTAAGTTATAAGTGTTTCCGCTCTAAGGGCCTGGTTGGTTTTCGGTTCGAACCAACCTAACCATACACAAGCATCACCAAAACCTTAAGTGATATATACCAAATCGACTGTATCGATCCAAATAATCCTATGCAACTGACGGTGCATCGATCGGGGTTCTGTAGCTTAAGTTATGGCCATTTAACCGAAAATGGTCGGAAAAAGGGCGTCTGGGCCCGGTCCGACCCGGACCAACACTCCCTCGGTCGGCCTGAACCGGGTTGGACCGACCCAGGTCTGAGTCGGGCCCTGGAGGGCACGGCCTGGCTAGCACGGCCCGACCTGTGGCTGGCGTGGCATGGTCAGCGACAGGCCGCGGCTCAGCCACCCTGGCCAAGCATTTACGCGGAGCAGGGGGGTCCCCTGCTAATTGGGACTGGCGGTGCCAGCTGGCACCGCCCCGTGTCATCCCAGATCCCACATGGACGTAGGATTTACTGACTCGCCACCACGACTGTTGCAGCGGCGGATATTCTCTTGCGGCGCGCTGGAGCGCCGCCGACTCTGGTCGCCGCCGCCACAGTGTTGGCGACCCGCGTCCACACGAGGTTCCACAGGGCACCTGAGTTTCTCTGGTGGTCCGTTTTAGCTTTCTTCTATGCTGACAGTCATCTCTGGTCCCAAACATTACTAAGAAAGCTGAAAATCACCGTTGTGGTCCCGTATTGTCATCTCCTGTTAATCCGCGCACAGATGAACAATCAACCAAGGGTCTGGACTTGTTCATTAGCCCGTGCCCTCCGCGTTTGAGGCTCTAACAATAGTTTATCATAAAAGAATGCCCATGCTCGAGGGAATAAATCACCTATATGAAAATATACAAATTACCCTACCTTTATATGATTCGTGGTAGCTGAGCATCATGGATGACTGTGTCAATTCTGTCGTCGTCAGAGTGCACCTGAAGAAGAAGTGGGGTCTCCTAACTTGTCGCGGAAAAAAGAAAAGAAAGCGTGTGGTCTACCTTTGTGGTATTATCATTCTTCATCGAAGAGTCGTTGTTCTTCGTGGAAGGGTGGTGTTCTTCAATGAAGGATGAACTCTCTTATTCTTTCACAAGAGCTCTCTCTCAAATATTCCCCCAACACAACATGATCCAACCAATTTAAAAATAAGGCATCCTCTTATTTTAATAAACAAGACAATCATTCAAAATTCAAATCACCTCATTAATTAATTGGAGAGGACTCAATTTATTAATTAATGTGTTGGAATATTTAATTGATAGGGGAAGGTGAATAGATTTCATAAATAAGGGGGTTGATGAATTAAACAAGGGAGTTTACATTTTAAAGAAGGGGGGTTTAAGGAGTTTAGGGGAAGGTGAAAGCTTGGGTCTCGTGTGGGCCCCACATTTCAAATATCCACTCGTGGAATGGTGGATGGATGTGGGCCCCACCAACAACTTCTCATTGGAGAGATTAACTTCCAATGTAATAAAATTAAATTGTTCTAACAATTTTATTTATTTTAAACTAAATCCGCAATTATTAATTATCAACATGCATAAAACGCAACTGTGGTAAAGGTCCCCTTAAGAAATTACCAGTGCTATGAGTTCATAGGTGCCCTTGGATTTCAATTCCGAGCACTGTTTCAAAAGATATAAATACCCACTCGTTTGTTCACTGAACGTACCCGATCTAAACTTAGAAAATTGATTCCAGGAACACCGGGCCTGAGAATCAAGAGCCATGAGAATCCACAAACTCGTTAAATTACAATGAAATTAAGAAAAAAATTTCCTTCAAATTACCGGGTCTTTACATTACTCCCACCTTAGGGATTTACGTCCCTGTAAAGCTATAACACACGCTAGGGAAACAAAAGGGCTACCAAGAATGCATCTGAGCCTCCCACTCCCATATGATCTCCTGGAGGTTGCTGTTATGCTAGCAAAAGAACACCAGAGGAATCAACCTTCCACTAAGGGACCGCTCCTATCGATCCTCAATCTCTACTAGAACCTCTATGAAAATTGCCATGTCATCGATATATAGCTTTCCATGGTCGATGTTGTCGAACGGGTTGAGCATGTATCTCCTCAACTGAGACACGTGGAAGACGTCATGCACCCAGTGCATCCGAGGTGGATTGGTTAGGCGGTAAGACACCTCGCCTACTCTACTGAGGACCTAGAAGGGTCCATTGTAACGCGGAGATAACTTGTCGCCCTGGCCAAATCTCTATTGACCTCATCAAGGTGAGACCCATAGGAAAACGTGGCTGCCATCCTCGAACTCCAATGATCTTTATCTCCTATCAGCATAGGATTTATGTCTTCTATGTGGAGTCTTCATCCGTTCCTGGTTGATTTGTACCTTTTCTGTCGTAACCTGAACCATATCTAGTTATACACATGCTGACTCCATCACTATCCACAAAGGATAACTGAAACGCGGACAACTATTGTCTCGCATGTCCTAATAGTTGAATGCATGATCTCCAACTAAGAGAATATTCTACAATGTTCCCCTCCACAGGAGTATAAACTGTCTCGAAGTCATATTCGTGGAGGAATTCAAGCCATTAACTCTATCTCAGGTTCATGTCTTTCTAAGAGAAGATACACCTGAGATAGTTGATATTAGAATAAACTGTAAACCGTTTGCTCAATGAAAAATGTTGAGACTAGCCAACTGTAACAACTCATCTCCACCCTTATTTTTCTACATTCTACATGATCTGATGTGATTTCTCCTCTTCCGAAAAGAGAAATATGGTCTCATCCCCTGGATGAACCACACTCTTTGCCTAACACAGCAAATCCTGACATGAACGGTAAAAGCCTTGTCTTGAATGACGTCGTATGGCCTCAACTCTACTACTATGAGGTCCAACCGTTACTCTCGCCTTCAAGGGTTCAGTCACACTATCGACATCAGTGCATGGTTACTGGGTCTCCCCCAGTAGGAATCTCACAAGTGAGGGTCATGTCAAGAGTTTTAACTGGAGCCTCATAGAATCAACCATACAAAAAGGACAAGAATCTAAACTTCGTAAAGATAAGTGTATTTTATTACTGCAGCTCGAAGTACAAAGACAAAAAGAAAACACAACAACTAAAACAACACAGATACTAGAAGCACCATGAACAAAGGCCTCCATGCCTGGAACTAGTCTCACTCCAGTCCACCTACTTACAGAGATCCATAGTTGTATGCTTCAGCTGCCTGAAGCTATGCTCTCCTATATCCACATGTTCCCTGCGGTGGGGGTGGACCTCCTGGTGGTGGTAGTGGTGAATCCTCGAAGCGTCATACACCACATGACGTATGGACTACTCCAATTCCCCAGTCTGGTAGGTTCCTCCATTTCCTACTGCTCATCTGCTGGACTGGTCGAGCAGTCTAGAGCCAAGTGACCCTGATTGCACCATGCATAGCACTTCCTGCCCCTCGTATAGTTGGCTCTGTTTCCTATTCCTCGCACAACTAAACCTATATCCCGAGGTCACCCACCTATTTTCCTAGTCCACTTGGACATCTATGTCATCTATCTCCTGTCAGTTGTAGAAGACAATGCTATGGTTGGAAAACCCTACGGCAAGGGCAGCATCTTCTGAACACGCTCAGAGTGTAGAGTCGCTAGTATAGACTCCAACTTGAAACAAGTCTCTATGTTTCCCCATGTGAAGGTTTCCTCGTCGCAAAACAGGAGCATCTGGCTCCACTACCTCTTAGATTCTCCCTGAAAGAGACTAACAGCAAGGTACACCATCAAGTCAGTGGGTGTCCAAGCTATGTGGAAAGCTCGTGCTACTAACTCTAGCCAGTGTCCAGCCGTCGGAAAATCTGTCTCGCCTCGAAACCTTAGAGGCCCATGTCGTTGTAACTAATGCAATGCGATCAAGTGGCGCGCACTCTCTGCTCTTGTGTCAACAGAGAGAGGGCCCTGTACTGAGGCCTCATCGCTCTGCGGCCTGTCAGTACGTACAAATCTCAGGGTTATACTATTCATCCACGGGGAGGCATCCTGAAAGAAACATATGCGACACGGTCAAAGAAAATACATGGTGAGCTAACCTGGGTGGAGATGATTTAAAAGTAACTTTATAAAAAACACACGCAATCAGTGTTTTAATGCACTGAATCGGAAATCAGAATTCAGGGTCCTGGTGTATGGATACGTCAGCCACCCGCACCAACACTGGACTCCCTGAACTGAAAATCACACATAGTACCCTTAACATTATTTCTTCATAGAAATAAAAATATCGGGATCCTATGTTCTGCCGTAGAACCAACTCCTCTAATACCAATTTGACACGACCCATCCCCTAGGGCCCGTGTCGTAAATACCCCAAGCCCTCCTTCCATAGGCCAGGGGAAGGCGACTCTCAACATAGGCATAAATCCCTATAACATGGAAGGCATTGCCTTTATAAAACGTAAACACACACAACCAGAGTACATGCAGAAGAAAACACTAAGTAAATCATTATAACAAATGTGCTGAAAGTACAATGGGTCCAGAAATAGAATCCAAGCAGAAAGGTTCAGCTACAACTGAATGAAAAGTACAACTGATAAGACAACAGCTGAATGGCGAAGTAGCTCCTAGATTGTCCTCTGGGTTTCTACCTTAGGGGTAGGTACATATGTCCTCATCATCACTCTGTGTATATCGATCCGCTCCATGGTCCATCAAACCGAGTGTCCACCTCCAGGTATAATCCAGTCCTCGTACACTCTGCCTCTGTCAGCACTGTATATCGTCTGCATGCAACACAACGAGATGCGGTCATAGCCCGTGATGGGGTGAGTATAACGATACTCAGTATGCAATCTGAGACCCTCAATTTTTCAATAAATAAAACAAGGATAATCAAAATAGAAAATCTCATCAGATAACCATTACTTAGGTATATTCCCATACATATACCTATGTTATAAAGTAACCCATCTCAATCATGAGGAAAACACAAAGGTCATTGACTCAGCTCAAACCTGGATTTTTATTCATAATGATAAAAACACGGATGCTGGAGAACTCCTCCTCTCTCAAGCACAGTAGTCCTGTCATGACTCTGAGGTGCTACTCACTAACATTATACTACTAATTTACTCCTCTTTTCGAGTACCACACGTCTGCCACCCTAACGCAGTAGCTCTCTCCGCCATGGGTCTGTCGCCTCAACATAGAAGAGCTCCCCCTAATAGCCTACAGAGGTACTCCTAATGTAGAGTACTGTGTGTCTGACTCCCCAATACAAAATATATCCCCACCATGGATCCACCGCCCCTACACAGTAGCACTCCCCACTGGTCTTGTCAAGTCACTCCTAATCGAACTGGACAAGCAGTCTTAAGGTCTCTGCCACCTACAAGGTCACCGCACTCCGTATGATTTTCTCTGGGAGGATCTTCTCTACGAGCTACTGGTCGACACTCCAAGTGTCATTAAGTCCCACAAAAAAGTATCACAAAGATCGGTCACGTTATAGGGATCTCAACGCAGCAGATGGTGTGTCAATCGGATGCCAGGTCTGTGAGTTATTAGCATTTTTTTCCTGGGGGCCCGGTTGGTTTCGTGTACGAACCAACCCGACCGTTTATCAACTGTACCCAGAACTCCCATGTGATGTACTCAAACGAACCGATTCTCAATGAGATTACCAACGCTGCTGAAGGTTCGTCAAACGGACGTCCGGTCTGAGAGTTATTGGCTTTTCCGTTTCCAGGGAACGGTTGGTTTTTAAGCTAAAACCAACCCAAATGTACTCCAACTTTTTATAAACCTCATGTGGAGTATTCCAAATGAACATTATCATCATAAGTAATCAAACGTAGTTGACGACACGTCAATCGGACGTCCGGTCCTTATGTTATAAGCATTTCCGCTCTGAGAGCACGGTTGGTTTTGGGTTCGAACCAACCTGGTCGTACCCAAACTTTTCCAAAACCTTGACTGTAATAAACCAAAACAAGCAACTCGATCAAAGGAATTCTATGCAACTAAAAGTGTGTTGATCGGAGATCTGTATCTCATGTTATGGACCTTTAACCCAAAACAGTCCGAAAAAGGGGGTCTGGGACCGGTCCGATCCGGCCCAACCCTCCCTGGGTCGCCCCGAACCAGGTCCACCAGACTTGTGTCTGGGTCCAGGCCCGCTGGGCACGGCCCGGTCTGTGGTTGGCCACAGTTCAGCCATCCAGGCAGAGTAGTTATGTGGAGCAGCGGGGGGGGGGGGGGGGGGGGGGGGTCCCCGCTAATTGGAACCGGTAACGCAAGCTAGCGTCGTGCCTGATCGTCCCGGATCCCGCACGGTCGCAGGATCCACCACATCGCCACCGTGGATATTACCACGAGGGATCTTCTTTGGCGGTGCGTTGGGGAACCGCTACCTCCAGGAGGCCTGCCGGTGCTGGACGCCACCTCCGGTCTCCGGCGCGGTGGCACCGTCGACCCGCATCGCCACGAGGTTCTGCAGACCACTGGAGTTGCTACGGTGGTCCGTTTTAGCTTATGTCTACGCTGACGGTCATCTTGGGTCCCGAACATTACTACGAAGGCTTCAAATCACCGTTGTGGTCCCGTTTCGTCGTTGCCCATCAATCCGCGTATAAAAAAACAATCAACGTAGGGTCCAGACTTGTTTGTTAGCTCGTGTCGTCCGCGTTAGAGACGCTAGCCATAGTTTATCATAAATGAATACCCATGCTAGAGGGAATAAATCGCAAATACGAAAATATACAAATTTCCCTTCCTTGATAAGATTCGTGGTAGCCGAGCGTCGTGGATGAAGGTGTCGATTCCATCGTCATCGGAGTGCACCAGAAGAGAAAGTGGCATCTCCTCACTTATCACGGAGAAACGAAAATAAATCCTGTCATGGATCTTTATGGAATTAGTGCACTTCGTCGAAGGGGATTCATTCTTTGTGGAAGGGTGGTGTTCTTCAACGAAGGAGGTACTCTATTATTTTTTTTCACAGGTGCTCTCTCTCAAATATTCCCCCAACACAACATGTGCCAACAAAATTAATAATAAGGCTTCCCGTTATTTTAATAAACCTTCCAAACATTAAAAATTCAAATCACCTCATTAATTAATTGGAGTGGACTCAATTAATTAGTTAAAGTGTTGGTATAATTATTGGAGAGGGGAAGGTGAAGTGATTTCATAAATAAGGGGGTTGATGAATTAAAAAAGGGAGTTTAAAATTTATATAAGGGGGGTTTAAGGAGTTTATAAGAAGGTGAATGGTTGGGGCTCGTATGTGCCCCACCTTTCAAATATCCACACATGGGAAGTTGGATGGTTCTGGGCTCCACCAACAACTTATTATTGGAGGGATTAACTTCCAAAGATATAAAATAAAATTATTCTAACAATTTTTTTATTTTAAACTAATTCCCTAATTAATAATTCTCAACCCACTTAAAACGCAACTACGGTAAAGGTCCCCTAAAGTAGTTACCAGTGCTGCGAGTTCATTGGTGCCCACAAATTTCAATTCTGAGCACCGGTTCAAATGATTGAAAACCCCACTAGTTCGTTCATTGAACGTACCTGAGATAAACTTCAGAAATTGATTTCGGGCACACCGGGTGTCGAAATCAAGTGTCGTCTAAGGCCACATACTCATAAAAATTACAAAAAAATTAAGAAAAACATTTCCTTGAAATTTATGGGTCTTTACAGAGTTGTTTCATCCTGAAAATGATTAGAAGAACAAGATATTGAGTTTTTCGACTACAATTTTTATGGAGTTATACGATTCACACAAATCTGTTTCTTCCATGAACTATCAGACTATATTTTTTATGAAGAAAAGGAAATGTGTTAAATATTATTATTCTACATCGAATATCTAATTCAAAACTATTATTTTTAATGTTTCTGATTTTATTTCAAGATCAATTTGCCTCTGGATCGACTCAGAACTGCTCATAACTAAGGAAAATCTATTTTTAATATGATGATACTTACAATGCTAGTTGCGTGCTACTACAACTATGAAGAACAACTAGAATGAATTTGTAGATATATAGTATTTTTATGTTGAGTAACCAGATTATCATACTATGTCGTGTATTTGGTTCTGTGTATGAACCAGAAGGCTTTGTCTTATCCTTATCTTGTAAAGGTCTATACTTCCTGCACTCAATTGTGGATTTCCTATTGATAAGGGGACCATATAATGAAAATCACAAGCTCGTGGAGTAGAGTGTTTGTGGGGTGGACTAGGGGCCTTCTGTTCCCTACACTACTATACATCCATGCGTCCTTAAATCTGTTCATTTTCCCTTATATAAACATTTTGATAAAGTTAACATACAAATTTGTCAATCATCAAAATTCTTGATGAATTTTAAAATTAACAATTCACCCCCTCTTTTGTGCATATATGGTTTAACTATTTCCAAAAATTTGTATCAGATTTAATGTAATTCATTTAATAAAGCTATAACAACCAGAATGTTTCAATGGATTATACTCAGAGATCTCAATTGATGATACATGAGAGGAAATGTCAATGGTTCGAGCTCCATACATCAATGGTGAAAAATATGGATGTTGGAAGTCAAGGACGATCATCTATCTGATCAATCTTGGATATACAGTCTACTGATAAATTCATAGTCCTTATAAAATTACAGAGAACCCTACAACATGGAGTGCAGATACTGAAGAAGAGTATGACATAAATTTACCAGATAGGAATGCTATCATCTATGGTCTAGGACCAGATTAATTCAGTCGATTATCTCAATGTTCTACTACATAAGATATGTGGCATACAATTGCAGTTTGCTATGAAGGAACTAAAAATTTCAGAAATATGAGGAATGTTAAAGAGAAACTGAAATTTGACACTTTTAGAATGCTTGAGGGTGAATGTAAAAATTAGATGAATGGAAGGATCATAGATATTTTAAACAACATCACTACCTTGGGAGATCCTATCAATCAAGTAGATCACGACATAAAAATACTGGGAGTACTACCTCATAGATAGAATGGGATATTAGTACGAATTAGGTAATCAACACCTATATAAAATCTAACTATGATAGAATTGATTTGAACCGTGATGATATATAAAATGAGAAGGAAGATGAAGCTATTGAGAAATAGTATTAACAAAAAGAGAAATGAATTCTCTGAAAGTTATATATTAGAAAAATAATAGAATGATCATCCAAGAAATCAAAAAGGAAAAAAATCCTCACTCATATGATTCAAAATTCGAACTGTTACAGATGGCTAGAAAATTCAGAAAATTTTATAAGATAAATAAAGGATTTAGAAAATATTCCAAGGGAAATAAGAAAGATCTAATGGATGTATGATTCAAGAAATTAAAAAATATGGTTCACATTAGAGCCGACTATACACAATTAAAAGAATAAATGAGAAGGCAGTTTGTCAAAAACAAAAAATATAAGCAGAAAGATAAAAAAGCAATTAAATCTACTTGGAGTGTTTCTGAAGACTCCAGTAGCTCATCAAAGTCAGATTTAGAAAAGGAAGAAACAAATATAAAAGAAAATATTTTATTTATGGATGAAGGGGATGACGTATAGTTTTCTTACTCATATGATTCAGATTCTAGTTCTAGTTACTCAAATGATAAATTTTCAGCCTATTGGAATATGCTAGAAGATAAATATGATTCCTTATTTAAGAAACATAAATCACTGAAAAATATTCACACTGTTGTTTTAGGAGAAATAGACAATATTCTAAAACAAAAATCAAGATTTAATTGAAAAATATAACCCATCAATCACAAACAATACAGATAATTAAAACTAAAATAAAAAACACTGCAAAAAGAAGTAGAGACATACAAAAATTCAGATCTTTTTTATAAAGCAGTAAATCTACTAAATGAAATTCTTGAAAATAATTTGATTAAAAAGAATAGATTTGGAGTATTCAATAAATGTGACAAACCCAAACTATATAAGAACTACTTTGTTCCAAGCACAAAAGGTATAATTTGTAACTACAATTCAACAAAAGGTGACATATCTTAAAAATATGTTTAAAGAAACCTCAAATAAGTGGGATTATGAAAATCGTTGTTTCAAGTAGTTGTTATGATTCCATTTATTGAAGAAAAAAAAGGAAATTCTGGATACCTAGATCTTTTCTAGCTAACACTACTGGACCAAATTGATTATGGGTACCAAATCAATCTTTTGTTTGAATACTATTGCAAGAAGAAGGACGCAAACGCTTACATGAAATATTGTATATAGACAGTGGCTTCTCCAGGTATATCATTGGGAACACATTGAACATGAAAACATTAACTCACAAGGATGGAGGATTAGTCAAATTTGGTGACAATGCCAAAGGTAAAATAATTGGAATTGAAACTGTTGGATATCCAGAAGTTATCTCAATCAATAAATTACTCTATGTACAAGGATTGAAACACAACATGATATGTATCTCTCAACTATGTGATAATGATTTTTTTTGATTTTTTTAACAATAGTTGTTCTGTTTTCAAAGATAAATTACTTAAATTTAGATCACCGAAAACTCATAATGTTTATACTCTAGAAATAAATTCCATGTGTAAACAAAAATTAAACTTTTTAACTACAAAGATAAATGAATCTTGGATATCGAATAAGATACTCAGATATTTAAATATATATTCATTACATTAGTTATCTATGAAACAACTAGTTTTTCATTTATCGAATCTTAAATTTGATAGTTATAGATTTTGTGATGACTGTTGAATTGGCATGTAGCACAAATCATCATTCAAATATGTTAACAAAATTGCTACATCTAAACCTATAGATCATATCCCCATGGATTTTTTTGGACTATCAATAATAGAATGTTTGGAAGGTAAATTATATGTATATGTTCTAGTTGATGACTATTCTAGATTAACTAGGGTTTATTTTCTAAATTATAAAAATGAAACTTTTACAATATTTGAACTTTTTTCAATGCTTTTCACAATGAAAATTATTTTAAAATAATTTCATTAAGAATTTATCATGTTGGTGAATTTATGAATTTGGAATTCAATTCCATTTGATCAAATTTATGTATTAAATAGACCTTCTCTACACCAAGAACATCTCAATAAAATAATATTGTTGGAAGATGAAATAGAACTATTTAAGAAATTTATCAGACTATGTTAAATGAATACAGTCTTCCTAAAATGTATGGGTAGAATCTATATGTACAACCTGCTATAAAATGAATAGGGTTTTAATTAGACCTATTTTCAAAAAGACGCAATATGAAATATTGAATAATATGAAACTGAAAGTAATGTACTTTAAAAATTTTGGACGCAAGGTTTATACCTTGAACCCCAAGGTCAATCTTGGTAAATTAAATCCAAAATCTGATGAAGGAATTTTCGTAGGATATTCGAAAACAACCAAATATTATAGAACATTTAATAAAAGTCAAGGACTGTTGAAGAATCAGTTCAGGTGAAATTTTATTAATTTGACCCCTTTGAGAAACGGAATGATCACATTAATGAACTTGAATCTAATGATAACATGATAATTGAGAAGTTCATAGTTTATTTTGAAAAAGATATAAATAAAATTCAGTCCAGTTCAGAAGAACATGACACTAATGAACCTAATAGTTTATTACAAAAACAATATATAACCCTAAAAAATTACCCTTTAGAAACTCTTGTTGGAGACCTATACACAAGAATAATGACTTGAAGAAAAATAAGAAATCTAGTTGAGTATTCTGCCTTAAAATCCCAATTAGAACATTAAACATTAGAAGAATCTTAAGTTGATGAAATTTGGATGAAATAATGATAGAAGAACTAAATCAATTCAAGTGAAATGATTTTTGGAATTTAGTTAAATGACCACAAAACTATCTAGTTATATGTACTATATAGTTCTTCAGAAATTAACAAGATGATCAGGGAATAATAACTAGAAATAAAGAAATACTAGAAGATAAATGACATAATCATGATGAATGTATATATTATGATGAGACCATTGCACCTATAGCAAGATTAGAATCCATTAGAATCCTTTTAACCTATTCATCTCATATGAACATTAAATTATTTCAGATGGATGTTACTTCTGCCTTTTTAAATGGTTATTTAATGGAGTATGTTTAGGTTGAGAAACCTCATGGTTTTGAAAATTTTCAAAAAACAGATTCTGTGTTTAATCATACTATAGATCTTTATGGCCTTAAACTAGCACCAAGATCCCGATATGAATGATTAAGTTCATTTCATTTGATAAATGATTTTAATGTTTGAACGGAATATCCAAAATTATGTAAGAAAAATGTAAACTCTAATATTCTATTGGTTCAAATTTATGTTGATGATGTAATATTTGGTCAATAATTAAAATACTTTGTTATAGATTTTAAAATTTATTACAAGATGAATTTGAAACGAGTTTGATGGGAGAATTAAATTTCATTTTAGGATTTTAAATTTATCAAAAAATGTTTGGATATTTTTTGATTCAATGAAAATTCAATACTAATTTACTAATAAAATTGGACATGAGAACACCAACACATATAAAAATCCTATCTGTACAAATATAAAAGTAGATTTGGATGAAACTAGTAAATAAATTTACAAAAACTTATATAGAGGTGTTATCGGTAGTTTATTACTGATAATAGTCCAGATAAAATGTACTCAGTATGCCTTTGGGATGATTTCGATCAATTCCTAAATAATACAACTTATGTGCGGTCAAAAAAATTCAGATATTTATAAGGAAATGTTTTTCAATATCTTCTTTATCCAAAAACATTGGATTTTAATTTAAATTCATATTAAGATTATTACTTTTGAAGATGCAGATTAGATAGAAAATATTCCTTGGGAACCTATCACTTTTTTTGGAAAAACGATAGTTTCATAGTCTATTAAAAAACAACACTCAGTTTCCTTGTCAACAACCAAGGAAAAATATTTGTTTGAGTGCTGTTGTTGATGACAAGTGTTGTGGAAGAAAAACACTTTTATGGACTTTGGAATAAATTTAAATAATGCACATATTTTATGTGATAATGCAAGAACAATAAATATTTAAAAAAACCAGTTAATCATTCTATGACTATTCATATTGATATCATACACCATTTTTTAGGAGATCATGTTCTTATAAAGGATATATTCTTAGAATTTGTATGTATGAAAATTTAATATGATGAAATTTTTACTATACCTATTCCAAATACAAGTTTTTATTTTATTAAGGGGGTTATGATTATTTAATTTTAAATTATTTTTTTCTTTTAAATTTTACATATTTGAATATATTAAGACTTATTTTATTTTAATCTTTACTATTTTAAATAATTTAATTATTTATTTTTAAAATGATTTTAAATTTCGTCTGTACTATTATAAATATTTTTTTTGCATACATTTTTTTACATTATATTAAATAATGATTATTATGTATGAAATGACATGAGAATAAGGGTTTTCAAAACCATTTTAATATTCCAAAACTATTCATTTTCGTAAATCCTTTCCAAACACAGAAACCCTTATTGCCTTCGTCTACCTTTGACTGAACCATCGAAAATCCAAACCTTTGATACTTCATAACATTGTGGAAGAAATGGAAAAGACAAAGCTAGTTGGGGAAAGAGAAGATAGTAACACCAAGGTTCAACATTCAGCATGAATGAATATCTTATAGGGTAAAGTAATTGATTTGGAATGGTTGTACCAGACCAATCAAACGTCGAAGAATGCTTTGGATTTTTATAATCTCAAACATTCATTCAGTGATGAAAGCATTGAATTTATATATGAGGTAGAGTAGTGAAATTTCATTAAATCTATCCAGTTCAGTCCTGAAGATATAGAGGACTCCATATTTGTGAAAATTGAAGATCAATATTTTTCTATTTCATCTGTGGAAATAGCTAGAATTTTAATTTTCACTCCTAAGGGAGTTTATCACACTGATTTGAAATCCAATTGAGATAATGAACTCATATCAGAGGAAATTATGTCTTTTTTATTTGGATATATTAATATTAGAAAGATGTTAGTCAAGGATGTCGTATAAGATCAGAAAATACTTATAATATGGATTCAAAAAGGGACTTCTCCAAAGATGTCTGTAATGGAGTAAATTTTATATCTGATATGTATTTGATTTTTTTGTTTTTCAGTGACATCAAGTTGAATTTTCCTCATTATATGATATGGTATTTGAAATACTATTTTCTACCAGAGGCAAGAATGAACTTCTATCCCTATGGGATGATCAATTAAAAATTATTGTTTACATCTGATGTAGTGAGATTAGTAGATTCTAGAGTGTGATTTCATCAAAATAATGTGTTCAATGATAGAAATTTATGAAAAATAGGATGTTTCTGGATCACTATAAAAGGAAATCTTATGGCTATTGGTGCTGATGAAGATCAAGAGTCTTCTGAGAGGGAAAATACCAGAAAACCCAAAGAAGGAATAGTAGAATCAATGACAACTGATGTTTCCAAAATATCATGAATAATTAGATTTGAAGTAGTTGTTGCATATACTGATGAGGTATGTCAATAGGGAATTTAGTGGAAAAGACATAGTGTGGTTGAAGCTGGTAAGGAGCTTCTTCATAAAAATTTTGTTACAACTACATCTCATTTCAGATATTAATTTGTAAGAGAATTTGTTTCTCAAATTGAGGTGGTACCTCAAATGGATCAGGATGTTGTAAATTAGGTAGAGGAAGATCCTGGAGAAGTTGAAGTGGCTAAAACTAAATCAGTTCAAGAAAAGTTTGCATAACATATTGAAGTTATTCTGGAAGAAACATTTTAAGAAGAAACTATGTTAGAGGAATTAAATTAATATTCTCATGAGGATAAACAACCAGATGAAAATTTGAATATAACAGAGAGTCCATCTAATGTTCTTACTAATATTATAAATGAAAATTTTTTTGTGGATGAGTCAGTTCATGACACTGAGGAAAAATCAGTTGAGCATCTAGATAAGAAGAATACTCATCAGAGATTTGATGCTCAATCATTGCCTTTAATTTTTTCTAAATCACGAAGAGGAATAAAGCATAGGGTGAATATGATTCTAAGAATAATCATATGGAGAAGTAAAACAGAAAATTTAATAGAATTCAAGCTGAAAATGCTTCGTTGAGAAGAGAATTAGAGAATAAGAGAAAAAAATTTCTTAACATGACCGAAAGTTCAGTTTTAAAAATAAGAGTGGATGTTTTTATGAAGGAGATGTTAGCCGATGTGATAAAATTAATATCTGAAATTTTACTAAATTATATTTGGCATGAATTCAAAACATTCTTAGAGGAATAGTTAGAAACTATCAAGTACACTCAAGAATGTACATTAGGTTCTTTGCCTAATCTGATAAATCGATTCAAGTCCATTACAACTGTAATGATTAATATGAATGAAATGTTGGAGGAATTACAATGTAATAGTTCTCCACTATCTGTTCTATTGGATAACCAAAATCATGTTGTTTCCAGATTACAGAAAATAAACTGTGAGTAAGAGTGTTACTGAATAGGTTCACTAAAATTCTAAATCATTTCATGAAAATGTAATAACGATTGCATGAGTTTTTTAGAGTCAATATGATTGAAGATATTAATTTTACTCAGGATAGCAGTGATTTGATAATTCAGTTAGGAGATAGACTAATGAAGTGGTTTAGAAAGCAGTTCACAGAGAAAACAGAAGTTGTTTAGATTCACTGAAAACCATTTTCAACCCTTTTAACCCTACATTTATTTCTGTATCATTTATGTACTTGTACACATATTTTCAATAAAATATTTTTGAAACTCATTTTTTTTGAGTTTTAATTTGTTTTACTATTCTGGCTTTGTTTGAATGCCAAAAACCAGATTCAATTATAGATAAATAGTTTATGATAACATTTACTTAAGTTTAGTTCTACATTAAATGTGTTATATTCCTTATTCAATCATTATTTTTGATATCACAAAAGGGGGACAAATAGGACAATCACGACATTTTATTTTAAGAGAATGTGTATATCTTATTCTCGTGGGGATAAATTTGGATACAATACAAAATTTTATGTTTTACCTTCAGGGGATAAATTAGGATAAACACAAAATATTATTTACCTTATTTTAATTTATAAATGGGGAAAAAATTTCAAAATGAACTTTTAATGATTTGTTTTTTGAATTTTAATCATTTCATTATAAATGGTAAGAACTATTCATAACACTTCATTAATTTCTTATTGAAATAATTATGTTAAAATAATGTATTATTTTATCCTTTAAAAATTCAAAATTATATGACATATAATATCCTGGTTTATTTCAGGGGGTTTACGATCATCAAAAGGGGGTGATTTTTGATCAAGTGTTGTATTCAAAAATACTCTATACAACTATGATTACGAGAGATTGTTGAGAATGTATTTTTTATCAATAATAAATCATTTTATGATTATTTTGATGTTCACAAATACAGTTATTTGTTATTGTAATTATTTTACTCTAAGTATATTTTAGGAAATTAATATTGTTTATATTTCTATTTTTGAATAATAATAAAGCATTTAATCCATGTTGAATATTTGAAAAGGTGTTCCAAATTAATTTTACGACATTCTCGAAACATTATTCATACCCTACATTTAAAAGTGATCAGAAATCTTTTTATGGTGTTCTAGAAACACTGTTCATACCCTATATTGAATAGCGTAGCTTATTAATTAAATTCTAAATTTACATTATGGGTCCTTGGGGAAGTATGGTAAAAGAACCATATGTTTTTAATATTAGAAAAATATGGATGAAGAACCTTACATAACTATGGAACCTTATGTTTGTAATATCAGAAAATTATAGAGGAATAACATTATGTAACTATGGAACCTTAGGTTTTCTTCACAAAAGTATGGATTATAACCATTACATTTATGAGGAACCTTATGTTCTACTAAAAAGTATTGATCATGTATCTTATGCTTTCTAAAGAGGAGCATATAGATAATATATCATTCATTTGAATGTATAATAGAAAAGTATGGAAGATCGACCTTACCTTTGAGATCAACCTTATGTTTTAGATCAACCATAAGTTTGAGAGAAAACATACGTTTGATATAAACCTTACATTCAAGATCAAACTTACGTTTGATATCAAGATAAATTTGAGGTAAACATTACATCTGAAAAACTGATCACCAAAACTACGTTTAGTATCACTGATTTACAATATGACATTGTCGTGCAATAGACTTTATGCGGAATATCAGGCTGATTTCGTGCAGGATTCGAAACACAATATTAATGCACATCTCTCACTTATTAAAATCTATTTATTTGTGATTCATTGGATTGAATTATGCTGATTATTTCAAGACTATTTTTATTGGATGTTATGACTAATCTATTATTAAATCTTTTGAATTTCATGATTCTTAAGGTGAATTTGGTGGATAGAAATTTAAAAGAAAAATTACTGTCATTATTCATTATATACCTGTGTTATTTGTTTTACAAACAGATAGACGAATCATCAAAAAACAATTAGAAGAACAAGATCTTGAGTATTAAGACTAAATTTTTTATAGAGTTATAGGAGTCACACAGATTTGTTGCTACTGAGATCTATCCAACTCTGTTGTTTCTAAATAAAAGTAAACACGTTAAAGATTATTATTCTACATCGATGATATATCGTGAATCTATTTTTGTTAAAGTTAATTATTTTATTTCATGATCTATTTGCAATTGGATCAATTCATAACTTCTCTTACCTAACAAACATCTTTTTTGAAGACGACAATCCATCTCATGTTAGTTGCGTGCTATTACAATAGTGAAGAACAACTGGAAAGTATTTTTAGAAAAATACTTTTCACATTTTGAGTAACTAGATTTTTGTACTACGCTATGTTTTCAATTCTGTGTTTTCTCTAGAAGGCTCTAATTTATCCTTATCTATAAATGGAACCAACAGTCTACACTAATTTGTGGGAAATCTATTTATAATTCGACAAGATATTGAAAATCACCATGCTCATGGACTAGAGTGTTGATTGAGTGGAATAGGGGACTTATGTTCCCTCATCCACTATACATATGTATGTCCTTCAATTTGTTTTTTTTTTTCACAGCATAAACATTAAGATAATGTTAAAGGAAATATTTTTCAATCAACAATATTCATGAAGAGTATGTAAAATTTTCAATTCACCCCCCTCTTGTTCATATTTGATATAACCTGATCCAACTGTTTGAGGATGAAGAAATCCCATATATAGAATAAATCTTTTACAGGTTGATATTTTAGGACCATGGTGTTCAATCATAGGGCAAAATTTTTTTTGAGAGTATTGCCATGACGAGGATTGAAGATATTCAACAAGAGAGGCAAGCTAAAATTGAGTATCAATAGGAATTATGAGATTTTTCTAAGGGATGGTGGGTTTTCATACAATCTCACCCTACCCCCACAATTGGTGAAGATTCAAATCTTCTTTCATGTTTTTTAGTTGAGAAGATACGTGCATGAAGACATGAATGTTATTGGATGGGGTGAGATGTACATTGAGGATGGATCCTCATTTTTGGAGAACTGAGAGGAGATCAATGATCAACAGGAGATGAACCTAAGAGGAAGAAACATACCTTTTGTTAATGTGTTTTGTAAGGAATAAAGAACACAACATAGGCCATGTGAGATGTAGATCTAGATGCGGGTTCATTATCCTGATTTTTATCGATGAAAATAATTAAAGAGTGAATAAATTTGAGAATCATTTTACCTTGTAATACATTATAATGTATGTAAATTTTTTTTGGCTATGTGATGAGATGAAGTCCTATTAAGATGCTTGGTATGCTTGGAATTAATTTTAAAAAAATATATTATATATTATATATTATGAACACATTGTTTTATATAATGAATGGGATAAATCTAATGAAATCATAGGTCATAAATATGAAACAACTATTGAACCCAAAACACATGGTTTTTCAGAGGAGATACCTAATATAGGTTCATGTGGGATATTTATAAGAAGAATCCAATGATGGGTTTGTTTATTTATATTAATAAATAATTTTATTTATTTAATTAAATATCAAAAATAGAGGTCACACTAAATACTATGTAATGGTATTTTTAAAAGGATATATATATAACCCTAGGAACATTGGTAAGAGAATTTATCCTCCTACATTGGTGAATCAGAATCAGATGGTGAAGAACATGTGGATACGAGAAGATAAACATGCAGGGCATGTATCAACTCCTCTTGTTCATTGGTGAGAGAATTTTTCACTGAAAAACAATAAAGTTTCATGGTAATACTCATAAATTTGTGGATTTAACCATAAATGTTAAATAGTTTTGAGCATGAATTATTCTATTTATTGATATGCGTTAATAAAACTCTTATCATGCACCAACAGGTAGGTTGTTAATTTATTTTAGTTTTTTCCACACCTAAATATCCCCAAATGCATTTCTTTTCCATTTTCAATAGAAAAAAAATAGCATATGTTTTTAGTGATTTTATCAAATTTTTTCTTCAGACTCTTAAAATATTGTCATATTATTTTTGGTAATTACATTGGCGGATGGGTCCATGAATGATTGGACACCATGATTCATATAGGATTATCATGTCATTAATGGAATAATGAATTTGGGATTGAATTGGATGATGTGTTGGTTATTAGTGATTACACTACGGATCAGAATATCAATGAACCATTTTTAGTGATAGGAGATAAGTGTGGTGTGTTTGGGTGCTAGATAGACATATTGGGGTTCGATTTAATTTAATTTTAGGGTGGTAAAAAATTTATCGGTGGCCTTTTCAATTTATTTTCTTATGCCTAGACTTGTGGATAAATTCTAGAGAGGTGGACTGGGAATGACATAGTATATCTAGAAACAAAGTGAAAACGCGAAATACACACTATGTATTCTGAAGGACACTAGCAGTTTAATTTTTTGGCCAGGGATGGTAATATTTCAAGTGTTTATATGCTTCTAAAAACATGTATATGCCCTAAAAAATATGATACTCAGTGCTGGTAGCTCACATGTACTCTGGGTGTACCCATGAATGGGAATGGCCTTGAACAAGTCATATACCAATTTCAATGGAAACAATATGTGAACTGGAAGGACACCATGTCGGTCAGACATGACATGGAGTCCCTCTACATGGTGTGATATCCTATACGTGAAATGAGAAATGTACTGAAAGGTTAAATACTAGGAAGAGGAGAGGGAACACACTCCTTGTTAGTAACCATAAACATTTTGTACCCCTAATTATTCTCTTTAAGGAAACATAAAACAATAATATCACTCTAATTTGGAGATATATTTTTTATCATGAGAATATTTTCCTATATTTTGTAGTATAGAATGAAATGGTGGGGTCCAATGTGGTTGTTTAGACGCAATGTGAGATGTGATGACTTTTTTTCTTCTTTACGATTAGATCGACAATTTTACTGATCATGACATATCAATATTGATAATAGAGTGAAAATATACTAATAGTATGTTATATGAGTCATCTACCAATATATAGAGTGGCATACTCCTTTGGGATAGTACACATGTCATCTATCCACTAACATTGTGACACCCTCCTACCGGGACAAGGAAGGAGCCATATACCTATCCCCCGAGTGTTAGCCACATGTTGATTCTGGGTATATGTTGTAGATTAATTGAGTAGACACATCATTCTAGGTTGTACATGGGTCCTCTATCTTCTATATGGGAGGAACCCTCTTTCAATATCAAGGTATGGGTCCTTGACAATTAGAGTGTAACCCTCTAGCTGGGCTGGGCATCCTTCCTCTACTATTTATTTGAGCAGAACACTACTTCTGAGATAGGGAATGAGCCCTATATCTACCTACATAGTGGAATACCACTTTTTAGTAGGGGAATGGGCCCTCAAATTATAGGTTTTTTCCCTTGAATGTTCGTAATAGAGTTGAGGTGTTTCTTGACTTGTAATTATTTTTGGATAGACACATGAGATGATGAGCATCAATGATGGACCTATTGGAAGAGTTAAAAAACTGTAATAGGTGGTCATGTGATATGGGGATTCATTTTATTTCTTATTTTATATTATATTGTTTTAGAATATATATATATATCCATGTTTTTTACTCGCTTTCATTGGGTCGTGTTGTCTATTGTCTATTACTATTTTATCTCTTACCGCTCCCCCATAAGCTTTCAGGGAGACATATTTTCTTTGTATATACTAACCCATTAATTGTATTTTCCCACATGTGTCATGTCTTAAAAATTTCAAGTATTGGTAGAAGGAAATTGTAGAGGATCATAGGGACAATTATTAGATTCGAAAACATATTATGGTGGGATCTTATAGATATAGAGACAGACTCTCTCAGTAGTTTACATTATAGATTTTTCTGGTTGGGACATAAAATATTGGGCCATATATTATAAAATGTGACATATCAATTTACAATTTTGTACTATTGTAAACACTATATGTTTTTATATTCATGGTTATTATCTAGATATTGAATCCCTTTTTTCAATACAATTCTATGTTACGATGGTCATGTTTGTTCATACATGTACATTAAAAAATGTAATCCCATATTAGTTATTTTTTAGTTCATGCCAGTATCCAATGTCCTGTGAATGTGGCATTGGGTTTTTTTTGTCTTGATCCCTATTGTTTTGGGTCAAGGTGTAAATTCTTTACTTCAAATCACCTAGAAAACAATAATGTCGCTTGTAAGCACATGTGGACTATCGCCTAAATGTAGAGAATTGAAATGTTTTACAATTTATTCTTTCATCTATGATAAAAAGGATATTTTTGAATAATATAAATGATATAAATGAAATTATAATTATTATAAAAATATGAATTAGAATTTATTTACTATTCATTCCATCTATAGAGAAAATCGTAACACCAATCATCCATTCATATGACCTACCATATCCTTGAACACTATAATCCATTTTCTATATCTAATATTAATATATTATTATAAATATAATTATAATATAAATACATTATATTAATACCTTATTTATCATTATTGTGATGTTGTAATAATTATCAAATTTAATGGTCCAAAATTAATGAATTAAAGAAGACAGAAAAAATAGAACAATTATATTCTGAAACAATAATTTTAACAATGTATTTACAATAAATGGTTATAAAAGACTATTACTACGTCATATTTCGTATGATATATAATATTATTTGAATGAAATAATGTTATATTGATTCTATACTTATTGTCATTGTTTATCAAACCCATATACGATAATATTGATATAAGGATAAGGTTTATTGTCAAACTTTTACATCGGCGAGAAATATACCATATTCACCACTTATTCCTTTATGGGATGTGTATAATTCCTTTATAATAAGTTATATCCATAATATTATTCTTTTAATTTTATTTAATGTTTCATTTACTGATTTTTCTTTCATTGGGATTATGATTTAGTTGTTTGCTATTTTTGAAGGGTTCATTTCAGAATCATATCATTATTTGTGATGGTTTTTACTAACGTAACCCTTGGGAGAATTATTGGGTATTTCTATCAAAAAAGAAATATATATTTTTATCTTATGAATGTTAATGATATTTTTTATAATATAGTAACAACTCTATAACATGTTTTTATTTAATTGATTGTGAAAATGTTTTTAAAATCCATCATTATTTCTACATTCATTCTAAATCTTTATTCATCAAAAAAATGTTTTCTAAAAAAATTAACTTATATATTTGACAATTTAATACTAGTTTGTGACATATATTTTTATAATTTGTATTTGTTAACTTTAATTTTAATGGAATATTATAATCATGTTCAATACAAGGATCATTTGTATTATTGTGAAAATGATAAAATAATCATTGGTTTCATATTTTTGACATGAATGAAATTTCCCTCCAATAAGCCCACATAGTATTTCCTTGAATCCATATATGTTTTAAAGGATTTTTTAAATATAAATTTATTTTTAAAGTGGTTTTATCTCATTATTTTAATGGGTATTTTGAAAGTTTAAATTTTATCTTGAAATTTTATACGATTTCATCTAATCCATGGATTAATCCCATAATTTTAATTATTAACCAAAAATTATATGTCACGTTATTATCATTTTAACTCATTATTTGGATGGTTTCAGAACATTTTGACTAGGGATGTACAATTTCTTATCCATTCATCACATGTTTTTTAATGGTTTATGATTGTATTTATTTCATTAATGTATATATTAATATTTACTATGGAAATAATTAAATAATATTTTTTTTCTGATTATTATAAACCTATTTCAAATGGGGAATTAATTTAATATATAAGTGAATGGATGGGATAGTAATAGATATCCCTTTGAGGCATTGACATGTCCCACGAGAAAAATTGATTGGCATGATTAGATTGGTTTAACCAATAGATTTAAACTGTATTATGAAGGGTCATCAAACTAAGTTATAGATGCCCACCATTACAAATTCCCCCGTTACGATACTTTTTATTAATGTATATGTTATTCTATTTTTTAGAATATGTAGGGACAAATTTCAGGTTTCTTGATTAATTATAAGGATTTATTTGATATTGAATTATTTATTCAATATACCACTCAATAAATTGAATAAACGGAATGTGTTTTTGTTATTTTTTATTCCATATGGATTGTGTTCATTCATTAATGATAATTTCCATTGTATTATTCCCCTTCTTAGAATCTATGTTCACTCTATTTTTATGATTTTTTTTCCATAGGATGCGAGGATGAATTTTCTGATTGATATGTATGGACACACTATTTGGAATAAATGTGTTCTCAAAGAAAACACTTCATGTATTTATTAGTATTTAAATTATTTATATATTAATTTTGAAATTTACTAAGACTAATAACTTATTCAATAAATCTTAACTTTTCTTACTGTATCTAATGACAATGTAATAATGTTACCATTATATCGAGTCTACTAGATTTACGGTCATTTCAGTTAGAATAAATGGATCATTAATAGAACCCATGGCAGTTAGATTTATGAAAAAATAGATTAGGGAACCTAATTAATAGGCAATGATTTTGGATAAATATATAATAACATACTAAATATATGGTATCATTGAGAGAATATTGGGTTTATGTGAAATGTGTCTCATACTAGATAACAAAAGTGTCCATGATTCCCACATTGATGTACATAGGGGTAATATATCTCAAAAATGAACTTGATGTATGACTCCAACATTACATAGTACACAAAAGTTAGCCTTACATTTATCCTTATTCAATAATCCCAGGAAATTTATGGGAGAAATCAAATAACATTTATAAACCATCATAATGGATATGAATATTTAATAACCATAAATAAACAAGTTTAAACAAAAACTGTAAAATATTGCAAATAAGGCTTCATGATCTACAAATTGTATAAATGATTCTCTGTGATTATGTTATTTTCTAATGAGATTACATTTTTTCACAAATTTATTTTTGGTATTATTAAATAGATGGAACCATAAGGATCTTGGTTAACTTTGAATGCAATATTCAATGTATTTATGTCGAAAAAATGGGATGATTTATGGTTTTAAGGTATATAGACTATTATAAAAATATTATCACGATATATGATTTACAACATAAAACATAACCCACTCTCAGACTCACCAAATAAGATAATTTTATAGTCCATTAAGATATTATGTTATAGAAACCATAGAGAAAACAAGGATTGATTTCATTCATTGTAGAAATATGGAATGATTCACTTAGGTATGTGTCTATAAGTTACTAAGAAAATGTGATATGTGTTGAATAGAAAGACATAAAACATGTAATTTATGAGTAAAAAATGAACATTTTAGTCAATATAATATAAGAGAATAACGGTCTCCCCAATGTATTATCATTGGAAGAATGTATTAAAGGCTGAAATATTGGTCATTTTAAAAATCAATAAAATCAGGGGAATTATGATGATGATAATAACCAAGGATGTTTGAGTAATTTTTATAGTGATTAAGAAGAAGAAAATATAAGTGTTATATGAAATGGAGGTTTTATTAAAGAATAAAATTATGAATTCTAGTTGACTACTTATAAACACAATGGATTGATTAATGAACTTGTGTTTCAATTAAATAATTTTGTCAGAGGTTTATTTCAATAATTAAATTATAGATATAATAAATATAAAATTTATACAGATAGTGATACAATTATTTTTCATTATATTTTGGAGGGAATAAGATGAAAAATACAAGTGAATATGAAAAAGTTTTCATTGGGAATATGGTTTTTTTGAGAAAAAAATTATTGAGGGAAGATAACTAATTAAAGTTATGGTTGATGATATAATAATGATAATTAGTTGTTAATGGGAAAATATTGGTTACCATGAAATTTGAAATTTATTTTTTGGGTTAGGTTATAATTTATGGAGTTTACGTATTGTTAGGATTTATGGAATATATTCAACAATAAGTTAGTTTTTTTTGTGGAAGCATGGATTTTTTCACTAATGTTATGCGGTAGAAAAGGTATTCACATATTTGGAATGTGATATTATGTGAAACATTATATTTTACGGGGAATATAATGATGATTTAGTTAACTTCAATATAAATCTTGTCAAACATATTTTTGATTAATAGTAAGGATTACCATTTATGGAATGGATTAAGATTAATTTTTTGTGTTATTGGATAACTAAGAATTATGGTTTTATTAAGGTAGTTGGAATAAAGTATTACTCATTTATGGGTTTTATATCACCTAAAAAGTTAATTTTATTTCATTAGGATTAATCTTTGTTTGGATATTAATTTCGTTGAGTAGGTGAAGAATTTGAAAGGGTTGAACCACAACCAAAGGATGAAATTTTATTTATTATATTTAAAGATATCATGTTAGTATATTTATAAAAATTTTAGAAAAAAAATACTTCCTAAACATTTTGAAATGGGTGTTGAAAAAAATTATTATCTGAATACATTAATTTCTATTTAGTCAATCTTCATTCAACCATTAAAAATTTATCGTACTTCATTCATTAATATTCTTTGGATTTCCAGATTTATTATGATCAATGATCTCCTTCACACTCTATAATTATTTAATATTTTCTTTTACATTATTAATATTACTTCAGAAATATATTCTCATACATAGAAACCTAGTTATTTGATAGTTCATGATGGACATTTTAGTACCAACTATCTTTTATAAATTGGATTTTTTATACTCTATTCTCACACATTGTGATATCATGAATGATATTTTCATATGTCAAAATCTTTTTTATCATTGTAATTAATAGATTGTGAGGTCAAAATTTATCTAAGGGTGCATGATGTAACTGTAATGATCCCAACTCTATTAACCTACATCGAATGTCTACTTTTCTACATTTCAATAAGATACAATGCATTACATCTCAAAGGAAATTTTTTTATTATTCATTTTATACTTGATATATGCATGAATCATTGATTAAATTTTGAATCATGAGATAATAAAATTGTATTCTTTTTATAACTTTGTAATTATCCGTAGTATATCGCTAAATATCAATAATAAAACACTTCATTGTATCCCGGTAAAATTAAATAACCATAAAGGGGAGATATTATAATCTCAGTATGGGTATTCCCAAATCGAAATATATCATTAATAAATAATCATAACCATTATGGAGAGTTAAAAAATAAAAAACACATTCTTGTTAATAATAACATTGCAATAATATGTAAGGAATAAATGATGTTCAAATAAATCTATATAAATAAAAAAAATATTGAATATTATGCATGGATATTCTAACTATTTTGATTATATTGTTGAAATCAATAACTGTTCACTTAATGGTGGAATGAAGAACATTAGACAACTAAAACATATTTTTTAAGTCATTTCATAGACATTTCAAATATGTGCTTAAAAAAACCTCTAATTTTTCCAATTTTATTTCACTTATGAGACATAGAAATAAATTTAGTGGATATATATAAATAGAAACCACCGAACACATAATAAGTTCAAAACATTACTCACATTAAAGGGACAAAACATTTACCTCCCAAAAATTTGGATTGAAAATCTAAAATATAAAATGATAATACTTACCACAATCAAATAAAAAAATGTAAACCGTATAAATTAATATGTTTAATGGTATGAGAATGTTAAATCCTTATTCATATTGATAGTTAACCATAATTATAAATAATAATGATGAAATTAACCATCATATCAAAAGTGGATCATAATCACAATAAACTCTTAGTGTTTAACAACTTTAGTTTTTAAAAGTGGAATATCATATTCAATAGGATATATAACATGTATCGCCAAGTATAGAAGAGAATTTAAAACCCTGATACATTATGATATATTGATTTTTAATTTAATTCAACACCATCAATATCATTAAATGAATGTAATAATTGATTTTAACAAATGATGACACCCTATTGAACTACTGTTATTTAAACATCACTTTAATAATGTCGACATTAAGACGAAGGGAATGAAAAATAATAACATAATTATAATAAATTATATTGTTTTTACATATAAAAAATAAATTCATTGGTTATATATTGATTATATATAAAATAAGGAATGTTGGAAAAGAAAAGTTAATCTTCAATAAATATTATTGTTTTTTAAAGGCGGTCTTGTCCATCCTTGTACCCATAAAATTAATTAATATTTTATACATTGGTAAAATTAATTTTTAAAAAATATTTTTTCATATCATAATATAAAAATTAACATAGTTTACATTTTTTGTATTTTTTAAAAGATGCAGTTCATGATAAATATTATAAATTAGTACATAATATTGAAAACTGCGTTTCCTTTTGAGATATTTAAAAATATAAATAATATTTTAAGTTGGGTAAAACTAAAAGTTACATAAATTATATAAAATATTAACTAATTCATTCAATTATATAAATTTTATGTTCAATATTATTATAAAATCCTTACATAATTAAGATAGATTTTTCTTGGGAATTGTTTTTTCATTGCACCTATGGGTTTGTTTTAAAATTTGATTATACAACTTCTGAGAATATAATTTGGAAAAATGGATTCTATATTTGAAATAAGAAAATTATTATCATATAATAAGTTGAATTTTGATATTGAAAATTATTAAGAGTAAAATTAGATAAATTATGTTATTGTGGTTGACGTAAAAACAAATGTTTCTAGGGATAAACTAAACATATAAGTGTAAAATTGACTTCCCAAAATGTACATAACAAATTTTCTCGAAATATTTCCAAATTATATATATTAAGGGTCTTAGAAGACCAAATATTTGGATTTTTTCATTATAAAAATGTATGTAATTAATTAATATAAAAAATTACATGTGTGTCATATCCCACCCTTTTAAAAGGAAATCTCCATTACTCAACTATTAAAACATCCAGTGTAATATGGATTATCAAATATATTCCCTAATAACTTACTTTATCCCAAATAAAAATATTGGATCCCTTAGTTTGATCATATATCCATCCTATATTTTCATGGGGTGAAAACCTAAATAGGTCATTCAAGGATGAGGTGACATTAATAAATAGTCATTATTATTTTATTTCATTTCCACCAACATCAAATTTTATATAATTCAATTATAATAAATATATTTTCTTCTCTATAATAATATATTATAAAATTAATAGTATAAACTATTTTGATATCCAATTATGTCAAATGTGATACAAAATTTTCATTCGTGTGCACGAAAGACTACTGCTTCTCAAAAAAATGTTACTAGTTTTCCATAACCACCTCTAAAAAATGGTTATAATAATGAATTTAATGGATTTATTATATAATAAATTTTACTATTTTACCTATGGAGTTATTATACAAAATACAACTTCTTACCTCCCAACCAGTTTGAATGACATAACATTGCTCGTGTTTTTAGAGGACTGCCACCATATAGATCGATGTGATGTGTTTCAGATTTTTATTATAAATGGATGGATATAGAAATAGATATAATGAATACACGTGATATTGGAAAATTATTTATACATTTGAAATTTTTATATCACATATTCCTTCATAATTTCTATTTCATGGGGCATATTAACATGTTTGAACTTCCTTGGGAAGTTATGTGATCTATTTATCTATAATAGATTTCATAGAACATAAATAGGGTAAATGTAATGAATATTTGAATTATATATGAACTTTAAAAGATCCTATAATGGTAATATATTATTTAATTTTCATTTTATTCGTGATTAATGAAAGTGAAAACAACGCCCATGTGTACGTATGGATTAACCCTCCATCGATGGTGAATGTAAAAGCCTATATCTTAATAGTCCATTAAAATGTGAAAATACATTGTTTGAGATGTTTGAGGGTAGTCCGGGGTGTTTTGGGACATGTGATTCAGTCATAGAGTGACTCATTCCAATAGTTTTTCAAATTTCTACTTTTCCAATGATAGCTTGTTCTGGAGATAACTCTTTTTTGTGGTTCCCCATTCCCATAGTAGATCACCTTATCAGTTTCTCATCCCAGTGGTGACTAGATTGCAGTGACTCACTTGTGGTTAATAATCTATTAGTGACTCATAAGGAAGTGACTCGTGGGTATTATATCACTAGTGGTGACTCCATTGGTGGTGAATTGTATGGTGGAGAATCCCTGGTGGTGACTCATTTGGTGGTGACTTATCTGGTAATGGAAGTGACTCATTTCATAAAAAATTGAAATTTCCTAGATTTTCCATATTTTCCTAGTTTTGTTTCTTCTGGAAGGTTGTAGTTTAGTTTTGAGACTGAGGTGTCTTCGACAGAGGTGTGTTTTCCCTGCATTCATTAGAACAAGATGTGGTGTTATTTCTGAGATATCTTCAGGATGAGGTATAGTTATGGATTAGGTGTCTACAGGAAGGATGTGGTATGTTGTGGCCCAGGTGTGTGTTGGTGGGATGTGGGGATCTTCTTATGCCTAATTTGTGGGACTAGGTTTGAGGCCCAGGTGTGTGTATGTCGTTTGTGATGTGGGTCTTGTGAAATAGTGTGGCACTTTCATGATGATTTCCATTAGTGTACAAGCATCCAACTATTGGGATGTGGTGAAGGGTACCCAAAATATCAGGATTATTACTATATGAAAATAGTTTAGTTGAGTTAATTGGCGTGCATGACTTCTTGCGGTTTGGATGACTAGTATACCTTATTAGGTTATGTTTGGTTCTGCTATTTTTCTCAAACGGGCATTAGTATGCTTCCTACACCTGTCCGTGAGACACATTGGCTTTTCCCTAATGAGTATACTTATATTATCACCCTACATCTTTGAAAACTTTTTTCATGTTTTCAGAAGGACTTTGTGGACCGTGTTTAAAATCCCTTGGTTGTTCCTTTGGATTTGTTGTTATGTCGATGCCTAAATTTCCATCCTTTTGATTTTTCATTTATAGTATTTTATATGTGTTAGTTTTGATCTTTAAATGAGTTTAGTAATGGTTTGCATTTATTTTTTGAGTATCATGGAGTTTCCTTCAGTTGATTTATCCGATCAGTGGATATTATTTTTTTATAAAGGGTCATGCATCCCATATTGTGAGACCATTGTATCATTGGTTCTTCTCACCAAACTGAGCCCTATTGATGTTTGTACTTGAGAGGTCAATATCTCCCTTTCTGTATTACCAGCCTTGGAGGGTAATCCTAGGAGAGAGGTGGTCAAGACAAGATGATATCATAGATGAAGGTTGAGAGATGAGACATAATGCGGAGTTTTGAAAAGTAATGATTGAATGTGTTGGTTGGGACGTATTGTTATGTGACGATGGTGCGTGGAATAGGCCATAGAAGACTTTCTTGGACCCAATATTTTAGTACCCCTATGATCCAGTGGAATCACAATAAGTACATCGAACAACCAAGTGAGGCTACAACAGCTCCAAGGTAGCGGCCTAAGATAGCTACATGCATCACAGTGACTTGTGTAATTCGTAGAATTTTATGATTTTTTTAAATTTAATATGTTGTAAATGAATCGAGAATATTTTATGTGTTTTTCATTAACTTTTACAATGATTATATTGCAATTTATATTAATTATGCATTTTCTAAATTATTATTATAACCAATAAAAAAGAGGGTTATGATGGATAATTGGTTTGAATTTTTTATTTTAATCCGTTATAAGGATTGAATTTATTGTTTCCTCTCATGTTATAGAATTATTACTAATAAACTATATTTATCTTCTTATATTATAAATTTATGACATGACATCTAGTATTATCAATGTTTGAAATTGTTTGAATGAATTCTGAGGTTTTATTTTATCAATATTTTTAAATTTTTTAACCCATATAATGCATGTTTCCTTGATGTAGATTCTACACTCTCATGATAACGTTAATTTGTTTCATTCTTAGATGTGTTAATGTTACCATATGAGTTATTTTTCCATGTATTTTTTTTACTAATCTTAGTTTATCAAAAGAATAAATTTTTGAAATGTTCTACAATGTGGCTTTATAAATTTAAAATTTAAAATTCCTAAAAATTTCTATATTAGTTACTGGTAATTCCTTATAATTTAGAAACCATGATTGGAATAACATTCTCTTTATTTTTCATGATTTCAGATCTATAGTATATATGTAAACATATGATGTAAGAATGTATTAGGGAAGATATTATTTAAACATTGGTTTGTGATTTTGGAAAATTATAACCATGATTTGTTTCACCATTTTGAGACATAAAACTATTTAAATAAAGGATAATAATTTTTAATTACCTAAGTAACCATACATCAATGGTTAATTACTAAGTAGCTTCTTATGGGATGCATGTCAACAGTTGAAGCAATTTTTTAGTTATTAGAAAAATTATTATAAGAGTAATTTGATAAGTTTCCATGATTATTATGAAATTTAATTACAATCCTATTATTATTATTTTATTAAGAAATAATATTTTCTTAAAAAACACAATTATTTAAGGAATTACTATCCCATGAATGATAATTCATGTACTATTATAGTACAACATGTACAATTTTTATTTTATTTTCATAAAGAATGTTTTCCATTGATGGTCATGACATCATGTTATTTATGTAATGTATTATTTAAATTGATCCCAATGACATATTATGTGGTATTTTTTAAATGATGTTATATGTGGTTTTCCTTAGGAAATATGAAAACCACGTAATGTATTTTCTAAAAAATTTGAAACATGGAATGTGAGGTAACATGTGTGTAGTTATAACATTATCTGTGATGAATGATATATCTATTCAATATAAAAGGTATAATGTTTCACTAGAAATAATTTGGGAATTTTGAATTTTTATTTTGGTTTCATTGTCATCATTACATTGTTGTATTGATACACCATGCTATGAGTAACAATTTTTTGGTATCCTTGTTTGTAATTTGTTTGTTACGAGATCCTTGATAAAACTACATGTTTATGATCACCATGTATTAAAAATATATTCACTTATTCATGGTTAATTAATTATTTTCCCATGGGATATGTAAAATTTATTAAATGTACCCATTCCATATAATTAAATGAAGTAATATAAACCACCAGATAATTATGGAAGAGGCTATGTATAGCTACTATGTGTGATTGTTCTTGCTATAATTTCCATGTGTGACATGTGGTTTAAAAAAATACTTGTGTACCAAAATGGGAAACCAGATACCTAACTATGTTACGTTATACCTTGAATCATTTAAAACCATGATAAAGACTCAGTTCCACCCCAAGAGGATAATATCATGACATGGGAGAGGGAATCACTCAATTTGTATTCTTAGGGCTTCGTGTGTAATGGTAATTAGGATGGTTGATTGGTGTAGTGTGGAAGATGATATGGAATATGAATTTATTTGGAAATCATTGTTGTCTGTGGATGGTAATGTTGTGTAGTTTGGTGGGTGTGTTAAATATTAGTATAATTCATTCCTAGGATAGAAATTTTGGATAGTGTATATGATGTGTAGTGGTATCGATGTGTGGTGAAGGAAGTATTTGGATGTGGTGGTAATATGGATTGTGTTGAGTTGTGTTTTTGTGTGATAAGTTTGTGTTAATAGAATCCCTTTCCTATCAGAAAATGGATAATCACTCAAAGGAATTAATAAAATAATGTTTTCATGTTGGAAAACATGAAATAAAAAATGATGATATTTCCTCCCATACCTAAATCTTTTTATAATGGATGTGTTGAGAATTTTTTAATACAACTATTTTGGTTGGGTTTGTTTTTAAAACCTATATTTATGGAACATTTTATGACAGAAAACATATGGAGATTGGGAAACACTATCCATAAATCAAGACATGTTATATTACAACACATTTTAAAACCATGTGGGTGAGTTAGTTACACCAACAACAAGACAATATCATGGTGTTGTGGATGAGTTACATTGATTTTTATACTTTTATCAACTATGCATGTATTAATATATGTTATCATGTTGGTAGAATAATTATATTTTAAACTCCTATATGTAATTCCATGAAACTGTGAAAAATATATATTTGAAATGTTTAACCCCTTGTTATTTCAACATAAGTATCATCTGGTAAATTAATTTTCTAATGAAGAAAACCATGAAAACTATTAAAATTGTATAATCCAGTACATTTTAAAATCATTTCGTAATGGTATGGAATTCAATTTGTTAATTCATGTTTTCTAAATATAGTATTAACGTTCACTTGATAAAGATCATGATTGAGTTATATTATTAGAATATGGAAACTGTTGTCAAAACATGAACTCGTACAATTTATATGATTCATTTGGGGAATCATTTTGAGGATAATTTTTTTATGAAATTTATTGGAAGTGTTTTCGCAAAGAGTAATTTGAAAATTTCCATTCTATAAAACTCCTTTTGAAAAATGGGTTTTGGCACAAAGAGGTTTTCATAACATACATAAATTTTTTTACGATTTTATTGGAAATGATTTAGTAATATTATTTACAAAAAAACATGTTTTGACACAATGTTTTATGATAAATGTACAAAATTAAATAAAATTGTAACTCCAACATGGAAAACTATTCCTTCGTGATCTGTTAAGAGTGAATTGTTTTGAATGTTTTTAATTCCAATTTATTTTATATATGAAAAAAGAAAAAAAAATTATTGCGTATTTTTTTGTTCAACAATATTTTTATGTGATGTTTTATATATTTATAATTGCAATAATTATTTCTATAAACAATCAATTCATATTTGAAACTATTTGATCAAATTGATTGAATTTGATCTATTCTTTGGTGTTATTCTGGTTTTTTTGTTATAAATTATATACTAGACATATTATTCCTATATATTATATTGTGTCCTTGTTGGTGAGTTATCCTTCCAAATGGAAGGATTTAGAGTGGCTACTGTGTTCCAAATATACTGAGATCATTAAGAGGTAACTCATAAGGTGGTTACACCGAACCTATTTTCCAATCCTGGTTTGGTTTTGAATTTTCGAGGATGAGAATTGTTTGGCATGTATCTGATGAAATGTCCCAAACCTATCTAGTCCATTTCTATGTGAAATTATCGTTCTTCAGATGCCTTCTGGTTTGACTGTGTGTTTTGGGTACATGTGAGTCATTTCTATAGTTATACATTTTAGAAGTTTTCCAAATTTCTTTTTTTTAATGGTTTCTTATTCTAGGGGAAACTGTTTCTGGAGGTATCTTGTTCTAGTAGTATCTCACCCTGATGGTGACATACAGGCGGGGACACATACCAAGTGACTCATCAGGTAGTGGATCATCTAGTGGTGACTCGACGATGGTGACTCATATTGTGGTTAATCATATGGTGGTGACTCCTAAGAGGTGAATCGTCTAGTGGTGTCTCATCTGCTGGTGGAGGTGACACATTTCAATAGTTTTACAAATTTCTATAATATGGTATTATATTCTGGTTTTTCCCTTTTGTCATTATTTTCAACGTAAATTGAGTTTAAAACCATAGTAAATATATTTTTTTCCTTTTGCAAGGATATAGAATAAATATTTAATTTCATAATGATCTTGAAACTATTAAATGTTTATACACATGTTCTAGCTCATGATCCATGTTTAATGGCTTATGAAACTTTTTTATTCAGTTGATATAAGAACTGGCATTTCAAAGAGTGAGATCCTTTTTTCAATTTTCAATTCCCATTACATTTGATACCCAGCATCCCTGGAACCTTTATTTCAATAGGAATTATTCGTTTTTGTTATACCAGTTAGTTCATGTTTTCCTTGGAGTTTCTTGCAACATGCATACCACGTTATTTGGTGAAATAACAAAGTGCTGATTGCTTCTTGTTCCACATATGTTTTCCTTCATATCTTATATTTCTGTATCATACTGGGTGTGTGTATTAATGTAATATCTATGAAGATAGTAGAATACCATTGTAATAAAGATAACTGAATTAGTTTAAGATCAATATATTGGGGTCGGGAAGGTGATGATGATCGTATTTCATTACTTGATATATTGATTGATATTTTGAATTGAATGTGCTATATGCCAACTTAAAATAAGAGCCATTGCTTGCCTTTGTTTGGACATATGTGATGATTTTTTAATTCATGTCGATAATAATATGTTGAATAGATATATATATATATATATATATATAAATGGATAACCATTTATATTTGGGTAAATAAATGGTTGCCCCGGGATTAGACCGATTAGGTAGAAACACCCCAAATAAAGTGGAATTGAATAAGAGGTTTCTAAGCTCAATCTAGAAGCATTTCATGCTCTTTTATGTGTTGTAACATGATTGTGGACATGATTGTGTGTTATTGGCTGGCTCTAGTGACATGATGAATGGAATATTTCTATGTTGTGATATGTGGTGGAAGTGGATGAGATATTTTATACTGTGGTACTGTTATTCTTGTAATGGTACACATGGTTCTACAATGGGGATGTGATGGGTATTTTTATACAGTGGGTATATATGATGGTTATGGTTTGAATTTGCAGAAGGGCATGACATAGGGGTATGTTGATGTCTGTGGGTGGTGATGTGGGTTTTTTTTAAAGAAGGTAATGGGATATTGTGTGTTTCTTCATTATTTGTATTGGTTATTGTACTCTGTGAATTCATTTTATTTTCCTGGAAATTATAAAACTAAAATGGGAAAACCATTTGTTGATAAGAATAAGGAAAAATTGTTTACTTTTAAAATTTAGTGCAGAATTTAAATAGCTAACGAATAAACTTCAACAGATTGGAATTTTATAAACTAAATTGTTCTTAAAATAGTTTTATTCAATATTGGTGAAATCTGTTAAGAAATTAAATGAGTATTAAAAGTGTAATGTGACTTGTGGAATGTGTCATTCTTGTATAGTGTTGTTAATACGCTATATGGTAGGTTCTGCTATATTCACAAAGATATTATGGGATTAATTCTGCATGTTAATGAATTCATGTTGATATGTTTAGTGAGGGAATTTATGAGGGGTTTTATTGATTCACTTGTAAATATTTATGTATAAAAAACCAGTGTGGAACGTGTAATGGGTTTTGTTGTTTTTTTTTATAGTGTTGTGAATATAGATTTTGAAGAAAAGGTGGTGGCCTTAAGAGTTGGTTTTTTCTTTTTAATCCCATAGGATTGGATAAGTTCTTAGTATCATACAGACACACACATTTATTTCCTTGTTATTTCTATACGCACAATGCCCTAGATTAGCACTATGTACTGAACAACCCCATTTTTGGAGGGGAGGTATTATTTTACCAACATATTGATGGGAGGAGGTATGGATGGTTACTTTCACTTCCCCACTTCTTCTTATATTCATTGGTAGCAAAAGAATCATTATATAGGTTGTGGTGCGGTTGTGAGGCCCATGTGTCTACAGTGGAGGTGTGGTTTCCCATGTATCTTTAGGATGAGATGTGGTGTGCTTTCCTAGATATCTCTGGTATGAGGTATGGTTGTGGACCATGTGTCTACAATAGGGATGTGGTATTTTTGTTTCCCTAGTATGTGAGGGCAGGATGTGGGGAGTTTCTTATTCCAAGGTTTAGGGACTAGCTCTAAGGCCTAAGTGTGTTGGGGTGGGATGAGACAGGTGGCTTGTGGAAGAGGGTGGTAATGTGAGGAATTTTTTCCATTTGGGAATGACAATCTAACCAATAGGAAGTGTTACGAGGTACCCAAAACATCGATGTGATTACTATAATAGTTAACATGGCTCATGTTATTTGGTGAGTGTTCCTTGTAGAGATTTGGATGACTAGTATACCATGTTATGTGTTGTTGGATTTTAATATTTTTCTCTAATTAGAATTAGTATGCTTCCTTGAGAGAATTTCTCTTTTCACTACTATGTATACATATATGGTCACCCTATATATATGAAAACTATTTTCAAATTTTTAAGAGGACTTTGTAGACCGTGTTGGATATCTCTAGTTTAGAAATTTTGATATACTGCCTTGTCTCTCCCATAAGTTTTATACTTTTGTTTCTTCATTTGGATTCGTTGGTATGTATTTGTTTGTATTTATACATACATTGTGAGATGGTTTGGAATCATTTCATGTATATCATGGTGTGTATTGTGGTTGATTCATCATATCACCTGATATTATTTTTTTATAAAGTGTAATTCCTCCCATAATTAGAGCCCATTTAATCCTTGGTTATATTCCCCAACCTAGGGCCTACTAGACACAAGACACGAGATTTTTATCTTCGATTCTTCGTTTCCATCCTAGGAGTGATATCCTTAGAGGGAGGGGGTCATGACAGTGTAATTACTATTTTATCTATAGAGTTTATATAAATATATATATATAATGTACATATATATATATATGATATTTATAAAATATTTTACAATCTTTATAAGATATTAGCATGTTAAAATTAAGAGTAGCGAATTTACCAAACAAAATCAAACCTGAAAATGATGCGATTATCACCCGATTTATTGATTTTAATTTAGAAATGATAATAATATTGGGATTGAAAAGGCTATATAAATAATATATTTTCTGATATACATTATTATTTTTATGAAAAATAATAATTATAATAATATATTTATTAGATACGTGGTCTAGATGCATAAAATGTATTTGAAACCTAAGGTTGGGGTTTCTAATATAACTTTTAATTTAATGAGGTATATTCCATATCCACCACAAATATATCTTTGTGTTGTATTTACAAAACCATTAACAGGTCATATATTTAATATATTTGTTTTCCTGTAAATTAATGATTAATTTTATGGTATTTCATTTATTAGAATCATGATATAGAAGTTACCACAATAGTGAGGTTTAATTAAACAATATCATAATTATTCTAGATTGCTTAGGTTTTCATATCCATTTTGAAAATTATTTTAAATTCCTATCAAAAACTCAAAATATTTTCAATCCTAATTTTATTACTAAAATCATTCAATTAATTTTAAATTTTATCAACTATTGGGTAATTATTTATTTTGAAAATTGTGTCTAGGAAAACCATTCATCATTTCTATCTCTATTTTAAAATAGTATTTCATAAAAATCAATTTTTTTTAATATGTTATTCAAAAAGCATTGTATATTTTTTCAAACTGATTTATTAATTAAAATTTCATTTTCCATAACCTTCTAAAATATTAGTTGAATGGAATACTTTTTTCATTTTCTAATCATGGCCTTTTGGTGTTTTACCAAAAATGTTGAAGGAATCAATATTTTATCTTGTATAACATGAACAAAATTATTTAGTTTTATGACCACTCTATTTTTTGAAGATAATTTGAAATTATTTACAAATTAATTTTTAATGGAAATTATTTCCCAAATGTTTTGGATAATATTTCATTCGAATATGTGATTTTAAAAATGTAATGGTAAATTTAATCAAGGACATTTTAAGTATATTTTAATTTTATTTCTATTCATCAAAAACAAGAATCATTAATTTACCAAATGATACACTTTGTATATTTGGTATTGATATCATCCTAATTATTTCATTGGATAGTTAATGATCAGTTTTATTTTTTATATACAATTTTATTAAGATTCACTCAATTACACATGATAGTTTATGATTATTTTTATAAAATTAGGTTATGTTTTATCATTCCTTATGTTTATTTTTTATGATGAATATTTTTGTTGACCTTCTTTTAAGCCCTTTATATGTTAAATTCATTCAGAATAGTTAGTGATGGGTTGGGAAAAAATTTATATAGGCCATCTATTTTTTGATAGGACACTTGAGTCAAACTAGATTGGGTAATAACTGAGACCATTAAGAATTATTTATATGTATATGCATAAGGGATTAACAACATATTTATTATGTCTGACATTATTCATTTGATGTTTTTTAATTTTTTTATTGATATATAATGTGATTATTAAATTCATTAAAATATCAAATGTATTCCCACCTAACGTGATTTTTTATTGTCATTATTTAATCTAATTTTATTATTGACATATTATAGACATGTTATTTTTTGAATTCCTTAAATTTTAGTTATTTACCATCCCATATATATTTTTGAATATTTATCAATTAAAAAGTCAACTATTCACATATCATACTAATAATCTTTGCTCATCACCTATTCATGTTTTTTTAGCCCATGGATTCCTCGTACTGTATGTTGAGTGATATGAATGGATATTCTGAAGGAAATAGTGGGGTAGTCAAAGAAAATATTATTTTTATTTTTATTTATAAAATATAATTTGATATTAAAATATTCATATAGCAACCAGAAAAAATATAAAATTTTGAAAATTAGGATGCGGTATCTTATATCTAATGCCAATGTAATAAATTAACAACCTAATATAAGAAACTGGCTTATGGGCCATTAAATTTGGAATTATAGGAGGTTTTATATAAATATAGGGAACAATATTTATGAAAAATTTTATTAAGGAACATATCACTATGATATAAATTGGGGATAAGAATGGAAGAAAATACTAAATTTTTGGTAAGGTAGATATTATGTGGTTTCCAAGGAAATAAATCTATGTCTAGATACTACATGAGTATATGGTGCTAGAATATATGTACTAAGGCGTATTGACATTGAAAATGATGCACTATGCCTAAAGCCCTGAATTTTTATCGGATATATTCTTTTTATTTTATTTTATATCTTGTGTTTAATGAAACAAAAATATAATGTTGTTCTATGTGAAAACCCATATTAGCTTGCTGTATAAAAAACACTAATCATGTTTTTTGTTACACACAAGAGAGAACTTTCTCTATAGCTTGTGTTGAACGCCATACCGAGTTTCACTAAACAATGATATATTTAAAATATATTATTTTAGGATATAAACAATACATTATTAATCGTATTAATGACATTTTTAATTTTATATAACAATAACATTCATCTTATGTATATTTTTGACATGATATAAGAACATGTTCATTTTTTCGGATAAAAGAAGTATTTTTCAATAAAATGATGTTTTGCAACCGTTTAGTGGCACACCATTTTTAAATTTTTTTATAACATTTATTTATATTCTATTTGAAAAAATAATCTTCTTCTTCAGAAAAGGCACATACAAATTTACTAATGTTTAATTTTAGGTATTTTTCTAATAAAATTCAAATTTTATTGAATATTTAAAAAATTACATTTTAATTCAAAAATTCATTTTCATATAATTTATTTATATTGTGAGATTAACTTTTTAATTGGTTTTAAATTTGTTTTCGATTAAGTTTTTATCACTTAATTCAATTTTGGCCATTGTAATTAATTGAAAATTGGAATTGGACATAAATACATCTCAATATTTTTGTAGTCCCCAACCTAGGGCCAACTATAGTCAAGACTCAGGGTTGTTATCTCTAATTCTTCATTGTCATCCTATGAGAGATATCCTCAGAGGGAGGGGGTCATGAATGTGTAATTACTATTCTATCTCTAGATTTTATATATATATATATTGATATTTATATAATGTTTTACAATATTAATAACAAATTGACATGTTAAAATTAAGAGTAGTGAATTTACTAAGCAATAGCATACATGAAAATGATGTGATCATCACCCGATATATTTATTTTAATTTAGAATTGATAATAATATTGTGATTAAAGAGACTATGGAAATAATTTAATGTTTGATATATATAATTATAGTTTTGGAAAATAATAATTATAATAATATATTTATTAGATACATGGTTTATATGCATACAAAGTATTTCTATCTTAGGGTAGGGGTTTCTAATCTCACTTCTACTTCTACAAGTAATATTCCATATCCAAAACATATATCTGTTTGTGTTGTATTTACTAAACTATTAAAATGTCATATATTTAATATATTTGTTTTCATGGTATTTAATGTGTAATTTTATTGAATTTCATTTATTAAAATCATGATTTAAAAGTTACAATAGTTGTAAGGATTAATTTGACAATCTCATAATTATTTCAGATTGCTTATGTTTTCATCTCCATTTTGGGAATTATATTATATTTCTATCAAAAACACTATAAATTTTCAATATTAATTTTATTAATAAAATAATTCAATTAATTGTACATTTTATCCACCATTGTGTATTTATATTTTTGGAAAATGTGTTTTGGAAAATCCTTCATTATTTCTCCCTTCAGTTTATAATACATTTTCCTAAAAAGCTGTGTTTTTTAATACTATTTTCAAAAAGGTTTTTCTAATTTTTCAAATGATTTATTAATAAAAATTTCATGTTCCATAACATTATAAAAAATTAACTAAAATGAATATTTATTTAATTGGGTAATCTTGGAATTTTTGTGTTTTATTGAACATATTGAAGGTATCGTTGTTTTATCTTGTATAACATGAAAAAAAAAATCATCTGTTTTTTACCACTACATTTTTAATGATTATTTCAAATGGATTAAAAATTTATTTTTAATGAGAATTATTCCCCAATTTATTTTGAGAATATTTCATTCGAATATGTTATTTTAAAAATGTAATGGTTAATGTCATTAAGAACATTATAAATATCTTTTCATTTTATTTCTATTCACCAACAAAATTATTCCTTAATTTAATAAATGATACAGTTGGGATATTTTGTATTGATATCATCATAATTATTTTTTTGGATTGTTTATGATCAGTATTGTTTTTTATATACAGATTTATTAAGATTCTATCAATTACACAAGATGGTATATGATTATTTTTATAAAATTAGGTTAAGTTTTATCACTCTTTATGATTGTTTTTAAGATGAATATTTTTTTATCATTTTTGACCCCTTCATATGTTAAATTAATTCATAATAGTTTGTTATGGATGGGGCCAAAATATATTTAGACCATCGATGTATTGATAGGTATTATGTGGAAAACTATATTGGGTAATTACTGAGACCATTCCCATTTATTTATATGCATATGCACAAGGAATTAACACCATATTAAATATGTATCACATTATTCATTCAATATTTATTAATTTTTGTATTAATATATAATCTGACTATTAAATTATTTATAATATCAATTATGTTTCCACCTAATTTGATTATTTATTTGTCATTATTTTATCTACTTTTATTCTTGACATATTATAGTCAGGTTTTTTATTGAATTCATTAAATTTTAGATATTTACAATGCCATATTTGTTTTTAAATATTTATACATTAGAACTTAATATATACACCTATCATACTAATAATCTTAGTTCGACTCCTTTTCGTGTTTTTATATCCCTTGTATTATTCATAGTGTATTATGAGTGATTTCAATGGATATTCTAAAGAAAATAGTGGGTTACTCAAATAAAATATAAATTTTATTTTAATTTCTAAAATTTATTTTGGTATTTAAATTTACATATAGTCACCAAAAAAAATAAAAAATTTTAACATTAGGATGTGATATCTTGAATATATTTCCAATGTAAAAAATTAACAACCACCTATAATGAACTCGGGTATGGGCCTTTAAATTTGGAATTATAGGAGGTTTACTATAATTATATGGAACAATATTTAGAAAAACATTAATCAGGGAACATATCACTATGATTGAAATTGGGGATACGTGTAGAGGATAATCCTAAATTTTTGTAAGGTAGATATTCTGTGGTTTCAAAGGAAATAAATCCATGTCCATACACTGAATGAGGATATTGTTCTATAAAAGATGTACCAAGGTGTATTAACATTGAAAATGGTGCACTATGTGTATAGCCTCAAACTTTTATGGGATATATTATTTTAATATTATTTGTTGTCTTGTGTTATATGAAACAAAAAATATAATCTTGTTCTATAGGAAAAACCATATTAGCTTGAAGCATAAACAACACTATTCTTGGCTTTTGTTACACACAAGAGCGACCATCCTTGATAGCTTGTGTTATACGCCATAACGAGTGTCACTAAACAATGATATATTGTTAAAATGTTTTTTGGGATATAAACTACCAATTACCCAAAATTTTATACACATTTTGAATTTTATTTAACATTTACATTAATCTTATTTATATTTTAGACATGATATAAGAACATGTTAATTCTTTCGGATAAATGAAATACTTTTCAAGAAACTGATTTTTTTCCACCGTTTGGTGGAACACCCTTATCAAATTTGTCTTTTAATGATTTTTTTATTCTATTTGAAAAACATAATCTTCTTCTATGCAAGAGGTACATTAAAATTTAATTATGTTGAATTTTTGGTATTTTTATGATAAAATTTATATTTAAATGAATAGTAAAAAATAGTAAATTTTCATTCAAAAATTTATTTTCATATAATTTATTTGTATATTTAGATTAACCTTTTAATTGTTTTTAAATTTTAATTGGATTATGTTTTAATCATTTAATTCAATTTTGGTCCTTAGAATTAATTTCCCATTGGAATTAGACATAAACACATCTTAATATTTTGATAATAATTATTTCTTAAAATCATGATTTTCAATTTTGAAAACTTGAATTAATATTAAATTTATTTATGACACTTCATTTTATTGAATTTGTAAAAATAAACTCTTTATTTTGAATCATAGGGTCTATATTTTTTGAATAGATACCTTTAATTTTTTTGGACATTTTCAATAGTAACATCAGTAATTATTTTATTTTCCATAGTTAAATAGTAAATTTGTAAATAAGGGTAAACATAATATTCTATTAATATTAGACTACCCTAACACATGTACTAATCATGTTGAATGTGATATGTTTGACTATAAGAAACATTCGGTCGATTGTGGGACCTCGTGGAACCAGTTTGGTGTGCAAATGACATTTTAAAGGAATTAATTTAAAGTGAAGATAAATTTTATATAAACATGTATCTTTTAATAATAACAATATAAGGTGATGTTATACAACGAATATCATTGACTATTAATTGAAATTAGAAATAAAAAAATTCTGACATCATGATATTTTAATTATAAATTTCAGAATATAAATTAATAAATTTTATAATGACCTGATGATGATGCAATGATAGCTTAATTAATAGAGGGTTCAAATAAATGATGTTATATATGTTAAAATAAATGTAATTTAGGAAATGATATTAGGAAATGATATTAAAAAATGATATTAAATTCAAAAAAATCTATGATTTGTCTAAATGGTTAATATATTTCCAATTATGTCAAATATTTTTTTTTGATCATTTGACATGATATGAAAATTTCATTGACCCAAAATGTGTAAATAACATGATCTCACAGTAATATTAAAAAGGGTAAAATAAGGGTTAAACCAAATTGATAAGGATATTAAAATACTCAAAGATTCTCAAAAAATTATTAGATTATAGTTATTCGAATACCAATCAAATTATTTTCAAATTAAATGTGTTTTGGAGAATTTTTAACCAAAATTGAAATTATGATAAATTAATATTTTATGAAGATAATGAAGAATCTGTGACACTTGAAAATCATAATATATCTGAATCATCTGCGGGGGAAGTTCTACTCGATATTACACGACTCTAACATGAGACAACACCTCAAAAGGCCCAAAAATGTGGGTGAAATATTACTCACATGACCAAACCTTCACTACCCAGGAAAGGGAGAGACCTTCATAAACACGTGGTCCCCAACATGAAACTCTAACAGTCTCCACCTTTGATATAGATATGATTTTTGATGGTCCTGCAATGCTTTCATCCTCCCAAAAATCACTTGAACCATCTTTGTTTTATTCTTCACTAGTTCTGGTATGGTAATTGCTAATTCTCTGTCCCCAGTCATACCTAACAGAGAAAGGAATGGTCAGCCATACACAACTTCAAATGGAACCATACCAATGGTGGAGCGAAAAATATTGTTGTTAGTGAAATTAACCAAGGGTGTGTGCCTCATCCACAAACCTCCAAAATCCATGAAACAAGACTGTAACATGTCTTCTAGAGTTTGGATAGTCTTCTCTATTTGACTATCCATTTGTTAATGAATTGTAGTGCTGAGGAATATCTAGGAACAAAACTCATGTTGAAGACCACTCTATGGACTGGAGGTAAACTTAGTATCTCAATCATAAATGATCTTCCTCATGACTCTATGAAGTCTCACCACCTCCACTAGATACTCCCTCAACATAACATCCATTGATAATGACTCATTGACCGCTATAAAGTGGGACGATTTTGTTAAAACAATCCACTACGACCTAAATAGCATCATGTCCTCCATGAGCTCAAGGTACACCAGTAACAATGTCCATTTATAAGTACTCCCACTTCCACTAAGGTTCATCTAATGGCTGAAGTAGACAATGAGAACATGTTGTTCAGCCTTCACCTTCAGGCAGACCCAACATTGAGACATGAACTCTAGAACGTCTTTCTTTATCCCAGGCCACAAAAACTGACATCTCAAGGCTCGTTACATGTTTTTCATGCCATGATGTACTGCTAATGGTGAACGATTGAACTCTATGAGAAACATCTCTCACATTTCGAAAGGAATAAATAGCCTTTTGTGATACAACACTCAGTGTTGTTCATCCTTGGACCAACCATCAGTTGCCTCGCCACAAAAAACTCGTTCTCTCCAGACCTCCACCTCAAGAACCCCCAACTGGGACTCTTTCACCTGCTGCACAAGAGAAGACTAAACCATCATCTTGAAAATACAAACTCTACCCCCAACTTCTCTCATATAATGATATAATGATGAATGTTAATCCATTAATCTCCAGGAATCACCTGAGTGAGGCATTGCATTAATACATTACTTCTGAATCAGTGCATTTACATCCAAATTCCCCTTCCTAGGATTATAGAAGATTTAAAATTTTAATTCCTATAATAACACCATCCACCGATGTATTCCCAAGTTTATGAAACAATTAAAGAAACATACATCAGGTTCTTAAGATTGATGATAACCAAAAACCAATTTGAAATGCGGTAAAGTTTCCACAACGTAAGATAAAACACCATAGCTATCAACTCAAGATCATTGGTGGCATAGTTACATTCATTGGAACGCAACTTTCAAGACCCATAAGAAACAACTGATCTCTACTGCATTATAACACAGCCTAACCCAAAATGTGCAGCATCTCAAAAAACATCAAACTGAAATCCCTCAGCTGGAAGACATAGAACATGGGAACTTACTACCATCTCATTCAGATGCTTGAAATCATCCTCACACCGATCAATCGATATAAACACCTGATACATCCTGCTCAATGGTATCAGAGGAGCTGAAACCAAAGAAAATTGGCTACAAACCTTCTGCAGTATCCTGCAAGACCCAAGAAAAATTTCTCCTTTACCACTGTCTTGGGGGATACCCAACATACAACTGATTCTATCATTAATGGATCCAAATCTACTCCCTACTGGGAAACATCATTCCACAAGAAACGGGCTTCTCCAGCCCAATACTCACACTTTGACAACATCCAAAATAGCTGATGTTGAGGATGAACCCCCAAAATGGTGTGTAGATGATCTGTATGCTCCTCCTCTTATGTGGAGTATATAAGGATTTTTTCGATAAAATCCACCATGAACATATCAAGGAACTCATGGACCACCACGTTCCCTAACCCCATGAACAATTCTGGATCATTCATTACAACGAATATCAGTACAACAGACTCATAATTCGCATACGAAAAATGGAATGAAGAATTTTGGATATCCTCTTCCTTCATACGCATTTGTAGATAGAATGACCAGATGTCGATCTTTGAGAACTAACTTTCCCCCTAAATTGATTGAATAAATAATAAATCCACGTAAGAGGATTGAAATTCTTAACTGGCACATTGTTTATACGACGATAATATATACACAACTGCAAACTGCCATCATTCTTCTTCACGAACAAAACTAGTGCACCGCACAGTGACACAATCTACTAAAAGGAACAACACAGTAATAGACCATCAAGATGTATACATAGCTATCATAACTCGTAAGGGGCCATTTTATATGGAGACAGTGATATATGAGAATTTACTGGTTGTAGGTTGATCCCAAACATGATTTCCCATTGAGGGAGTAATGCTACATCCTATTCTAGAAATGTATTATGGTACTCTTCTACAACCCTAGAAAATGCCAATTGTTGAACCTATGATGAAGTCAGAATAAACTCAGCCATGAAGTATGATAAGGAAGGAACACGCCTTTAACCCATCCGAGGGTCATTCTCGCCAACAAACACCACTGGCTCTCAATCTTCATCGAAGAAAAAAACCTTCCTCCTAGAGAAATCCATGTTATCCTGCACCAAATACAACAATTCCATACCAACGATGACAACATAATGTTGTATCCATAAAAACTGGAAATTTACCCAAGATCCTTGCTTCCCTAATACTAGCTCACAATATCTACTTACTTCAAACAAGACAGCTTGATCTCTAACTGGCGTAGTTAATGCCATGGGCTCTGGAAGCCACTCTGCCTCAAGTCCCAAAGCATAGACAGGGTTAGGTGGTATGAAGGAGTTTGTCACTCCTGAATCAATCAATGCATACACCATGGTAGAATACAACCAAAGGGTACCTCGAACGATGTTTGGCTCGGCATGAGATGGAAAATGCTAATGCATGTAGCTGACCACGACCTTCTCTACGACCACTATGACCCTGATGATGACCACCACCATGGCCATACTCTGCTCTCTAAGGATTGGGAGTGTCATGGGGCTATACTCTACCTTAACCAACTACCATTTTCTAATCCAAAGTGGGTGTAACCTTCTATTGTAGCCTTTAATGGAACTGCCTCAATGGAGGAACCTAGAGCAGATTAACCAGTGCATGATGAGTGCTCTGATAGGTCGGGCACTCTCGGTGCGGACTGTTGTACCCCCGTTTTCAGGAACATAACCTCTTTCCTCCTATTTTGAATAAATTTGGTGTTTATTAAAATAGAGAGTTTCCATAATATACAGATTTTCCATAAATTTGGATATTTCTATAATGTTAGTTTTTTCAATAAATTAGGGTGCTTCCATAATGATGGTTGTTTCCATAAATAGGGGTGTTTCCATAAAGTGTTATGTTTCCATAAAAAATTTATTTCCAAAAAATGGTAAAGTTGAAGGATGAGAGTGTTTCGGGGTTTTCTATGGAGTTTTTTGATAATAATTATGGTCACACGATCCATACATGGTTGGCACTAACTGTGTGGTCAAATCTTTCACAAAAGTCAAATCTATATCCTATTTTCTAAGATCTTACTCATTTTTTCTCCATTAATTTCGTTTTGGATTCCAAACACCCATAAATAAATATTAATCTCCCTATAAGGATGGAGAACCCTTCCCACACGAGTTGAAGCCATTCCGGAGCCTTCTCATGGTGATTTCGAGTCGTATTTTTTAGTTATGTCACCATTCTTTATGGTTTTGTCATTATTTCTAAGATCGTCTTAGATATACTTCTATGATTTCCAATATTTATCATATCTGAACTTATAGTGGGTATATAATCGTTTTTTGATGCCAAATAGTTCAATTTTGAGTTGTGATCTTGCTAGGATAAGTGTTCTAAGTTGGCTCTGGGGGAATCGACCCGTTTTCTTGTGCATTCTTTGTCGGTTGTTAATGTTTCATCAAGACCTTCAAGGTAGGTGTTTTCACTCTCATATTCTCTTTATAGAATAGATTGGATTATATTCAAATCGTTTTATTGACTGTGAAATTCATGAAAAATATTAATTTAATATGATTTATGGTTTTTGTGAAATTGCATGATCTTGGTGAATAGTTGTACAAAAGGGGGATTAATTTAAAATGATGATTTTAAATTTTGGATTTTATGGAATTGTTATATGGTTGATGAAAAATTGCCTTTAAATTGAAATGGTATTAAAAAAAATTTATTGAAATTGTTCGGAGTTGAAATGGTTTGGCATTGTAATTGTTTTGATGTAAATAGTTTTCAATAAAAAGCTATTTTTATTGAATTGTTTATTTTTGCTTGATCATTGGGAATATGTGTTGTGTGTTCATATTTCATATATAGGGCTTGGTTAAAATATGACATTGTTCTAAGTGAAAATGGTTTTATGGCACATGGAAATTACATATATGTGGCTTGGTTGAAATATTGCATTGTTCTCTATACCAAAGGATTGATGGAACATGGGAAACAATTACCTTGTGATGACTTGGTATATTGACAAGAAAAATCTCTTGAGAATGGAAAGGTCATAACGAAGAATTAATGGTTGTTCGCATGGGATGGGAAATAGTTGGGTATGTCAAAAAGAAATTTTTGTGAAATGGTTTTTAAGCTTGTTTGGTTATTTTTCTGGTAAAATAACTTGCTAGAAAATTGGTTTCATTTTCTCTTAGAATGCCTTTGGTTATGAATGATTTTGGAAATGTTTTTATATTTAGATTATGAGAAAATGAATTATATAAACTGTTTTTATATTAATTTTTCTAACTCATCTATCTGAGTGGTGTGAGTATAGAAGTCATTGGGGAAAACCTACTGAGTTTTAAACTCACCTATGCTTTGGCTCTTTGGTGCTTTTGTAGATGTCGTATTCTGAGACATAGGTGTATGTAAGGCATCTCATTTCTCATGGTTCGTGGTGATTCTGGGGTGATGTGGTGGTTCTTGGAGAATGGATCTTAGTGTGGATCCATGGAGTGTGTCATGGTGTCTTTTGGGAGTCTTGAGTTGTTTTTCCATTGTTTTTTACCTTGATGTGTTTGACTAAAATGAAGTTGCTTAGCTGTCTTTCAATTGTTAATGCATTATATAGTAAATTTTTGGTTATGTTTGCTTGGTGAATTTGGTTATTCCTGAAAGGTTAAATCGTCCCAAACATGTATTTTAAACCCATCAGCATTTATTTCCATCCTTTGGCATATTGGGGATGTCCCCTAAGGCCAAGTAATGACTCGTTGTGCTCTAATACCAATGTGAATTGGCGGGTCATTACAAATGGTATCAGCATGATCAGTCCTTTCCTAATAAGTTGTAATCGATGTTCCTAGTTTGGAGATGAAATCCCTTCTTGTCTATTGTTTGGGTGGGAATCTCCCAAAGGAGTAGAATTGTCGGAACATTAAATGTATATCATTAAAAAATGTATCTATCCCTTTTATGTTGAACTTCATGTTACCAAGGAGTTGGGTAAATAAGTGTTTTGAGACACTTCTCAGTTTTTTAAATCTCAATGTCAATGGGTTTATCCATTGATATGAGCATGACATTCATTATAGCGAAATTGATTCCCATTAGGAGTGCATACATAATTTCGAGAAATGATCATTTTTGAAAAGTATAGAATTGATTTTCAAAGGAATGATTTTGAAAAAGTGAATGGTAATCATATATTGAAAATGGTTTAATTTTCAAAAGCATGTTAGGTGGATTCAAAAATAGTTTAACATGGGAAAATGGATGTTTTGAAAAACAATATTGTGATATTTTATGTGATATAATTTTAAATGCTAAGCATACAGTTACTAGAGACTGAGATTAACAGAGTTTTTTGTTAGTTTAGAAAATGGAACCTAGTAGGTGTCATCAAAACCTACCTGAAGAAGCTGTGGAGAATGTGGTTTCACTTGAACCACATGTGACCCAAGAATTGGTTCATAGTATTGTCCAATCATTCCAAGCTATGGACACAGGGAACCCGAGGAATGAGCCACGCCATGTGGATCATACCATCCATATCATGAATCAAAATCCACACAATTTCTAAGGTGATTCTGAACCTGAGAAGGAATAGGTGTGGTTATGTAGGATGAATCATATCTTTGAGTTCATCAACACCCCAAAAGAGCTAAAGGTCAAACTAGAGACGTATCTTCTCGAGGATCTTGCACGTCAGTGGTGGGATTTAGAAGTGCAGGCTAAATTGGATGAAGGACTTACATGGGAGGATCTTGAGGAATTGTTCAACAAAATATTCGAACCTCACATGTTCAAGATTCAGAAAATTATGTAATTATTCAGCCATAGACCAGATATTCTCCATGTCACTGAGTAGACCGCGATGTTCATGATCTTGGAACACTTTGAACCAGATGTTGCGGAATGTTCCTCTTTGAAGGCACGCATCTTAGAATTAGGACGTTGATAGGAGATTCGATTTAAGATTACAGTACATTGTATTATATACTATACAGTGATGGTGAACAGAGCAACTATTGTTGATCTTAATATCTTAGGATCTGTGGTAGGAGGAATGATGATACCTACAGGAAACTGTGGGAACTCAACCACTAGGAAAAAGAGGAAAAGGGACACCTATTTCAATGGAGCAAGTAGAAATCAGAACCCGACGGCTGGATCCGTGAACTTTCCTCCATGACCCCAAAGCAAATCATGTTGTTTTCAATGTGGTTCTCTTGACCACATGAAGCGACATTGTATGGAACTACCTAGAGCATGACATAATTGTAACAATAAGGGACATCTTCAGTGCTATTGTCGAAGTGCCCCAAGGTCAGGTGCTCGAGACACTTCTCAGTTATTATAACCATTGTATGCTTAGACTGGATGAGGATAGTAGAATCAGTCTTGTCAGCAAGGAAAAGCTAACCATGGTTATTCTAGAAACACCATGACTCCACAACCAATGCTACCTCATTAATAAAACAGTGAGAACAACATAGTGAATAAGAAAATGTATGGAGCTAAGCGGATGATTGTTGATTACCAGGCTGGACCATCTACAGTGAGATGTACGATTCTTTCGAATTCTACCTTTGTGAAAGTGTTGTTTTATATTGGTGCATAACATTCCTTCATGTTGTTTCTTGTGATTTTGATTGTGTGTGTTTAAAACAAGAAATGATGCCTTGTTTTTTGAAACTGAAAAATCCTCTTTATGAAAGAGAATGTCAAGCCTTTCTGTGTAGAGCATGTGCTATAACTGTTGATGGACCCGAGATCAAATGGGACTTTTCAATGTTGGATATGGATATCTATGATGTAATCCTAGGTATGGATTGGCTGACAACGTTGAAGGATGAAATCGACTATTATAGGATAATAGTTAGTTTCATAACTTATGACGTAATCGAGAATCTCTTTAGAAGAGAGAGGATTTTAAAGAAAGGTGAAAAGAGCTTGTTGGAACCAATGTTGGGAATGTTATCCAACTAGTTGATGTGTTGAATTTGGAATCAATGGATGAGATCAAGGAATGTATTTTTCCAGCTGTTTTGTATCAATTACCTGATCTCTTTCTCAATAGCTTCTTAGGGCTACCACCTCTATGTGAAGTGTAGTTTAAGATCGATCTCCTCATGTGGAATAGTCAAATTTACCTTCCATATTATAGGATGAAGCCAACAGAGTTACGGGAATTGAAAGTGCAGATAGATGAACTGGAAAGTAAGGGTTTCATTAAACCAAGTATGTCTCCATGGTAAGCATAGGCTTTGTTTCTAAATAAGGTAGATGGAACTCATCGGCTATGTGTTGATTATCATAAGCTTATCCAAGATAAGATAAAGAATAGATATACACTTACACGCATTGATGATCTATTAGATAAATTAATGGGGGCTTAGTGGTTCTCGAAGATCAGCTGGCGATTACGATATCACCAATTGAGAGTTCAGAATTAGGATATTCCACAGGAAGCTTTCAAAAGTAGATATGGACACTATGAATATTTAGTCATGCCTTTTGGCCTAATGAATGCAACAACAGTCTTCATGGAATTTATGAATCGAATATTTCAACAATATCTGGTTTCATTTTTGTGGTATTTGTGGATGAAATTTTGGACTATTCAATGACAAGGTATGATTATGAGGTGAACTTAGAAATAGTGTTACAAATCTTAGGAGATCATCATTTTGTATTCAAACCTATCAATGTATGATATTTTGATACATGAAGTACATTTCCTTAGCCACTCCATTTTTGAAAAAGGTGTTTTATTGATCATGAAAATATAGAGGTCGTTATCTCATGGAAACCACTGAAGAATTTGTTTGAGATACGATGTTCTCATTGTATATATGGTTACTACTGATGCTTTTTTAGTGATTTATCATGACTAGATTCACCCATGACATATCTGAAGAAGAAAAATATTATATTACAATTGACGGAGGAATGTCAAAAGTCATTCCAGGTACAAAAACTAAAGCTTACATCGGCACCTATCCTGACCTTTCTAGAATAATGACACAGGTATGAGGTGTATTGTGATTCTTTAGGATCATGGTTGGGTTGTGTTCTCATTAAAAGAGATCACGTTGTTGCTTATGGTTCAAGGCGGCTGAGGGTGCAAGAGATTAATTACCCGATACATGATTGGGAGTTAGCTACTATCATCCATGATTTGAAAATAAGTAGACATTATCTCTTTGGTGAGAAATTTACTCTATTCACAGACCACAAAATCAGGAAACACATTTTCTCACAACTATATTTAAATCTGATGCAATGGAGGTGGATGGACTATCTCCAAATGTTTGACATTGAATTGATGTACACACTAGAGAATAGAAACTCTGGGGTGGATGCATTAAGTAAAAATCCATATGCTCTGTTGTGAAAAGAAGCATCAGATGAATGGCAGTTGATTTCAGTTTTAGCCGACATGCATGTTGAATATGAAGACCGAGGTGATTTTACCATTTTCTTTTCAGCTTTACTTTTTTCTTGATTTAGTAAAAATGATCAAATAATCACAAACATATGATGGAGAATGCCTAGTTTTAAGATCAAAGAACAATGGTGGGGAGACCATTGATGGATGAAATCATGATGGAGGGTCAATTATATGTTTCATAGATCAGATGGTTGTACTTATATTTTTTCAGGAACAACTACTTCATGCTTACCACCATTCAAGATGGATTACACCTCCAGGTACACAGAAGATGTATAAGGCATTTAAGGCACATTACTGGTGGAGCGTCATGAAAAGTAAGGTGGCCAAGTTCGTCTTGCGGTGCCTAAATTGTCAGCAGGTTAAAGCAGAACATCAAAGACCATCTAGTATGTTACAATATTTTCCAATACAAGTGTGGAAATGGGATCAAATAGAAATGGATTTTGTTATATGTCTTCCATGAATTTTCGAGAAATATGATTCCATTTGGGTGATATTGGATGGTCTAACTAATTTGGCACATTTTATCCTGATTCATAAAACTCATACGTTGGAGGATCTTTCAAAAATCTATATCCGAGAAGTGGTAAAGAGGCATGGTGTACTAGTTTCAATAGTCTCATATAGAGATCCGAGGTTTACATCCCGTTTCTGTAAATCATTATACAAATCCCTTATAACTCAGTTGAATATGATCATTGCGTATCATCCTCAAATGGATAGGCCATCCGAACAGACAATAAAAAAATCTGAAGACATGTTGGGGTCTTGTGTAATGCATTTTGGTGGTTCATGGGTTGAGCATATACCCTTTGTGGAGTTCTCATAATATAGCAGCTATCAAGCCTCAATACACATGGCTCAGTTTGAAGCATTGAATGGGTGTTCATGTCGTTCTCCACTATACTAGGTGGAAATGGGTGAAACATCACTAGTCCGGCCAAGCCTTGTCCTAGAAACAACATAAAAAATCCAGTTGATAAGAAAGAGGATAGAGATATCTCAAAGTCTTCAAGAATCTTATGCCGATCACCGTTGAAGACCATTGTCGTTCATTTTGGTTCATCATGTCTTCTTAAGGATCTCTCCAAGCCTTGGACATCATCATTTCAGGAAGTAGGGAATGTTATCTTCTAGATACATTCTCCCTTTTTTGAAACTATAATCAGTTGGAGAGGTGGCATATCTGTTGGAATTACCTCCATGTTTTAGTTTGGTGCATAATGTGTTCCATATATCCCGTTTAAAAATTTATCACCCTGGTCCTGACCATGTGATCAGATGGGATCACATTGAGCTAAAACTGAATGCATCACTGGTATATATTCTAGTGCAAATCATGGATATACTATAGAATGTCTTGCATGGGAAAATCATCGACCTAGTTTAGGTTTTATTCTAAACAGGGGAATATTCAGGAAGAGACTAGGGAACATGAGCAGGAAATGAAAGAGCAGTGGCCGAAACGCTTTTTTGGCCAACAGGGGTTGTCTACTATCCATGGAAGGAAATACCAATGGTGGGGAGAATGTAGTACCCCCGGTTTTTTGTACATAACCACGTTCCTCACGTTTTTATTTCATTTGGTTTGTATTAAATACAGAGTTTCCATAATATAGAGTGTTTCAAAAAAATTGGATATTTCCACAATGTAGGTTGTTTCCATAAATTAGGGTGTTTCAATATTGTTGGTTGTTTCCATAAATTGGGGTGTTTCCATAAAGTGTGATGATTCCATCAAAAATGTGATTCCAAAAAAACGGTAAAGGTGAGAGATGGGAGTGTTTGGGGGTTTTATAAGGAGTGTTGGGACAATAATTATGGTCACATGATCTATACAAGGTTGGCACAAACCGCGTGGTCAAATCTTGCACATCGGTTAAATATAGAAACTATTTTCTTGGAGATTTCTTGTTTTTTCTCTATTAATTTCGTTTTGGCTTCAAAATTATAGCATCCCGCCATTTAATCACATAAAATATCATTACATTTTACAAAACCGAAGATCGTTAAGGATTAGTGTCTTGGAAAATAGGAACTTAAAACAGTAAAACATAAAAAATTATTCTTAAACACATAAAATGATTCTCCTTATTCTCATCCTAGGTTCATTACTTCATCTCATAACCTGGGGACATACATCAAAAGAAAGGGTGATTAGAAGGCCCAGTAAGGGAAACAAGGGGAAACATTTAACATGTGAACTTGAGATACATCAACAATGTCATAAGAAATAACTTTAAGGCATGAGAAAGAAATAATGAGGCATATCATAATAAAAATAAGGTATTACATAACTTGAAGATGTGGATAGAACATTTAATATTTAAAATCATTTCCGTTTCACCAAGGTCTGTCCCCAAGGTGTCATTAAAAATTACCAAGGTTATTCACCAAGGCGTCGTTAAAAATGCTCATCTCTAATGATTAAGTCTTTAACCAATCCATTGAAGCGCTATTGGGGAGCACCCTCAATTTTTTTTTTATTATCATGTGATCCAAATATATCATCATCAATAATTTCATAAAAAACCCATATATAATAAATGAAATGGGTTTCATTTCATAATCATAACGTTTTAAAAACTTCTTTAAAGACATGATCTTTATGTCACTCTAAACCCATGGAAACGGAAAGCGGGTCTCATGTATGTAAATCCAATAATTTAAAATAGAACATTTTGGTATAGAGTGAATACCCCTATAAAGGAAAGATCTTTGAGTATTCACTTGATAAAATAAATGAATTTGAGAATAATAGAGAGACATTTTGAGATGGAAATTCTGCAGCATAATGTCCATGTTACGAGGTTTTAGAAAATATTGTAAAGAGAGGGGACATGGGTCACCCACTCATAACTGATCCATAGAACAGTAGGGGGACATAATATAAAGGATTTAATAACATGTTAATGAAATTTGAAAGATATACCATATGAAATGAAGAACATAAAAGGAAGACAAAAATAAGATTTCTCTTATGAAAATTCGGCAGCCTAACGGCGTCACATAAACTTCAAACAAATTGATTTTACGAGATCAAATAGGGTCTCTCATCATATGAACATAAAAGATAATTATTATAGATATTGATATCATACCCCAACACAATAAAAAGGATCTTTAATGATTTACATGAAAGTAGAACTTTTAAAAATGAGAAAGGTGAACGAATCCATTAAAAATTCGGCAGCCAAACGGCGTCACCTAAACGTCAACAAAAAATGAATTGACAAGATCAAATAGGTTCTGTCATCATATTAAAATAAAATATAAGTATTATAGATATATATATAATACCCCAACACAATAAAAAGGAACTCTAAATACTATACATGAATGTAGAACTTTGAAAAATGAGAAATGTGAACGAATCCCTTAAACATTTGGTAGCCTAACGGTGTCACCTAAACTTTGACAAAAATGAATTGACGAGATCAAATCGGGTCTATAAACCTATGATAATTAAATATTATTATTATAGATATAGATATCATACTACAAAATAATAAAAAGTAACTTGAAAGCATTGACATGAAAGTAGAACCTGAAAATGAGAAGGGTGAAAGAATCCTTCACAAAAATTCAGTAGCCTAACGGCGCCACTTTAACATTCATAAAACAAAATTATAAGAGTAAGAGAGTATATCACATCATATGAACATGAAAAGGACATAATTATGAATATAAAATAACATCCCCAACATAATATAATAGAGCATAGATGAAATGACATAAACGAGAGTACTTGAAAAGAAAGAGAAAGGTAGGATCCCTTACCTTAAAACGTAACTCTTAAAATTCAAATGTTGGGACCTTGAGGGCTTGGGTGCACCTTGGTAGGACCCCTTGGGAGGTAAGGAGACCTGAGCTTCCTTGGGGGAGAGTTGGGAGTCGAATGGAGGAGAGGATGGCTTGGTATTTATAGGGAAAGTGAGGAGACAAATCATTAATGGCCAAGGGACACCTCACATGTGGTTTTCTCATAACCATGGGCTCTCCCATGGTATTTCCCCTGGATTTAGGCCACATAGGCCCCCATTCAATAATTCATCACCTTTGGAAGGCCAACCCTTAAAATATCTCATGACATCATCATGACACAGTTATGATGTCATTAAACATACCGAAACCCTAAAACTGTTTTTTACTATTCACTGAAAATTAAACATTCTCAGAAAAATTCCAAAATTTCACCTTAACCAAATATCAATGATCTGATTTCAAAAATGTACTCTATTTTATAAGAATAATTATCTAAATATTTTTTATTTAATTTCTAAATAAATACACTATTCACCGAAAATTCATTTTTTTCATAAAAATCCCCAAAAAATACTTTAACATGATATCGATGCTCTGAGTTCAAAAATGAAATCCATTTTATAATAATAATTTTCTAAATATTTTTAGTTTAGTTTTTAATTAAAATACACTCTTCACCCGAAAAAACTGATACTTGACTAATAATTTCTGAAACAGTTATTTACCTATTTTATTGAATCTCATTACTTAATCAAGGTGACTAGATTATATTAATACTTTCATTAAGTGAGATTACAAATCCATTTGGTCACATTACTAATCGTTAGCATAAAATCACTATTCATAATTTACTATTCATCAAAAATTATGTTGATCTTATTAGATTCAAAATTTCGTACTGAACATAATTGTAGAAGACCATTTTTTTAAAATCATTACACATTTAAAATTATTTAATGTTTACATAAACAATTTTAAAATATCATTTTTCTAAAATTCATCACAAATATGCATACTATATTTATACGGACATTTGAAAATTCAAAAATGTCCCCAAAATAAGAGAACAAAATTTTATTTATAAAAAATGATTACAGAAGGCAGTTATGGTGTCATTACATAGCCCCTTATAACACCAGCATATGACTTAAGAGTAAGGTGTGCTAGGGTGATAAAATCTTGGGGTGGCTCGGACAACATTGCACGAGTAGTATTTTCTATCATTTTGAACTTATCACGAAGGCGATTCCGTCCTAGCTTCACATGATGTAGTTTGGCATGAGTTTGGTCCAGAGCAAAGCACAGAGGTGCTACCTCTTTTCCATGTTCTATTATATGGGCTTCGATTGGCCCGAGACTACTTGATGAGGTCATCGATTCTTCTTTCTATATTAATTAACCTATATCACTTGTATTTAGAGACAACAATCGAAACGTTTAGTTTCCAGTGGTCATATTGACCAATGGTCATTTAATAGTCAAAACCCAACAATATAATTTTAATTATACTCATGTTATCAAATGAAATAGTTTTGTTAAGAATAAAAATAAAATAACACAAAAAATTTGGAAACAACATTTATTGAAAATTTCGGGCCGTTATAATCTTTCCCCTTAAGAAATTGCGTCCACACAATTTTTAAAATTGGGATGGGAAATTTCATTGAAAGTCCCACATCGGAAAAAGATTCAGTAACACTATTACTTTTAAAGAATGAAAGGGAAGTAAAAAGGGTCACCCGAGTTAACCCATACTAGGATTCCATGTAGGAAAACGTGGACACGGAGGAGAAGAAAGGGTCATGTTCTGATGGAGAGTGATAGAAAACATGATTAGGAGAAAGTTAACAACATGAAAATCACAATGTTATGATGGGTTAAATGGTTTTTGATTTCATAGTAAAAAACCTTAACAGACAATGTTTTTGTTTTATGTTCCTTTTCATAGTTTTGAGGAATTCATTTACTACTTAGAATAAAACACTGGGAAATATACCTACCTTCATGTACAACACTGGGAAATATACCAACCTTCAAGTACAGTTTAATCTTTTAATAATTTTCTACCAAACCTAATATCTTCTCCAAACAGTGAGCATTCAAAAACACTTGGTCTCATCAAAACACAAGAATCATCTTCTTGAGAGTCACATAATCCACAAAAGATTAACTATCAATTTATTCTATCTTTATACATTATCCCAAAAACAGAAAGGGTGAGAGAAATCAACTCTTCAAAAATAAAGAATCCCATAGGAAGGGAAACTACTTTTAATTCTTCAATGTTACATGGTACTACCCAAATTTCATCATAGACCATTCCATAAATTACTGTCCTTAAAATTCCTCAAAATAAACCAAAATATGATTGAAACCCAAATATAATAATGATCTCATAACATAGTCTTCCAAGATAGACTTTATCATTCATCTTCAAACAACATCAACCATTCTTATCATCTCATTACAAAAGTAACTAACCTAATCACATTTTACCCAAGATAAGTTAATCATTTCTATATGTGACCTAAATTACTATAAGTCTTCCTAAATTCGTCGATTCTTCAAAATATAAGTCAACCTTTATTACCCAAATAAAATACCATAGTAATATATATACCTCGATCATATAGGGTTCCCAAAATAGTGAATGTCTTCCAAAATAATAATCACCTTTTAATCCCCTAATCACCCTCTTATTTTGGAGAACAGCTCCACTTACATGAAAATGTGGTACATAACAATAGATGTTTTCTTTAATGATATAAAATCCTCATAGGTAGTGAATTGATGATCATAGAAAAAAAAAGATATGCTCATAGAGCAGGAAATAAAATACAAAAAAGACATAGAAAATTATTGCGAAGAAGTTACATGTATTTCAGTCATCATGATCCATCTCATCATAGGACTTGAATTGTTCCCTTGTCCTCGAAGATTGTTGGTGATCATCATGCTTCTCATCCATTCCAAGAGAGAATTGCCTTGGATAATGTACAACTTATCCACATTTACGACATCGAAATGTATAAGGTGCATTAGATCGAACCTTATCTCCATTAATCACATTATTCATTTTTTAAAATAAATTAGCTACATTATGCCCCTTCTTCCCACACATAAAACATATCATGATTCCTTTGTGACATTATCCTATGTGCATATTCCCACAATTTTTGAAAAAACGAAATTGTGTCTTCTTTCCCTTATCAACACGATCAGATGAACATCCTTGAGACTTTGTCTTCTTCTTCCTTGATGAATTTGGGCATTCAACTAGGTACCAATAATTAATTGTGATTTTTGATAGTTGTTTTGGAATAATCACAATATGATCAACTTGATCTTTCTGCATCTCTGTCACATTAATAGGGAAATAGTAACATTTCCTATCACATTGGTTGTTGGGACATGTTCTTCCATTTCCCATCATTAACTAAGAAAAGAACGTATAATTAGGGGGCTTAAATACTTAGCCAATAATCATGAAAAGGTGACTTAAAGCATAGAAGGAAAAACTTGTAGAATAAAAGTATACCCTAACTTTTGATCCCCTATGTCCCAATAAGGTTATCCATGATCATATATTCTTATGTGAATCATTATTTTATTTTATCTTTGTTCCATTAATAATGGTTCATACTAAGCATATGAATTTACCAAAGCATGTCCCCTAGGAGTGTCGTAACCAAGAGTGCGGCAAGCGCTTTTTTCATGTACCAGTTCTCGTTCGAGTCTAGCTCAAAGTGGTGTTTTCAGGTTTTAACCCTATGTACATCAATGCCAGAGCCACCTCTACCTGCTCGTATCTGGACAAGGATGTATTTTCTTAGAAACCCTTTACTCAATACTCACAAAAATACCAAGAAGATTTCCTATATTTAAACTTTTCTATAGAGTTCTTCCTAATTTTTTCATATCCTAATTTACAAAAAATAACTAAACCATCCTTTGATGCCATCTATAGCATCCCGCCTTTTTATCACATAAACTTTCATTACATTTTACAAAACCGAGGATCTTTAAGGTTTAGTGTGTTGGAAACTAGGAACATAAAACATAAAAACATAACACATTATTCTTAAACACTTAAAAGGATTATCCTTATGTTCATCCGAGGTTCATTACTACATCTCATAACCTTGGGACATACATCAAAATAAATGGTGTGGTGAAGGCCCAGTAAGGGAAACAAGGGGAAACATTTAACATGTGAACTTGAGATACATCAACAATGTCATGAAAAAGAACATTAAGGAATGAGAAAGAAATCATGAGGCATATAATAATAAAAATAACATATTTAATAACTTGAATATGAGGCGACAACATTAAATATTGACAATAATTTCTTTTTCACCATAGTCCATCCCCAAGGTGTCATTAAAAATTACCAAGGTTATTCACCAAGGCATCATTAAAAATGGTCATCTCTAGAGATTAAGTCTTTACCCAATGCATTGGAGCGCTATCAGGGCACATCCGTAATTTCCCTTTATAATCATGTGAGACACATATATAATCATCAATAATTTCATAAACAACCCATATAGAATAATATAAATGGGTTTCATTTCATAATCATAACATTTTAAAACTGCTTTAAAGACATGATCTTTATGTCACTTTAAACCCATGGAAAGGGAAAGCGGGTCTCATGTATGTAAATCATAGAATTTAAAATATACAATTTTTGTATAAAGTGAATACCAATTTATAAGAAAGATCTTTGAGTATTCACTTAATAAAATAAATGAATATGAGAATAAGAGAGAGACATATTGAGACGGAAATTCTGCATCATAATGGCTATGTTACGAGGTCTTAAAAAACATTTAAATGGGAGGGGACATGGGTCACCCACTCATAAATGATCCATAAAACAGTATGGGGACAGAATATAATGGATTTAAGAACATGGTAATGAAATTTTAATGATATACCATATGAAATGAAGAACATGAAAGAAAGACAAAAATAAGATTTCTCTTATGAAAATTCGGCAGACTAACGGCGTCACATAAACTTCAATGAAAATGAATTGATGAGATCCAATAGGTTCTCTCGTCATATGAACATAAAATATCAGTGTGATAGATATAGATAAAATACCCCAACACAATAAAAAGGAACTTTAAAGACGTTACATGAAAGTAGAACTTTGAAAAATGAGAAAGGTGAACGAATCCCTTAAAAATTCGGCAGTCTAACGGCGTCACCTAAACATCAACAAAAATGGAATTGGTGAGATCAAAAAAGGTCTATCGTCATATGAAAATAAAATATCAGTATGATATATATAGATATAATACCCCAACACAATAAAAAGTATCTTGAAATACTATACATGAAAGTAGAACTTTGAAAAATGAGAATGGCAAACAAATCCCTTAAAAATTCGGCAGCCTAACGGCGTCACCCAAACATCAACAAAAATGAATTGAAGAGATCAAATAGGGTCTCTCATCATATGAATATAAAATATCAGAATGATAGATATATAAATAATACCACAAAATAATAAAAACGAACTTTAAAGACTTGACATGAAAGTAGAACTTGAAAATGAGAAGGGTGAAAGAATCCTTTACAAAAATTCGGATGCCTAACGGCAGCACATAAACATTCATAAAACAAAGTGATGAGAGTAAGAGAGTATCTCTCATCATATGATCATGAAAAGTGCAGTAGGATGAATATAAAATAACATCCCCAATATAAGAACATGGAGCTTAGAAGAAATGACATAAATGAAAGTACTTGAAAAGAAAGAGAGAGGTAGGATCCTGTACCTTAAAACGTAACTCTCGAAACTCAAAGGTTGGAACCTTGAGGGCTTGGGGGCACCTTGGGAAGACTCTTTGGGGGGTAATGAGACTAGAGATTAGTTGGGGGAGAGTTGGGAGTCGAATGGATGAGAGGATGGCTTGGTATTTATAGGGAAAGTGAGGGGACAAGGCATTAATGGCCAAGGGACACCTCACAAGTGGTTTTCTCAAAACCATGGGCTCTCCCATGGTATTTCCCATAGAGTTAAGCCTCATTGGGCCCCCATAAAACAATTCATCACTTTTGGACAGAAAACTTTTTAAATATCTCATGACATCATCATGACATAGTTATGATGTCATTAAACATACCGAAACCCTAAAACTGTATTTTTTACTATTCATTGAAAATTAAACTTTCTCAGAAAAATCCCAAAATTTCACCATAACCAAATATAAATGCTCTGATTTCAAAAATGAACTCCATTTTATAAAAATATTTTTCTAAATATTTTTCTTTAATTTATAAATAAATAAACTATTCACAGAAAATTCATTTTTTTCAGAAAAATCTCAAAAAATTACTTTAACATAATATAGATGCACTGAGTTCAAAATTGAAATCCATTTTATAAAAATAATTTTCTAAATATTTTTAATTTAATTTTTAATTAAAAAACACTATTCACCCAAATAAAATTATACTTGACTAATAATTTCTGAAATAGTTATTTACCTATTTTATGGAATCTCATTACTTAATCAAGGTGCCCAGATTATATTAATACATTCTTTAAGTGAGATTACTAATCCATTTGGTCACATTACTAATCCTAAGCATAAAATCACTATTCATAATTTACTATTCATCAAAAAATTATGTTTATCTTATTAGATTCTAAATTTCCTACTGACCATAATTGTAGAAGACCATTTTTTGAAAATCATTACAATTTTTAAATTATTTAAGGTTTACATAAACATTTTTAAAATATCCTTTTTCTAAAACTCATCAAAAATATGCATACTATATTTATACGGACATTTGAAAATTCACAAACATCACCATAATAAGAGAAAAAAAATTTATTTATAACAATGGATTACACAATGCAGATATGGCCTCGTTACGTAGCCCTTTATAACACCAGCATAAGACCTAAGAGTAAGGTGTTCTAGGGTGATAGAATATTGGGGTGGCTCAGCCAACATTAAACGAGTAGTAATTTCTATCAGTTTGAACTTCTCGCAAAGGTGATTCCATTCTAGCTTCACACGATGATCTTCGGCTTGGGTTTGGTCCAGAGGAAATCCTAGTGGTGCTACCTCCTTCCCAAGTTCCGTTATATGGGCTTCGATTAGCCCGAGACTACAGGATGAGGCCATCGAATCTTTTTTCTATATTAATTAACCATGATCACTTGTATTTAGAGACAATAATTGAAACGTTTAGTTTCCAGCGGTCATATTGACCAATGGTCATATAACAGTCAAAACCCAACGTACTCAATTTAATTATACTCATGTTATCAAATGAAACAGTTTTGTTGAGTATAGAAATAAAATAACACACAAAATTAGGAAACAAGATTTATTCAAAAATTTCTTGTCATTACAATCTTCCCCCCTTAAGAAATTACATCCTCGCAATATTTAAAATTGGGATTGGAAATTTCATTTATAGTCCCACATTGTAAAAAGAGTCAGTAACAATACTACTTTAAAAGAAAGAAAGGGAAGTAAAAAAGGTCACCCGAGTTAAACCATACGAGGATTCCATGTAGGAAAACATGGACATGGAGGAGAAAAAAAAGGGTCACGTTCTGATGGAGAGTGATAGAAAACATTATTAGGAGAAAGATAAATATAATAAAATCACAAACTTATGAGGGTTTAAATGGTATATGATTTCCCAGTAGGAAACGTTAACAGACAAAGTTTTTGTTTTACGTTCCTTTTCATAGTTTTGAGGAATTCATTTACTACATAGAATAAAACACAGGGAAATATACCTACCTTTAAGTAGAGTTTCATCCATTAATAATTTTATACCAAACCTATTATTTTTTCCAAAAAATGAGCATTCAAAATCACTTGGTCTCATCAAAACACAAGAATCATCTTCTTGAGTGTCACATAATCCACAAAAGATTAACTATCAATTTCTTCTATCTTTAAAAATTATCCCAAAAATAGAATGGGTAAGATAAAATAACTCTTCAAAAAGAAAGAATCCCATAGGAAGTGAAAATACTTTTTAATCTTCAAAGTTCCATGGTACTACCCAAAGTTCATCATAGACCATTCCATAAATTACTGTCCTTAAAATTCTTCAAAATAAACCAAACTATGATTGAAACTCAAATATAAGAATGATATCATAACATAGTCTTCCAAGATAGACTTTATCGTTCATCTTTAAACAACATCAACCACTCTTATCATCTTATAACAAAAGTAACTAACCTAAACACATTTTCACCAAGATAGGTTAATCATTTCCATATGTAACCTAAATGACTATAAGTCCACCTTAAATTAGTTGATTCTTCAAAATATCATTCATCCTTTATTCCTAAAAAAATACTATATTAATCTATTTACCTCGATCATGTAGGGTTCCCTAAATAGTGAACGTCTTCCAAAATAATAATCACATTTTAATCCCCTAATCACACTCTGTTTTTTGGAGAACAACTTCACTATATCAACATGTGGTACATAACAATAGATGTTTTCCTTAATGATATAAAAAAATATTAGGTAGGGACATGATGATCTTTTAAAACATAAAACATATGCTCATAGAGCACGAAATAAAATACCACATGACATAGACAATTATGGCTAAGAAGTTACATGTACTTCAATCATCATGATCCATCTCAGCATAGGACTTGCATTGTTCCCTTGTCCTCGAAAATTGTTGATTCTCATAATGCTTCTCATCCATTCCAAGAGATAATTGCCTTGGATAATGTCTATCTTCTCCACCTTTATGAAATAAAAATGTATAAGGTACCTTAGATCGATCTTTAACTCCATTAATCACATTATCCATTTTTTTAAAGCAATTGGATACTTTATGCCCTATCTTCCCACACATAAATCATCTCCTGGTTCCTTTGTGACATTCCCATTGGTGCATCTTCCCTAACTTTTTGCAAAAACGAAATTGGGTCTTCTTTCCCTTATCAGCTTGATCATATGAACATCTTTGATACTTTGTCTTCTTTTTCCTTGATGAATTTGGGCATTCAACTAGGTACCAATTATTAATTGTGATTTTTGATAGTTGGATTGGCATAATCACAATATGTTCAAATTGATCTTTCATCATCTCTGTCACATTAATAGGGAAATCGTCACATAACCTATCACATTGGTTGTTGGGACATGTTCTTCCATTTCCCTTCATTATCAAAGAAAATAACATATAATTAGGGGGCTTAAATATTTAGCCAACAATCATGAAAAGGAGACTTAAATCATAGAATGATAAACTTTTAGAAGAAAAGTATACCCTAACTTGTGATCCCCTAGGTTCCAATCTGGGTTATCCATGATCATATATTCATATGTGAATATTTAATTTATTTTATCTTTGTTCCTTTAATAATGGTTCATACTAAGCTTATGAATTTACCAAAGCATATCCCCAGAGAGTGTCGTAACAAAGAGTGCAGTAAGGGTCGTTGTCGTGTACCAGTCGTTGTTCGAGTCTAGATCAAAGTTGTGTTTTCGGGTTTTACCCCTATGAACAACTATGCCAGAGCCACCTTTACCTGCTCGTATCCAGAAAAGGATGTATTTTCTTGGAAACCCCTTACTCAATACTCACCAAAATACCAGGATGATTTCTTATATTTAAACTTTTCTATAGGGTTCCCTCTAAAGTTTTCATATACTAATTTCCACAAGTAACTAAACCATCCTTTGATACCAACTATATAATCCCACCTTTTTATCACATAAACATTCATTACAATTTACAAAACCAAGGATCTATAAGGTTTAGTGTCTTGGAAACCATGAACATAAAACATGAAAACATAAAACATTCTTCTTAATCACTTGAAAGGCTTCTCCTTAGGTTCATCCTAGGTTCATTACTGCATCTCACAACCTGGGGACATACATCAAAAGAAAGGGTGAGCAGAAGGCCTAGTAAAGGAAACAAGGGGAAACATTTAACATGTGATCTTGAGATACATAAACAATGTCATGAAAAAGAACGTTAAGGCACGAGAAATAAATCATGAGGAATATCATTATTAAAATAACGTATTTCATAACATGAAGATGTGGCTACATCATTTAATATTGACAATAATTTCTGTTTCTCCAAGGTCCATCCCTAATGTGGCATTAAAAATTACCAATGTTATTCACCAAGGCGTCGTTAAAAATGTTCATCTCTAGAGATTAAGTCTTTACCCAATGCATTGGAGTGCTATCAGGGCGCACCCTTAATTTGTCTTTATTATAATGTGAGCCACATATATCATCATCAATAATTTCCTAAACAACCCATATCGAATAAATGAAGTGGGTTTCATTTCATAATCATAACGTTTTAAAAACAACTTTAATGACATGATCTTTATGTCACTTTAAACTCACGGAAAGGGAAAGCGGGTCTCATGTATGTAAATCCCAGAATTTAAAATAGAAAATTTTGGTATATAGTGAATACCCCATTAGAAGAAATATCTTTGAGTATTCACATAATAAAATAAAAAAAATTTAGAATAATAGAGAGACATTTTGAGATGGAAATTATACAGCATAATGGCTATGTTACGTGGTTTTATAAAACAATGAAAAGAGAGGGGACAAGGGTCACCCACTCATAAATGATCCATAAAACAGAAGGGGACAGAATATTAAGGATTTATGAACATGGTAATGAAATTTTTAATATATACCATATGAAATGATGACAAAAATAAGATTTCTTTTATGAAAATTTGGTAGCCTAACGGAGTCACTTAAACTTCAAAAAAAATGAATTGACGAGATCAAATAGAGTCTCTCATAATATGAACATAAAATATAAGTATGATAGATATAGAGATCATACCCCAACACAATTAAAAAGAACTTGAAAGACTTTACATGAAAGTATAACTTTGAAAAATGAGAAAGGTGAACGACTCCCTTAAAAATTCGGCAGCCTAACGGCGTCACCTAAAATCAACAAAAAATGAATTGACGAGATCAAATAGGGTATCTAATCATATGAAAAAATTAAACCATTATGATAGATATAGAGATTATACCCCAACACAATAAAAAGTAATTTTAATCACTTTACATGAATGTAGAACTTTGAAAAACGAGAAAGGTGGGCGAATCCCTTAAAAATTCGGCAGCCTAACAGCGTCACCTAAACTTTAACAAAAATGAATTGACGAGATCAAATAGGGTCTCTCATCATATGAACATAAAATATCAGTATGATATATATAGAGATCATACCTAAAAATAATAAAAAGGATCTTGAAAGAATTTACATGAAAGTAGAACTTGAAAATGAGAAGGGTGAAAGAATCCTTTACAAAAATTCGGCAGCCTAACGGCGCCACATAAACATTCATAAAAAATTTATGAGAGTAACAGAGTATCTCTAATCATATGAACATGAAAAGGGAAGTAGTATGAATATAAAATAACATCCCCAAAATAATAACATGGACCTTATAAGAAATGACATAAACGTGAATAATTTAAAAGAAAGGAGAGGAAGTATCCCTTACCCTAAAACGTAACTCTTAAAACTCAATGGTTGGGACCTTGAAGGCTTGGGGGCACCATGGGATGACTCCTTGGGAGGTAATGACACCAGAGCTTCGTTGGGGGAGATTTGGGAGTCAAATGGATGAGAGGATGTCTTGGTATTTATAGGGAATGTGAGGGGACAAGGCATTAATGGCCAAGGGACACCTCACAAGTGGTTTTCTCAAAACCATGAGATCTCCCAAGGTATTTCCCATGGAGTTAGGCCACATTCCCCCCCATACAATAATGCATCACTATCGGTCTTCAAACCCTTAAAATATCTCATGAAATCATCATGAAACAGTAATGATGTCATTAATCATACTGAAACCCTAAACCTGTATTTTTACTATTCACTAAAAATTCAACTTCATTAGAAAAATCCCAAAATTTCAACTTAACCAAATATCAATGTTCTGATTTCAAAAATGAACTCTATTTTCTAAAAATAATTTTCTAAATATATTTAATTTGATTTTTAAATAAATACACTATTCACCGAAAATTCAATTTTTTCAGAAAAATCCCCAAAAATTACTTTAACATAATATCGATGCTCTGAGTTCAAAAATGAAATCTATTTTATAAAAATAATTATATAATTATTTTTAATTTAAATTTTAATTAAAAACACTATTTACCTGAAAAAACTAATACTTGAAAAATAATTTCTGAAATAGTTATTTACCTATTTTATTGAATCTCATTACATAATCATGGTTTATAAATTATATTAATACTTTCTTTCAGTGAGATTAGTAATCCATTTTGTCACATTACTAATCCTAAGCAAAAAATCACTATTCATAATTTACTACTCATCAAAAATTATGTTGATCTTATTAGATACTAAATTTTGTACTGAACATAATTGTAGAAGACCATTTTTTGAAAATTATTACACATTTTTAATTATTTAAGGTTTGCATAAACATTTTTAAAATATCCTTTTTCTAAAATTCAACAAAAATATGCATACTATATTTATACGGAAATTAGAAAATTCACAAAATTCACCATAATAAAAGAACACAATTTTATTCATAACAAATGATTACAAAAGGTAGTTATGGTCTCGTTACATAGCCCCTTATAACACCAGCATTGGACCTAAGAGTAAGGTGTGCTAGGGTGATAGAATCTTGGGGTGGCTCGGCCAACATTGCAAGAGTAGTAATTTCTATCAGTTTGAAATTCTCACAAAGGCGATTCTATTATAGCTTCACATGATGAAGTTCGGCTTGGGTTTGGTCCAGAGAAAAGCCCAGTGGTGCTACCTCCTTCCCAATTTCCGTTATATGGGCTTCGATTTGCCCGAGACTACTGGATGAGGCCATCAAATCTACTTTATATATTAATTATCCAATATCACTTGTATTTAGAGACAATAATCGAAACGTTTAGTTACCAACATTTATTTTGACCAATGTTCATATAACAGCCAAAAACCAAAGGTCTCATTTTAATTATACTCATGTTATCAAATGAAAGAGTTTTATTGAGTATAAAAATAAAAGAAAACACATAATTAGGAAACAAGATTTATTCAAAAAATTTTGGTTGTTAAAAAAATGAATATAAATCAATATTGCTCTCCCTAGAAGGCTATATAACCCTTCCCACGTGAGTTGATACCATTCCGGATCCTTCCCAAGGTGATTTCGAGTCCAATTTTGAGGTATGTCACCATTCATTACTTATTTGTCATGATTTATTAGATATGCTTAGATCAACCTCTCTGATCACTATTCTTTCACAGATCAGAACCTATAGTGTGTAGATCTAAATTTTTCAATGTCAAATATTTCAATTTATAGTTGTTATCTTTCTAGGATAAGATATCTAAGGCTGATCATGGAGAATCAACCCACTTTCTTATGTGTTCTTCATTTATTGTTAACGTTTCATCAAGACATTTGAGGTAGGTGGGTTCACTCTCATATAATCTTGATAGATTTTATTAGATTAGATTAAAATTGATTTATTGATTATTAAATGCATGGAAGAATATTCATTTGCGATTATTTTTGTTTTTTTTGAAATTGTGTGATCTTGGTGAATTGTTGTGAAAAATGGGGTTTAATTTAAAATGGTTATTTTAAATTATGGATTATCTGGAATTTCAAAATGGTTGATGAAAAATTGGTTTATAATAGAAATGGTTTTCAAGAAAAATGGTGTTTTATTGAAATGGTTTGGAGTTTAAATGGTTTGGCATTGAAATGGTTTTGAGGGAAATTGTTTTCATTAAAAAGTTGTTTTATTGAATGGTTTATTTAGGCTTGATCGTTGGGCATATGTGTTCTGTGTTCATATTGCATATACGAGGCATGGTAGAAATATGATCTTGTGTTCAGTGCCAAAGGATTAATGGTATATGGGAATTACATAAACGAGGATTGGTTAAGAAATGACCTTTGTGACGATGCCAAAGGATTGATGGTACATGGGAAACAATTACCCTGTGATGACTAGGTAGATCGACTAGAAATTTCTCATGAGTGTGGAACTATCATAATGAATCATGCAATTTTGGTAGCATGGGTTGGGAAATATTTATGTATGCCAAAAAGGAATGTTTAAGAAATGGTTTTTAAGCTTCTTTGGTAATTTTTCTGGAAAAATAACTTGCTAGAAAATTGGTTTCAATTGTTCTTATAATTCCTTTGGTTATGAATGGTTTTGGAAAAATCATTATATATTGATTTTGAGAAAATTATTTATATAAACTACTTTTACATGAATGTTTCTAACTCTTATAACCTAGTTTCGTTAGTAGGGATGTCATTGGGGAAAACCTACTGGGTTTAATACTCACCCTTGCTTTGGCACTTTGCTGCTTTTGCAAATGCCTTATTCTGAGACACAGGTAAAGGTAAGGAATCTCATTACTAGTGGTTCGTGGTGATTTTGGGGTGATGTGGTGGTGCTCAGAGCATGGAGCTTGTTGTGGAGCCAGGGAGTGTGTCTTTGTATCTTTTGAGAGTTTTGAGTTGTTTTTCCGTTGTTGTGTACATTGATGTGTTTGACTAAAATGAAGTTGTTTAGTTGTCTTTTAATTGTTCATGCATCATATAGTAAATGTTTGGTTATGGTTGGATGGTTCATTGGGTTATTCCTCAATGGGTAAATCGTCCGCCACTTGTATTTGAAACACTTTGAAATTTATTTCCAGCCTTTAGCTTCTTGGGGATGTCGCTAAAGGCATAGTAATAAATCATAGTGCTTTCAAGACAATGTGAATAGGTAGGTCATTGCAAATGGTATCAGCTTGTCCGGTCCTTGCCTAACAAGTAGTCATCGATATTCCTAGTTTTGGAGATAAAATCCCATCTTGTCTATTCCTTGTTTGGGAATCTCATAAAGGAGTAGGATTTCCCGAACAAGAATTTTTTAACATAAAAGTACATAGCCAGCCCTTTTATGTTGAACTTCTAGTTACCCAGGAGTTGGGAAAATAAGTGTTTTGAGACATTTCTATGTTCATGAAATATCATTGTCATGGGTTTATCTAATGAGATGAGAATGACATGAATTATAGAGGAATTACTTCCCCCTAGGAGTGCATACATCATTTCGGGAAATGATAATTTTTGAAAAGTATGGAATTGGATTTCCAAGAATGATTTTGAAAAGGCGAATCATTATCAAATTTTGAAAATGGTTAAATTTTCAAAAAAATGTGAAGTGGTTTCAAAAATAGTTGAACATGGGAAAAGGTATGTTTTGAACAAAAATATTGTGATAGTTTATGTGATATAAATTGAAATTCTAATCCAACAGTTGCAATAGAGATAGATTAATGAAGTTTGTTATTAGTTTAGAAAATGGAAACTGCTAGGTGTCGTCGAAACCAACCTGAAGAAGCTGTAGGGAATGTGGTTTCACTTGAACGACAAGTAAACCAAGAGCTGGTTTAGAGTATTGTCCAAGCTTTTCAAGCTATGGACACAGGGAACCAGTGGAATGAGCCACGACATGTGGATCTTACCATCTGTGAAATGAAGCATAATCCACCCAATTTCCAGGATGATTCTGAACCCGAGAAGGCGAAGGTGTGGTTATGTTTGATTAATTGTATCTTCATCTTCATCGGCACACCAGTAGGACTAAAGGTCAAACTGGTGATGTATTTCCTCGAGGATCTTGCACGTATGTTCTGGGATTTAGCGGTGCAGGGTAAATTGGATAAGGAATTACATGGGAGGATTTTGATGAATTGATCAACAAATAATTCTATCCTCACACGTTCAAAATCCAAGAAAATGACGGACTTCTTCTACCTGAAACAATCGAGTCTCTTGGTCACCGAGTGTGCTGCTATATTCATGAACATTGAATGCATTGCAGTAGAAGTTGTGGAAACTGCCTCTTTAAAGGAACACATCTTCAAATCAGGACTACGACAAGAGATTCGATCAAAGATTGAAGTAATTTATATTACAGACTATACAGAGATGGTGAACAGAGTGACAATGGTTGAATGTGATATCCCAGGATCTATAGGAGGAGGATTGATAATACATACATGAAACGATGGGAACTCAACCGGTCAGAACAAGAGGAAAAGGGAGACCTATTTCCATGGTGAAATTGGAAATCAGAACCTGATTACTGGATCAGTAAACCATCCTCCATGACACCAGAGCAAAGCAGGTTGTTTTCAATGTTGTTCTATTGAACACATAAAGAGAGATTGTACGGAATAGCCTAGATCATTTCATAATTTTAACATGATGGGACATCTTCAGCGATGTTGTCACAGTGCTCGAAGGTCAGGTGCTGGAGACACTTCTCAGTTATCATAGTCATTGTATTCTTCGACTGGACGAGGACAGAAGAATTAGTCTCATCAGTAGAGAATAGATAGCCATGGTGATTCTAGAAACAAAATGACTCCTCAATTAGGGAATCCTCAGTATGGAAACAAGGAGGACAATATAGTGAAGAATAAAATGTATGTAGATGAGAAGATGATTGTCGATGACCAGGATGGATCTTCAATAGTGAAGAGTATGATTCTTTTAAATTATACCTTTTTGCAGGTGTTGTTTGATACTGGTGCATCACATTCTTTCATTTCATCTTGTTCTGTTGACTTCCTATGTTTAAAACTAGAAATGATTCTTTCTGTGTTGAAACTACAAACCCCTCTTGGTGAAAAATAATGTCAATACATTATTTGTAGAGAATTTCCTATAACTATTGATGGATTTGAGTTCAAACAGTACTTCTCAATGTTGTATATGGATATAAATGATGTAATCATGGGTATGAATTGGTTGACAATATTCACTGCTCAAATCGACTGATATATGAGAACCGTTAGTTTCATGACTGAGGACGTTATCGAGAATTTATTTAGAGGAGATAAAATTATAAAGAAATGTGCAAAGATCATGTTGGGAATAGTGGTGGGTTCAATATCTTACCAGTTGGATGTGTTGAATTTGTAATCAATGGAAGAGATCAAGGAAAAACTTTTTCCTGCTGTTGTGGATCAATTTCGAGATGACTTTACCAAGAACATCCTAGGGCTACCACCTCTAAGGGAAGTGGAGTTTATGATCGATCTCCTTCTGGGGATGAGTCCTATTTCCCTTCCATCTTATAGGATGGCAGCAACAAAGTTTCATTAATTGAAAGTGCAGTTAGTGGAACTGGAAAGTAAGGGTTTCATTTGACCATGTAAGTCTCTATGGGAAGCATCAATTTTTTTTAAAGAAGGTTGATAGAACACTTCGGTTGTGTTCCAGTTATCATATGTTTAACCAAGTTACAATAAATAATAGATATCCACTTCTATGTAGTAATGATCCATTCGATCAATTAAAGGTATCTCCATGGTTCTCCAAGATTGACTGGTGATAAGGATATCACTAATTGAGAGTTCGGAAAGAGGATATTCCAAAGATATATTTTTGAAATAGATATGGACACTATGAATATGTAGTCATGCCTTTTGGTATAATGAATGCACCTTCTGTCTTCATGGAATTGATGAATCATATATTTCCACAAAATCTGGATTCTTTTGTTGTGGTTTTTGTGGATGAAATTTTTTTCAATTCATAGACAAGGGCTGATCATGAGGTGCACCTGTAAACAGTGTTACAAATATTAAGAGATCATCATTTGTATTCCAAATTATCAAAGTGGGATTTTTGGATATAGGAAGTATATTTCCTTGGACATGAAATTTTTGAGAAAGGCATTTCTATTGGTCCAGAATAGATAGAAGCCGTAATCTCTTGGAAACCACCGAAGACTTTTTTCGATGTATGATGTTTTATTAGTCTAGCAGGTTACTACTGACGCTTCGTGTGAGATTTCTCATTACTAACTTCACCATTGAAATCTATGAAAAAGAAGAATTCTCCATTCCAATGGAAGGAGGAATGTATGATGTATTTCTAGGAACTAAATGTTCGGCTTACATCGGTAGCTATCCTAATCTTGGCAGAATCAGGACATTGTTATGAGGTGTATTGTGATGCTATGCTTCAGGATTAGGGTTGGGTTGTGTTCTCATGCAAAGAGATCACGTGGTTTCTTACGGTTCAAGGAAGTTGAGGGTGCATGAGAATAAATTCCCTTCACATGATTTGGATTTAGTTGTAGTCATCTATTCTTCGAAAACATGTAGACATTATGTCTTTTCTATGAAATTTACTGTGTTCATAGATCACAAAAGCATGAAACATGTTTTCTCACAATGAGATTTTAATCTAAGGAAAAGGAGGTGGATGGAGTATCTCAAAATGTTTGACATTGACTTGATGTAAAAATCAGGGAAAGGAAATTCAGTGGCAGATGCAATGAGTAGAAATTCATATGCTCACTTGGCGAAAGAAGATTCAGATGAATGGAAGTTGATGTCGGTTTTAGCCGACAAGCATGTTGAATGTGAAGACCGAGGTGAATTTTTTGTTTTATTTTCATCAATGCGTGTTCCTGATTTAGTAAAAATGATCAAGGAAGCACAAGCATCTGATGCAAAATGCATAGTGGTATGTTCAAAACTCAATGGTAGGGAGACCATTGATGGCTGGAAACTTGATAGAGGTTTGGTTTTCTGTTTCAGAGATTAGATGGTTGTACCTATAGTTTTTCAGGCACAACTACTTCATTCTTACCACCATTCAATATGGTCTTTATATCTAGGTATAGAAAAAATGTATAAGGCATTGAAGGAGTAGTTTTGGTGGACAGACATGAAAAGGTAGGTGACCGAGTTCGTCTCGTTGTGCCTAACTTATTATTAGTTTAAAGAAGAACACCAGAGACAAGATGGTATGTTACAATATTTTCTCTTCCATGTGTGTAAATGGGATCAAATAGATATTGATTTTGGTATAGGTATTCGATGAACGGTCTGGAAACAGGATGCCATTTGGATGACAGTAGATTGTCTAACCAAGTTGGCCCATTTCATCCTAATTCATGAAACTCATATGGTGGACGATCGTTCAAAAATATATATCCGAGAAGTTGTAAAGAGGAATGGTGTACCAGTTTCAATAGTCTCAGATATATATCCATGGTTTACATCCCATTTCAGGAAAACATTACAACAATCCCTTGGAACTTAGTTGACTATGAGAACTGCGTATCATCCTCAAACGGATAGTCAATCCGAGCGGACAATACAAAAATTGGAAGACATGTTGCGGTCTTGTGTAATGGATTTTGGTGGATAATAGGAGGATCACATACACTTAGTGGATTTATCATTAAATAAAATCTATCAAGCCTCAATACGCATGGATGCATTTGAAGCATTGTATGGGAATCCTTTTCGTTATCTACTATGCTGGGTGGAAATGGGTGAAACATCACTAGTCGGGCCATGCCTTGTCCAAGAAACAATAGAGAATATCCAGTTGATATGATACATGATGGAGACATCTCATAGTGGTCTGAAATCTTCTTCATATCACCTTTGAAGAACTTTGTAATTCGTTGTGGGTGATCATGTATTCTTGAGGATTTCTCCAAAGCTTGGACATCGTCATTTCTGGAAGCAGGGCAAGTTATCTATGAGATACATTGGACCTTTTGAGATACTATAATGTGTTGGAGAGGTGGAATATCAGTTGTCATGAGAAACATGGTTTAGTTTGGTTCATAATGTGTTACATGTATCCCAGTTAAAAATGTATCACCATAATCCTGACCTTGTGATCAGAAGGGATCATGTCGTGCTAGAACCGAATGCATCACTGGTACATATTCCAGTGAGGATCATGGATAGAGAAGATAAATTATTCCATTTGAAAAAAGCATCAACTTAGTGGGGGGTTTTATGGAAACATGGTCAGATTCCGGAAGAGACTTGGATTCGCGAGCAGGAAATGAAAGGGAAGGGGCTGGAATCATTTTTGGCCAGCATGGGTTGTCTATTTTCAGAGGATGGAAATACCAATGGTGGGGAGAATGCAGTACACCCGGTTTCGGGTACGTAACCACATTCCTCACATTTTTTTAATTTTTTGTGTATTAAAATAGAAAGATTCTATAATATAGAGAGTTTCCATAAATTTGGATATTTCTATAATGTATGTTGTTTCCATAAATTAGGGTGTTTCCATAGTGTTGGTTGTTTCCATGAATTGGGGTGTTTCCATATTGTGTGATATTTCCATAAAAAATTAGATTCCATAAAAAGGGTAAAGGTGAAGGATGGGATAGTTTGGAGGTTTTATATAGAGTTTCAGGACAATAATTATTGTCATATAATCCATTCATGGTTGGCACAAACCGTGTGCTCAAATATTGCACAGAGGACAAATCTAGATCATATTTTCTAAGAGTTTGATCATTTTTGCACTATTAATTTTGTTTTGGCTTAAAAATTCCCCTGAATCCATATCAATCTATATAGAAGGTGGGATAACCCTTCCCATGGGAGTTGAATCCATTCCAGAGCCTTCCCTTGATGATTTCGAGTATGAATTTTGAGGTATGTCATCATTCTTTATGGTTTTGTCATGATTTCTTAGATCTACATAGATCTAATTCTCTGATCTCCATTATTTCTCAGATCTGAATCTATAGTTGGTAGATCTACATTTTTGGAATCCAAATATTATAGTGTTGAGTCATGATCTTGCTAGGATAAGAGATCTACGGACGCTCTTGGAGAATCGACCATCTTTCTTCTGCATTCTTTGTCTTTTGTTAACGTTTCATCAAGACCTTCTAGGTAGGTGGATTCACACTCATATACAATTGATATACTTTATTGGATTAGTTTAATTTTTTTTATTTATTTTGAACTAAATGGAAAAATATTCATTTCTGACGATTTATGGATTTTGTGAAATTGCATAATCTTGGTGTATAGTTCTGAAAATGGGGTTTTAATTTAAAATAATGATTATAAATTATTGATTTTCTGGAATTGCTAAATGGTTGATGAAAAGGAGGTTTTCAATAGAAATTATTTTCAATAAAAATGGTGTTTTATTGAAATGGTTTGGAGTTGAAATGGTTTGACATTGAAATGTTTTTGACAGAAATATTTTTCAATAAAAAGGTATTTTTATTTAATGGATTATTTTGGCTTACACATTGGGCATATGTGCTGTGTGTTCATATTGCATATAGGGGGCATGGAAAAAATATGACCTTGTGCTCGGTGCCAATGGTTTAATGGAACATGGTAATTACATATATGGGGCTTCGTTGAAATATGACCTTGTTCTCGGTGCCAAAGGATTGATGGAAATGGGAAACAATTAACTTTTGACGACTTGTTAGATCGACGAGAAACTACCCTTGAGTATCGAACTGTCATAACAAAGCAAGCATGGTTGGTAGCATGGGTTGGAAAATGGTTGGGTATTGCAAAAAGTAATGTTTGTGAAATGTTTTTAAGATTGTTTGGTTATTTTTCTATAAAAATAAATTGCTGGAAAATTAGATTCAATTTATCTTACAATGCCTTTGGATAGGAATGGTTTTGGTAACTTTTTTATATTTAGCTTTTGAGAAAATGATTTATATAAACTATTTTTACATAAATGTTGCTAACTCTTATATCCTAGTGGTGTGAGTATGGATGTCATTGGGGAAAACCTACTGAGTTTTATACTCACCCCTACTTTGGCACTTTGGTGCTTTTGCAGATGTCATATTCCGTGACACAGGTAAAGGTAAGGCATCTCATTGCTAGTGGTTTGTGGTGATGCTGGGGTGATGTGGTGGTGATTGGAGCATGGAGCATGGTGTGGAGCCATCAAGTGTGTCTTTGTGTCTTTTGAGAGTCTTGATTTTTTTCCAATGTTGTGTACTTTGATGTGTTTGACTAAAATGAAGTTGTATAGCTGTCTTTCAATGGATCATGCATCATATAGTAAATGTTTGGTTATGGTTGGATGGTACATTGGGTTATTCTTATAAGGATAAATCTTCCCCCACATGTATCTAAAACCCTTCAACAATTATTGCCAGCCTTTGGCGTCTTGAGGATGTCGCTTAAGGCTTAGTAATGACTCGTTGGGCTCTAAAGCCAATTTGAATTGGAAGGTCATTACAAAGATGACCTTAACCACCACAATAAATACAAGTGCCTAAACCCCTCAAATAGGCCTGTGAGCCACCTCCCCTAGTGAAACGTGATGCTGAAGGCTAGTACCCACCACCATCTGAACAAAAACTATTCTTCCCTATAAATTGGGAACCCCAGACCACATATATGATTTGTGCGGAATCATTACGACTCCCCTCATGTGACGATCTGGTTCTGGCCAACATACACTCAATAACCTCTTCCCTCACCATCACATCAACATATGTCTACAGCATAAATGGGGTGACCTGGCGTAGGATCGTAGGACACAAATCCTCCGCAAAATTCCTTTCCCTAGCCTCCTCATCAGACGACATGTCTGAATCAAATATTAAAGGGTTCGTGAAATTGATTCCAAAATCTCGCACATTGGTGTCCCCTGTCAAAGGGAATGAAGTTCCTGTTGACTGGAGGCCTTTGCGGTCGAAGAAAAAAACTCGACTCTAAACATGTCTAGGAACTCCTCCCAAGAGATTTCGGACTCCTCGCGATCCCTAAAGAACTAGAACCACCATTTCCACAATGATCCACGCTTCATCGTCACAACCAAAGACCCTCAGTTCTCCTTCCGAGAATAGACTAAAATAAATCTTATCATGACCTCCTCGAACTAGTCTTCTATGACTGCATCTGAAACGGATCCCTCTTACTTCGATAGAATCTGGTTCTGAATCTCTAGGTGTGACCTCCTCCATGTTCCATCATTTTCGAACTCTACCCAATGACAATCTGTTGGCACAACCTGCTGGACATCTTCTATGAGATCCAGATGAGGACATCGACCTGGAGCCATTCTTGTAAAATAAAAAATAGTTAGATCTTTTAAAACATGAATATGGAAGTCTCACTATTAATTAATTAATTGTTTTATTTTATTCATTTTTTGTTAACCAATCCCATGGTTTACCTATTCAAACACAGGAACAAATAATAATGATGCATGATCTTTTCCTAGGTCTCTACCCTGAAACTAGTATAACATCATTTAGTATCCATTGTAAACATTAAGGTCATTGAATCAGATCATAGGAGGCCTTAAAAACCTATGACTTTGATGGTATCAAGTTTTTACATCTCTTGATACAATTTACTAACACAGTTTCCCTACCAACCCATGAAACCTCACATGTTCCTTACACCAAACTCCATCAAATCCCTCATCCACAACTCTGATATCACTCTATTGCAACCCCCTCCCCTCAAGGTATACCCCTATTGGGTTAGCAATGTGAGAATGGTGATAACGAACCCCGAGCGCTGCCTCCAATTGGCCCGGGATTGGAGACTACCACTAAGGGTATAATAACAATAGAAATGGGAGATGTTATCCTCTAAGAGAAAAAATTCGAAAGGGAGAGATAACAGAGACACCAACAAACTCCAACTGAAACAACAATAAAAAATAAATCCCTTGAACACATAAAAAATGTCATGAAAAACTACTAATACTCAAAGTGGAAAACTACAAGTATAAAAAATAATGTAAAAAACAATAACTACCACGAAGACAAAACAGCCCCTGCAACCCCAAGCTAGTAGAAACCAGCCTGATCTCCAAACTTCTCCAAGATACATGAAAAGCAGTTTATATAGACATAGGGTGAGTATAGCTGTTTACTCGGTAGGATCCTCTCAGAGCCTCTCGTGCAAAAGTAAATAAAGTATGCTAAAGCACAGTGAAAAAAAAGTTAAACTAACTATTCAACTAAACGGGTATACTAAGATCTCAACCTCACCCTAGAAACTCTCATCAAGTATCGAATACAAGTATTTATAATATAATAAAGAATATAAAGGGTACCTCGCTACTGCTTTCCCACTAAGATTCCACTTTTCCCCAACATCGCACATCCTAATCCATATATCTCCAAAAATACACGTTCGTAGACACTTGGGAAAAGCACAACAACATGCTCATCGGGTAACAAACCCAACACGTTTACATGTTCAAAGCAACCAGGTAGTTTCTGGGAGTCACCATAGCTTGCATAATGTGTATCATACGTCGGACATTAGACCTCATGCCATTACAACCCAAAAACTGATTATGGATCCTCAATCCATTACCCCATATACACGTTACACCTATAGTAGTCCATAGGAATCTATATCCAGAATATGTGTGTGTGAATAACTAAAGACCATTAAAACCCTCTACCCACATATATGGGGGAAAATAAACATTGTTCCCACCAGCACAAGTAACTACCAGGAGAAGATATAGGGGAAAATGGGATAGTTAGCCATCCCTCCTCCCACTGGAATGTTGTGGAAAACACCTGAGGGCTTAGAATCCCCAAGGTGTCAGTTTCCCAAACTAACGGGGAGGAGTAGAGTATAAAAACACCAAAATTATAGTATATACTATATCTGACAACCACACAATTGGAATAACCTGGTCTTCAACTCAAATTTAGTTGACATCTCTTGGACTCCCAGGTTCCACTTCTAATATGTGTTATCCTTTAAGAAGAAAACCATTTAATGATAATTATTTACATTCCATCATTCCCTTTTTTCAGTAGCACATGAAGTTCATTAATTATTTAAATATTAATTAACTATTTACAATTTCCACGTTATATTTTATTTGAATCACACCCAAAATCCATTGTTCCTTCAAATTATAACCTCAGCATTGCATCCCACCGAGCTCAAACCCCATGGCGTAACATCATTAATTCAATCATTTATTATAAACATTATTTCTTTCCGATATTCCTAGGAATTCTTGAAAATCATTCTAAGATAATAAAACAAGCAGGATTAACACGGTGAGTAGATGAACTACTCATAGAGTCTTTGACACCTATAGAAAGAGCATGGACCCATAATCTTTCATGAAGCTAAACAAATAAAGCACATGGCATACCTCATTCGTCTTCATGCCATTTTGGATGGAGGGTAAGAAAAAAAACTGCCTTGAGGAATGGGTAAAATAAAGAAGATAAAAAAACAACAAGAAACATTAAGCATCCAAACATTCAAATCCAACCCATTCCATAATCGCTAGTGTCCTCTACCACACCCACATGCATAAACTGATGCATCTCACCACTCTAGGCGTCAACTACTACCACAACCAATAGGCCTCCCTACTCCCACATATCACAACAGCCTTCCAGGCTCATATCACAACACAAGTAGTCGAAAAAAAACATCATATCAATTGTGCTCCTGGCCCTTAAATAAGAAAGAGGGAAAATCATAACCCTACAAGGAATTATCTTTTATCAAACAACCAGTTCCTTAATCCAGCTTGAATTATCTATTTTTTATTCATAAGATCCATCTTCGGGAAACCTAAATAGTAAGCTATCACCAATTGATCAAACAAGATTACTACATCAATTTTATTAACAAAAAATTACCAAAACAACAACCAGATTTATTTACTTGTCTCTTTATCTATTAGAGAAACAATTTTCAATTATTTTCATCTTTATGTTCATTACCAATTTCCATCATGAACGAAAATCTAACAATGAAAGCATAGATATCACATTATCTAGAAAAACAAGAGGCAATAACATACGATCGATATCAATTTATTTATCTGGTTCAAATATTTAATTTTTCAATTCCATTTTGATCTAGTGGGGTTAAACATGCTAACTTTAAAGTTGAATGTAATAGAATAGACAAGCAACGAATCCCCTACCTCAAAAGGTTTCTGATGCTCTTTGAACATACCAACAAAATAGATCATGATCACCTCTATTAGATGACTACATCCACTTTAGGATGCAGAGATACAGCCCCACAATCCAACACACAAGAAAAGACCATTAAAAATATGGGGATAGAATTCTATAAAAGGGCATGAAGATACAGAAGGAGATGAACCCACAATAATGGTGATAGATCATACCTAAAATCTTTGATTTATCGATATATCTTGGTTTCATCAAAAATAAAAGGGAACCATTGAAAAGAGGATTGTTAGATCACACAACTCCTATGGTAAAGAATGAAAGTATTGAGCGTCTCACACTATAGAACAAGGAGAAAGAAAATGTGAGGAAGATATCTCGTCTCTATAGATGATTTAATGGAACAACCATTGAAGAAACAATGGATTTTCCACTAAAATAGAATCTAATTAAAGTATGTGATTTGAGAAAGTTATATCATACCAAGCCTTAAAAAATTAATACAGGAATTTGGGCCATCGAATCATCATTATAGTCCTTAAAATGTGACCTTAAATGCATTTAAAATCAATGGAAATGTCAAAGGGGGGAAACTATAGGAAGATGGAAACAATGTTCATGGAAACAAAATTTAGAAAAGGAAATAATGTCAACTGTTAGACATCACCATTCTTGAAACACTTTTCATGTACTCAAAATTTGGAAAAGGAAATAGAGGTTACCGTTCGACCTCACTGTTCTAGAAATATTTTTCATGAACTCAAAATTTGGAAATGGAAATAGAGGCTATTGTTGGACCTCACAGTTTTGGAAGCAGTATTCATGAACACCAAATTTGTAAATGAAAATATAGGCTATGGTTGGACCTCACCATTTTTGAAACACTATTCATGAACTCAAAAATTGGAAAAGGAAATAGTGACTACCGTTGGACCTTACCGTTCTACAAACACAGTTCATGAACTCAAGATTTGGAAAAGGAAATAGAGTATACTATTGGAACATCACCATTCTCAAAACAATGTTTCTATAATCCTACCATTGGACTATTCACATAATGCTACCGTTGCACTGTTCATATAATGTTATAGTTGAAATATTTATATTAACATACCATTGGACTGTTCACAAAAGGATACTGTTGCACTGTTCACATAAGCCCATTGTTGGACTAATCAGATAAGGCTACGGTTGCACAGTTCATATGAGCCTACCATTGGATTGTTCATATAAGGCTACCAGTGCACTATTCACAATGCCAACCATTGGACTGTCTTCAAAAGGCTACCATTGTGCTGTTCATTTAAAGCTACCATTACACTTTTCACAGAAGCCTATTGTTAGACTGTTCAAATAATTCTATCATTGCATTTGTTCACATAATCTTACCATTTCACTATTCACATAAAGCTACCATTGCACAGTTCATATAAGGCTACTGTTAGAACTGTTCACACAAGTCGATCGATGAATCTGTTCACAGAACTGGAAACCCTATTCACATAACTGGGAATTTGGAAATGTGTTGGGGATGAGTCACCTTGACCTCCCAGAATAACTCAACCACTAGATTTCAACATGGAAATATACCATAGAGGTAAGATTCATTGCAAACATGATATGGTCATAATTAAGGGATTACGAGATAAAGAGATGTTAGATAATAGTAGTGACCTTGTGTCTGATATAAGGTCAAAGTGATATCTTTTTTTGAGTATATAGAATTTTTGTGATATATGGTATGTGGAATGAGTTAACATTTGACAACATTCAGGTTTTCACTATGTTTTTGTTGTAATTATGGTTTCAATATAAACATGATTAAGGTATTCACATGTTTAGAATGTGACAACTATAAACTACCTTATGATATATGTGAGAAAAGTGTTAAGAAGATTAAGTTCACCTATTTCAATAGTTTTTTATTTTCATTTTTTGTACGGATTGTAATGTTATTCATTTATAGATAGTATATGTTATATTACAGTTGATGTTTTTTATATTAATTACTTATCTCACTCTAGGTGGTCTTATGCATATTTGACAACATTATATAAAATCTTATTAATAAAGATGGAATGAATTATCATTATTTTTCATGATCTGCTAACACTTTATAAATGAAAGTTTACTCATCATTTCTTTAAATAAGAGATGATTTTTAAATTGTTCATGGAATGATCAACGGTGATATTGTACTAAAATCATGTATGCATTTCTATTTATGTAAAAAATTCATCAACTTTAGGAATAAGATCATGAAAAAAATAATATAATCATAGTATCATCTTATCCTATGAATCACATGGTCCCTTAAATAATCACAGATTTATGGATTTATTATAGTTAAATTTCTCTAAAACTTATTTACTATCACTATCCATCAGAAAATGATGGTCATATTTCTCCTTCATATCCATGTTTTCCCATCCCACCTATGTTCTCCTATGTGGAAACCTACTGATGATTTACTATGGGTAACCGTTATGTTTATAATGTTACATTTTATAATTATTATAACACCCTAAGCTTCCACGGTACACTTTACGTTGAATAATACAGTAGCGTGTGTTGTACGCAACTTCGAGTTCTAACACACCACAACCAATCAAACAAGTCGTTATGAAAAGTAATTCCCACTGATAAAATTTATATAAATTGTATCTTTTAATATTGGGTTCTTTTTTGGATTTGGAATATTTAAATAATCCTAGGATGAAATTTTGGTGTTTTTCTGAAAACGTTCAATTTTTTATGAATAGTGAAAACAATGAGTTATAGTTTAATACCAGTTTTTTATTTAAATAATTATTTATTTTATTTAAATTTATTTAAGGTCAAAATAGATACATAATACCTATATTATTTCAATGTAATTCAATTGATATAGTTTAGAACAATTTTAGATATATAAAAATGTTATTGAACTTTTCACCGTCTTTTACACACCTCCTAGGAGAATTTGAAAATTCACATATAACATAATTTTACTGCTTATGTGAGTGGTATTTCAAAAATCTGAGAGACATGGATAATATCAAGAAGTGAAATTTGGTTCAATAAGATGAAAATAATTTTTGGTGAATAGTAACTTTTTTCTTTTATTTACCATAGTTCAAAGTAAATAGGGTAATTAAGGGTAAAAATGATATAATTATTACCATAAAACATAAGCTAAATTTATTTGATAAGACTTTTTCGACCAAAAACAATAGTATGATTAAAATATGAACCTTTTTGGTCAACATGGATTAGATTAGGACATTTATTATTATTTAATTCCAAGAAGAGTTAAAAGAGTTAAAATCAATGTTTAATTTCTAAAACATTTCTAATTTTGGGTTCTACATAAGATAAATTAGATTCTAAACATTCATTAGAAAGAAAAAACTATTTCCTACTTAATGGTATTTTATTTATAATTTTTAGTCATTAATTAATTTAATTTATTTATGACAAATTATTGATGCAGTAATTACTTAATTAATTATATATTAAAATAATTGATATTATAAATATCCATATAAATGTAATATTATACTTTTTATGAATTCCACTAATTTTCAAGGATAATATGACATATTATTATTGTTTATATAATTTTTTAGATATATTAATGCAGTAATAAAAATTATCAAAAAATACCCAATAGTGTCAAAATTGACTTTAAATAGTCTTTAAAAAAAATATTATATTATTAATTGAATTTATATTCATAAAAAACTAAGGTTATGAAAAATGACTTATATAATGAAAGGTGTATCATTAGTGGACCACTTGGGGGTCTCTTGGAGTTATATAGTTAGTTTATTAACTATATAATATAAAAATACAAAGAGACATGGTAAATATCAAAGTATTTAACTAAGAGTTAAATAAAAAAGATAAAGTTAATATAGTGACTCAAACCAGTATAAAACCTATTGGTTGTGTGATTTTATACTCATCCCCAACTTATCCTTGAAATAAGTAACTTTGGTGTTTTTAGAAACTGAATATGAATTTATTATAAAATAATAGTTTTAAGTTTTTCCTAAGATTCCCCTCACCCCTCTTATAAAAGTGTCGTACCCATTCTCTAAATTTCACATCTTCAATGCCTTTTGGCTCAGCCAACCCCTACCCAAATATCCTCCCAACATCCCTCAATTTAACCTAGAGGCCTTAGTTTGATCAGAATACCATCCTATGAATCCCTTTTTGATCAAATCAAAAGGTAGAACCCGAAGAAGAGGTAATGTTTTCACCGCCCTCTTTCATGTTCCGTTCTTCTTCCACTTCAAAATTCTTTGTTATTTCCATTTTAAAATAATAACACCAATATTTTCTATATACGGTGGCATTATTATAAATATTATATATCCATATTCAGTATTCTATCCATCCATTGAATGACATGTCACAATACGTGCGTACGTACGGCTTACCGTCTCCACGTTGTGGTGTAATTGATATTCAAAACATTATTATTTGGATGGGTATGATAATTAATTTTAAATGAAGAAAATAATAAATATAAAATTTTAATTAATCTGTATATATGATATACCATCGAGTTATATATAATTTTAATATCAAAATAATGATATTATCGCTCCTCTGCACGTACGGACTACCGTCGGCACGAATGCAATGAGATTCATTCCCCATCGTATCCATTCAAGACTGATTTTCATTTTATGATTAAAAATAATTTTTAAGTATTTTATATCATTATGGATATTAATAAGATACCACATATGGGTAAAAACATAGCTTATGTAAAAAACATATAAAATAAAACGAGTAAGTGAACACCTGAAAAGACGATAATAATAAAATATTATTAACAAAGAAATATTAAAATATCATATATAATATCATATTAATCAATACGACTATTTGTATTATTTAATAACAATGATTTAACTTTTATACAGGAGGTTAACCTACACCCAACCAAATAAAAGTACAAGGTATGGGTTTTTCTTCTCACTCCTTATTCCCGTGTGATTTTTTCTATATTGTTACTATTACCAATTGTGTGGTGAATGTACTACCCATAATTTTATTCTTTATGTTATACACATTAATGTTTATGTATTTACATATTCATGGTATCATAGTTCTTTGATGGGTTGTATGATTCGTAATTTACCAAATTGGTAAGGGTTTATTTCACAATCTCTTCATTTTCTGAGGTTGTATATACGTAATTTTCTACTGGGACCTCTTTATCATCTACATCTATGTTTCATAAAAAAAATTTCGAAACAATGATACTATTTTACAAATTATGGGTTAAAGTCGTTTATACCCTTTTTTGACATTTTTTAAGAAGTTTATAAAGGAATATTTCCATCGTTTTCCAAAAAAAGGTCATTTTTAACCTTTTCGACAGAATTAAGGTAAGAATGTATTTTTTTAACTTATACGACCGGTGCAGTTATTTTCCACCTTCATAAAATCATCGAAGCATCCCTTAAAATATTATAAAAATATTTTGAATGTAACTATTTTATTTTATAATTATGGGATGATTTCAAAATGATTACTTTAAGAATTTGTGAAAGGTACTCTTTATCATGATCAGAATTTTAAATGTTTTAATGATTTATCATTCTAAATCTTTTTAACTAAAGTACATGTATTTAATAGGATTTTATGAATTTAGTATATGCACAAGAATGTTTTGAAATGATTTTTCTTTTAAAAAAGTTTCCATGTGGTATGGGACACTTTGATTCAAAAATACCTTTGAAATTAATTCCTTTTTAAATGTGCGACTTTTCAATGAATTCAAAAAAAGAGATATTTCTCTCAAATAATTTTTATTTCATCTATGTCAACATCCTTTCGTGAATTTTATTCTTATATGAAGTTGATTTATTATGATACAAAACATCTATATTTTATTAAAGGCTTTGTGATATGTTTGACTGTGGATGTGTTATTTTTATACCATTCATGGTTTATGGAGAAAGTATGGAAATTTGGTATTTCTAATTTTAATATGAATGTTTATGTTATGTATAAACCTATTCATATGAAGAATAAATTGGACTCAGTATGTGATGGTTGGATCCCGCAATAGCTCCTCGATGCATTGGTATGTCTCATGAGACAAACTACTGTCTTCGCACAAGGCCTTGAAAAAATCTAATTTGTAGTCTTGGCACAAAGCCTTGGCTATGTGGTTATGATAGTCTGGCATTATCCATTCCATCATTATGAAAGTGGATATAGATATTTCATGTGATTGTTGGACTAGTAGAATATCCATGTGAATATGTAAATGGAATTATTTCATTTTATTTTTTCCATATTATACTGGAGTTCAAGTTTAAAAGGATTTTGTTTTAGTTATACATTTCCATAATTGTTTATGCTTATTTTTAAAGTTTCCGCTATATTTTTATCCCTCCTGATTATCTGATCTCACCCCTTTCTATGTTTTATTTTCCCAGTATGTGAAGAATTATTTTATGACTGACTTGCAGGGATTGTATGAGAGGATATGAGTGTGGTCTATGGAGACAAGATGTTGTTGTATTTTTTCACTTTATGATGTAATGTAAACATTATGAATGTATCTAGTGATTCCAAGGGTGCTAAACTAATCAGTATTTTGAGACATGATCTTTTGTGATCATGAAAATTTAATGTAATATTGCACCGACTTTAGGAAACTATGGTTGGGGTGTTACAGTTGGTATCAGAGGAATTTTATTACAAACCTTGGGAGCTAGATTTAGATAAACTCTGATTAGAGCACATAGAACTAAGATGGAATTTGAGGACTAGTGTAGAAGAAATTCCTAGAATTTTAGTATTGTAGGGATTTTGTGATTTTTTGAGCAATACATCCCTGCCTGGATAAAAGCAGGTAGAGGCGACTTTGGCACATATGTACATAGGGGTAAAACAAAAAAACACCACTTTGAGGTAGAGTCGAATGGGAACTGGTGCACGACAACGGGCCTTACTGCACTCTTGGTTACAACACTCCCATGGGATATGGATAGGATAATACTCATTTTCTTTACAAAACATTTTGAAGGGTTTATGAGTATATACTTCTCAAAGAAAACATTTTTATGATTATTGATTATATCTAAAAACTGTTCAATTTATTACATGAGTTTTACATGTTTGGATTTATGTATTTTATTCATAAACTAATCTAGTGTATGCGATTGTATAGAAATATAGCCCAGTAGAAAGAATGAGAACTCCAATAATACGTATGATCCAAATAGTAAGTAGGATCATATCATTCACAGTATAAAGCCAACATTTAGAAGGGAAATTGTCTCCAATGTATTCTCAACATATAAATAAATAGTATCATGTGTTAATAAGATAACTGAAAAACATTCTAAGTCCTATTGATTAGAATGGAAGAAAGAGAAGAAAATGATGGAAGAGAGAGAGATGGATAAATGGAAGACAGAAAAGAAGAATTTTCCTATATGTGATAACTGTGGGAAGAAACACCCAAGAAATTTTCTGAAGGGAATGGGATCATGTTATATGTGTGGATAAAAAGGACACCAAATATGTGACTTCAAGGGTAAGAAAAAGGTTTCCAATGTACAATGCTTCATCTGTAAGGAGTTGGGACACTATGCGAACCAATGTCAAAATCATCAGTGTACGCTCCAAATGATTCTATTGGATAATAATCATGTTATGATACTACTTAAGATGAGGAAGAATTACTAGTGTTCTTATGTTGTTATTATAGGATTATTTCATTAGAGTGTTGTATCAACAATATACTGAATATATGAATTATGGAGGTAAATAAGAATTATTCTATAGTATTATTTTATTGAGGATTTGAGATTATATGGTTCTAAGAAAAGTTGCTTAATAGTGAGCTACACTTTTGGTAAAAATACATGGTTGAAGGATGGATAATCCTTAATATGGTTTCGATAATGAGGTAGTGATTTTGAAATAAGAGATGGTTGATTTAAATAAATTATATTGGATAATCTTGACTACCTTGAAACTGATTAATGATTTGTCATCGTTCGAGTTTAAATCATTTTTGGATAGAAGTAGTATATCCAGTACTATATAAAGAATAAGTAAGAACGAATTTAATCAATAAGGTTTTACGGTAATTCTGGATGATATCATGTTTCAAAATAATACATGATGAATGTGTGACATGTTATTATAGGACAAAAAGGATCTCCACTGTGTTTAACGTCATTATAAATTTTGGACTGTGAGTTTGGATAGAAGTATTTTGGATAAGTCTAAAGGTTGGAATGGATTATGTTTGAAAGGTTATTTTTGTATTTTTTTAAAGGACATCAGGCAGACCGTGTGATAACCCATCGCGTTGGACAAAGCTACGGGAATCGAACCCACACCCATAGTTTGATTGGGATTTATCGCCTACTAATAGACAATGTGATGTTCCTGGATGGTATAATGTAGTTTCTTTTTTAAAATGGTCTGATATGTGAATTATAAATTCATTATATTTGGAAACCTATACGATTAGGATAAATAGAGTATTTTTGAGTTGTATTATGTTTTGGAGTAAAAGATGAGTTTTTGGTATAAATTTATTAATGGATAAAACTCTAATTATAAAGTAAGTATATCTCCTTATGATCTTAGCCAATATTATAAATAAATTCCGCAACATTAAGAAAAGGAACTTAGAACAAAAATGATGTCCTTGATGGTACCTAAGATCATCACAAATTTATGGCTTTGTGATTGTTGGACTTTTCATAGCCATGTTCTCTAAAATGCTCCATCAGATATTGATGGTTATATTTCTCTTTCATATCGATATATTCCTACATGGAACCTTAGTATGTGTTATTTTTGGTATCCATCATACTTAACACTTTTTATTTTAAATAGAGGCCTCATTAATCCATTTTTCGATGAGGGATTTCAACTAATATATTTTGAAATGTCAACCTCATGTATCCAATACAAAGGATAAATTGAGATGATGCACTTTATTGAAGGAGGGTGAATGTTACACCCCAAACATCCACAGTACACTTCACATTGAATAATACAGTAGTGTGTGTTGTATGCAACTACAAGTTCTAACACACCACAACCAATCAAACTAGCCATTATGAATAGTAATACACATCTTTTGAAATTATATAAATTTTATCTTATAAAATGGACTTCATTTTTGGATTCGGAAAATAGAAATTATCCTAGGGTAAAATTTTGGTATTTCTCAGAAAACATTCAATATTTGATGAATAGTAAAAAACAGTGAGTATTAGTTTAAAACCGAAGTTTAATTTAAAAAATAATTTATTTTATTTAAAATTAATTAAGGTCAAAATATATACATAATACATATATAAGTTAAATGTAATTAATTGGTGTTAGTTTAGAATAATTTTATATATATAATAATATTATTGAACTTTTCACCGTCTTTTATCCATATTCTAGGAAAATTTGCAAATTCACATAAAACATAATTTTACCGCTTCTGTGAGTGGAATTTCGAAAATCCGAGAGACACGGTTAATATCATAAAAAAATGTGGTTCAATAAGATAAAAATAATTTTTGATGAATAGTAACATTTTACTTTTATTTTCCACGGTTAAAAGTAAAGAGAGTAATTAAGGATAAAAATGATATTATTATTACCCTAACACATGTCCTAATTCTATTGGATAAGTATAGTTCGACAAAAAACAACCTTATGAATAAAATATGAACCTACTTGGTCTACTTGGATTAGAATAGGACATTTATTATTATTTAATTCAAAGAAGAGTTAAAAGAGTTATTAAATGATTAATTATTAAAACAATATTATATAGGGTTATACATAAGATAAATTCGATTGTAAATATTCATTACAAAGGTAAAAATATTTCCTACATAATTTTATTTTATTTATAATTTATAGAAATTAAATAAATTAATTTATCTATGTCACTTTACTGATGTAGTAATTACCTAAATAATGAAATATTAAAATAATTGATATTATAAATATCCAAATAAATGTAATTTGAGAATTTTTATGAATTCCACAAATATTATAAGTTAATATGAAATATTAGGATTTTTTGTATAAATGTTTTTAGAAGTCTTAATGTTTTTATGAAATTATCAAAAAAAATACCCAATAGTGTCAAAATTGACATGAAAGAGTTTTTAAAATAAATATTATATTATTAATTGATATTATATTCCTAAAAATCTAAGGATAAAAAAAGACTTATATAATGATATATGTATCATTAAGGGACCGCATGGGGGTATCTTGGAGGGATATAGTCATTTTATTAACTATATAATATATAAATACAATGAGACATGGGAAATGTCAAACTATTTAACTAAGAGTTAAATCAAAAAGATAAAGTTAATATTGTGACCCAAATCTGTCTAAAACATATTGGTTGAGTGGTTTTAGAACCATACCCACATTATCCTTTATTTAAGTCACATTGGAGCTATTAGAAACGAAATATGAATTTCTTATGAAATAATATTTTATGTTCTTTCTAAGATGCCCCTCGCCCCTCTTATAAAAGGGAACTCCACCATCTCTCAATTTCACACCTTAAAAGCCTTTTGGGTCGTCCAAACCATGCCCAAATATCCTCCCAACTTACCTCACATCAACCTAGAGGCCTTATTTTGACAAAAAATACATCCTAATGATCCCTTTTGATCAAATCAAAATGAAGAACCCAAAGAAGAGGTAATGTTTTCACCACCGTCTTTCAAGTTCCTTTCTTCTTCCACATCTTCTTTCTTTGTTATTTCGATTATAAAATAATTACTACATTATATTATATATATTGTGATGTTATTATAAATATTTTACAACCATGCTCAGTATTCTATCTATCCATGAATGAAATGTCACCATACCGGCGTACGTACGACTTACCGTCTCCACGTCGTGGTGTAATTGTTATTCACAACATTATTATTTGGATGGGTATGATAATGATGTGTAATTGAAGTAAATAATAAATATAACATTATAATTATTATATATATATGATATACCATCCAATTATATATTATTTTAATATCAAAAAATGATATTTTCGCTTGTGCATACGTACAGACTACCATCTCGAGGAACGCGATGAGATTCATTCCTCATCGTATCCATTCAAGACTAATTTTCATTTGATGATTAAAAATAATGTTTAGGGACTATATATAATTGTGGATATTAATAATATAAAACCTATGGATAAAAAACACGTCTTATGTAACCAAACATATAAAATAAAACGAGTAAGTGAACACCTGAAAATACGATAATACTAAAATATTATTAACAAAGCAATCTTAAATGATAATATATGATATCATATTTATGCATATTAATATTTTATAGTTTAAAAACAATGATTTAACTATTATACATGAGTTTAAACTACCCTCAAGAACAGAAAAGTAGAAGGAAATTGGGTTTCATCTCACTCCTTATTCCCATGAGGTTCTTTCCATATTTCCACTATTACCTTTTGTATCATGTATGTACTGCACATAATTGTATTCTTTGTTTAATACACTTTATTAAATGTGTATTTATATATTCATAATATGATACTACTTTCATGGGGTGTATGTTTCGTATGTTACAAAATTAGTAATGGTTTATTTTACAATCTCTTCCTTATTTGAGGTTATTTATACGTAATTATCTTTAGTGACTTCTTTATCATCCACATCCATGTTTCTTAAAAATGTATTTCAAAAAATTCTTTACATTTTATAGAATATAGGTTAATTTAATTTATACGCTTGTTTGAATATGTCTAATAATTTTATATAGGAATCTTTCCATCTTTTTCAAAACAAGTTCCTTTTTATCTTTTTCTACAGAATTTAGGTAAGAATGTCTTTTTTTAACTTAAACGACATGTGTAACTATTTTCCGTAGTTATAAAATTTTCAAAGTATCCCATACAAGCTTATAAGAATATTTTGAAAGTAAATGTTTTATTTTATAATTATTTGACTTTTAAATTATTTCAAAATGAATTTTTTAAGAATTTGTGAAAGGTACTCTTTATCAAGATCAGAATTTTAAATGTTTTAAATATTTATCTTTCTAAATATTTTTAATTAATGTACATGTTTTAAAATTGATTTTAAGGAAATATTTATATGGACATGAATGTTTTGAAATGATATTTCTATACAATAGTATATAATTAGTATGGGACACATTGATTCAAAAATCACTTTTAAATTAATTCCGTTATAAATGTGTGACTTTTCAATGATTTCGAAAAAAGAGATATTTCTATCATTTAGTTTTCATTTCATCTATGTCAACATCCGGTGATGGATTTTTAGCTTATTTGAAGTTGATTTATTATGATACAATAATTCCATATTGTATTGAAGGTTTTGTGATATGTTTGACTGTGGATGTGTTATTTTTATGCCATTCATGGTTTATTGAGAAAGTATTGACATTTCATACGATAGTTTAAAAACGAATGTTTATGTTATGTTTAATCCTTTTCATATGAGGAATGCATTGGACATAGTAAGTGACAGATGGAGACCTCTATAGCTCCTAGATGCATCAATAGGTCTCATTTGACATACTTGTGATTTGGAACATGGCCTTGATAAAATCTTATTTGTAGTCTTGGAAAAAATCCTTAGATATGTTGTTATGATATTATGCCATTATGCATTCCCTCATTATGAAAGTGGTTTTTGATGTTGCATGTGATTATTAGACTAGTATAATATCAATGTGAATAATTAAATGACAATATTTCATTTTATTTTTGCCAAATTATGCTGATGTTCATGTTTGAAATGATTTTATTTTATTTATACATTGATTTAAATGTTTATGCTTATTTATGAATGTTTCTGCAATATTGTTATCCGTACTGAGGATCCGAGCTCACCCCTTTCTATATTTTATTTTTCCCAAGATGTGAAGAAATATTTTTTGACTGACCTATAGGTATAGTATGAGGGGATATGAGTGTGGTATAAGGATAAAATATGTTGTTGTAGTTTTTCACTTTATTATGTAATTTAATTAGTTATTAATTTATCTAGTGATTCCCAGGCTACTAAACTAATCGGTCTTTCAGTACTAGATTTTTTGTGATCATTCCAATGTTATGTAAAAATTCACCGACTCTATAAAACTGGGGTCAGGGCATTACAATGATGTTTTAGTATTAAATTTTACGATGTAAGTATATAGTTATGAAACATTCAATTAGTAAACCATTAACTATCCCAATGAATTTCGAGGGAGAAATTCTTTCTAAGGGGGGTATAATTTAACACCCCGATATTTTATGGGATAGATTATTTTTTACTTTAATTTATGTCTTTTATTTTTATGCTACACCAATATTACCTTAAAATATAAACAACACCGTATTAGTGTTAAGTATACACAACACTATAATTGGATTGTGTTACACTCAAGAGCGACCTTCCTCGATTGCGTGCATTGTACGCCACACCGAGTTTCACAAAACAATGATATATTATTAAAATATTGTTATTGGATATAAAATATCTTTTATGGATAGTATTAACCAAATTCATATATTTATATAACATTAAAACTAAACTTATGTATTTTCAAGACATGATAAAAGAATAAGTTCAATTTTTCAGATAAAAGATTTATTTTTCAAAATAATGCAGTTTTGTCGCCTTTTGATGACGTGCCAATTTGAAATCTAGATTTTAGCATTTTTATATATATTATATTTGAAAAAAATAACTTCTTATTTTGAAGACAGACAAAAAAAATTTCTTAATTTTATTTTATTGTATTTTTATAATAAAATTCATATTTTAAGGAATATTGAAAAATACTACATTGTAATTTAAAACTTCCTTTTCATCAAATTTATTTATATATATAGATTATAATTATAATTTGTTTTAATGTGTAATTGGATGAATATTTTATCAATTAATACAAGGTTGATAAATATATGTAATGTCACATTGAAATTGGATATAAAAACATATCAATCTTTTGATATTTATTACATTAGAAAACTCGCGTTTGGGTTTGAAAACATGGATAAATTTTAAATTAATTACTCCAACTTCTATTTATTGAATTTGTAAAAATGAATTCCTTATTTTGGAATTATATGGTCTAAATTTTTTGAAATAGTTACTTTTATTGTTTTAGAGATTATCAATAGTAACTTCCGTAATTTTTTTTATTTTCCACGGTTAAAGGGTAAATCTGGTAAATAAGGGTAAAAAATAATATTATAATAATATTAAACTACACTAAAACATGTCTTAATCCAATGGGATGATATATTTACGACCAAGGGTTTCCATGGGTAGATTTTGGGACCCCATGCAGCCACATGGGTGTGAAAATGACATTTTATTGCAATTAATTTAATGTGAAGAGTAATATAACATAAATATGTATCTTTTACTAATATAATTTTATCATGGTATTATATAAATAATATAATTGAATATAAATAGTAGTTATGAATATAATGATTTTTAATACATCATGATATTTTATTTATAAATTGTAGGCATTAAATTATTAAATTTAATAATTACACAATGATGATGTAGAGATTTATTCATTAATAAAGGGTTCAAATAAATCAAATTATAAATTTCAATATTAAGGTAATTTGGATATTTTGATTTCATACACTTATTTTATTGATTAAATTGACAAATTATATTGGATTTAATTATTTAGGTACTATGGAATGAGGTTGTGATGAAAATGTAAAAAAGTCTTGTATGAATAGTGTCAAAAATGGACATAAATCATCACATAAAAAATAAAATAGTTTATAAAATGATATTTAATTACAAAAAAAATGCCATGATATAGTTAATATAGGTCCAAATATATCATAAATTAACCTTTTTGGTTCATTTTAAATTATACTCTAATTAAATTTACCCACAATGTATAAATAACAAAACATCTCGATACAATTTAAAAGGGTACAATAAGGGTTAATCCAAAATGATGAGGGAAAAAAATATTCAAATCTTATCTAAAAATTATTAAATAATTTTTAATAGAAACCAAATTATATTATATTTTAATTAAATTATTTGTTGACCGTTTTTAATAAATAATGAATTCATAATAAAATAATATTTTAATACATACTTAAATTGTCACTCCTCCCTCTTATAAAAGGCCACCACATCTAACCACATAACAGACACCTATAAAGCCCTTGTCTTATCAAAATTCGTCCTAAATAAGCTACCAACATCCACACCTTACTCCTAGAATCCTTAAATTGGACATAAGTAAATTTAAGGATCCCTTTTGGATCAAATTCAAAGTAGTTACCAGATTAAAAGGTAACGTCTTCTCTCAAGTTTCTTTTCGTTATTTTCCTTCTACACTCCCTATTATATTATTATTATTTTATTAAAAAACAAAAACTATATCCTCAATATACTAGTATTATTTAATGGGAAAGGTTCGAACTAAACTTACACTCACCTCTATCAAATGGATACGAACATATAGTTTATGTGTACAACGAACTACTACCTCACGAAACGATGATTCATCAATTTTCTCCTACCACCTTTCTTGGTGGCCATTATGATGAAAATGTATTTATATATGATAAATATAATATTAATAATGTCTAAATGATTCTTTATATTAAATTTTTAGTATACCTTTATGTTTTCCATAATGTGTAAATACAAAAATTTCATTTAAGGAAGTGTGGACTACCACCCCCTAAATGTTATATGACTCGTTCAGGCCAAACATTGAATGTATAAAGGATGTAATTAATGATATTATGTAATATATATAACATATATAATATAGTAGAATTATAATATGCATACGTATCATTTAGTTATTAGTCTCAAAATATATAAAGGAATTGAATGTAGCATGAATACGTGTAACACCCAGAAATTTTATGAGAAGTATTATTTTTAATTTATTTGATGTATTGTGTTGTATGATACCCCAAGATTATCTTTAGTTATACGCAAAACCGTATTAGGTTGCAATATATGCAACACTAATATTGGATCATGTTACACACAATTTCAAGTTTGTTTGATAGTAGTTATTCTACACAACATTGAGTATATATATATATATTCAATGTATTAACGAAATATGGTAGGATTTTGTTATAAGAAACAAAAAAGTAGTCGTTCACTACACACAACCCTGAATTGGCTTTCATTACACGCAATCGCGACCTTCCTCGATAACGTGTGTTGTACGCAATATCGGGTTTTACAAAACAACGATATATTATTATAATATTATTATGAACTAGCCCTTATGAATTTTATTAACTGCATTTTTAATTTTATAACATTATTATTCATCTTAAACATTTTCTAGAACATGTTATAAGAAAAAAAATAAATTTTCGCGTAAAATAAGTATTTTTTAAAAAATGCTGTTTTGCCGCCTTTTGATGGAGAACCCACTTTAAATATACTTTTTGACATGTTTATAAGTTCAATTTGACAAAATAAAATTCTTCTTTGAAATCAGGATATAAAAATTTACTTTGGATAAAATTTTCATATTATTCAGATAACTTTCATATTTTAATGAATAGTAAAAACACGCTATATTTTAATTAAAAACAACTTTTTTCATCGTAATAATTTATTTGGTTAAATTATAATATTTAATGTTTTTAAAGTATAAATAGAATATATTTTTACCATTTAATATTATGTATGTCATTAACATTGATTTTTCATTGAATTCGTAGGCTAAATCAATTCAATCTTTTACAATGATTTAAACAAAAACCCGTTTTCTTTCGACAACGGGATTAATTTTAATTTAATTTCTGCAACTTATATCTATTGAATTTGGAAAAATGGATTCCATATTTTTAATAAGTGGGTCCAAAATATATTAATATACTACTTTTTATTTTTTGGCATTATGGATAGTAACTACGGTAAATTTTTTTTACCGTAGTTAAAGGTAAATCGTGTAATTAAGGGAAAATATAAGATTATAAAATTACCCAAACACCTTCCAAAATCCATTTGGATGACTAAAAGTCGACCCATATCACCTAAGGGTCAGATTAGATTCATTTAAGTACCTTTTTTCTATGAAGATAATTTAATTATTATTAAAACCATAGAAAGTGACAACATGTCACTTTCTTAAATCTTAAAAGTTTATTAATTTTAATTTAGTGATAAACATAAAGAAACTGCAAACATAAATAGTCTCCAGAGAGATAATAAAATTATATAAATAATATGAATTTATTTATAATTTTTAGGGATTAAATAATTAGCATTAATTATGACACAATAGTGATGTTGAAATTATTTTATATAATGAAATATAAAATAAATGATGTTAAAAATACTAAAATAAATATTATATGAAATCATTAATGTGCTAAAATAATTTTCTAGATACTTATGAAATTTTATGAATCTATTAAATATTTTAGTCGAACATATATTCTATATATATTTTATTTAAATTCAAATAAATGAATAGTGTCAAAAATGACACTATTGTTATTTTATAAAAATATCATATTATAAAATTGTTTAAAAATCGCAAAAATCTTTAAAAATTCTAAATTAAAATTTATATGGTCTAAGATAGAATAAAGTGTCAAATTATGGAAAATTAAAAACACATATGTAATTATTTATAATAATTTAAAATTTAGAATATTATTACCAAAAATAAACTTAAATTGATAAATAAGGATAAATCAAGTTGATAATGTTTAATATAAATTCCTAACATGTCTAAATTTTATTGGTTGATTATATTACAACTCTATCTCATCTAATCGTCAGATATGAGTCATTTTGGTTTTTTTAAGTGGGGTTGGGATTTAATAGAAACTAATATTTTTTATATTTTCAAAGGTGCCCCTCTCCTCCCTTATAAAAGGGAACCTTCTACCTCTCCTCCTCACACCAATTTGAGCCTTCAATCTCGTCCAAACCCTTCCAATTTCACTTCCCCACTTCCTTAGAAACCTACTAGAGGTACTGGTCTTCTCAAAAGACCAACTCTAGTGCCCTAAGAGAAAGTTTAAAGGAGGCACTTCGAGAAAGAGGTAATACCTTCTACTGTTTTCGTCAAGTTCCATTCTTCTTAAACATCTTCTTATTTAGTTGTATCATTATGAAGTAATAACATCAGTATCAGTCATATACTGATATGTTATTATAAGTATGGAACAACCCTATTTCATCATCTATCCATCCTATGGAAAACAAAATCACCGCGCGTGCGTACGTACGGAATACCGTCTCCACGCCGTGGTGTAATCTATTTTTCCACCAACACCTTACATGGATGGGTATAATGGTGTAAAGAATAACTATATATGGTTATTATAACATCATACTGACTCTGATATATTATACCATCCACACCAATTCTATTCAATAAATATGGGAACGATATCATCGCTCATGCGTACGGACGGACTACCATATCCACGACGCGATGAGATTCATTATCCATGATAACCATACATGAATGATCATAAAGTTTATATAATTAATAATAATGAAATATATGAAATAATAATGCTACTGGATTTATGTATATATATATGTCTGTTAGATATTTAGTTTCATTCAATTCAATAAGGAAACAAAAACATCGTTCATGCGTACGTACGGCCTACCGTCTCCATGAACGGTGTATTTCATTCCTTTTATCAATCTATAATATAAATGTATATGATAAATATATATTATATACAAATCATGTATTACATTCTGGAATTATGTAAATCAGGATATAAGTAATAATATCAAGAACGAAAAGTCGAAACACATATGATAAATGAAATGATTTATCCAAAACGCTTCTTTAACATGGAATTTACAAAAGAACGGGTAATATAAAGTCATAAGTGACACATATATGATATCATAATAATGAATATGATTATGTAATAAGTCAATGACATTATTTAAATTATTATACAGGAGGTTTGGATCCATATGAAGCATATCAGACCTAAGGTAAGGGATAACTTTTCCAATATTGTTTTTTTCCGAGATTGTTTATTCGTCAGTATTCACTAGGGTTATTGTTATCATCCATGTCCATGTTTTCTAAAAACAATTCATGTATGTTTAAAGTCATTTTCATCCATTTTTACTTTTACTACATGGTATGTAAGTAATCTTTTGTCATACGAGATACTTTTTTGACTTTCCAGCAAAAGTACGAGAAGAATGTTTTTTAACTTATACGGCATGAATGAATTTTTACGATTTCATAACACCTTATTTTCATGAAACTTACTCTACATGATTTAATGATTATTTTCATCAAAATAATTTTCTTAAAAAATTTTATGTCATTTTGAGAAAAGAAAAATATTTTAAAGAATAAAGGATATTTTCCTCAAGAATTCATTTCAAGTGTTTTATCAAAACCATTTTCCATCTATGATGACATTAATTTATATTTGTATGTTTCAAGTATAATACCTCTATGATTTACATGGTTTAAATTTTCTTATGATGAAATGATATCCGTCTGTTTTATATGGATTATTTTATGATGGGAAGAGGTTTTTGAAACAAATTTTATTCTTTGGGTTATGATGAATGATTTGTGTTTATGTTGTGGAACAAGTAAGAATGATTTCATTATGAGATGGGTGGGACCTATATCTCCCTCCAATGCATTGGGTAATGATTTAAATCTCATGATATAGAAATGGCTGGAAAGGTAAGTTAATCCGGTTTAGTGTTACAGGACTGAAACGAGAGGTGAAATCGATTAAGAAAGGGACTTTGTACACTAAGATGGTCTTGGCAGCAATGCCTTGGCTACTGTGGAAATCATAACATGTGCTGAATGTTTGCCACAATTAAATGTTTTATTCCAATTATATTTTATCATGGTTGATGTTCCATTATGATGTATTCCTTACGTACTTCCACGATTTATGTCTTTTCTCAATATTTTGATGTTTAAATTTCATGTTCATGTGTTAGCTTCCAAATGTTTATGGATTGTTTTATGTTCTCTATGTTTTCCCTTACTGAGAATTTGATCTCACCCTTTTTATATTATATTTTCTCCAGGAAATAAATAATGGTTTTAGGTAAGGAAACAAAAAGGGGAAGATCATTATGGGAGTTGTTGAAGATATTTGAACATGATTAGATGTTTATATTCCGAGTTTCCAAAGACACTAAACTATTAAGGTCCTTGTGTGTATGTTTTTGTTATGTATTAAGTATTTCGAAAAAGTAATGTAATGTTCATGTATGTCATACTTCGGGTCTCTACAGTTTGTATCAGAGGAAAGGTTTAATCAACCTTTGGAAAGTAGGATACGAAAATGTTAGTGAGATCCCTTGAGATATTTCTACGGTATGTCTAGGGATGTACCTAAAGTTAAGTATAAGTATAGGTTATAGTCCTACAATTATGGTAAAGATCTTATAATTTAACATAATATGTTATATATTGATGGTAATCCCCCTTGATTATGATTTTGTCCTCTCAAACTATTCTTTTTTGGTTTTAGAAAATGGCTGGAAACAGGAAGATTCACGATAATGGAGGATATGACGGACAATGGATTGATATTCTTCATGAGAAACCAAATAAAACAGGATTTGGAAGTCCAAACATCGTTATTATGCATAATCAACAATATCATAATATGATTAATAATCTCAACTTTGCTAAGTATCCCGACTCAGATAATAAGAGAATGATGGAGTTTCATGATGATCATAGAGGAAAGAAAGTTCAATTTCCCTCAGGTTAATCAAGTGGGAAGAGGATCGGGGAGATTGTTTCAAAAGAACTGGACGATTCTTTGGGAATGGAAAAGAAGGACACAAAGCCATTAAAGTGAAAAGGAAAAGGTTCAGTTAACACCATGAACAAGGATAATTGTATTGCTATGACTTCAACAATGATTAGATGTTTTAAATGTGGACTGTATAGGAATTATGCAAACCAATTCCCTAAGGGAAAATATCATGAAGAGAATCAGCATGGTCATATGAGTAGTATTTATGTGGATGATGATGAGGAGACTACAAATGATATATGAGGTGAAAGAAGTGTTGAAGCTTTGTCAATGTTTTAAGAAGGCAATGGAATTATTTATGTTATGTTGTATAGTTAATTGTACTATGGAATAAATAATCATCTACGAATTTTTACACTATTGTTTTTCCTAAAGTATTTGAATGTATATGTTGAATGGTATTGGTATCCATGAAATTTTATTCAGATATTTTTGGAAATAAGATGATATGTTCATAATGAAGGGATAATGAGAAAATAATATATTTTATAGTATTCATGAGCTCATGGCTGATAAAAGGACAAAGTGATATCATGATTTGAGTATATAGTTTTTATTAGGGATTTTTATATGTGGAAAGAGTTAACTTTTGACAGAATTCTTGTTTTTTCTAAGGTTCTATAATAATTCATGTTTCAAAAGAATACATGATTAAGGTATTCAAATGTTTTTAATGTGACCAAAAAGATATATCTTATGATATGTGTGGGACAAATGAAGGAATTCACATGCTCGGTATATGAAATTTCTAATAATCAGACAGAAGTATTTTTGATAAGCCTAATGGTTGGAATGGACATCATATAGTATTGGTTAAGGATATTACTTTTTATTTCTGAAATGTTAGATAGTATATTTTTAGAAAAAGGATAACCTGCAGGATGGATGACAACCCGTCGCGTCGGACAAGGCTGTGGGAATCAAAGCCACAACCGATGTGCGATATGCCTTTATCACCTACCACTGGCCTACAGGATGTCCCTGGTTAGTATAAATTAGTTTTACTTTTTTATGTGGTATGAGATATGAAGTATAAGTCCATTTTCGGGACAATATTAGATTAATAAACTTATGTATATTTATTAACTTCTTCTAACCTTTTTTTTGAGACAGAAGGAATGAACCGTCATTCTATCACATGATCTGCTAACACTTCACGAATAACAAATTCAACTACATATCTTTAATAGATGAAGTGTGAATTGATCAAGGCACGAACAACAGTGAGATTGATCCAAAATCATGTAAATATTTCTTTTAATTCATCATCTTTAGGGAAATGATCTTCAAAAACCAAACTGTTGTCCCAGTGACCTCATATCTAATGAATTATATGGTACCTTAGATCATCACAAATTTATGGCTTTGTTATTGTTGGATTTTTCATAGCCTTGTTCTCTACAACTCTCTATCAGAACTTGATGTTTACATTTCTCTTCCATATCCATATTTTCACCTATGTTCTCCCATGAAGAAACCCAGTGATGAGTTAATTTGGGTAACCGTTATGTTTCATACATCACTTTTTAAAATTAAGATTTAGTATGTGGGTTGCTATTAAAGAAACTTTCAAGTAGTCAACCATTTATAACCCCGACAAATTTCGAGGGAGAAATTCATTTAAAGGGTGGTAGAATGTAACACCCTGAGATTTTATGAGAAGTATTATTTTTAATTTATTTGATGTATTGTGTTGTATGATACCCCAAGACTATCTTGCATTATACGCAACACCGTATTAGCTTGCAGTATATGCAACACTAATCTTGGATCGTGTTACACACAATTTAATGTTTGTTTGATAGTAGTTATTATACACAACATTGATTATATATATATATATATATTCAATTTATTAATGAAATATGGTTGGATTTTTTTATACGAAACATCAAAGGAGTCGGGCATGACATGCAACCCTGACTTGGCTTACATTACACGTAATCACGACCTTCCTCGATAGCGTGTGTTGTACGCAATACCGTGTTTTACTAGACAATGATATATTATTATAATATTATTATGAACTAGCCGTTATGAATAGTATTAACTAAATTTTTATTTTATAACCTTATTATTCATCTTACACATTTTCTAGAACATGTTATAAGAACAAAATAATTTTTTCGGGTAAAATAAGTATTTTACAAAAAATGCAGTTTTGCCGCCTTTTAATGGAGCACCCACATTAAATCTAGTTTTTGATATGTTTATAAGTTCAATTTGACAAAATATAATTCTTCTTTGGAATCAGGATATAAAAATTTACTTTGGATAAATTCTTCATATTATTCTGATAACTTTCATATTTTAATGAATAGTAAACACGCGATATATTTTAATTAAAAAAAAAATTTTTCATCGTAATAATTTATTTAGATAAATTATAATATTTAATGGTTTTAATGTATAAATAGAATATATTCTTACCATTTAATATTATTTATATCATTAACATTGATTTTACATTGAATTCGTAGGCTAAATCTATTCAATCTTTTGCAATGTTTTAAACAAAAACCCGTTTTCTATCGACAACGAGATTAATTTTAATTTAATTTCTAAAACTTATGTGTATTGAAATTGAAAAAATGGATTCCATATTTGTAATCAGTTGGTCCAAATTATATTAATAGACTACTTTTTATTTTTGTTCATTATGAATAGTAACTACGGTAAATTTTATTTACCATAGTTAAAGTTAAATCAGATAATTAAGGGTAAATATAAGATTATAAAATTACCCTAACACATGCCGAAATCCTATTGGATGAATCAAAATAGACCCATATCACCTAAGATTCAGATTATATTCATTTAATGGACTTTTGTCCATGAAAATAATTTAATTATTATTAAAACCAAAGAAAGTGACAACTTGTCACTTTCTTAAATCTTATAGGTATAATAATTTTAATTTATTGATAAACTTAATGAAAATTTGAACATGAATATTTTACCGAAATATAATACAATTATATACATCATATGAATTTATTTATAATTTTTAGGGTTTAAATAGTTATCATTATTTATGACACAATGGTAATGTTGAAATTATTTTATTGATTGAAATATCAAATAAATGATCATAAAAATATTAAAATAAATATTATCTGAACTATTTAATGTTCCCCAATAATTTTATAGATACATATGAAATATTATGAATCTATTAAAGATTTTAGTTAGAACATATCTTCTATATATATTTTATTTAAATTCAAATAAACGAATAGTGTCAAAATTGACACTATTGTTATTTTTTTTAAAAACATATTATAAAATTGATTAAAATTCACAAAAATATTTAAAAATTATAAATTAAAATTTATATGGTCGATAATGTCATAAATTGTCAAATTATGTAAATTCACAACACATATGTAATTTTTTATAATAATTTAAAATTTATAATATTATTACCACAAATAAAATTTAATTGATAAGTAAGGATAAATCAAGTTGATAATGTTTAAAATAAATTCCTAACATGTTTAAATTTTATTGAATGATGAGATTACAACCCTATCACATCCAATATTCCTATATGATTCATTTCGAAAGTTTTTATGTGGGGATGGGATTTAATATAAACTAATATATTTTAAATTTCCAAAGGTGACCCTCTCCTCCGTGATAAAAGGGAACCTCATACCTATCATCCTCACACCAATTTGAGACTTCAATATCGGCCAACCCCAACCCATTTCATTTCCCCACTTCCTAAGAAACCTACTAGAGGTACTGGTGTACTCAAAAGACCAACTCTAGTACCATAAGAGAATGTTTAAAGGAGGCACTTCGAAAAAGAGGTAATACCTTCTACTGTTTTCTTCATGTTCCATTATTATTTTACTCTCTCTTCATTAGCTGTTTCATTAAGAAGTAATAAAATCAGTATCCCTCATATACTGGTATGTTATTATAAATATCAAACAACCCTATTTCACCTTCGATCCATCCTACGGAAAACAAAATCACTGCGCGTGCGTACGTACGAAATACCATCTCCACGTCGTGGTGTAATCTGTTTTTCTACCAACACCTTACATAGATGGGTATAATGGTGTAAAGAATAACTATATATGGTTATTATAACATCATACTGATTCTGATATATTATACCATCCACTCCAATTCTATTCAATAATTATGGTAACGATATCATCCCTCGTGCGTACGTACGGACTACCGTCTCCAAAACGCGATGAGATTCATTTTTCCAAGTTAACCATACATGAATGATCATAAAGTTTATATAATGAATAATAATTAAATATATGAAATAATAATTCTACTGTATTTATTTATATATATATATATGTATGTCATCTATTTATTTTCATTCAATTCAATAAGGAAACGAAAACAGCGTTCACGCGTACGTACGGCCTACCGTCTGCATGAACGGTGTGTTTCATTCCTTTTATTGATCTATAATATATATGTATATGATGAATATATATTATATATAAATCAATTTTTACATTCTGGAATTATGTAAATCAGGATATAAGTAATAATATCAAGAACGACAAGTCGAAACACTTATGATAAATGAAATGATTTTACCCAAAACGCAGATTTAACATGGAATTTACAAAAGAACGGGTAATATAAATCCATAAGTGAAACATATATTATAACATAACAATGAATATGATTATGTAATAAGTCAATAACATTATTTAAATCACTATAAAAGAGGTTCGGATACATACGAAGCATATCAGACCTAAGGTAAGGGATAACTTTTCGAATATCGTTTTTATCCGAGATTTTTTATTTGTAAGTATTCACTAGGGTTATTGTCATCATCAATGTACATGTTTTATAGAAATTTTTTCATGTATGTTTAAATTCCTTTTCATCCATTTTTACTTTTACTACATGGTATGTAAGGAATCTTTGGTCGTATGAGATACTTTTTTGACTTTCTGGCAAAAGTACGAGAAGAATTTTTTTTAACATATACGGCATGAACGGATTTTTACGGTTTCATAATGCCTTATTTTCGTGAAACTTACTCTACAATATTTAATGATTATTTTCAACAAAATACTTTTCTTTTAAAATTGTATGTCATTTTGAGAAATGAAAATGACTTTAAAGAAGAAAGGATATTTTCCTCAAGAATTCATTTCAAGTGTTTTATCAAAACAATTTTCCATATAAGATGACATTATTTCATATGTGTATGTTTAATGTATAATGACTCTATGATTTACATGGTTTCAATTTTATTATGATGAAATGATATCCATTTGTTTTATATGGATTATGTTATGATGGGAAGATGTTTATGAAACCAATTTTATTCTCTGGGTTATGATGAATGTGTCACGACCCGCCTTCACCAAAAAGAGGGAAGGGTCTGCAGATTTCCAAGACCTTCCTTCTTTAAGTTGAAGGAGAGATAATGACCCCTGAAACCCACCTTCTATAGGCCCCGATGTGGTGAATAGCACCAAGAGTATGGATATTACACACAAGTGGAAGGCATTACCCTTTATGTTTTATAGGATTAGGAGATAAGATGATGAAACCCAACAACACCAAAACTAAAATAAATGTAAATCCAAAAGTAAACCATTCCCACATGCATGTTCCAAAAGTAAAAGAAACAAGGTACAAAATTGACTACAAGGGTAAGTACCAAGGAAAAGAAAACTGCAACTGCAACTTCCCCAAAGGTCTGAGCTAGTATGGTCCTGCGCGATCCCTGAAGTCCTCCTAAAAACCTGAAAGAATTTTTATATATACGTAGGGTGAGCATACAAGTACACTCAGTAGGGAAAACCAAAGACGCTCATGCACAAGTGGGGGAACATACTAAAGTTCCGTGAGAAGCAGAAAACCAACAATGAAAAAGAGTTCACCCATCCCACTCACCAGCTACACTCACCAAATAACGCAAGTCAAGTAATATATATAATAAGGGAACATCGATGTTTGGGTACCCCGCGGCACTATCCCACTGGTTATTGAGACATCCTATGCATCGAACCAATCCCGCCATTCTCACCGCAGTCCCACTGCCACACCCACCCGCACACACCTGGGCCACAACCGCATGCAGTCCCACTGTCGAATTCTTCCGGCAAACACATGGGACACAACTGTCACACGTAACTACGCCTGCAAACAACTAGGCAAGAACAACCACCACCACACCCGATGACACCTGGGCTAGAAGATCCACTGCCACACCCGATGACACCTGGGCCTCATCCTGAAAACACTTGGGAAACCACCTGCCCACACACACCTGGGCCAACCACCACACTACCATGCCCGAATATTTTGGGCTCATAATAGACCTCAGGCCATCACAACTTGCCCGAAGGTACTTGGGATATCCGGGAAAGGGAGAAGAAAAGGGGCTAATAACCAGCCACTATGAATAGTGTTGGAAAAAACACCCTCCCCCATGAAATGGGGGTGTTCGGTACTAAGTTCTCAACATGGGTGGGGCGCGAATAAGAAACACAAAAATAAAAGTATATACATAGGTAAAAATCACTCACCAAAAGTTTGGTTTTTCTTCAGACATCCTACAGATCACAACATCACTCATGTCTGAGTCACGATACTCGCCAACAAAACTCATTTGTCCAATTCTTGTTTTCATGTTCTGTAATAATGTTTAAATAAGTTCACGAACCTACATGGGAAACTAACACCATAATAATAACGAAGGAATGAATCCATCCAAACGTCAATTTAAACATTCACACCCAGTTCTCTTGTATTGTTAAAACAATAAGGGGATAAGTGAGATCCCTCGATGTAGTAGAACCAAATAAACCCTCGAGACACTACCCAGTGTCTTCCAAAATGGTTTATCATCAATAGAGGATCCCACCTCAATTCGTGATATAAACAAGGTAACCAACCGGTCATAAAACTCACAACCACTGAATCCATATCAACAGGGGATCCCATCCCCTCCCACATCTCCACCAATCAGCCCATAAAAGAAAACAAACAAACCACTACCACCAACACAAATTAGGGCCATGCCTGTATTTTTAGATTTATAAGATTTAACACACTCCATTATTTCAATTTCTGTGTGCTTTAACTAGAGGTTATCACAGAAGGGTTGATCCTAGTGATTTCAATTTATTTAGCTGTGTGTACATGGTTAAACAATTTAATTTTTACATCAGGAGTTCACAACCACAAAGAAACCATTTAAAACATCACCAGGGGTTCATTAGTGCACAGGTAAATACCACCAACGGACATGATTTTCAGTAGGATTATGCCCGCACAACTCATAATGATGATCATAACATAAAACATCATCAATGATCACAGCCCCCCCACTTTCTTTCTTCGTATAATACGTTCATTATCATTATTTAGGTATGGTTTATCCAATTATATAGAATCAAAAACACGCCCACCCCACATGATACACAAAAGGAAGAGGTGATAGAGAAATTACCTACTTGTGGGATCAATGATCTATGCTGAGGCCGGGGGAGGAACTTCACAGATAGCGATGCAGATCGCCTGAAAAAAAATCAACTCATCTATCAATGCTTAGTCCGGGTGCAGAACTTTATGCATAGAGATGCGGCTCACTGGAATGAATGGTACACTAGCGCAACGTGAACGAGAAAAGAACCTTACGGGGAACACTTTTGTTTATAAGGTCAGGGATAGTTGAGATTAGAACGCAAAACTGCGTAAGGAGCGGGGGTCATGGGTTGGCCACATGGCCCCACAAGTTATTAAAGGGGGCGTGTGGTTTAAACCGACACACACACCAGTTTAATTTATTAGATATTTAATTAAAACACTCATGGGAGTTACCGGGCTTTAAATCAATCTTATAGAGGGTCAAAGAAGGGTTTAAAACTCAATTTGCACAGATCACTGGAAAAACCCGGACAAAGCCGGGTGACATCGATCAGTCCAACTGATCGGTCTCCCCAATCGGCCACGCCAGTCGGTCTCACCGATCGGTCACCCCGATCGGTGGCGCAGGTCGGTCTCATCGATCGGTCGCGCCGAGACGCTACCCCTTTAGGATCCAGATTTTTCGAAAAGGAAAGGACCAAGAGAGTCTGGATCATCACATAAAATACCTCTCAATCTATTCCCGCCCTTGAGAATTTAAACAACCCAGAAGGAAAGAGATGGTCCAAACAACCACCTCAAAAGATACCTCTCAAGAGTGAACCTCATTGTTAACTAAGAACACTATCCTGTCATTAAGCAATAAACATATCATGTCAAACTGCCCAGGCATGTGGGGGTTGGGGAGTCTCCTTCCCCATGTCAATATTTTATCCGCTTTAGGCGGCACTGACTCACCCACGCAAGTTTAATCGCATCCACCTTAATGTGTCTCGATTAGGGTTAGGGTTATCTCCTCCCTCATAGCCAAGACTTTTCACACACATTCATATGAAAAAAATAAATCTAGCATTTCATATCCAACAAGGTAAAATGTTCTACCACAATAGCTATAACAAAAAGAACAAAACTCAAAAAAACTCTGGGTATTAGGCATGCATCTGTGCTTCCCTCTTCCACGTACTCTCCTCAAGCCTACCATGTCTCCACAACACACGAACCAAGGGAATGGTTCGCCCACAAAGCACATTTTCCTTGCGATCCGCAATCATCACTAGTCTCTCCACAAAAGTCACATCATCCTCGATGTCCATCTCTTCCTAGCTGAGGACGTCTGAATCTTCGTGTAGATACCGACGGAGCTGGGACACGTGGAAGACATCATGTATCCTCACTAGCAGTGGTGGTAATGCTAGATGATAGGCCACTTCGCTGACCCTCTGTAACACTTCGAAGGGCCCGATGAACCTCAGAGAAAGCTTACTCCCCTTGCTGATCCTCCGTTGTCCGCGGCAAGGGGAGACCCTTAAGAACACGTGTTCTCCAACCTCAAACACCAAGGGCCTCCTCCTGGTATCAGCATATGTCTTCTGCCGGTCCTGGGCCGCCTTCATCCTTTCCAGTATGAGCTGAACCTTCTCTGTCATGCTCTGCACCACCTCCGGGCCAAGGATGTCTTCCTCTCCTACTTCGGCCCAACACAAAGGTGAACGACATGGCCTCCCATACAAGGCTTCAAACGAGGCCATACCGTTCGTAGTGTGATAGCTATTATTGTACGTGAAATCTACCAGGGGAAAGTGTCGCACCCATGATCCTGCTAAGTCTAGAACACATGCCAGCAGTATATCCTCCAAGGTCTGGATAGTGCGCTCTGTTTGTCCATCTATTTGGGGATGGAAAGTAGTGATAAGGCTTAACTATGTGCCAAAAGCATGCTGCAATCCTCTCCAGACTCGCGAGGTAAAAGTTTCATCCCTATCCGAGACTATTGATCTCAAAACTCATTGCAATCGCACCACCTCATCCACGTACCTTCATGCCAAAGCATCCACTGTAATTGACTCTTTGATTGCAATAAAGTGATCTGATTTCATCAACCGGTCCACTACCACCCAGATGGCGTCATATCCTCCTTGGACCCTGGGTAGTCCCGTGATGAAATCCATCAAGATGTCATCCCACTCCTACTCGGGGTCATCTAGAGACTGCAGTAGGCCGCCTGGAACTCGATGTTCAGTCTTCACTTGCTGACACACTATGCACTTGGCCACAAAGTCTGCCACCGCTTGCTTAACTCCGGGCCACCAAAATTGCCTCTTCAGTCCCTGATACATCTTGGAACCTCCTGTGTGTACCGCTAGGGGTGAGTTGTGGAACTCACTGAGGACCTTTCTATGCATCACTCCTGGAACAAAAAACCATCCCTGGAAAAGCATCCAGTTCTGACCATCCTCTGTCCATCCTTCCAGAACATTGCCCTGGTCAACTCGGTCACGCATCACTTCACACTCTGGGTCTCCCCACTGAGACTCCTCCAATTTCTACAACAGAGAAGACTGCACTGAAATCTGATATAGGAATCCTCTACAACCATCAATCCTCGCATCCAGGTGTAAGGTAGACAACACCTCCATCGCCTTCCAGGAATCCACCGACTCTCGGACCGCATCCTTCTGTGTCCTATTGCTCAAGGAATCGGCCACTACATTTCCCTTTCCCTCAGTATAAGAGATCTTGAAGTCGTAATCCGGAAGTAACTCCACCCATATCTGACGTTTCAAGTTTAAGTCCCGCTGTGAGATGATATACCTCAAGATTTTGTGATCCGTGAAGACCACAAAGCATTCCCCGATGAGGTAGTGCCACCATAACTTTAGCGCAAAACTGACTGTTGCAAGCTCCAGGTCATGGGTGGCGTAATTACGCTCATGGTGGCATAGCTGCCTGGACCCATAAGAGATCACCCCTTGATGCTGCATCAACACACATCCTAGGCCTTGTCCTGAAGCATCGCAGAACACCTCATACGCCGCCCCTTCTTCCGGTAATCTCAACACCGGGGTACTAACCAACTTCTCCTTCAGATAGCTGAAGGCTGACTCACACTGCTCAATCCACACGAAAACCTGGTATTTCATGGTCAGGGTTGTCAAAGGGGCTACAACTTGGGATATGTTGGGTACGAACCTACGATAGTAACCCGCCTGCCCGAGGAAACTACGGACCTCTGCCGCATTCTTGGGTGATGCCCAAGAATCATCTGCCTTAACCTTTGATGGGTCCACCACTACCCCCTGCTCAGACACCACGTGACTGATGAAGTGCAAATCTTGTGTCTAGAACTTGCATTTCGACAACTTCCCATAGAGATGATGATGTCAGAGGACCTCCAGAACCGTCCTCAGGTGCTCTTCATTTTCATCCTCTGATCTTGAGTATACCAGGATGTCGTCGATGAACACAACTACAAACCGATCTAGGTACTCTTGGATGATGGAGTTCATTAGCCCCATGAACATAGCCGGGGTCTTTGTAACACAGAAGGGCATGACTACGGACTTGAAGTGTCTATATCTGCACCTGAACACCATCTTTTTGGATGTCGCCCTCCTTTACTCTCAGCTGGTGGTACCCAGACTGCAGGTCAATCTTCAAGAACCATCCTACCCCTTTCAGCTAGTCGAAAAGATTGTCTATCCTCGGAAGAGGGTAGATATTCTTGGTCGTCACCTGATTCACCCTCCTATAGTCTATGCACAACCTGATACCACCATCTTCCTTCTTTGCGAACAAGACTGGAGCACCCCACGGTGATGCACTCGATCGAACATAACCCCTATTCATTAGATCATCAATCTGGATTCGAAACTCCCATAGCTCTGAAGGTGCCATCCGATAAGGAGCCATCGAGATCGGATGAGCGTCGGGCTGCAGGTCTATCCCGAACTCGATATCCCGTCGAGGGGCTAGAGTCATTACCTCATCTGGAAAGACGTCCAAAAATTCATGGACAACCTATAGAACCTCCATCATCTCAGCATATACTGACTCTACTGAATGCTCAGCTAACAAGGAGAGGAGGGGTTCCTCTCACCTGCTGCCCTTCTGGCCGCTCCGCTCGCCGATGAAGGTAACACGCTGGCCACCCAATTCTAATAACATGACCCTTCCTCGGAAACAGTCGATGATGGCAGACACATGGAATAGCCGGTCGATGCCTAGGATGACATCGTACGGCTGTATTTGTAGCAGAAGAAGATCCCTAACAGACTGATGTGGCCCTATCATCAGTCAACATCCTAGACAAACAATCAACAAGTCGGTCTGACCTCCGACTGGTGTCCTCAACAATAGGGGCACTGGAAGTCTCTCGGCATCTATACCCAAGGGATGGGCTAGAGTGGGTGCAATAATGTAGTGTGAAGTTCCGGCATCGAACATGGCATAAGCAAGAGTGCTAAAAAAACTGATCGTACCTCAAAAATCTTTCGGCCCTCCTTGAACTGTTGCCTTCGTAGTGTGTAGCGGTCCACGTCGGGCTCCTCTGCCCCTCATCTGTAGGTCACCTCCTTGACCATGCCCTAGTCGAGGTCCCTAAGGAGCGCCCTGAGGTCGGCCACCTCCTCTTACGTCTATCCTCAGAGGAGCGTGATCTCGCTATCCATGTTGCTGCTGTTGGAAAGGCCTGTCTGGAAGCTGCTGATAGGAAGGGTGCTGGGGATGTCCGCCACACCCATATTGTTCCTGGTTCGGGCACTGACTTCGGAGATGTCCAGTTCTCCCACAGACGAAGCACCGCGGCCCTGGGACCGAAGAAAAGTGTTGAGGACCTGGGGATCAAAACTAAAACAGTTGTGACCTGCTCCCTGCTGGTCAGAACCTGGAGGGTCTTGACGCTGTAAGCCTGGTGTTGATGGCCTTTCCCTTCAATGGTCCCAGCTGGATCCCCTCTCACGACACACCTCATAGAGTGTGCATCCTCTCCACCACCTCGACCTTCTTCTAAACCTCCACGTACGTTAGCAGGGTAAAGTAGGTAACAACATACTGGAGGGAGGGTCGGAGTGCTTCCTCTAAACATCTTGCTCGAGACTCTTGTCGAGAAAGAGGTCCGGAGCAAAACGTAAGAGGTACTTGAACTTGATTCCTCGCTCCCTTACTGACATACTCTCCGGCTGGAGGGAGAGTAGCTCATGTCTTTTTTCCGCCTTCATTGTCGAGGAGAGGAATTATGCCCGGAACTCCCTGTCGAAATCAACCCATGCCACATCAGCCTCTCTCCTCTACCCCAGGTAAAGCGTCCACCACTGACGTGCTGCTCCCTGCATCTGGCTGAAGGCTAGAGGAACCCAGTACTCGGTCGGGGCCCAAATCAGGTTGAATGTTATCACTAGATCCTCCATCCAGCCTTCCGTATTCATGTCAGAGGTGCTGACCTCATACTTCTCGAGGGTCTGTCGCTAGAAGGCCCAAAGAGTCTTCTTCCACTGGTCGTCCTCCTCCTCTCAATCAGCTCTCTGCTGATCGGTCAATGTAGTCTATGGGGCTTCGATCGCCTGTACCACAGGTGGTCGCCATACAGGTTCAATAGTTGCAAGGTAAACAAGGAATGCCTAAGCCCAAGTAGTGCATAATATTGTTCATAAAACATATTAAAATTTTAATTTATTCTTAATTCCCAAGACATCCCAGAAACACAAGAACATAAGTCATTATGATGCATGTACCTTTCCTAGGGACTCTACCCCACAATCAGTGTGGCCTCACTTGGTCGTTCGGTAGGTCCAGAGTCCTTGCATCAGATCACAGGGGGCCCTAAAATCCCATGTCCTAGCTAGTCTTCCCTGGCCTAATTCATGCACCGAGGTCACCCAACAGTGTTGCCTTACCATACCATGCAATCCTCACTATGCATAACTCCAGACGCCATCCTATCTCTCAACCATCACCTCTGATACCATTCTGTCATGACCCGCCTTCACCAAAAGGAGGGATGGGTCAGCAGATTTCCATGCCCTTCCTTCTTTAAGTTGTAGGAGAGAAAATAACCCCCCAAAACCAGCCTTCTATAGGTCCTGGTGTGGTGACTAGCACCAAGGTTATGGAAATTACACACAAGTGGAAGGCATTACCATTTTTTTATAGGACCAGGAGATAAGATGATGAAACCCAACAACACCAATACTAAAAGATAAGTAACACATAACGTAAACCATTCCCACATGCATATTCCAAAAGTAAAATCCATAAGGTACAAAAGTGACTACAAGGGTAAGTACCAAGGAAAGGAAAACATCAACTGCAACTGCCTAAAAGGTCCGAGCTAGTATGGTCCTGCACGATTCCCAAAGTCCTCTTGGAAACCTGAAAGCGGTTTTATATATACGTAGGGTGAGCATACAAGTACACTCAGTAGGGAAAACCAAATACTCTCGTGCACAAGTGGGGGAACGTACTAATGTTCCGTGAGAAGCAGACAAACAACACTAACAAGGAGTTCACCCATCCCACTCACCGGCTACACTCACCAAATAACGCAAGTCAAGTAATATATATAATAACAGCACATCGATGTTTGGGTACCCCACTCCAATTTCCCATTGTTTATTGAGACATCTTATGCATCGAACCAATCCCTCCATTCTCACCATAGTCCCACTGCCACTCCCGCCCGCACACACCTAGGTCACAACTGCACGCAGTCCCACTGCCGAATTCTGCCTGCAAACACCTGGGCCACAAATGTCACATGTAACCATGCCTAAAAACACCTAGTCTAGAACAACAACCACCATGACCGAAGACACCTAGGCTAGAAGATCCACTACCATGCCCAAGGACACCTGAGCCTCATTCCGAAGACACTTGGGAAACCACCTGCCTGCACACACCTGGGCCAACCACCACACTACCCTGCTTGAAGATTCTTGGGCTTATAATGGACCTCAAGCCATCATAGCCTACCCGAAGGTTCTTGGGCTATCCGGGGAAGGGAGAAGAAAAGGAGCTAATAACGAGCCACTAAGAATAGTGTTGGGAAAAATCCCTCCCCCATGAAAGGGGGTGTTCGGCACTAAGTGCTTAACATGGGTGGGTTGCGAATAAGAAACATAAAGCTACAAGTATATACATAGGTAACAAGCACTCACCCAAAGTTATGTTTTTCTTCAGACAACCTACAGATCACAACAGAAATCAAGTCCGAGTCACGACTCTCGCCAACAAAACTCGTTTGTCCCTTTCTTGTTTTCATGGTTAGTAATAATGTTTAAATAAGTTCATGAAACTACTTGGGAAACTAACACCATAAGCATAACCAAGGAAAGAATCCAGCCAAACATCAATTTAAACATTCAAACCCGGTTCTCTTGTAATGTTACAACAACAAGGGGATATGTGAGATCCCTCAAAGTAATAGAACCAAAGAAACCCTCAAGACACTACCCCGTGTCCCCCAAAATGGTTTCTCATCAATAGAGGATCCCACCCCAATTCGTGAAATAAACAAGGTAACCACCCGGTCTTGAAACTCACAACCACCGAATCCATATCAATAGGGGATCCCATCCCCTCCCACATCTCCAGTAATCGGCCCATAAGAGGAAACAACCAAACCACTACCACCAACACAAGGTAGGTCATTTCCGGTATTTTCAGATTTATAAGATTTATCACACTCCATGATTTCAATTTCCGTGTGCTTTAACCAGGGGTTATCACAGAAGGGTTGATCCTGGTGCTTTCAATTTATTTATTCCGGTGTAAGTGGTTAACCAATTTCCTTTTTATAGCAGGAGTTCACAACCACAAGCAAACCATTTAAAACATCACCATGGGTTCATTAGAGCACATAGAAAGACCACCAATGACCATGATTTTCAGTAGACGTACACCCGCACAACTCATAAAGATGATCGTAACATAAAACAGCATCAACAATCACATCCCCCCATTATTTCATAATATAATCCATTAATTATCGTTATTTAGGTCTGGTTTATCCAATTATACAGAATCAAAAACACACCCACACCACATGATACACAAAATGAAGAGCCGATGGAGAAATTCCCTACTGGATGTATCAACGATCTACGCTGAGGCCGGGGGAGGAACTTCACAGATAGAGATGCAGCTCCCCTTAATGAAAATCACCTCGTCTATCAATTCTTAGTCCGGTCACGGAACATTACGGATAGCGATGTGGCTCACCCGAACGAAGGTTACACTAGCGTAGTGTGAATGAGAAAAGAACCCTACAGGGATCCCTTTTGTTTATAAGGTAGGGGACGGTTGAGATTAGAACGTGAAACCGCGTATAGAGCGGGGGTCATGGGTTGGCCACGTGGCCCCACATATTATTAAAGGGGTCGTGTGGTTTTAAACGACGCACACACGAGGTTAATTTATTAGATATTTAATTAAAACATTTAGGGGCATTACTGGGCTTTTAAACAAGCTTAAAGGTGGTCAAATAAGGGTTTAAAACTCAATTTGCGCACGTCATTGGAAAAACCCCGACAAAGTCGGGTAACGCTGATCGGTCGCGCCAATCGGTCTCCCCGACCAGTCACGCCGATCGGTCGCACTGATCGGTCTCCCTGATCAGTCACGCCAATCAGTCGCGCCGATCGGTCTCCCCGATCGGTCTCCCCGATCGGTCTCACTAATCGGTCGTGCAGATCGGTCTCGCCGATCGGCCGTGCTGATCGGTCTCACCAATCAGTCTCCCCGATCGGTCGCACCGGTCGGTCTCACCGATCGATTGCACCGAGAGGCTACCCCTTTTGGATCCTGATTTTTGGAAAAGGAAAGGACCAAGAGAGTCTGGGTCATTGTTTCCCTCGGAATTCGGGGATGACCTCCTGGATGGGAGATTCAAACGTTCCGATCGGTTTCTAGCGAGTTTGTTCGTAGATCCGGAAACATCCAATGATTCCACATCCATTTGGACCTACATTCCAAAGGTAGGTTCTCATTATCTTGTGGACTGATGAGGCTTAGGAATTTTCATTGGTCCAGAGGATGGGAGGTCGGACTCATCCCACCTTTTGGAGGGGAATTATTGTCTATTCCGGGACTCTCTTTATAGATTTAAGTTATGTTCGTGAATCCTTCTTACATTACCAAGTACAAAATGAGCTTTTCCTTTAGTTTTGACAATCAATTATTAAATATGTATGAAATTTAGAGAATCTTTTATATGTATTAGAGGTTCTTCATCAATAGAAAATCATCTATATCTATTTAGATATTCTTGATCAATGGTATCCTTCAAAACATTTATATAAAAAGCCTCTTGGTCATTATGATGACCAGGCTGGTTTTAAAGCCACTCAGTGGGGCACTTGAAGTTTATTGTCATTCAGAAGGACAATGAATTATTTCAAAGTTGGGATCGAACCCATAGATGGGCTACCTACATATCGTTTGTTTTGAAAAAGGAATTAGAACCCACGTAGTTCGAAAAAGGGTATGATGATTATGATTGATGGCTCAAAGCAGGATGTCATAATTAATTTTACACTTTAAGCTCACGTGAGTCATTCTCGGTGTGAGAAACAAGAGGTATTGGTAAAAATTAGACAATTGTGGCATGAAAGATGCAATCATAATAAATGATTTGGGGCTTATGTATGTATGACTTCCGAGAGGATTTACTTTAGTGAGAAAATCCAGGAACAAGGTTTATAAAGGTATATGTGCTTCATGGAGATTTGAATACTCTAACTTGGGACTTATTCTTGAAGAGGAAACCCAAATTAGGAGAGGATTGATAACTGGGTTTTACTCCTGAGAAGGAATCCCAGATCAAACGTAAATTAGGACAGGTTAAAGAGAATTAAAGGGACTTGGGGCTTATTCCTTAAAAGGAAGCCCAAGATTATCACTGGGACTTATTTCTAAAAAAGAAGCCCAGGTTAAGGGATTAAGGTTTGGGGCTTACTCTTGGGGAGGATGCCCATATTTTAGATTGGGGCTTACTCTTGAGGAGGATGCCCATATTTGAGATCGGGGCTTATTCGTGAAAAGAATGCCCAAATTAAGGGACTTGGGGCTTACTCCTGAAAAGGATGCCCAAAATTATGACTGGGACTTATTCCGGAAAAGGAGACCCAGGTTTGGGGACTTGGTTTAGGGCTTACTCCTAAAAAGGATGCCAAAATTAGAGGACTTATGACTGGGGATTATTCCGGAAATGGAGACCCAGGTTAAGGATTCTCTCATCTTAAAGGATGAGGTTGAATGAATGAACTCTCTATATTTAGTGACATAAGGATATTTAAATCACTAGGTTTTGAGAGATATTTCACTGAATTCATTTTGGATAAAGAAGTCAAATCAATAAATCATGCCATAAATGGCTTTGAAGAGAGTCTTGAAGACTGAATCGCGAAAAGGAAAGGTGTAATGACTTAAGAGGGGTGAAATGGGTAAGAAAGGCACCCAAAAAGGAAAGGGCGCGCAAGTCTTGGAAGGCACGCAGGTACTGCGGCGGCGCGCAAGTATTGGTCGCGCTGGTATAACTGCGTGACATGTGATGTACTTGCGCGATGGTCAACCAGTATTTGAAATACTTGGGCGACTCTTCATTAAAGCCTTTAGAATCCTCTTGAGGTTCTTCCAAGAAAGGGACGCGCAAGTTCTATCGAAGGAATAAGGCGGCGCGCAAGTGGGACCACTTCCCTTAAGGGCTGGCCACTCAAGCGCGCAAGTGTTGATGAGTTTCAACACTTATGCCTTCCGCCCTCTCTTTAGATCTTCCATTCTAGGTAAGAAATTACCTTATAAGTGTTCCGAAAGCTTTGAGAAGAGACTTGGGTGTCAGGAGCTTCAATCCGAGTTTCTGGAAAAAGATCCTCTCGAATGGGGGTCCACAGGGTCTATTTATAGGCAGGAGAAGACCTCGGGCGGTTACCGGGTGGTTATCACTTAGGTCTCACAAGTCACTTGTGCGACCAAGGGCGTCACGCAAGTGGACTTGTACGACGGTGATATAACTTGCGCGGTGAAGTTTCTTTTGATCCTTTGTTCATTCCTTTGTCGATTTTTGATATTTTCTTCAAAGGTTGAATCACTTTGAGCTCGGATATTCCCCTTTTCCGATTTTTAGATTTTGTGACGAATGGAGCGTCAACAAAAGTCCCCCCTCAGAGTTGGATCCGGAGAGAAATGAGGATTTGACTCTGAGGAAATCGAATCCATCGAAAGGAAAAGGGGGCGCGCAAGTCTTCAGGGCACAGAGTGCGGCGCGCAAGTGCGCATCGAGCATGGATACGGCGCTCGGTCATGCAGGGTACGGCGCGCAGGGTCCCGGCCGCGTCTATAAATAGAGGGCCTCACTTCCGTACAAGCATCCGGATTTCCGGACATCATACCTTCGAGCTCTCGCCACCCAGGTCATCGTTGCCGCGCAGGTTGCTCTGTTTTCTAGTGTTTTCCTTGATGTCGTGCTACTGTAAAGGCATTTGTACTTGCGTGGTTTATACTTGTGCATCAAAAACTAGCGCGACACACGAATACTTGCGCGCCATTTTTTAGACATGCGCGCCTTTATGCCTTAGCAATTTTTCCCGAATTCTTTCCCAAATTTTATGAAAAATAAACCCATTTAAGAGTTTAATTTATTCAACTTCTGTGCAGATTCAATGGCTCCTAAGGGAATTAAAACATCTGATGAACTAGCTAGCAAGCGGATTGATGACATGATGAACATCATTGGCCACGATTACTATGATATCTGCGACAACACTCTCCCAGATTTGGCTAAGTACTTGAAAAATATCATCTTAATTTCCCATAGAGCATCTACCTGCCTCTATATGGTCATGGTCACCTGCAAGGAGTTAATGTTCCAGATGCAAAGAACTATACACCTGAAATGCATCTGCACTGCTACTCCATCATTTCGGTTATTCTATGCATTAAGAGCAACAACAATGGTGTGAACTTTCAAATTCTTCCTCCATGTCATTTCCTTGTAGATAAGAAAATGGAAAACCCATGGGATGAAATGGTTTCCACTACCGGTTTGTGGAGAGAAGACAAACATGGTATTAGAGCAATATCTGAAAAGAGTACTCTCTCCAAATGGCTCTTTACTTCCAATGCTCCATTCTCAAATCCATGTATCCATCTTCCAAGTCTCTTGGACAGAAACAGAGTCACTATTTGATCATCAGAAAATTTTCTCAAACCGCACTCAAGAACATCCTTTTACAATTGTTCCAAGAAGAGCTGGTATCATTGCATCTCTTATTGTATTCAGTTGAATAAATGAATTCCAGGTGGTTGCTGATGAAGTTCGGGATGCCGAAAATCAAATGATGTGTTATGTTGAAAGCCTCTTTTAATTCTTGATAAAGAGAAGAGACTCCAGTCTGTGGATGTCCTTCTAAATCGTGTGTATCAATGAAAAACACTTTCGTCTTTAATCATTTGTACCTGCATTCTTTCACTATCAGCTTCAAATTTACTTAAGCCAATGGGCTTAGTAAGCATATTTGGATCTTTACTAGGATTATTACAATTAACCCTACAAACTTTGAACCTTTTAATTGCTCAATATTACCTAAATCATACAAAATGTATGTTTAGTGAGCTGGAAATTGACTTTTATTCGGAGTACCTTTGTCTTTTGTGGGCAGTTTAAAGTCATGCATGCCGGACATAAAGGGGATAATGTTTAAGTTCGAAATAGCTTTGACCAAAATGGATTAAAATTGATTCAATTCCTTGAAAATTTATCTAAAAACATATTACCATACTCATGTATGAATGAAAATATGTAAGCTATGACTTAAGAATTTTCGAATCTGAGGAATTATATGAAAAAGAGCTAAAAGGCATTAGAAGAAGTAGTTTCCAAGAATGAAGTTACTATTATTTGACAAAAACCCGTTAGGGGGTTGAAATATGTAGGGCCACCTAAGGGCATTGGCTGCATGGTCAAATAAATAGCATCTTTCGGCTGACAAGTCTTATATGTGGACTGTTTATGCAAGGCCACCTATGGGAACGTGCTGCATTGTCAGGAAAAAGAACTCTCAGAAATTTACTTTCCTAGTGTTAAAAGCCAGTGAATGTTTATGGAGATTCAAATTTTCTAAAGTATAGAGTTTTTTGTATGGAAAGAGGTACTTGAATATGGAGAAGATATTTATGAACAAGAATATCGGAGAATTGAATGAATATCACTCCTACGAAGGTCTGACCCAAACGTAGGGAAGAAGAATAAACCATAAAATTGAATACTTTCAGATCATGAAAAAGGACATGGGACAAATATGTTAAGGATGGCTATTTTTTTGTAGATCCCTACATACCTTCATTTAAGACAAATAAGGACAAAAGAGGCATTCTTTCCAAGAATGAAGTTACTATTATTTGACAGAAAACCTGTTAGGGGGTTGAATTATGCAGGGCCACCTAAGGGCATTGGCTGCATGGTCAAATGAATAGCATCTTTCGGCTGACAAGTTTGTTATGTGGACTGTTTATGCAAGTCCACCTATGAGCACGTACTACATAGTCAGGAAAAATAATTCTCAGAAGTTTGACATTTTTGTGACTAAATGTCATGAAAAGGGTTTTGAAGATCTGAAAATATTTAAGGTTAGGATTATAACACAGAAAGATGGGTATTTTTCAATATATATAGAGGTACATAGGTCAATGATAACCATAAGCATGTTATGGCTGGGTCCTGAATTGAAATTTTGGACTTCACTACGTATCTCATAAGAATGAGAATCAAGCCATACGTAGTTCTTGAAATGCAGTTTAACATCGTGAAGAATGAAAGTATGAGAGATCTTAGTTTAGGGTCATAGAATTTGGACCATAATAATGAATAAACAGTGTGCGTTTACGTAAGGACTTTCATCCAAGGGACTGAAAGTGAAATTTGGGGTTAGGCCCAAAAGACTTGGGACTGGATTCGAGGGACACTCGAATGTTCCTATGTAACCCATAAGTATGGGAATCAAGTCCACATAGTTCTAGAACTACCCTTTGTACAAATTTGGTTCGTACATGTGAAGGGTGAAAGGGGACTTTAGTGCAATGATGGTTTAACCTGAGACAAAAAATTTAGGTATTACCATGTATGCACGTAATCTTTTTAAAGGAAAACATGATTGAAAAATCAATGCCAATAATAGTTCTCTCTCAAATGAGGAAATCAAAGAGTATTGTAGTTTATTGTCGTACCAGACAAAAGTGTTGCATAGTTTAACGTCATATAACAAGGACGAAAGTGAATCAATGTAAAGATATTGATTCTAGGGGCGGTTTCACGAATCAACATCATATGAGATGGTGGTGAACCGATGTGAAGAGATTGTTTTTGGGCTTGAACCCTGGGAGGTTGCCTACATACCCAGCCTGGAGGGAAAGGATCATAGTCTGTGTAGTTCAATTAAAGAATGAATTAATGATCAAGTTGTTCATGGGGACAAATATCTAAATAAAATGTTGTTGGGACTTATACATGGTTGCTGCCCAAAGGGAGTGTTACTGTTGAGGTTTTCTCTAAGATCACGTGAGTCATACTCGGTGTGAGAAACAAGAGGTAACAACAACCTTAACAATGCATAGTTTAATGTCATGTAGGACATATAAAGGGACTATGCAGTTTAAAGTCTTGCAGTTAGGACTTTTGGTGCTGCGCAGTTAATGTCATGCAGTAGGGACAAAATACAGTTTAATGTCATGTAGTTAGGACGATGGGAACAATAGAGTTTAACATCATGTTGGACTAAAGGGGGTAACTGTGTAGTTTAATGTCATGTAGTGAGGACAAAAGCGTGCACCATTTTAACTTCATGTTGGACGCATTGGGGATTTTTCCACAGTTTAACGTCATGTTGGACGAAAGTGCGAATAGTTTATGGTCATATGCATGGACCGTGGATGGTGCAGTTTAATGTCATGATGGACGGTGGTGTAGTTTAAGGTCATACAGGACCTTTGATGATTATGTAGTTTAACGACTTAATGGACGTAAGGGACTTTTATACAGTTTAGCATCATGTAGTTAGGGCGTCACAGTTTAACATCATGCTGGACGTAAGGGACTTGAAAATAGTTTATGGTCATATGCATGGACCAGGGATGATGCAGTTTAAGGTCATGATGGATGGTTTAGGGAACGTTTTCACAGTTTAACGTCGTGTGGGACAAAGTTTCAGTTTAAGGTCATACTGGACCGTTGCTGTATAGTTTAACGACATATAACAAGGATGAACTGGTGCCGCACAGTTTAGTGTCATGTGGCGGGGACATACTGGTGCTGCATAGTTTAGTGTCATGTTGCGGGGACATACTGGTGCTGCACAGTTTAGTGTCATGTTGTAGGGACATACTGGTGCTGCATAGTTTAGTGTCATGCAGCAGGGACAAAATACGCTTTTCTACATTTTAACGTCATGTTGGACGAAAGGGACTTTCCTAAAGTTTAACATCATGTTGGAAGAAAGGGACTTTCCTACAGTTTAACGTCATGTTGGATGAAAGGGTATGAACCAATTGTAATAATCTTGTTTCTGGGGACCAGATTTATTGTTTATACAAAATATTTCTTTAGAAATCTGGCATTGGATGGAGTAGTAATGAGTTCTCCATCCATTGAGATTAATGAATAAGCTTCATTGGAGTAGACCCTATGTATTGAATAAGGTCCTTCCCATTTTGGCTCAAGCTTGGAAGGTTTCTTTCCTGGTATCATTGGTGTTCTGAGAACCAATACAAATTCTCCCTGAATGAATGAACGAAGAAGAACTTTTTTCTTAAAAGCTCGTGCTATTCGATTCTGACAGATTTCCAAGTGGTGCAAATTGCACAATATTTTCTCATCTAACCATTCCAATTCATTCAATCGCTTTTGGGATTGCTCCTCTGTAGATAACTGATCACAAATGGCTACTCTGAGTGAGGGAAATTGAACTTCAATTGGCAAGACTGCTTCTGTTCCATATACCAACGAATATGGAGTTGACCGTGTTGCATTGGGGGTCGTAGTCCAATAAGCCCGTAAATCATGAAAGAGTTTATCAGGCCATGACCTCTTATCTTTATCCACCATCATTTGCAGTATATTTGAAAGAGTCTTGTTAAAGGCTTCTATTTGGCCATTGGCTGCCGCATGATACCGAGATGAATGGTTGGATTTAATGTTGTATTCTCGATACAATTTCTTTACCTCATAAGAACAGAAGTTGGTGTCGTTGTCCGTTAATATGGTATGAGGAACACCAAATCTAGTAATGATGTTAGACATGATGAAGCTAACAATGCATTTAGAACTGACTTCTTTAAGAGGTACTACCTGTTCCCATTTGGAAAAGAAATCAGTAGCAGTAACAATGTACTTAAACTACTTGGCCTTAGCTGAAGGGTAATGTCCCACCACATCCATTCCCCATGTGGAAAATGGCCATGAGTATTTAGCTGTATGAAGAAACTCCGGAGGATGATGAATGAAGTTGTCATATACTTGACATGAATGACACTTATTTGTGAAATCAACACAATCTTGTATCATTGAAGGCCAAAAGTATCCAAGCCTTCTAAATTGACCAGACAATCTATGTCCAGACTGGTGGGAACCACAGACTCCTGCATGCACTTCTTTCATGACAGCCATTTTCTCTTCACCATCAATGCATCTAAAGACAACTCCATCAAAACCACGTTTGTAGAGAATTTTCTCTAGGTGGTTTGGGCCATCATAAAGAGTAAAATTGACCACACGTCGCCAGATTTGTTCTTTCTCGGCTCTATCAGGTGGAAGTGTTCCATTTTGAAGGTATTCCCTGATATGTGACATATATCTTATATTATGACCATACGGTTCAGGAAGGGGACTAATTTCATTAATTTCCTCGGTTCTGGATTGAACATAAGGTGAAATTGCATGACAGTGGGAAATACTGATTGTTGTCTCGTCCCGATTTGGATCTGCTAGAGTTGTGGCTATATTAGCCAGTGCATCAGCTTGAGCATTTTGGGATCTTGGGACATAAGAAAATGTCGGTTCTGAAGGGAATTCCGCCATTAACTTTCTGAAGTAATCATACAAAGGGATTAACTCTTCTTTTTTGATGGCATAATCCCCATTGACTTGTTTGATTACCAAGTCTGAATCACCTTTCACTTTTATGTGATTCACTTGTGCTTGAAGCGCTAACTCCAAGCCTGTGATAAGAGCTTGGTATTCGGCTTCTTATTGGTACCACCTTCCCACAATAAAAAGGAATAAGGTAACAATGCCTTATCTGGAGAAATGAGTACAATTCCTAAACCAACTTTGTTGAATTTAGGATTTTCCATTTTCTTCCCTGTTGGACTTCTGGAAGCACCATCAAAATACATTTCCTATGTTTGAGGATTCTCTTGAATAGAGAAAACATCCTCATCAGGGAGTTCAATATCTAAAGACGTGTCTTCCACTAAAGGATGTTCAGCTAGGAAATCAGCCAGATCTTGTCCCTTTATTGCCTTTTGGGATACATAATGAATGTCGAACTGCTGCAAAATAACTGCCCACCTTTCTAGACGTCTTGTAAGCATTGGACGACTAAGGATGAATTTGAGCGGATTATTGCGAGATACCAATTGGACCTCGTGATGTTGCAATTAGTGTCTCAGTTTCTGGACTGTAAAGATTAATGCTAGGAAGCACTTCTCAGTACTTGAATACCTGGTTTCTCCTTCAAGCATAGTTCTACTCAGATAGTAGAGGCTATTTTCATTCCCAGCATCATTCTTTTGAGCGAGAAAGGCACCCAATGATCGCTCTAGAGCTGTCACATAGAGGATAAGTGGTCTTCCTTCAACAGGTGGCATGAGTACTGATGGACTCAAGATGTATTTCTTGAGAACATCAAATGCTTCATGACATTCTTCAGTCCACTGGTAAGTGACTCCATTTTTCAATAATTTGGTAAAGGGTAAACTTTTGCCTGCCAAATTGGCGATGAAACGCCGAATATAGGCAATGTGTCCTTGAAGTCCTCTTAATTCTTTCAAATTCTGAGGAGGTGACATACCAAGTATTGACTTGGTCTTCTCAGGATCGACTTCAATAACACGATGGTGTACAACAAAGCCGAGGAATTTTCTTGAGGTTACCCCAAAAGCACATTTTAAGGGTTTCATCTTCAAATTATGTTGTCGAAGCTTGAGGAATATGACTTCCAAATCAGCAAAGTGATTAGAACGTTGTTTGGATTTAACCACCAAATCGTCTACATAGCATTCAACAAAATTCCCTAAAAAAAGGTTGAAGATACGATGCATGGCGCGTTGATATGTTGCACCTGCATTCTTTAAACCAAAGGGCATCACCCGGTAACAAAACACACCATGAGGGGCTCTGAAGGATGTAGATTCCTCATCTTCTGGGGCCATTAGGATCTGATTATATCCGGAATATCCATCCATGAAGGAAAGTACTTCAAAACCAGCCGTCACATCAATTATGAGTTCTGTAATCAGAACTGGGAAATCATCTTTAGGACAATACCGATTAAGATCTCTGAAATCGATGCAAACCCTAATTTGTCCGTTCTTCTTCTTTTCAGGGACAATATTAGCCAACCACTTGGGATACTGAACTTCACTGACGAAGTTAGCTTTGATCAGCATATCCACTTCAGCTTCAATTTTGGAAGCATAGGTTGGGTGTGTTCTTCTCACGGCTTGCTTAAATCCTCGATGTTCTTTTGGTAAACCCAAATGATGAGTAGAAATATCAGGATCAAGCCTAGGCAATTCTGTATAGTTCCAAGAGAAAATATCTTTATTTTTCTTTAGAAAATAAATATACATCTTTATCTCTTCAAGGGTCATGGCGGCACTAATTAAAGTGGGGCGTGGGTCTTTCTCTGTACCCAGATTTATTTCTCTGAGTTCATCCACAGTGGTAGAGATACCTTCTTCAAATTCTGGAGGAGCATCTCTATGATCTTCCTCTTCCTCTTCATCATGTGCTATTTCTTCCGTTTCTATTTGCATAGTAGATGAAAAAACTAAATTTTCATGATCATAAGAGATTTAAAAATTTGCACATTTTGAAGAAGACGCTTCCATTTCCGACCCTATTGATGATAAAGGGCCTTCTTTGGGAAATAAAGAGGAGATGATGGATTGAAAATTCAAATAATTATTCACCTCTGATGTTGCTATAACTTCTTCTGGCCTGATTGGCGAAGTATAGACCTGTTGGATTTCAGAAGATGAAATGAAGAAGTCACCACTTGTGCTTTCATCACTGTTTGGTAGGTTACCAATTTCTCCCATGTTGTCTGGCTCAACTGCCGTAATTGACATTATGGATCTTTCCATAAGAGTATTTTGATTTAGGCCTATTTTGTCAATTTGACTAATAGGTAACACATAATCTGTACTCACATGTGTAAATGGATTTATTGTAATTTTTTTCAAACTATATGGAGCATTAAATTTTGTAATTTCCTTCATTGTAGACTTTTCTCTTCCCTTCATGTGATAAAATTCTGCCTCAATATATTGAGACTCGCATGTCTTGAACGAGACCTTATCACCATAAAATGTTCCAACTTTACCATTGAAATAGTATTTGAGACATTGATGGTATGATGAAGGGATAGCCGCATGCTGATGTAGACAAGGTCTTCCAAGAAAGACGTTGAAAGCTGAGTCTTGATCAACAATCATGAAATCCGAATTGGATACAAGATCTCCAAACTGAGTTCTGAGTGTAACTATGCCCAGTGGTTCTTGTTCATTTTTATCATATCCTTATAACATCATGGTAGAAGGAGATAAATCAGATTCTGTGAGGCCCAATCGACGAAGTGTACGAATGGGCATGAGGTTGACTCCTGAACCATTGTCGATGAAAACTCTTCGGATATCTACACCATTGACTTTTCCAGATAAGTAGAGAGGTTCTATGTGCCCATGCACAACATCATCTTCATCTTTATCAGTAAAAGATATCACTACATAGCATTCTGCAGGATTATTCTCTATGTGATAGACTTCAGCTGCAGCAATTTCAGCTTCAAACTCCTGAGGACGTGACAAAGCTTCTATGAGTGCTTCCCAAAGATGTTTTGACAGATTCAAAGTATCCAAAATTGATAACATGGCTGGTACTTGGGCCAAGTGTTTCAAAATATCATACTTTTGATCTAAAGGTCTGTGTTTCCCAATAGGAATATGCGGTTTAGCAGGTACCTTGGAAGAAGATGCTTTGGAAGCTGATGCATCTTGTATTGGGATAGAAGTTGGCAACATCCTTGGTTTTGGAAGATTAGACCATTTAGATCCATTTACTTGCTGAGATAAAGAAGATGGAACCTTCAATCGGTATTCACAAATAACCGTTCCAAGACTGAGTTGGCTATTAGCAGAAGAACTTGCTTGTTCTTTTTGAGCTCGCTGAAGGGCTCTACCACGAGTTTCTACTGCATACACAGAGCTAGCAGGGGTAGAACTGGAGTAGTGGCTTTGGAAAGATCTACGTCTTTCCCTGTATCCTGAACCTCTTGAACTTCCTCAGATTCCCTTATTTGATACAGGGAATTCAGGATTATCAAAATTGAAATTACGACTGGAGTACGGATCTGTTAATTGAATCATATTAACAGAACCGAATATCAACTCTTCGTCTAATAAAGACTCTTCCTGACTAGCCTGTTTAGGCTATGCCATTTGATGGGGCGGTGCCCGTGGCTTTGAAGTAGATGGAATAAAGTCTGCCAGAGTCATAGACAATTTAGGCTTTGACACATTCTTATCTTCTAATGATTCTTTTTTTCTTCTTTGAATCAAACCGTTTCTTTGAGGACTTTCCCTCTAACGAAGAAGGTTTTATCGCAATATTCATGGCAGAAGACACAATTGGTTTCTTTAATTGTGTTCGCAAAATGGAATGAGTCCGATTGATTGTCTTTTTGACCATCCAATCATCATACTTCTATGCATTTCTGCTTTTGACTTCTTGCCATTCACCTTCCTCCTCTGGAACTGTAGCAGTAACACATGCTACCTGAGTCAAAGAACCTATCAACTTGACTTGTCCCAAGTAGACCATCTTTTGCAGGAGGTCTTTGAAGACAAAACACTCCTGGATAGGATGCCCCAACATTTGATGAAAGGGACAATAATTAGGACGGTCTTCATCTCCTTCTTTGTTTGGCCTCTTGGGCACTGGAAATTGAACAAAATTATTTTCCAGAGCTGAAATGAAGTAACCAGGAACTTGCTCACTTCAGAAAGAGTATGTTTTACTCTTCATATCCTCAAATTGATTTCGTTGTTGATCTCTTTGATCATTTGGACGAAACGGCCTTTGTTGTTGGCATTCAGGAGGTGGAGCCCTTCGAGAAGATGAAGTTTTTGAAGTAGAAATAGGTACAGGTGCTTGTTTAAGCATAACTCTAGCAGTTTCTGCTTTACCCATTCTCCTTCCTGAAGCTGATGGAATTACACGATATTTAACCTTAGCCTGTATAAGGGAATCGTCAATCTGCTGAGCGATTGAATTAAGGTCTCGAAACCCTCCTATGTATTTCACAGGGATCAATGGAATGCGTAATTCGTCACGCAAAGTTTCTACACAGATTGGTAACAGCTCTTCCTGAGGGAGTGCTAAACTAAGGGAATAAGTTAATCTCTTCCAGCGAGGATTGAAATCAGAGACCCTTTCATTCTCCCTTTGCTTGCAGTTTGTAAGATCTAAAACTGTCGTTTTTGGAAAAGTTGATCTGAACTGAAGAAGGAATTTTTGGCGAAGATCCTCCCATCTGATGATTGACCGGGATTGCAAGCTTGTATACCAGACAAAAGCTGGTCCTTGCAAGGTTCGGACGAAGCATCTGAGTTTCACTACTTCTTGCTGCTCTGGAGTTCCCATCATAGGATCACAACAAGACACGTAATGTGTCAAATATTGTTCAGGGTCGCCTGATCCATTGAAAAGTAGGAAAAACAGGGTTTCCAAAACTGGATGGAGGAGGAATTGAATCTCCCCATTCAGGGTAAACTTTCTTTTCTGGTTGAACTTGTGCCAGTTTCCCTTCCATAGTTTCTAACCGGGCTTATAATGACTCAATAGTAGTTATTAACTTTTGAGAAACATCCAGTTGAATCTGGTCTTGAGTAGGTGCAATGAATGGAGCATGGACAGATGTGGTGGTTGGTGCTGCAACTGATGGTAGCACTGCTAACCGTTGTTGCATTTGACCCATAGGATTAGACCTCTGAGGGTGTACTGATAAAGGAGGATATTCTTGATCCCTCCCAGTAACTGCAACGAATTCCTTCGGCTGTCGGACTTCAACATTCTTAAGAAGAAGACTACTCTGAAGTAGTTCTGCATTCAACCTTCTTAGTTCTTTCATTTCTTCCTCTTGTTGTGAAAACCTTTTCTCTAACGAGAGTGATTGACCTTCTCTAGAGGAAGGATATGTAACCTGGTTCTTTCCCCTCCCATTGTTGGATACTTTTTTGGGAGAAGGAAGTGGATTACCTAGGTTCTGAGTAATCCATTGTCTTCGTGTATGAACACCTTCTTCATTTGTATCGGTGCGTACATTATCTTGAGCAGGACGCTCTTCATCTGAGTCCCCTGAGTGAGTCTCCTCTGGTGGATTAACAACAACGGCATTGATGACATTGATTGATGCATAATGCATCACATCCCATCTATCAACATTTCTATGATATTGTCTTCTTTCATATCTTTGATGAGACATTGCCTTTTGTTGATTTAATCTTTTAGGAACTTCTTGACGAGCTATAACTTGGAGGGAATCTCCTGATAATTTGGCTCTTCATTCCTCTTGGGGCTTCTTCCCCAATCGAGAAAAGACCGATATTCTCTGAGAAGGGGAATAACGATTTGAAAGAGTCCCCAGTCTCGTGAACTGGGGATGTTCCTGCTGATTCCGCTCAACTCCTCGAATCCCATTTGTTGACTCTGAGGGTTGGGTTAAAGGAGTCCCCAGTCTGACAAGCTGGGGTGGCTCTTGACAAGCTATGTCTGAGACTTTCTTAAAAGCTCTCTTGATCTTGCGAATCTTAGTTTGGAAATTAGCTGGATTCATTAACCTGTATCCACTTTTATCACATGGTTCAACAGACCGTTGGATGATTTCCGAGACTTCTGCCATTTGATGATTTGTTTTCTACAGATGAGAGGCTTGTGCAATATTCTCTCCTGCTTGATGTAGGAGCAATTCAACAACTTGTTCTCTATATGCTTGATTTTGAGAGGAACTAGTTGAAGAATGTTCTTGAGCAAGCTTTTGATTACGAACAAAGCCCATTGACTGTGGCCGGCCATGGGAAATAACATTGCATGAGACCATTTTCGGTGGGCTTTGCTGACTGGAAAGCACTGTGAAATGTTGTGCTCCATGAACACCCCATCCTCTGATATGAAAACCAGATGGAGCATTGGAAATTAATTGATGCAATTTTCTTAGTGCGCTAAGGCATGAACGTTGAAGGGTTCTCTATTGCTTTTCAGCCTTCGGATACCGAGAGACTGATAGAGATGCCAAATCAATCTGACGTTGTATCCCTTCTATTATCTTAAGATGATTTTCATATTCATCATAAGATAATACCTTCTTCTTCAATTGACAAAGAGGTTTCCATATGTTGAGATGAATATCATGGGCTACATCTTCCGTCAACATCTTTGGAATATCATACTGGGAGTCAGCCAAAGGCCAAAACATGACTCGTACTTCACTTTTCTCTAGTTTTTTCCTCATGCTCAGCATTTCCTCTTTATCATTAAATGAATATTCTTCTACCTGTTTTGACTAGAGTTGGTGTTTCCTTGTTGCTTCATCGGATTCAACATGATTGGTAGAGAGATCATTGATCAAACTAGAAGATGCATGACTTAAGGGTGGTTCAGAGAATGACCTACACCCTGGGCTATCTTCTGATTGAGAAAGTATTTCACTTTCTAGAGATAAAGCATCAGACATGACTGGTTTCACATTTGCAAGTGCCCCAAGATAAGAGGGCTTTATCGACACTACATTGTCCACTGGTGTATTTTCCAGGAAATGTGAATAACTACTGCGGAGAGGACGTTCGCAGCGAAATTCATCATCATGGAGAGGACCACCATAATGGGTTACAGCAAAAGATGAGATCTCTTGCTCCTTGGTCTTATGACCACGCATAGGGTTCTTGTGTCTCTCATCTGAAGAAGAAACTTCAAGATTGACCGAATTCTCATGAATCAAGCCTTCATGAGGAATTTTCTGTTGAAGACCTTCAAAATAAATGTTCCCATTATTGGGAACTAAGGGAGTAGAATCCTGAATTCTGACAGATAAATGTCTGAGGGCTTCAAGAACTCTAGCATCGAGCAAGGCTTGGTTACAGATTGGCCTTTGATCTCCTGACTGTGCTGGGCAAATCTTTTTCTTAGATGCCTTATTACTCACTTTAGAAACCACTTGATGACGAAAGTGATTGGTCTGAGCAGGTGTATGTGCCTGATCAGGAAAGATGGTCAGGTTTGGTTGACGATCTCCACTCAAATCAGGTGTATGTGCCTGACCTGGTTGTCCGTATGATATGGGGGAGTATGCCCCATAACACTCTTGGACTGGAACAGATGTGTGTGTCTGTTCCGGAGTGAATCATTGATGTGTCACTCCACTGCTAGGGATAGATTTATGTGTCTTTCCCTGAGATGATACTGAAGCTGTTATGATATCCTGGAAAGCATCCAGAATATGAGCAGGAATTTGCTTCTGCTGTTTCACCATTGACAAAATATGCTTGGTGAATTCAGCCGCCAGAACGGGAATATACGTCCATTTCGGGTTTGGAGTAGGTGTATGTGCCTGCTCCTGTCCTCCTTTTCTTGTCAGTGAATCCTGACAATACTCAAGTGTGGAGGCAGAGAGTTGAGTCTGCCTCCTGTTTGTCATCGGAGCATTCCGAATGACTTCTCCGTGTGCAACTAAGCGAGACTGTTGGTAGGCTTGATTAGTACTAGCAGGTGTACGTGCCTGCTGATTACACTTCGCCAAACGCGGCTGACGAGATCCATCATATGTAGTCAAGCGAGCCTACTGAATAACTGATGATGTATAAGCAGGTGTATGTTCCTGCCTATAGTACTCCGCCGGAATTGCCTGGTGGGATTGGCGTGATGCTGCCAGACGAGTCTGCTGGACAGCGGAATTGAAATAAACAGGTGTGTGTGCCTGCTCGTTATTTTCCACCAAGTTAGGTTGGTGGACTTCTTCGGAGATGGCAGGGATGAAAACCTGCCCATTGTTAACCGGATTCCCTCTCTAGCGGTTCGTCTTGCTTGCTCGGGTTCGAGGAACCTGAGCTGAATGCCTGGAGTCGGTACCCTCATCATGTTGAGGGCGCACTGCCGCCCGAGTCTTGTGGCGATTGTTAATGGGAGCCCTCGGGAAGGACTCCTGTCTTTTTTAATTATGGCTCTGAGGGACCAGCTCATTCACTTCCTCAATATAAGGGAGTGAATGGAAATTACGTTCCAGGGATAATGACCCGAAATGGTTGAAGACGGTAGTTAGCACCGCCTGCCTCTTGATCACTGGTCGTCGTTGCCCAGACGACCTGTGTGAGTTGATCAATTGGAGAGCCTGTCGGGCAGCCTCCAAAGTTGGGATGGTACCATGTTGACGGTACTCCTTAACCAGCGCATTTGATACCCAGCGTTGAAGACGCTGAGTAGGTGATGTTATCCTTAGAGCGGATGACAATCCAGTAGGAATAACAGCAGTGGTATTTGCAGCAGTAGTTTTCACAGATGTGAATTTGAGAGCAGCCATTTTGGAAATACAGAATATCTTGGAAAAGAGTGCATGTTTGATATAACAGACGTAATCAAGATAAAATTCATCCACTTCATCCTTTGGATGAGCACACATGTCAATGATTGTTTTCGTTATCCCTCATATTGAGTTTTAAATAGGGGCTTAACAAATACGTAAAACATCATTTTAACTTGGTTAAGGATTCACGTCGGGTTCACAATTTTTTGTTTCCCTCGGAATTCGGGGATGACCTCCTGGATGGAAGATTCAAACGTTCCGATCGGTTTCTAGTGGGTTTGTTCGTAGAACCGGAAACATCTAATGATTCCACATCCATTTGGACCTACTTTCCAAAGGTAGGCGCTCATTAGCTTGTGGACTGATGAGGCTTAGGAATTTTCATTGGTCGAGAGGATGGGAGATCAGACTCATCACACCTTTTTTAGGGGAATTACTCTCTATTCCGGGACTCTCTTTATAGATTTAAGTTATGTTCATGAATCCTTATTACATTACCAAGTACAAAATGATCTTTTCCTTTAGTTTTGACAATCAATGATTAAATATGTAAGAAATTTAGAGAATCTTTTATATGTATTCGAGGTTCTTCATCAATAGAGAATCATCTATATCTATTTATAGATTCTTGATCAATGGTAACCTTCAAAACATTTATATAAAAAGTATCTTGGTCATTATGATGACTAGGCTGGTTTTAAAGCCACTGAGTGGGGCACTGGAAGTTTATTGTCATTCAGAAGGACAATGAATTATTTCAAAGTTGGGATTGAACCCATAGATGGGCTACCTACCTATCCTTTGTTTTGAAAAAAGGAATCAGAACCCACGTAGTTCGAAAAAGGGTATGATGTTTATTTTGATGGCTCAAAGCAGGATGTCATAATTACTTTTACACTCTAATCTCACGTGAGTCATACTCGGTGTGAGAAACAAGATGTATTGGTAAAAATTAGACAATTGTGCCATGAAAGATGCAATCATAAGAAATGATTTGGGGCTTATGTATGTATGACTGCCCAGAGGATTTACTTTAGGGAGAAAATCCAGGAACATCGTCCATAAAGGTATATGTGCTTCATGGAGATTTGAATACTCTAACTTGGGACTTATTCCTGAAGAGGAAACCCAAATTAGGAGAGGATTGATAACTGGGATTTACTCCTGAGAAGGAATCCCAGATCAAACGTAAATTAGGACAGGTTAAAGAGAATTTAAGGGAATTGGGGCTTATTCCTTAAAAGGAAGCCCGAGATTATGACTGGGACTTATTCCTAAAAAGGAATCCCAGGTTAAGGGATTAAGGTTTGGGGCTTACTCCTGTGGAGGATTCCCATATTTGAGATTGGGGATTATTCCTGAAAAGGATGCCGAAATTAAGGGACTTGGGGCTTACTCCTGAAAAGGATGCCCAAAATTATGACTGGGACTTATTCCTGAAAAGGAGACCTAGGTTAGGGGACTTGGTTTGGGGGTTACTCCTAAAAAGGATGCCCAAATTAGAGGACTTATGACTGGGGATTATTCCGAAAAAGGAGACCTAGGTTAAGGATTCTCTCATCTTAAAGGATGAGGTTGAATTAATGTACTCTCCATATTTAGTGACATAAGGATATTTAAATCACTAGGTTTTGAGAGATATTTCACTGAATTCCTTTTGGATAAAGAACTAAAATCAAGAAATCATGCCATAAATGGCTTTGAAGAGTGTCTTGAAGACTTAATCTCGAAAAGGAAAGGTGTAATGACTTATGAGGGGTGAAATGGGCAAGAAATGCACCCAAAAAGGAAAGGGCGCACATGTCTTGGAAGGCACGCAGGTACAGCGGCGGCGCGCAAGTATTGGTCGAGCAGGTATACATGCACGACATGTGATGTACTTGCGCGATGGTATACCAGTATTTGAAATACTTGGGCGACTCTTCATTAAATCCTTTAGAATCCTCTTGATGTTCTTCCAGGAAAGGGACGTGCAAGTTCTATCGAAGGAATAAGGAGGCGCGCAAGTGGGACTACTTCCCTTAAGGGCTGGCCACTTAGGCGCGCAAGTGTTGATGAGTTTCAACACTTAGGTCTTCCTCCCTCTCTTTAGATCTTCCGTTCTAGGTAAGAAATTACCTTATAAGTGTTTCAGAAGCTTTGAGAAGAGACTTGGGCGTCGGGAGCTTCAATCCGAGTTTCTGGAAAAAGATCCTCTAGAATGGGGGGCCCACAGGGTCTATTTATAGGCAGGAGAAGACCACAGGCGGTTACCGGGCGGTTATCACTTAGGTCACGCAAGTCACTTGCGCGACCAAGGGCGTCGCTCAAGTGGACTTCCGCGACGGTGATATAACTTGCGCGGTGAAGTTGCTTTTGATCCTTTGTTCATTCCTTTGTAGATTTTTGATATTTGATTCAATTTTTGAATCACTTTGAGCTCAGATATTCCACTTTTCCGTTTTTTAGATTTTGTGACGAAAGGAGCGTCAACAAAAGTCTCCCCTCAGAGTTGGATCCAGAGAGAAATGAGGATTTTACTCTGAGGAAATCGAATCCATCCAAAGTAAAAGGGGGCGCGCAAGTCTTCAGGGCACAGAGGGTGGCACGCAAGTGCGCATCGCGCAGGGATATGGCGCTCGGTCGTGCAGGGTACGGTGCACAGGGTCCCGTCCGCGTCTATAAATAGAGGGCCTCACTTCCGTATAAGCATTCGGATTTCCGAACTTCATACCTTCGAGCTCTCGCCGCGCAGGTCATCTTAGCCGCGCAGGTTGCTCTTTTTTCCAGTGTTTTCCTTGATGTCGCGCTACTGTAAAGGCATTTGTACTTGCGCGGTTTGTACTTGTGCATCAAAAACTAGCGCGGCACATGAATACTTGCGCGCCATTTTTTAGACTTGCGCGCCTTTATGCCTTAGCCATTTTTCCCGAATTCTTTCACAAATTTTATGAAAAATAAACCCATTTAAGAGTTTAATTTATTCAACTTTTGTGCAGATTCAATGGCTCCTAAGAGAATTAAAACATCTGATGAACTAGCTAGAAAGCGGATTGATGACATGATGAACATCATTGGCCACGATTACTATGATATCTGCGACATCACTCTCCCAGATTTGGCTAAGTACTTGAAGAAATATCATCTTAATTTCCCACAGAGCATCTACCTGCCTCTATGTGGTCATGGTCACCTACAAGGAGTCAATATTCCAGATGCAATGAACTATACACCTGAAATGCAGCTGCACTGCTACTCCTTCATTTCGGTTATACTTTGCATTAAGAGAAACAAAAATGGTGTGAACTTTTAATTTCTTCCTCAATGTCATTTCCTTGCAGATATGAAAATGGCAGACCAATGGGATGAAATGTTTTCCACTACCGGTTGGTGGAGAGAAGACAAACATGGTATTATAGTAATATCTGAAAAGAGTACTCTCTCCAAAGGGCTCTTTACTTCCTATGCTCCATTCTCAAATCCATGTATCCATCTTCCAAGTCTCTTGGACAGAAACAGAGTCATTGTTTGATCAGCAGAAAATTTTCTCAAACCGCACTCAAGAACATCCTTTTACAATTGTTCCAAGAAGAGATGGTATCACTGCATCTCTTATTGTATCCAGTTGAATAAATGAATTCCAGGTGGTTGCTGATGAAGCTCAGGATTCCAAAAATCAAATGAAGTGTTATGTTGAAAGCCTCTTGTAATTCTTGAAAAAGAGAAGAGACTCCAGTCTGTGGATGTCCTTCTAACTCTTGTGTATCAACGAAAAACACTTTCGTCTTCAATCATTTGTACCTGCATTCTTTCACTATCTGCTTCAAATTTACTTAAGCCAATGGGCTTAGTAAGCATAGTTTTATCTTTACTAGGATTATTACAAATAACCCTAAAAACTTTGAACCTTTTAATTGCTCAATTTTACCTAAATCATAAAAAATGTATGTTTAGTGAGCTGGAACTTGAATTTTATTCAGATTTCCTTTGTCTTTTGTGGGCAGTTTAAAGTCATGCATGCTGGACACAAAGGGGATAATGTTTAAGGTCGAAATAGCTTTGACCAAAATGGATTAAAATTGATTCAATTCCTTGAAAATTTATCTGAAAACATATTACCATACTCAAGTATGAGGGAAAATATGTAAGCTATCAGTTAAGATTTTTTGAATCTGAGGAATGATATGAAAAAGAGCTAAAAGGCATTAGAAGAAGTTGTTTCCAAGAATGAAGTTACTATTATTTGACAAAAACCCGTTAGAGGGTTGAAATATGCAGGGCCACCTAAGGGAATTGGCTGCATGGTCAAATAAATAGCATCTTTCGGCTGACAAGTCTTATAAGTGGACTGTTTATGCAAGGCCACCTATGGGCACGTGCTGCATCATCAGGAAAAAGAACTCTCAGAAATTTACTTTCCTAGTGTTAAAAGCCAGTGAAAGTTTATGGAGATTCAAATTTTCTAAAGTATAGAGTTTGTTGTATGGAAAGAGGTACTTGAATATGGAGAAGATAATTCCGAACAAGAATATCGGAGAATTGAATGAATATCACTCCTACGAAGGTCTGACCCGAACGTAGGGAAGAAGAATAAACCATAGACTTGAATACTTTCAGATCATGAAAAAGGACATGGGAGAAATATGTTAAGGATGGCTATTTTTTTGCAGATCCCTACATACCGTCATTTAAGACAAATAAAGACAAAAGAGGCATTCTTTCCAAGAATTAAGTTACTATTATTTGAAAAAAAACCCGTTAGGTGATTGAATTATGTAGGGACACCTAAGGGAATTGGCTACATGGTCAAATAAATAGCATCTTTCGGCTAACAAGTATGTTATGTGGACTGTTTATGCAAGGCCACCTATGGGCACATACTACATAGTCAGGCAAAAGAATTCTCAGAAGTTTGACATTTTTGTGACTAAAAGTCATGAAAATGGTTATGAAGATCTGAAAATATTTAAGGTTAGGATTATAACACATAATTATGGGTATTGTCCAATGTATATAGAGGTACATAGGTCAATGATAACCATAATAATGTTGTAGCTGGGTCCTGAATTGAAATTTTGGACTTCACTACGTATCTTATAAGAATGAGAATAAAGCCATACATAGTTCTTGAAATGCAGTTTAACATCGTGCATGACGAATGTATGAGAGATTTTAGTTTAGGGTCATAGAATTCGGACCATAATAATGAATACACGGTGTGTGTTTTCATGAGGACTTTTCAGCCAAGGGACTAAAAGTGAAATTTGGGGTTAGGCCCAAAAGACTTGGGACTGGATTCGAGGGAAACTCGAATGTTCCTACGTATCCCATAAGGATGGGAATCAAGTCCACGTAGTTCTATAACTACCCTTTGTACAAATTTGGTTCGTACATGTGAAGGGTGAAAGGGGACTTTAGTGCAATGATTGTTTAACCTGAGACAAAAAGTTTAGGTATTACCATGTATGCACATAATCTTTCGAAATGAAAACATGATTGAAAAATCAATGTCAATAATAGTTCTCTCTCAAATGAGTAAATCATAGAGTATTTTAGTTTATTGTCGTACCGGAAAAAGGTGTTGCATAGTTTGACGTCATATAACAAGGAAGAAAGTGAATCAATGTAAAGATATTGATTCTAGGGGCGATTTCACGAATCAACATCATATGAGATTGTGGTGAACCGATGTGAAGAGATTGTTTTTGGGCTTGAACCCTGGGAGGTTGCCTACATACCCAACCTGGAGGGCAAGGATCAAAGTCCATGTAGGCCAATTAAAGAATGAATTAATGATCAAGTTCTTCTTGGGGACAACGATCTAAATAAAATGTTGTTGGGACTTATACATGGTTAGCGGCCCAAAGAGAGTGGTACAGTTGAGGTTTTCTCTAAGCTCATGTGAGTCATACTCGGTGTGAGAAACAAGAGATAACTACAACCTTAACAATGCATAGTTTAATGTCATGTAGGGCATATAAAGGGACTATGCAGTTTAAAGTCTTACAGTTAGGACTTTTGGTGCTGCGCAGTTTAGTGTCATGCAGCAGGGACAAAATACAGTTTAATGTCATGTAGTTAGGACGATGGGACCAATAGAGTTTAACGTCATGTTGGACGAAAGGGGGGAACTGTGTAGTTTAATTTCATGTAGTGAGGACAAAAGAGTGCACCATTTTGACGTCATGTTGGACGCATTAGGGATTTTTTCCATAGTTTAACGTCATGTTGGACGAAAGTACGAATAATTTAAGGTCATATGCATGGACCATGGATGGTGCAGTTTAATGTCATGCTGGACGATGGTGTAGTTTATGTTCATACATGACCTTTGATGATTATGTAGTTTAACGTCTTGCTGGACGTAAGGGACTTTTATACAGTTTAGCATCATGTAGTTAGGATGTCACATTTAAACGTCTTGCGGGACGTAAGGGACTTGAAAATAGTTTATGGTCATATGCATGGACCAGGGATGATGCAGTTGAAGGTCATGCTGGACGATTTAGGGAACTTTTTCACAGGTTAACATCGTGTGGGACAAAGTTGCAGTTTAAGGTCATACTGGACCATTGCTGTATAGTTTAACGTCATATAACAAGGACGAACTGGTGCCGCACAGTTTAGTGTCATGTTGCGGGGACATACTGGTGCTGCACAGTTTAGTGTCATGTTGCGGGGACATACTGGTGCTGCACAGTTTAGTGTCATGTTGCGAGGACATACTGGTGCTGCACAGTTTAGTCACATGCAGCAGGGACAAAATACTCTTTTCTACATTTTAACGTCATGTTGGACGAAAGGGACTTTCCTACAGTTTAACGTCATGTTGGACGAAAGGGACTTTCATACATTTTAACGTCATGTTGGACAAAAGGGTATGAACTAATTGTACGAATCATGGTTCTAGGGACCATATTTTGTGATTATACAAATATTTCTTCAGAAATCTGGCATTGGTTGGAGTAGTAATGAGTTCTCCATCCATTGAGATTAATGAATAAGCTCCATTGGAGTAGACCCTATGAATTGAATAAGGTCCTTCCCATTTTGGCTCAAGCTTGGGAGGTTTCTTTCCTGGTATCATTGGTGTTCGGAGAACCAATACCAATTCTCCCTGAATGAATGAACGAAGTCGAACTTTTTTGTTAAAAGCTCGTGCTATTCGATTCTCATAGATTTCGAAGTGGTGCAAAGTGCACAATCTTTTCTCATCTAACTGTTCCAATTCATTCAATCACTTTTGGGATTGATCATCTGTAGATAACTGATCACAAATGGCTACTCTGAGTGAGGGCAGTTGAACTTCAATTGGAAAGACTTCTTCTATTTCATATACCAACGAATATGGAGTTGACCGCGTTGCATTGCGGGTGGTAGTCCGATAATCCCATAAAGCATGAAAGAGTTTATCAGGCCATGACCTCTTATCTTTATCCACCATCTTTTGCAGTATATTTGAAATAGTCTTGTTAAAGGCTTCTATTTGGCCATTGGCTTCCGTAGGATACCGAGATGAATGGTTGGATTTAATGTTGTATTCTCGATACAATTTCTTCACCTCAGAAGAACAGATGTTGGTGTCGTTGTCCGTCAATACGGTATGAGGAACACCAAATCTAGTAATGATGTTAGACTTGATGAAGCTAACAATGCATTTAGAACTGACTTCTTTGAGAGGTACTACCTCTGCCCATTTGGAAAAGAAATCAGTAGCAGTAAGAATGTACTTAAACTGCTTGGCCGTAGATGAAGGGTAAGGTCCCACCACATCCATTCCCCATGTGGCAAATGGCCATGAGTATTTAGCTGTATGAAGAAACTCTGGAGGTTGATGAATGAAGTTGGCATGTACTTGACATGAATGACACTTCATTGTGAAATCAACACAATCATGTATCATTGAAGGACAAAAGTATCCAAGCCTTCGAATTTTATCAGACAATCTATGTCCAGACTAGTGGGCACCACAGACTCCTGCATGCACTTCTTTCATGATAGCCATTGTCTCTTCACCATCAATGCATCTAAAGAGAACTCCATCAAAACCACGTTTGTAGAGAATTTTCTCTAGGTGGTTTGGGCCATCATAAAGAGTAAAATTGACAACACGTCGCCGGATTTGTTCTTTCTCGGCTCTCTCAGGTGGAAGTGTTCCATTTTGAAGGTATTCCCTGATAGGTGACATCCATCCAGTAGTATGACCATACGGTTCAGGAATGGGACTAATTTCATTAATTTCCTCTGTTCTGGCTTGAACATAAGGTGAAATTGCACGACGGTGGGCAATACTGATGGTTGTCTCATCCCGATTTGGATCATCTAGAGCTGTGGCTATATTAGCCAGTGCATCAGCTTGAGCATTTTGTGATCTTGGGACATAAGAAAATGTCGGTTCTGAAGGGAATTCCGCCATTAACTTTATGACGTAATCATACAAAAGGATTAACTCTTCTTTTCTGATGGCATAATCCCCATTGACTTGTTTGATTACCAAGTCTGAATCACCATTCACTTTTAAGTGATTCACTTGTGCTTGAAGTTCTAACTCCAAGCCTCTGATAAGAGCTTGGTATTCGGCTTCATTATTGGTACCACCTTCCCAAAATAAAAAGGAATAAGGTAACAATTCCTTATCTGGAGAAATGAGAACAATTCCTAAACCAACTTTGTTGAATTTAGGATTTTCCATTTTCTTCCCTGTTGGACTTCTGGAAGCACCATCAAAATACATTTCCCATGTTTGAGGATTCTCTTGAATAGAGAAAATTTCCTCATCAGGGAGTTCAATATATGAAGACGTGTATGCAACTGAAGGATGTTCAGTTAGGAAATCAGCCAGAGCTTGGCCCTTTATTTCCTTTTGAGATACATACTGAATTTCGAACTGCTGCAAAATAACTACCCAACTTTCTAGACGTCCTGTAAGCATTGGACGACTAAGGATGAATTTGAGCGGATTATTGCGAGATACCAATTGACCTCGTGATGTTGCAAGTAGTGTCTCAGTTTCCAGACTGCAAAGATTAATGCTAGGCAGCACTTCTCAATACTTGAATACCAGGGTTTTTGCTTCAAGCATAGTTCTACTGAGATAGTAGAGGCTATTATCATTCCCAACATCATTCTTTTAAGCGAGAAAGGCACCCAATGATCGCTCTAGAGCTGTCACATAGAGGATAAGTGGTCTTCCTTCAACATGTGGCATGAGTACTGGTGGACTCAAGTGGTATTTCTGGAGAACATCAAATGCTTCTTGACATTCTTCAGTCCACTGGTAAGTGACTCCTTTTTTCAATAATTAGGTAAAGGGTAAATTTTTGCCTGCCAAATTGGCAATGAAACGCCGAATATAGGTTAAGTGTCCTTGAAGTCCTCTTAATTCTTTCAAATTTTGAGGAGGTGACATACCAAGGATTGACTTGGTCTTCTCAGGATCGACTTCAATACCACGATGGCGTACAACAAAGGCAAGGACTTTTCCTGAGGTTACCCCAAAAGCACATTTTAAGGGGTTTATCTTCAAATTATGTTGTCGAAGCTTGTGGAATATGACTTCCAAATCAGCCATGTGATTAGAACGTTGTTTGGATTTAACCACCAAATCATCTACATAGCATTCAACAAACTTTTCTAAAAAAGATTTTAAGATACGATGCATGGAGCGTTGATATGTTGCACCTGCATTCTTTAAACCAAAGGGCATCACCCAGTAACAAAACACACCTTGAGGGGATCTGAAGGCTGTAGATTCCTCATCTTCTGGGGACATTTGGATCTAATTATATCCGGAATATCCATCCATGAAGGAAAGTACTTCATAACCAGTCGTCACATCAATTAAGAGTTCTGTAATCGGAACTGGGAAATCATCTTTAGGACAATACCGATTAAGATCTCTGAAATCGATGCAAACCCTAATTTGTCCGTTATTCTTCTTTACAGGGACAATATTAGCCAACCACTTGGGATACTGAACTTCTCTGATGAAGTTAGCTTTGATGATCTTATCCACTTCAGCTTCAATTTTGGAAGCATTGGTTGGGTGTGTTCTTCTCGCGGCTTGCTTAAATCCTTGATGTTCTTTTGGTAAACCCAAATGATGAGTAGCAATATCAGGATCAAGCCCAGGCATTTTTGTATAGTCCCAAGCGAAAATATCTTTATTTTGCTTTAGAAAAGAAATATACATCTCTTTTTCTTCAAGGGTCATGGCCACACTAATTAAAGTGGGCGTGGATCTTTCTCTGTACCCAGATTTATTTCTCTGAGTTCATCCACAGTGGTAGATATACCTTCTTCAAATGCTGGAGGAGAATCTCTAAGATCTTCCTCTTCCTCTTCATCATGTTCTATTTCTTCTGTTTCTACTTTCATAGTAGATGACAAAACGAAATTTTCATGATAATAAGAGATTTCATAATTTTCACATTTTGAAGAAGACGCTTCCATTTCCGACCCTATTGATGATAAAGGGCCTTCTTTGGGAAATAAAGAGGAGATGATGGATTGAGAATTGACATCATTAATCACCTCTGATGTTGCTATAACTTCTTCTGGCCTGATTGGCGAAGTATAGACCTATTGGATTTCAGCAGATGAAATGAAGACGTCACCACTTTTTCTTTCATCACTGTTTGGTAGGATACCAATTTCTCCCATGTTGTCTGGCTCAACTGCCGTAATTGACATTATGGATCAATCCATAAGAGTATTTTGATTTGGGCCTATTTTTTCAATTTGACTAATAGGTAACACATAATCTGTACTCACATGTGTAAATGGATTTATTGGAATTTTCTCCAAACCATATGGAGCATTACCTTTGGTAATTTCCTTCATTGTAGACTTTTCTCTTCCCTTCATGTGATAAAATTCTGCATCAATGTATTGAGAATCGCATGTCTTGAACGGGGCCTTATCACCATACAATGTTCCAACTTGACCATTGAAACAGTGTTTGAGACATTGATGGTATGATGAAGGGATAGCCGCATGCTGATGTAGCCAAGGTCTTCCATGCAAGACGTTGAATGCTGAGTCTTGATCAACAATCATGAAATCCGAATTGGATACAAGATCTCCAAACTGAGTTCTGAGTGTAACTTCGCCCAGTGGTTCTTGTTCATTTTTATCATATCCTTGTAACATCATGGTAGAAGGAGATAAATCAGATTCCGTGAGGCCCAATCGACGAAGTGTACGAATGGGCATGAGGTTGACTCCTGAACCAATGTCGATGAAAACTCTTCGGATATCTACACCATTGACTTTTCTAGATAAGTAGAGAGGTTTTATGCACCCATGCACAACATCATATTCATCTTTATCTGTAAAATATATCACTGCATGGCATTCTGCAGGATTATTCTCTATGTGATAGACTTCAGCTACATCAATTTCAGCTTCAAACTCCTGAGGACTTGACAAAGCTTCAATGAGTGCTTCCTGAAGATCTTTTGACAGATTCAAAGCATCCAAAATTGATAACTTGGTTGGTAGTTGGGCCAAGTGTTTCAATATATCATACTTTTGATCTAAAGTTCTTCGTTTCCCAATAGGAATATGCGGTTTAGCAGGTACCTTGGAAGCAGATGCTTTGGAAGCTGATGCATCTTGTATTGGGATAGAAGTTGGCAACATCCTTGGTTTTGGAAGATTAGACCAATTATATCCATTTACTTGCTGAGATAAAGAATATGGAACCTTCAATCGGTCTTCTAAAATAACCATGCCAGGACTGAGTTGGCTATTAGCAGAAGAACATGCTTGTTTTTTTTAGCTCGTTGAAGGGATCTACCACGAGTTTTTGCTGCATACACAGTGCTAGCAGGGGTAGAACTGGAGTAGTGGCTTCGGAAAGATCCACGTCTTCCCATGTATCCTGAACCTCTGGAACTTCCTCGGATTCCCTTATTTGATACAGGGAATTCAATTTTATCAAAATTGAAATTACTACTGGAGTACGGATATGTTAATTGAATCATATTAACAGAACCGAATATCAACTCTTCGTCTAATAATGACTCTGCCTGACTAGCCTGTTTAGGTTGTGCCGTTTGATGGGGCGGTGTCCATGGCTTTGATGTAGATGCCATAAAGTCTGCAAGAGTCAAAGACAATTTAGGCTTTGACACATAATCATCTTCTTCTGATTCTTTTTTCTTCTTTGAATCAACCCGTTTCTTTGAGGACTTTCCCCCTAACGAAGAGGGTTTTACCGAAATATTCATGGCAGAAGACACAATTGGTTTCATTAATTATGTTCGCAAAATGGCATGAGTCCGATTGATTGTCTTTCTGATCATCCAATCATCATACTTCTGTGCATTTCTGCTTTTGACTTCTTGTCATTCACCTTCCTCCTCTGGAACTGTAGCAGTAACACATGCTACCTGAGTCGAAGAACCTTTCAACATGACTTGTCCCAAGTCGACCATCTTTTGCAGGAGGTCTTTGAAGACAAAACACTCCTGGATAGGATGCCCCAACATTTGATGAAAGGGACAATAATTGGAACGGCCTTCATCTCCTTCTTTGTTTGGACTCTTGGGCACTGGTAATTGAACCAAATTATTTTCCAGAGCTGAAATGAAGTAACCAGTAACTTTCTCACTTCGGAAGGAGTATGTTTTACTCTTCATATCCTCAAATTGTTTTCTTCGTTGATCTTTTTGATCATTTTGACGAAACGGCCTTTGTTTTTGGCGTTCAGGAGGTGGCGCCCTTCGAGAAGATGAAGGTTTTGAAGTAGAAATAGGTACAGGTGCTTGTTTAAGCATAACTGTAGCAGTTTCTGATTTACCCATTCTCCTTCCTGAAGCTGATGGAATTACACGAGATTTAACCTTAGCCTGTATAAGGGAATTTTCAATCTGCTGAGCGATTGAAGTAAGGTCTCGAAACCCTCCTGTGTATTTAAAAGGGATCAATGGCGTGCGTAATTCATCATGCAAATTTTCCACACAGATTGGTAACAACTCTTCCTGAGGGAGTGATAAACTAAGGGAATACGTTAATCCCTTCCAGCGAGCAATGAAATCAGAGTCTCTTTCATTCTCCCTTTTCTTGCAGTTTGTAAGATCGAAAACTGTCATTTTTGGAAAAGTCGAGCTGAACTGATGAAGGAATGTTTGGAGAATATCCTCCCATCCAATGATTGACCAGGATTGAAAGCTTGTATGCCAGACAAAAGCTGGTCCTTTCAAGGTTCACACGAAGCATCTGAGTTTCACTACTTTTTGCTGCTCTGGAGTTCCCATCATAGGATCACAACAAGACACGTAATGTGTCAAATGTTGTTCAGGGTCGCCTGATCCATTTAAAGTAGAAAAAACGGGGTTTCCAAAATTGGATGGAGGAGGAATTGAATCTACCCATTCAGGGTAGAATTTCTTTTCTGGTTGAACATGTGCTCGTTTCCCTTCCATAGTATCTAATAGAGCTGTTAATGACTCAATAGTAGTTATTAACTTTTGAGAAACATCCAGTTGAATCTGGTCTTGAGTAGGTGCAATGAATGGATCTTGGACAGATGTGGTGGTTGGTGCTGAAACTGATGGTATCACTGCCAACCGTTGTTGCGTTTGACCCGTAGGATTAGACCTCTGAGGGTGTACTGATAAAGAAGGATATTCTTGATCCATCTCAGTAACTGCAACAAATTCCTTCGGTTGTCGGACTTCATCATTCTTAAGAAGAAGACTACTCTGAAGGAGTTCTTCATTCAACCTTCTTAGTTCTTTCATTTCTTCCTATTGTTGTGCAAACCTTTGCTCTAACGAGAGTGATTGACCTTCTCCAGAGGAAGAATATGTAACCTGATTCTTTCCCCTCCCTTTGTTGGATACTTTTTGGAGAGAAGGAAGTAGATTACCTAGGTTCTGAGTAATCCTTTGACTTCGTGTACGCACACCTTCTTCATTTGTACTGGTGCGTACATTTTCTTGAGCAGGACGCTCTTCATCTGAGTCCCCTGAGTGAGTCTCCTCTGGTGGATTAGCAACAACGACATTGATGACATTGATTGATGCATAATGCATCACATCCCTTATATCAACATTTGTGTGATAGTTTCTTCTTTCATATCTTTGATGAGACATTTCCTTTTGTTGATTTAATATTTTAGGAAATTCTTGATGAGCTATAACTTGGAGGGAATCTCCTGATAATTTGGCTCTTCGTTCCTCTTGGGGCTTCTTCCCCAATCGAGAAAAGACCAATATTCTCTGAGAAGGGGAATAATGATTTGAAAGAGTCCTCAGTCTCGTGAACTGGGGATGTTCCTGCTGATTCCGCTCAACTCCTCGAATCCCATTTGTTGACTCTGAGGGTTGGGTTAAAGGAGTCCCCAGTCTGACAAGCTGGGGTGGCTCTTGACATGCTATGTCTGAGACTTTCTTAAAAGCTCTCTTGATCTTGCGAATCTTAGTTCAAAAATTAGCTGAATGCATTAACATGTATCCACTTTTATCACTTGGTTCAATAGACCGTTGGATGATTTCCGAGACTTCTGTCATTTGATGATTTGTTTCCTCCAGACGAGAGGCTTGTGAAATATTTTCGCCTGCTTGACGTAGGATCATTTCAACAACTTGTTCTCTATATGCTTTATTTTGAGAGGAACTAGTTGAAGCCTGTTCTTGAGAAAGCTTTTGATTACAAACAAATCCCATTGACTGTGGCCGGACATGGGCAATAACATTGCATGAGACCATTTTCGGCGGGATTTGCTGACTGGAAAGCACTGTGAAATGTAGTGCTCCATGAACACCCCATCCTCTGATACGAACACCAGATGGAGCATTGGAAAATAATTGATGCAATTTTCTTAGTGCGCCAAGGTATGAACGATGAAGGGTTCTCTATTGCTTTTCAGCCTTCGGATACCGAGAGACTGATAGAGATGCCAAATCAATCTGACGTTGTAGCCCTTCTATTATCTTAATATGATTTTCATATTCATCATAATATAATACCTTCTTCTTCAATTGACAAAGAGTTTTCCATATGTTGATACGAATATCATGGACTCCATCTTCCGTCAACATATTTGGAATATCATACTAGGAGTCAGCCAAAGGCCAAAACATGACTGGTACATCACTTTTCACCAGTTTTTTCCTCATGTTCAGCATTTCCTCTTTATCATTAAATGAAGATTCTTCTACCTGTTTTGACCAGATTTGGTGTTTCCTTGTTGCTTCATCAGATTCAACAAGATTGGTAGAGAGATCATTGATCAAACTAGAAGATGCATGACTTAGGGGTGTTTCGGAGAATGACCTACACCATTGGTTATCTTCTGATTTAGAAAATATTTCACTTGCTAGCGATAAAGCATCAGACATGACTGGTTTCGCATTTGCAAGTGCCTCAATATAAGAGGGATTTCTCGGCACTACATTGTCCACTGGAGTACTTTCCAGGCAATGTGAATCACTACTGCGGAGAGAACTTTCGCAACGAAATTCATCATCATGTTGAGGACCACCATAATGGGTTACAGCAAAAGATGAGATCTCTTGCTCCTTGGTCTTCTGACCACACAGAGGGTTCTTGTGGCTCTCATCTAAAGAAGAAACTTCAAGATTGACAGAATTTTCATGAAGCAAGACTTAATGAGGAAGTGTCTGTTGAAGACCTTCAGAATTAATGTTCCCGTTATCGGGAACTAAGGGAGTAGAATCTTGAATTCTGACAGATAAATGTATTCGGGCTTCAAGTACTCCATCATCGAGCAAGGCTAGGTTATAGATTGGCCTTTGATCTTCTGACTGTGCTGGGCGGATCTTTTTCTTAGATGCCTTCTTACTCGCTTTAGAAACCAGTTGATGATGAAAGTGATTGCTCTGAGTAGGTGTATGTGCCTGATCAGGAAATATGGTCAGGTTAGGCTGACGATCTCCACTCAAATCAGGTGTATGTGCCTGACTTGGTTGTACGTATGATATGGGGGAGTATGCCCAATAACCCTCTTGGACTGGAACAGATGTGTGTGTCTGTTCCGGAGTGAATCGTTGATGTGTCACTACACTGCTAGGGATAGATTTATGTGTCTTTCCCTGAGATGATACTGAAGCTGTTATGATATCCTGGCAAGCATCCAGAATATGAGCAGGAATTTGCTTCTACTCTTTCACCATTGACAAAATATGCTTGGTGACTTCAGCCGCCGGAATGGGAATATACGTCCATTCCGAGTTTGGAGTAGGTGTATGTGCCTGCTCCTGTCCTCCTTTTCTTGTCAGTGAATCCTGAAAATACTCATGTGTGGAGGAAGAGAGTTGAGTCTGCCTCTTGTTTGTTATCGGAGCTTTCTGACTGACTTCTCCATGCGCTACCAAGCGAGACTGTTGGTAGGCTTGGTTAGTACTAGAAGGTGTATGTGCCTGCTGATTACACTTCGCCAAACGTGGTTGACGAGATCCATAATATGTAGTCAAGCGAGCCTGCTGACTAACTAAGGATGTATAAGCAGGTGTATGTTCCTGCCTATAGTACTCCGACGGAATTTCCTGGTGGGATTGGCGTGATGCTGCTAGACGAGTCTGCTGGACAGCGGAATTAAAACGGATAGGTGTGTGTGCCTGCTCGTTATTTTCCACCAAGTTAGGTTGGTGGACTTCTCCAGAGATGGCAGGGATGAAAACCTGCCCATTGTTACCCGGATTCTGTCTCTGGCAGTTCGTCTTGCCTGCTCGGGTTCGAGGAACCTGAGATGAAGGCCTGGAGTCGGTACCCTCATCATGTTGAGGGCGCACTGCCGCACGAGTCTGGTGGTGATTGTTGATGGGAGCCGTTGGGAAGGACTCCTGCCTTTTTTAATTAAGGCCCTGAGGGACCTGGTCATTCACTTCCTCAATGTAAGGGAGTGAATGGAAATTGCGTTCCGGGGATAAAGAACAGAAAGGGTTGGAGACGGTAGTCAGCACCGCCTGTCTCTTGATCACTGGTCGTCGTTGTCCGGACGACCTGTGTGAGTTTTTCACTTGGAGGGCCTGTCGGGCAGCCTCCAAAGGTGGGATGGTACCATGTTGACGGTACTCCTTAACCAGCGCATTTGATACCCAGCATTGAAGACTCTGAGTAGGTGATGTCATCCTTAGAGCGGATGACGATCCAGTAGGAATAGCAGCAGTGGTATTTGCAGAAGCAGTTTTCACAGATGTGAATTTGAGAGCAGCCATTATGGAAATATAGAAGATCTTGGAAAAGAGTGCATGTTTGATATAACAGACGTAATCAAGATAAAATTCAGCCACTTCCTCCTTTGGATGAGCACACATGTCAATGATTGTTTTTGTTAGCCCTCCTATTGAGTTTTAAATAGGGGCTTAACAAATAGGTAAAACATCATTTTAACTTGGTTAAGGATTCAGGTCGGGTTCACCATTTTTTGTTTCCCTTGGAATTCGGGGATGACCTCCTGGATTGGAGATTCAAACGTTCTGATCGGTTTCTAGCGGGTTTGTTTGTAGAACCGGAAACATCAAATGATTCCACATCCATTTGGACCTACTTTCCAAAGGTAGGCACTCATTAGCTTATGGACTGATGAGGCTTAGGAATTTTCATTGGTCGAGAGGATGGGAGGTCGGACTCATCACACCTTTTTGAGGGGAATTATTGTCTATTCCGGGACTCTCTTTATAGATTTAAGTTATGTTCGTGAATCCTTATTACATTACCAAGTACAAAATGAGCTTTTCCTTTAGTTTTGACAATCAATGATTAAATATGTAAGAAATTTAGAGAATCTTTTATATGTATTCGTGGTTATTCATCAATAGAGAATCATCTATATCTATTTAGAGATTCTTGATCAATGGTAACCTTCAAAACATTTATATAAAAATTCTCTTGGTCATTATGATGACCAGGATGGTTTTAAAGCCACTCAGTGGGGCACTTGAAGTTTATTTTCATTCAGAAGGACAATGAATTATTTCAAAGTTGGGATCGAACTCATAGATGGCCTACCTACGTATCCTTTGTTTTGGAAAAGGAATCAGAACCCACGTAGTTCGAAAAAGGGTATGATGTTTATGATTGATGGCTCAAAGCAGGATGTCATAATTACTTTTACACTATAAGATCACGTGAGTCATGCTCGGTTTGAGAAACAAGAGGTATTGGTAAAAATTAGACAATTGTGCCATGAAAGATGCAATCATAAGAAATGATTTGGGGATTATGTATGTATGACTGCCCAGAGGATTTACATTAGGGAGAAAATCTAGGAACAGGGTCCATAAAGGTATATGTGCTTCATGGAGATTTGAATACTATAACTTGGGACTTATTCCTGAATAGGAAACCCAAATTAGGAGAGGATTGATAACTGGGTTTTACTCCTGAGAAGGAATCCTAGAACAAACGTAAATTAGGACTGGTTAAAGAGAATTTAAGGGACTTGGGGCTTATTCCTTAAAAGGAAGCCCAAGATTATGACTGGGACTTATTCCTAAAAAGGAAGCCCAGGTTAAGGGTTTAAGGTTTGGGACTTACTCCTGAGGAGGATGCCCATATTTGAGATTGGGGCTTACTCCTGAGGAGGATGCCCATATTTGAGATTGGGGCTTATTCCTGAAAAGGATGCCCAAATTAAGGTACTTGGGGCTTACTCCTGAAAAGGATGCCCAAAATTATGATTGGGACTTATTCCTGAAAAGGAGACCCAGGTTAGGGGACTTGGTTTGGGGCTTACTCCTGAAAAGGATGCACAAATTAGAGGACTTATGACTGGGGATTATTCCGGAAAAGGAGACCCGGGTTAAGGATTCTCTCATCTTAATGGATGAGGTTGAATGAATGAACTCTCCATATTTAGTGACATACGGATATTTAAATCACTAGGTTTTGAGAGATATTACACTGAATTCCTTCTGGATAAAGAAGTCAAATCAAGAAATCAGGCCATTAATGGCTTTGAAGAGTGTCTTGAAGACTGAATCTCGAAAAGGAAAGGTGTAATGACTTAAGAGGGGTTAAATGGGGAATAAAGGCACCCAAAAATGAAAGGGCGCGCAGGTACTGCGGCGACGCGCAAGTATTGGTCACACAGGTATACCTGTGCGACATGTGATGTACTTGCACGATGGTCAACCAGTATTTGAAATACTTGGGCGACTCTTCATTAAAGCCTTTAGAATCCTCTTGAGGTTCTTCCAAGAAAGGGACGCGCAAGTTCTATCGAAGGAATAAGGCGGCACGCAAGTGGGGACACTTCCCTTAAGGGATGGCCACTCAGGCACGCAAGTGTTGATGAGTTTAAACACTTAGGCCTTCCTCCCTCTCTTTAGATCTTCTGTTCTAGGTAAGAAATTACCTTAGAAGTGTTCCGGAAGATTTTAGAAGAGACTTGGGCGTCGGGAGCTTCAATCCGAGTTTCTGGAAAAAGATCCTCTCGAATGGGGGGCCCACAGGGTCTATTTATAGGCAGGAGAAGACCCCAGGCGGTTACCGGGCAGTTATCACTGAGGTCGCGCAAGTCACATGGGCGACCAAGGGCGTCGCGCAAGTGGACTTGCGCGACGGTGATATAACTTACGCGGTGAAGTTGTTTTTGATCCTCTGTTCATGCCTTTGTCGATTTTTGATATTTACTTCAAAGTCTGAATCACTTTGAACTCAGATATTCCCCTTTTCCGATTTTTAGATTTTGTGACGAAAGGAGCGTCAACAAAAGTCCCCCCTCAGAGTTGGATCCGAAGAGAAATGAGGATTTGACTCTGAGGAAATCGAATCCATCCAAAGGAAAACGGGGCGCGCAAGTCTTCATGGAATAGAGGGAGGCACACATGTGTGCATCGTGCAGGGATACGGTGCTCGGCCGTGCAGGGTACGGCACGTAGGGTCCCGACCGCGTCTATAAATAGAGGGCCTCACTTCCGTACAAGCATCCATATTTCCGGACTTCATACATTCGAGCTCTCGCCGCGCAGGTCATCTTAGCCGCGTAGGTTGCTCTGATTTTCAGTGTTTTCCTTGAGGTCGCGCTACTGTAAAGGCATTTGTACTTGCATGGTTTATACTTGTGCGTCAAAAACTAGAGTGGCACACGAATACTTGCGCGCCATTTTTTAGACTTGCGCGCCATTATGCCTTAGCCATTTTTCCCGAATTCTTTCACAAATTTTATGAAAAATAAACCCATTTAAGAGTTTAATTTATTCAACTTTTGTGCAGATTCAATGGCTCCTAAGGGAATTAAAACATCTGATGAACTAGCTAGCTAGAGGATTGATGGCATGATGAACATCATTGGCCACGATTACTAGATATCTGCGACAGCACTCTCCCAGATTTGGCAAAGTACTTGAAGAAATTTCATCTTAATTTCCCACAGAGCATCTACCTGCCTCTATATGGTCATGGTCACCTGCAAGGAGTCAATGTTTCAGATGCAAAGAACTATACACCTGAAATGCAGCTGCACTGCTACTCCTTCATTTCGGTTATGCTGTGCATTAAGAGAAACAACAATGGTGTGAACTTTCAAATTATTCCTCCTTGTCATTTCCTTGCAGATATGAAAATGGAAAACCCATGGGCTGAAATGTTTTCCACTACCGGTTGGTGGAGAGAAGACAAACATGGTATTAGAGAAATATCTGAAAAGAGTACTCTCTCCAAATGGCTCTTTACTTCCAATGCTCCATTCTCAAATACATGTATCCATCTTCCAAGTCTCTTGGACAGAAACAGATTCACTGTTTGATCAACAGAAAATTTTCTCAAACCGCACTCAAGAACATCCTTTTACAATTGTTCCAAGAAGAGCTGGTATCACTGCATCTCTTATTGTATCCAGTTGAATAAATGAATTCCAGGTGGTTGCTGATGAAGCTCGGGATTCCGAAAATCAAATAAAGTGTTATGTTGAAAGCCTCTTGTAATTATTGAAAAAGTGAAGAGACTCCAGTCTGTGGATGTCCTTCTAACTCTTGTGTATCAATGAAAAACACTTTCGTCTTCAATCATTTGTACCTGCATTCTTTCACTATCTGCTTCAAATTTACTTAAGCCAATGGGATTAGTAATCATAGTTTGATCTTTACTAGGATTATTACAAATAACCCTACAAACTTTGAACCTTTTAATTGCTCAATATTACCTAAATCATACAAAATGTATGTTTAGTGAGCTGGAACTTGACTTTTATTCAGAGTTCCACTGTCTTTTGTGGGCAGTTTAAAGTCATGCATGCCAGACATAAAGGGGCTAATGTTTAAGGTCGAAATAGCTTTGACCAAAATGGATTAAAATTGATTCAATTCCTTGAAAATTTATCTGAAAACATATTACCATACTCAAGTATGAGGGAAAATATGTAAGCTATGACTTAAGAATTTTTGAATCTGAGGAATGATATGAAAAAGAGCTAAAAGTCATTAGAAGAAGTAGTTTCCAAGAATGAAGTTACTATTATTTGACAAAAACCCGTTAGGGGGTTGAAATATGCAGGGCCACCTCAGGGCATTGGCTGCATGGTCAAATAAATAGCATATTTCGGCTGACAAGTCTTATATGTGGATTGTTTATGCAAGGCCACCTATGGGAATGTGCTGCATAGTCAGGAAAAAGAACTCTCAGAAATTTACTTTCCTAGTGTTAAAAGCCAGTGAAAGTTTATGAAGATTCAAATTTTCTAAAGTATAGAGTTTGTTGTATGGAAAGAGGTACTTGAATATGGAGAAGATATTTCCGAACAAGAATATCGAAGAATTGAATGAATATCACTCCTACGAAGGTCTGACCCAAACGTAGGGAAGAAAAATAAACCATAGACTTGAATACTTTCAGATCATGAAAAAGGACATGGGACAATTATGTTAAGGATGGCTATTTTTTTGTAGATCCCTACATACCGCCATTTAAGACAAATAAGGACAAAAGTGGCATTCTTTCCAAGAATGAAGTTGCTATTATTTGAAAAAAAACCCGTTAGGGGGTTGAATTATGCAGGTCCACCTAAGGGAATTGGCTGCATGGTCAAATAAATAGCATCTTTCGGCTGAAATGTCTGTTATGTGGACTGTTTATGCAAGGCCACCTATGGGCACATACTACATAGTCAGGAAAAATAATTCTCAGAAGTTTGACATTTTTGTGACTAAAAGTCATGAAAAGGGTTATGAAGATCTCAAAATATTTAAGGTTAGGATTATAACACATAAAGATGGGTATTTTCCTATTTCTATAGAGGTACATAGGTCAATGATATCCATAATCCTGTTGTGGTTGGGTCCTGAATTGAAATTTTGGATTTCACTACGTATCTCATAAGAATGAGAATCAAGCCATACGTAGTTCTTGAAAAGCAGTTTAACGTCGTGCAGGACGAAAGTATGCGAGATCTTAGTTTAGGGTCATAGAATTCGGACCATAATAATGAACACACGGTGTGTGTTTTCATGAGGACTTTTCATCCAAGGGACTGAAAGTGAAATTTGGGGATAGGCCCAAAAGACTTGGGACTGGATTCGAGGGACACTCGAATGTTCCTACGTATCCCATAAGGATGGGAATCAAGTCCACGTAGTTCTAGAACTAACCTTTGTACAAATTTGGTTCGTACATGTGAAGGGTGAAAGGGGACTTTAGTGCAATGATGGTTTAACCTGAGACAAAAAGTATAGGTATTACAATGTATGCACGTAATCCTTTGAAATGAAAACATGATTGAAGAATCAATGTCAATAATAGTTCTCTCTCAAATGAGGAAATCAAAGAGTATTGTAGTTTATTGTCATACCGGACAAATGTGTTTCATAGTTTAACGTCATATAACAAGGAAGAAAGTGAATCAATGTAAAGATATTGATTCTAGGGGCGGTTTCACGAATCAACATCATATGAGATGTTGGTGAATCGATGTGAAGAGATTGTTTTTGGGCTTGAACCCTGGGAGGTTGCCTACATACCCAGCCTGGAGGGAAAGGATCAAAGTCCGTGTAGTTCAATTAAAGAATGAATTAATGATCTAGTTGTTCCTGGGGACAACGATCTAAATAAAATGTTGTTGGGACTTATACATGGTTAGTTGCCCATAGAGAGTGTTACGGTTGAGGTTTTCTCTATGCTCACGTGAGTCATACTCGGTTTGAGAAACAAGAGGTAACGACAACCTTAACAATGCATAGTTTAATTTCATGTAGGACATATAAAGGAACTATACAGTTTAATGTATTGCAGTTAGGACTTTTGGTGCTGTGCAGTTTAGTGTCATGCAGCAGGGACAAAATACAGTTTAATGTCATGTAGTTAGGACGATGGGAACAATAGATTTTAACGTCATGTTGGATGAAAGGGGGGAACTGTGTAGTTTAATGTCATGTAGTGAAGAAAAAAGAGTGCACCATTTTAACGCCATGTTGGACGCATTGGGGATTTTTTCCACAGTTTAACATCATGTTGGACGAAAGTGCGAATAGTTTAAGGTCGTATGCATGGACCGTGGATAGTGCAGTTTAATGTCATGCTGGACGGTGGTGTTGTTTAAGGTCATACATGACCTTTGATGATTATGTAGTTTAACGTCTTTCTGGACGTAAGGTACTTTTATACAGTTTAGCGTCAAGTAGTTAGGACGTCACAGTTTAACGTCTTGTTGGACGTAAGGGACTTGAAAATAGTTTATGGTCATATGCATGGACCATGGATGATGCAGTTTAAGGTCATGCTGGATGGTTTAGGGAACGTTTTCACAGTTTAACGTCGTGTGGGACAAAGTTGCAGTTTAAGGTCATACCGTACCGTTGCTGTATAGTTTAACGTCATATAACAAGGACAAAATGGTGCCGCATAGTTTAGTGTCATGTTGCGGGGACATACTGGTGCTGCACAGTTTAGTGTCATGTTGCGGGGACATACTGGTGCTGCACAGTTTAATGTCATGTTGCAGGGACATACTGGTGCTGCACAGTTTAGTGTCATGCAGTAGGGACAAAATACACTTTTCTACATTTTAACGTCATGTTGGATGAAAGGGACATTCCTACAGTTTAACGTCATGTCGGATGAAAGGGACTTTCCTACAGTTTAATGTCATGTTGGACGAAAGGGTATGAACCAATTGTTTGAATCTTGGTTCTGGGGACCATAAGTTGTGTTTATCAAAATATTTCTTCAGAAATATGGCATTGGTTGGAGTAGTAATGAGTTCTCCATACATTGAGATTAATGAATAAGTTCCATTGGAGTAGACCCTATGTATTGAATAAGGTCCTTCCCATTTTGGCTCAAGCTTGGGAGGTTTCTTTCCTGGTATCATTGGTGTTCTGAGAACAAATACCAATTCCCCCTGAATGAATGAACAAAGACGAACTTTTTTGTTAAAAGCTCGTGCTCTTCGATTCTGATAGATTTCCAAGTGGTGAAAAGTGCACAATAATTTCTCATCTAACTGTTCCAATTCATTCGATCGCTTATGGGATTGCTCATCTGTAGATAACTGATCACAAATGGCTACTCTGAGTGAGGGAAATTGAACTTCAATTGGCAAGACTGCTTCTGTTCCATATACCAACGAATATGGAGTTCACCGCGTTGCATTGCGGGTGGTAGTATGATAAGCCCATAAAGCATGAAAGAGTTTATCAGGCCATGACCTCTTATCTTTATCCACCATCTTTTGCAGAATATTTGAATGAGTCTTGTTAAAGTCTTCTATTTGGCCATTGGCTGCCGCATGATACTATGATGAATGGTTGGATTTAATGTTGTATTCTCGATACAATTTCCTCACCTTAGAATAACAGAAGTTGGTGCCGTTTTCTGTCAATATGGTATGAGGAACACCAAATCTATTAATGATGTGAGACTTGATGAAGCTAACAATGCATTTAGAACTGACTTCTTTGAGAGGTACTACCTCTGCCCATTTGGAAAAGAAATCAGTAGCAGTAAGAATGTACTTAAACTGCTTGGCCGTTGCTGAAGGGTAAGGTCCCACCACATCCATTCCCCATGTGGCAAATAGCCAGGAGTATTTAGCTCTATGAAGTAACTCTGGAGGTTGATGAATGAAGTTGGAATTACTTGACATGAATGACACTTTTTTGTAAAATCAACACAATCTTGTATCATTGAAGGCCAAAAGTATACATGCCTTCGAATTTGATCAGACAATCTATGTCCAGACTGGTGGTCACCATAGACTCCTGCATGCACTTCTTTCATGACAGCCATTGTCTCTTCACCATCAATGCATCTGAAGAGAACTCCATCAAAACCACGTTTGTAGAGAATTTTCTCTAGGTGGTTTGGGCCATCATAAAAAGTAAAATTGACCACACGTCGCCGGATTTGTTCTTTCTCGGCTCTATCAGGTGGAAGTGTTCCATTTTGAAGGTATTCCCTGATAGGTGACATCCATCCTGTAGTATGACCATACGGTTCAGGAATGGGACTACTTTCATTAATTTCCTCTGTTCTGGCTTAAACATAAGGTGAAATTGCACGACGATGGGCAATACTGATGGTTGTCTCGTCCCGATTTGGATCTTCTAGAGCTGTGGCTATATTAGCCAGTGCATCAGCTTGAGAATTTTGTGATCATGGGACATAAGAAAATGTCGGTTGTGAAGGGAATTCCGCCATTAACTTTATGAAGTAATCATACAAAGGGATCAACTTTTCTTTTCTGATGGCATAATCCCCATTGACATGTTTGATTACCAAGTCTGAATCACCTTTCACTTTTAAGTGATTCACTTGTGCTTGAAGCGCTAACTCCAAGCCTGTGATAAGAGATTGATATTCGGCTTCACTATTGGTACCACCTTCCCACAATAAAAAGGAATAAGGTGACAATGCCTTATCTGGAGAAATGAGTACAATTCCTAAACCAACTTTGTTGAATTTAGGATTTTCCATTTTCTTCCCTGTTGGACTTCTGGAAGCACCATCAAAATACATTTCCCAGGATTGAGGATTCTCTTGAATAGAGAAAACATCCTCATCAGGGAGTTCAATATCTGAAGACGTGTCTTCCACTGAAGGATGTTCAGCTAGTAAATCAGCCAGAGCTTGGCCCTTTATTTCCTTTTGAGATACATACTGAATGTCGAACTACTGCAAAATAACTGGCCACCTTGCTAGACATCATGTAAGCATTGGACGACTATGGATGAATTTGAGAGGATTATTGCGAGATACCAATTGGACCTCGTGATGTTGCAAGTAGTGTCTCAGTTTCTGGACTGCATAGATTAATGCTAGGCAGCACTTCTCAATACTTGAATACCGGGTTTCTGCTTCAAGCATATTTCTACTGAGATAGTAGAGGCTATTTTCATTCCCAGCATCATTCTTTTGAGCGAGAAAGGCACCCAATGATCGCTCTAGAGCTGTCACATAGAGGATAAGTAGCCTTCCTTCAACAGGTGGCATGAGTACTGGTGGACTCAAGAGGTATTTCTTGAGAACATCAAATGCTTCTTGACATTCTTCAGTCCACTGGTAAGTGACTCCTTTTTTCAATAATTTGGTAAAGGGTAAACCTTTGCCTGCCAAATTGGCGATGAAACACCGAATATAGGCTAAGTGTCCTTGAAGTCCTCTTAATTCTTTCAAATTCTGAGGAGGTGACATACCAAGGATTGACTTGGTCTTCACAGGATCGAATTTAATACCACGATGGCGTACAACAAAGCCGAGGAATTTTCCTGAGGTTACCCCAAAAGCACATTTTAAGGGTTTCATCTTCAAATTATGTTGTCGAAGCTTGTGGAATATGACTTCAAAAATCAGCCAAGTGATTTGAATGTTGTTTTGATTTAACCACCAAATCGTCTACATAGAATTCAACAAACTTCCCTAAAAAAGGTTTGAAGATACGATCCATGGCGCGTTGATATGTTACACCTGCATTCTTTAAACCAAAGGGCATCACCCGGTAACAAAACACACCTTGAGGGGCTCTGAAAGATGTAGATTCCTCGTCTTCTGGGGCCATTAGGATATGATTATATACGGAATATCCATCCATGAAGGAAAGTACTTCATAACCAGCCGTCACATCAATTAAGAGTTCTGTAATCGGAACTGGGAAATCATCTTTATGACAATACCAATTAAGATCTCTAAAATCGATGCAAACCCTAATTTGTCCGTTCTTCTTCTTTACAGGGACAATATTAGCCAACCACTTGGGATACTGAACTTCTCTGACGAAGTTATCTTTGATCAGCTTATCCACTTCAGCTTCAATTTTGGAAGCATAGGTTGGGTGTGTTCTTCTCGCGGCTTGCTTAAATCCTCGATGTTCTTTTGGTAAACCAAAATGATGAGTAGTAATATCAGGATCAAGCCCAGGCATTTCTGTATAGTTCCAAGCAAAAATATATTTATTTTTCTTTTGAAAAGAAATATACATATGTTTCTCTTCAAGGGTCATGGCCGCACTAATTAAAGTGGGGCGTGGATCTTTCTATGTACCCAGATTTATTTCTCTGAGTTCATCCACAGTGGTATAGATACCTTCTTCAAATTCTAGAGGAGCATCTCTAAGATCGTCCTCTTCCTCTTCATCAAGTGCTATTTCTTCCATTTCTACTTTCATAGTAGATGACAAAACGAAATTTTCATGATCATAAGAGATTTAAAAATTTGCACATTTTGAAGAAGACACTTCCATTTCCGACGCTATTGAGGATAAAGGGCCTTATTTGGGAAATAAAGAGGAGATGATGGATTGAGAATTGACATCATTATTCACCTCTGATGTTGCTATAACTTTTTCTGGACTGATTGGAAAATTATAGACCAGTTGGATTTCAGCAGATGAAATGAAGACGTCACCACTTGTTCTTTCATCACTATTTGGTAGGTTACCAATTTCTCCCTTGTTGTCTGGCTCAACTGCTGTAATTGACATTATGGATCTTTCCATAAGAATATTTTGATTTGGGCCTATTTTGTCAATTTTACTAATAGGTAACACATAATCTGTACTCACATGTGTAAATGGATTTATTGGAATTTTCTCCAAACCATATGGAGCATTAACTTTGGTAATTTCCTTCATTGTAGAGTTTTCTCTCCCCTTCATGTGATAAAATTTTGCCTCAATGTATTGAGACTCGCATGTCTTGAACGGGGCCTTATCACCATACAATGTTCCAACTTGTCCATTGAAACAGTATTTGAGACATTGATGGTATGATGAAGGGATAGCCGCATGCTGATGTAGCCAAGGTCTTCCAAGCAAGACGTTGAAAGCTGAGTCTTGATCAACAACCATGAAATCCGAATTGGATACAAGATCTCCAAACTGAGTTCTGAGTGTAACCTCTCCCAGTGGTTCTTGTTCATTTTTATCATATCCTTGTAACATCATGGTAGAAGGAGATAAATCAGATTCCGTGAGGCCCAATCGATGAAGTGTACGAATGGGCATGAGGTTGACTCCTGAACCATTGTCGATGAAAACTCTTCAGATATCTACACCATTGACTTTTCCAGATAAGTATAGAGGTTTTATGTGCTCATGCACAACATCATCTTCATCTTTATCAGTAAAATATATCACTGCATGGAATTATGCAGGATTATTCTCTCTGTGATAGACTTCAGCTGCAGCAATTTCATCTCCAAACTCCTGAGGACTTGACAAAGCTTCTATGAGTTCTTCCCGAAGATCTTTTGACAGATTCAAAGCATCCAAAATTGATAACATGGCTGTTACTGGGGCCAAGTGTTTCAATATATAATACTTTTGATCTAAAGGTCTGCGTTTCCCAATAGGAATATGCGGTTTAGCAGGTACCTTGTAAGAAGATGCTTTGGAAGCTGATGCATCTTGTATTGGGATAGAAGTTGGAAACATCCTTGGTTTTGGAAGATTAGACAAATTAGATCCATTTACTTGCTGAGATAAAGAAGATGGAACCTTCAATCGGTCTTCTAAAATAACTGTTTCAAGACTGAGTTGGCTATTAGAAGAAGAACTTGCTTGTTCTTTTTGAGCTCACTAAAGGGCTCTACCACGAGTTTCTGCTGCATACACAGTGCTAGCAGGGGTAGAACTGGAGTAGTGGATTTGGAAAGATCTACATCTTCCCATGTATCCTGAACCTCTATAACTTCCTCGGATTCCCTTATTTGATATAGGGAATTCATGATTATCAAAATTGAAATTACGACTGGAGTACAGATCTATTAATTGAATCATATTAACAGAACTGAAGATCAAATCTTCGTCTAATAAAGACTCTGCCTGAATAGCCTGTTTAGGCTATGCCGTTTGATGGGGTGGTGCCCGTGGCTTTGAAGTAGATGGCATAAAGTCTTCCAGAGTCAAAGACAATATAGGCTTTGACACATACTCATCTTCTTCTGATTATTTTTTCTTCTTTGATTCAAACCGTTTCTTTGAGGACTTTCCCTCTAACGAAGAGGGTTTTACCGCAATATTCATGGCAGAAGACACAATTGGTTTCTTTAATTGTGTTCGCAAAATGGCATGAGTCCGATTGATTGTCTTTCTGAACATCCAATCATCATAGTTCTGTGCATTTCTTCTTTTGACATCTTGCCATTCACCTTCCTCCTCTGAAAGCAGTAACACATGCTACCTGAGTCGGAGATCCTTTCAACTTGACTTGTCCCAAGTCGACCATCTTTAGCAGGAGGTCTTTGAAGACAAAACACTCCTAGATAGGATGCCCCAACATTTGATGAAAGGGACAATAATTGGGACGGTCTTCATCTCCTTCATTGTTTGGCCTCTTGGGCACTGGTAATTGAACCAAATTATTTTCCAGAGCTGAAATGAAGTAACCAGTAACTTTCTCACTTTGGAAATAGTATGTTTTACTCTTCATATCCTCAAATTGTTTTCATCTTTGATCTATTTGATCATTTGGACGAAACAGCATTTGTTGTTGGCGTTCAGGAGGTGGAGCCCATCGAGAAGATGAATGTTTTGAATTAGAAATAGGTACAGGTGCTTGTTTAAGCATAACTGTAGCAGTTTCTACATTACCCATTCTCCTTCCTGAAGCTGATGGAATTACACGAGATTTAACCTTAGCCTGTATAAGGGAATCTTCAATCTACTGAGCGATTGAAGTAAGGTCTTGAAACCCTCCTGTGTATTTCACAGGGATCAATGGCGTGCATAATTCGTCACGCAAATTTGCCACACAGATTGGTAACAGCTCTTCCTGAGGGAGCGCTAAACTAAGGGAATACATTAAACCCTTCCAGAAAGCAATGAAATCAGAGACTCTTTCATTATCCCTTTGCTTGCAGTTTGTAAGATTGAAAACTGTCATTTTTGGCAATGTTGAGCTGAACTGAAGATGGCATTTTTGGCGAAGATCCTCCCATCCGATGATTGACCGGGATTGCAAGCTTGTATACCAGAAAAAAGCTGGTCCTTGCAAGGTTCGCACGAAGAATATGAGTTTCACTGCTTCTTTCTGCTCTGGAGTTCCCATCATAGGATCACAACAAGACACATAATGTGTCAAATGTTGTTCAGGGTCGCCTGATCCATTGAATGTAGGAAAAACAGGGTTTCCAAAAATGGATGGAGGAGGAATTGAATCTACCCATTCAGGGTAAACTTTATTTTCTGGTTGAACTTGCACCCGTTTCCCTTACATAGTTTCTAACCGAGCTGTTAATGACTCAATAGTAGTTATTAACTTTTGAGAAACATCAGGTTGAATCTGGTCTTGAGTAGGTGAAATGAATGGAGCTTGGACAGATGTGGTGGTTGGTGCTGCAACTGATGGTATCACTGCCAACTATTGTTGCATTTGACCCGTAGGATTAGACCTCTGAGGGTGTAGTGATAAATGAGGATATTCTTGATCCATCTCAGTAACTGCAACAAATTCTTTCGGCCGTCGGACATCAGCATTCTTAAGAAGAAGACTACTCTGAAGTAGTTCTGCATTCAACCTTCTTAGTTCTTTCATTTCTTTCTATTGTTGTGAAAACCTTTGCTCTAACGAGAGTGATTGACCTTCTCCAGAAGAAGGATATGTAACCTGATTCTTTCCCCTACCTTTGTTGGATTCTTTTTGGAGAGAAGGAAGTGGATTACCTAGGTTCTGAGTAATCCTTTGACTTCGTGTACGCACACCTTCTTCATTTGTATCGGTGCGTACATTTTCTTGAGCAGGACGCTCTTCATCTGATTCCCCTGAGTGAGTCTCCTCTTGTGGATTAACAACAATGACATTGATTACATTGATTGATGCATAATGCATCGCATCCCTTCTATCAACATTTCTGTGATATTTTCTTCTTTCATATCTTTGATGAGACATTGCCTTTTGTTGATTTAATCTTTTAGGAACTTCTTGATGAGCTATAACTTGGAGGGAATCTCCTGATAGTTTGGCTCTTCGTTCCTCTTGGGGATTCTTCCCCAATCGAGAAAAGGCCGATATTCTCTGAGAATGGAATAATGATTTGAAAGATTCCCCAGTCTCCTGAACTGGGGATGTTCCTGCTGATTCCACTCAACTCCTCGAATCCCATTTGTTGACTCTGAGGGTTGGGTTAAAGGAGTCCCCAGTCTGACAAGCTGGGGTGGATCATGACATGTTATGTCTGAGACTTTCTAAAAAGCTCTCTTGATCTTGCGAATCTTAGTTCGGAAATTAGCTGGATGCATTAGCCTGTATCAACTTTTATCACCTGGTTCAATAGACCGTTGGATGATTTCCGAGACCTCTGTCATTTGATGGTTTGTTTTCTCCAGACGAGAGGCTTGTGCAATATTCTCGCCTGCTTGATATAGGAGAAATTCAACAATTTGTTCTCTATATGCTTGATTTTGAGAGGAACTAGTTGAAGCCTGTTCTTGAGCAAGCTTTTTATTATGAAAAAAGCCCATTGACTGTGGCCGGCCATGGGCAATAACATTGCATGAGACCATTTTCGGCGGGCATTGCTGACTGGAAAGCACTGTGAAATGTAGTGCTCCATGAACACCCCATCCTCTGATATGAACACCAGATGGAGCATTGGCAATTAATTGACGCAATTTTCTTAGTGCGCCAAGGCATGAACGTTGAAGGGTTCTCTATTGCTTTTTAGCCTTCGGATACCGAGAGACTGATAGAGATGCCAAATCAATCAGACGTTGTAGACCTTCTATTATCTTAAGATGATTTTCATATTTATCATAAGATAATACCTTCTTCTTAAATTGAAAAAGAGTTTTCCATATGTTGAGACGAATATCATGGACTGCATCTTCCGTCAACATCTTTGGAATATCATACTGGGAGTCAGCCAAAAGCCAAAACATGACTGGTACTTCACTTTTCGCCAGTTTTTTCCTCATGTTCAGCATTTCCTCTTTATCATTAAATGAAGATTCTTCTATCTGTTTTGACCAGAGTTGGTGTTTCCTTGTTGCTTCATCGGATTCAACAATATTGGTAGAGAGATCATTGATCAAACTAGAAGATGAATGAATTAGGGGTGGTTCGGAGAATGACCTACACCCTGGGCTATCTTCTGATTGAGAAAGTATTTTTCATGCTAGCGATAAAGCATCAGACATGATTGGTTTCACATTTGCAAGTGCCTCAAGATAATAGGGCTTTCTCGACACTACATTGTCCACTGGAGTATTTTCCAGGCAATGTGAATCACTACTGCGGAGGGGACTTTCGCAGAGAAATTCATCATCATGTGGAGGACCACCATAATGGGTTACATCAAAAGATGAGATCTCTTGCTCCTTGGTCTTCTGACCACACAGAGGGTTCTTGTGGCTCTCATCTGAAGAAGAAACTTCAAGATTGACCGAATTTTCATGAAGCAAGCCGTCATGAGGAAGTGTCTGTTGAAGACCTTCAAGATTAATGTTCCCGTTATTGGGAACTAAGGGAGTAGAATCTTGAATTCCGATAGATAAATGTCTGAGGGATTCAAGAACTCCATCATTGAGCAAGGCTTGGTTACAGATTGGCCTTTGATCTCCTGACTGTGCTGGGCATATCTTTTTCTTAGATGCCTTCTTACTCGCTTTAGAAACCACTTGATGACGAAAGTGATTGCTCTGAGCAGGTGTATGTGGCTGATCAGGAAAGATGGTCAGGTTAGGTTGACGATCGCCACTCAAATCATGTGTATGTGCCTGACTTGGTTGTCTGTATGATATGGGGAAGTATGCCCCATAACCCTCTTGGACTGGAACAGATGTGTGTGTCTGTTCCAGAGTGAATCATTGATGCGTCACTCCACTGCTAGGGATAGATTTATGTGTCTTTCCCTGAGATGATACTGAAGCTATTATTATATCCTGGAAAGCATCCAGAATATGAGCAGGAATTTTCTTCTGCTCTTTCACCATTGACAAAATATGCTTGGTGACTTCAGCCACCGGAACAGGAATATACGTCCATTCCGGGTTTGGAGTAGGTGTATGTGCCTACTCATGTCCTCCTTTTCTTGTCAGTGAATCCTGATAATACTCAAGTGTGGAGGCAGAGAGTTGAGTCTGCCTCCTGTTTTTCATCGGAGCTTTCCGACTGACTTCTCTGTGCGCTACCAAGCGAGACTGTTGGTAGGCTTGATTTGTACTAGCAGGTGTATGTGCCTGCTGATTACACTTCGCCAAACGCGGTTGATGAGATCCATCATATGTAGTCAAGAGAGCCTACTGACTAACTGATGATGTATAAGCAGGTGTATGTTCTTGCCTATAGTACTCCGCCAGAATTGCCTGGCGGGATTGGCGTGATGCTGCCAGACGAGTCTGCGGGATAGCAGAATTAAAACGGACAGGTGTGTGTTCCTGCTCGTTATTTTCCACCAAGTTAGGATGGTGGACTTCTCCAGAGATGGCAGGGATGAAAACCTGCCCATTGTTAACCGGATTCCGTCTCTGGCGGTTCGTCTTGCCTGCTCGGGTATGAGGAACCTGAGCTGAATGCCTGGAGTCGGTACCCTCATCATGTTGAGGGCGCACTGCCGCACGAGTCTGGCGGCGATTGTTGATGGGAGCCCTCGGGAAGGACTCCTGTCTTTTTGAATTAAGTCCATGAGGAACCTTCTCATTCACTTCCTCAAAGTAAGGGAGTGAATGGAAATTGCGTTCCGGGGATAACGACCCGAAACGGTTGGAGACGGTAGTCAGCACCGCCTGCCTCTTGATCACTGGTCATCGTTGTCCGGACGACCTGTGTGAGTTGTTCACTTGGAGGGCCTGTCGGGCAGCCTCCAAAGTTGGGATGGTACCATGTTGACGGTACTCCTTAACCAGCGCATTTGATACCCAGCGTTGAAGACGCTGAGTAGGTGATGTCATCCTTAGAGAAGATGACGATCCAGTAGGAATAGCAGCAGTGGTATTTGCAGTAGCAGTTTTCACAGATGTGAATTTGAGAGCAGCCATTATGGAAATACATAAGATCTTGGAAAAGAGTGCCTGTTTGATATAACAGATGTAATCAAGATAAAATTCAGCCACTTCATCCTTTGTATGAGCACACATGTCAATGATTGATTTTGTTATCCCTCCTATTGAGTTTTAAATAGGGGCTTAACAAATATGTAAAACATCATTTTAACTTGGTTAAGGATTCACGTCGGGTTCACCATTTTTTGTTTCCCTCGGAATTCGGGGATGACCTCTTGGATGGGAGATTCAAACGTTCCAATCGATTTCTAGCGGGTTTGTTCGTAGAACCGGAAACAGCCAATGATTCCACATCCATTTGGACCTACTTTCCAAAGGTAGGCGCTCATTAGCTTATGGACTGATGAGGCTTAGGAATTTGCATTGGTCGAGAGAATGGGAGGTCGGACTCATCACACCTTTTTGAGGGGAATTATTGTCTATTCCGGGACTCTCTTTATAGATTTAAGTTATGTTCGTGAATCCTTATTACATTACCAAGTACAAAATGAGATTTTCCTTTAGTTTTGACAATCAATGATTAAATATGTAAGAAATTTATAGAATCTTTTATATGTATTCTTGGTTCTTCATCAATAGAGAATCATCTATATCTATTTAGAGATTCTTGATCAATGGTAACCTTCAAAACATTTATATAAAATGTCTTTTGGTCATTATGATGACCAGGCTGGTTTTAAAGCCACTCAGTGGGGCACTTGAAGTTTATTTTCATTCAGAAGGACAATGAATTATTTCAAAGTTGGGATCGAACCCATAGATGGGCTACCTACGTATCCTTTTTTTTTGAAAAAGGAATCAGAACCCACGTAGTTCGAAAAAGGGTATGATGTTTATGATTGATGGCTCAAAGCAGGATTTCATAATTACTTTTACACTCTAAGCTCACGTGATTAATGCTCGGTGTGAGAATCATGAGGTATTGGTAAAAATTAGACAATTGTGCCATGAAAGATGCAATCATAAGAAATGATTTGGAGCTTATGTATGTATGACTGCCCAGAGGATTTACTTTTGGGAGAAAATCCAGGAACAGGGTCCATAAAGGTATTTGTGCTTCATGGAGATTTTAATACTCTAACTTGGGACATATTCCTGAAGAGGAAACCGAAATTAGTAGAGGATTGATAACTGGGTTTTACTCCTGAGAAGGAATCCCAGATCAAACGTAAATTAGGGTTGGTTAAAGAGAATTTAAGGGACATTGGGCTTATTCCTTAAAAAGAAGCCCAAGTTTATGGCTGGGACTTATTCCTAAAAACGGAGCCCAGGTTAAGGGATTAAGGTTTGGGGCTTACTCCTGAGGAGGATGCCCATATTTGATATTGGGGCTTACTCCTGAGGAGGATGCCCATATTTGAGATTGGGGCTTATTCCTGAAAAGGATGCCCAAATTAAGGGACTTGGGGCTTACTCCTGAAAAGGATGCCCAAAATTATGACTGTTACTTATTCCTGAAAAGGATACCCAGGTTAGGGGACTTGGTTTGGGGCTTACTCCTAAAAAGGATGACAAAATTAGAGGACTTATGACTGGGGATTATTCCGGAAAAGGAGACCCAGGTTAAGGATTCTCTCATCTTAAAGGATGAGGTTGAATGAATGAACTCTCCATATTTAGTGACATAAGTATATTTAAATCACTAGGTTTTGAGAGATATTTCACTGAATTCCTTTTGGATAAAGAAGTCAAATCAAGAAATCATGCCATAAATGGCTTTGAAGAGTGTCTTGAAGACTGAATCATGAAAAGGAAAGGTGTAATGACGTAAGAGGGGTGAATTGGGCAAGAAAGGAACCCAAAAAAGAAAGGGCGTGCAAGTCTTGGAAGGCGCGCATGTACTGCGGCGGCGTGCAAGTATTGGTCGCGTAGGTATACTTGTGCGACATGTGATGTACTTGCGCGATGGTCAACCAGTATTTGAAATACTTCGGAGACTCTTCATTAAAGCCTTTAGAATCCTCTTGAGGTTCTTCTAGGAAAGGGACGCGCAAGTTCTATCCAAGGAATAAGGCGGCGCGCTAGTAGGACCACTTCCCTTAAGGGCTGGCCACTCAGGCGCGCAAGTGTTGATGAGTTTCAACACTTAGCACTTCCTCCCTCTCTTTAGATCTTCTAATCTAGGTAATAAATTACCTAAGAAGTGTTCTGGAAGATTTGAGAATAGACTTGGGTGTCGGGAGCTTCAATCCGAGTTTCTGGAAAAAGATCCTCTCGAATGGGGGGCCCACAGGGTCTATTTATAGGCAGGAGAAGACCCCGGGCAGTTACCGGGCAGTTATCACTTAGGTCGCGCAAGTCACTTGCAGTACCAAGGGCGTCGCGCAAGTGGACTTGCGCGACGGTGATATAACTTGCGCGGTGAAGTTTCTTTTGATCCTTTGTTCATGCCTTTGTCGATTTTTGATATTTTCTTCAAAGGTTGAATCACTTTGAGCTCAGATATTCCCCTTTTCCGATTTTTAGATTTTGTGACGAAAGGAGCGTCAACAAAAGTGCCCCCTCAGAGTTGGATCCGGAGAGAAATGAGGATTTGACTCTGAGGAAATCGAATCCATCCAAAGGAAAAGGGGGCGCGCAAGTCTTCATGGCACAGAGGGCGGCGCGGAAGTGCGCATCGCATAGGGATACGGCGCTCGGTTGTGCAGGGTACGGCGCGCAGGGTCCCGACCACGTCTATAAATTGAGGGCCTCACTTTCGTACAAGCATCCGGATTTCCGGACTTCATACCTTCGAGCTCTCGCCGCGCAGGTCATCTTAGCCGCGCAGGTTGCTCTATTTTCCAGTGTTTTCCTTGATGTCGCGCTACTATAAAGGCATTTGTACTTGCACGGTTTATACTTGTGTGTCAAAAACTAGCGCGGCACACGAATACTTGCACGCCATTTTTTAGACTTGCGCGCCTTTATGCCTTAGCCATTTTTCCCAAATTCTTTCACAAATTTTATGAAAAATAAACCCATTTAAGAGTTTAATTTATTCAACTTTTGTGCAGATTCAATGGCTCCTATGGGAATTAAAACATCTGATGAACTAGCTAGTAAGCATATTGATGACATGATGAACACCATTGGCCACGATTACTATGATATCTGTGACAGCACTCTCCCAGATTTGGCTATGTACTTGAAGAAATATCATCTTAATTTCCCACAGAGCATCTACCTGCCTCTATATGGTCATGGTCTCCTGTAAGGAGTTAATGTTCCAGATGCAAATAACTATACACGTGAATTGCAGCTGCACTGCTACTCCTTCATTTTGGTTATGCTGTGCATTAAGAGCAACAACAATGGTGTGAACTTTCAAATTCTTCCTCCATGTCATTTTCTTGCAGATATGAAAATGGCAAAGCCATGGGCTGAAATGTTTTCCACTACCGGTTGGTGGAGAGAATACAAACATGGTATTAGAGCAATATCTGAAAAGATTACTCTCTCTAAATGGCTCTTTACTTCGAATGCTCCATTCTCAAATCCATGTATCCATCTTCCAAGTATCTTGGACAGAAACAGAGTCACTGTTTGATCAGTAGAAAATTTTCTCTATCCTCACTCAAGAACATCCTTTTACAATTGTTCCAAGAAGAGCTGGTATCACTGCATCTCTTATTGTATCCAGTTGGATAAATGAATTCCAGGTGGTTGCTGATGAAGCTCGGGATGCCGAAAATCAAATGAAGTGTTATGTTGAAAGCCTCTTGTAATTCTTGAAAAAGAGAAGAGTCTCCAGTCTGTGGATGTTCTTCTAGCTCTTGTGTATTAATGAAAAACACTTTCGTCTTCAATCATTTGTACCTGCATTCTTTCACTATCTGCTTCAAATTTACTTAATCCAATGGGCTTAGTTAGCATAGTTTGATCTTTACTAGGATTATTACAAATAACCCTAAAAACTTTGAACCTTTTAATTGCTCAATATTACCTAAATCATAAAAAATGTATGTTTACTGAGCTGGAACTCGACTTTTATTCAGATTTTTTTTGTCTTTTGTGGGCAGTTTAAAGTAATGCATGCCGGATACAAAGGGGATAATGTTTAAGGTCGAAATAGCTTTGACCAAAATGGATTAAAATAGATTCAATTCCTTGAAAATTTATCTGAAAACATATTACCATACTCAAGTATGAGGGAAAATATGTAATCTATGAATTAAGAATTTTTGAATCTGAGGAGTGATATGAAAAAGAGCTAAAAGGCATTAGAATAAGTAGTTTCCAAGAATGAAGTTACTATTATTTGACAAAACCCGTTAGGGGGTTGAAATATGCAGGGCCACCTAAGGGCATTGGCTACATGGTCAAATAAATTGCATATTTCAGCTGAAAAGTCTTATATGTGGACTGTTTATGCAAGGCCACCTATAGGAACGTGCTGCATAGTCAGGAAAAAGAACTCTCAGAAATTTACTTTCCCAGTGTTAAAAGCCAGTGAAAGTTTATGGAGATTCAAATTTTCTAAAGTATAGAGTTTGTTGTATGGAAAGCGGTACGTGAATATGGAGAAGATATTTCTGAACAAGAATATTGGAGAATTGAATGAATATCACACCTACGAAGGTCTGACCCAAATGTAGGGAAGAAGAATAAACCATAGACTTGAATACTTTCTGATCATGAAAAAGGACATGGGACAAATATGTTAAGGATGGCTATTTTTTTAGATCCCTACATACCATCATTTAAGACAAATGAGGACAAAAAGAGGCATTCTATCCAAGAATGAAGTTACTATTATTTGACAAAAAAACCCGTTAGGGGATTGTATCATGCAGGGCTACCTAAGGGCATTGGATGCATGGTCAAATAAATAGCATCTTTCAGCTGACAAGTCTGTTATGTGGACTGTTTATACAAGGCCACCTATGGGCACGTACTACATAGTCAGGCAAAAGAATTCTCAGAAGATTGACATTTTTGTGACTAGAAGTCATGAAAAGGGTTATGAAGATCTGAAAATATTTAAGGTTAGGATTATAACACATAAAGATGGGTATTGTCCAATGTATATAGAGGTACATAGGTCAGTGATAACCATAATCATGTTCTGGATGGGTCCTAAATTGAAATTTTGGACTTCACTACATATCTCATAAGAATGAGAATCAAGCCATACGTAGTTCTTGAAATGCAGTTTAACATCATGCAGGACGAAGGTATGAGAGATCTTAGTTTAGGGTCATAGGATTCAGACCATAATAATGAATACACAGTGTGTGTTTTCATGAGGACTTTTCATCCAAGGGACTGAAAGTGAAATTTGGGGTTAGGACCAAAAGACTTGGGACTGGATTCGAGGGACACTCGAATGTTCCTACGTATCCCATAAGGATGGGAATCAAGACCACGTAGTTCTAGAACTACCCTTTGTACAAATTTGGTTCGTACATGTGAAGGGTGAAAGGGGACTTTAGTGCAATGATGGTTTAACCTGAGACAAAAATTTTAGGTATTACCATGTATGCACGTAATCTTTTGAAATGAAAACATGATTGAAAAATCAATGTCAATTATAGTTCTCTCTCAAATGAGGAAATCAAAGAGTATTGTAGTTTATTGTCGTACCGGACAAAAGTGTTGCATAGTTTAACGTCATATAACAAGGACGAAAGTGAATCAATGTAAAGATATTGATTCTTGGGGCGGTTTCACGAATCAACATCATATGAGATGGTGGTGAACCGATGTGAAGAGATTGTTTTTGGTCTTGAACCCTAGGAGGTTGCCTACATACCCAGCCTGGAGGGCAAGGATCAAAGTCCATGTAGTTCAATTAAAGAATGAATTAATGATCAAGTTTTTCTTAGGGACAACGATCTAAATAAAATGTTGTTGGGACTTATACATGGTTAGCGGCCCAAAGAGAGTGTTACGGTTGAGGTTTTCTCTAAGCTCATGTGAGTCATACTCGGTGTGAGAAACAAGTGGTAACAACAACCTTATCAATGCCTTGTTTAATGTCATGTAGGACATATAAAGGGACTATGCTGTTTAAAGTCTTGCAGTTAGGACTTTTGGTGATGCGCAGTTTAGTGTCATGCAGCAGGGACAAAATACAGTTTAATGTCATGTAGTTAGGACGATGGGAACAATAGAGTTTAACGTCATGTTGGACGAAAGGGGGGAATTGTGTAGTTTAATTTCATTTAGTGAGGACAAAAGAGTGCACCATTTTAACATCATGTTGGACGCATTTTGGATTTTTTCCACAGTTTAACGTCATGCTGGATGAAAGTGCAAATAGTTTAAGGTCATATGCATGGACCGTGGATGGTGCAGTTTAATGTCATGCTAGATGGTGGTGTAGTTTAAGGTCATACAGGACCATTGTTGATTATGTAGTTTAACGTCTTGCTGGACGTAAGGGACGTTTATACAGTTTAGTGTCATGTAGTTAGGACGTCGCGGTTTAACGTCTTGCTGGACATAAGGGACTTGCAAATAGTTTATGGTCATATGCATGGACCAGGGATGATGCGGTTTAAGGTCATTCTGGATGGTTTAGGGAACTTTTTCACAGTTTAACGTCGTGTGGGAAAAAGTTGCAGTTAGGTCATACTGGACTATTGCTGTATAGTTTAACGTCATATAACAAGGACGAACTGGTGCCGCACAGTTTAGTGTCATGTTGCGGGGACATACTAGTGCTGCACAGTTTAGTGTCATGTTGCGGGGATATACTGGTGCTGCACAGTTTAGTGTCATGTTGCGGGGACATTATGGTGATGCACAGTTTAGTGTCATGCAGCAGGGAAAAAATACTCTTTTCTACATTTTAACGTCATGTTGGACGAAAGGGACTTTCCTACAGTTTAACGTCATGTTGGATGAAAGGGACTTTCCTAGAGTTTAATGTCATGTTAGATGAAAGGGTATGAACCAATTGTAAGAATCTTGGTTCTGGGGACCATATTTTGTGTTTATACAAAATATTTCTTCAGAAATATGGCATTGGTTGGAGTAGTAATGAGTTCTCCATCCATTGAGATTAATGAATAAGCTCCATTGGAGTATACCCTATGTATTGAATAAGGTCCTTCCCATTTTGGCTCAAGCTTGGGAGGTTTCTTTCCTGTTATCATTGGTGTTCTGAGAACCAATACTAATTCTCCCTGAATGAATGAACGAAGACGAACTTTTTTGTTAAAATCTCATGCTATTTGATTCTGATAGATTTCCAAGTGGTGAAAGGTGCACAATCTTTTCTCATCTAACCATTCCAATTCATTCAATCGCTTTTGGGATTGCTCATCTATAGATAACTGATCAAAAATGGCTACTCTGAGTGAGGGAAATTGAACTTCAATTGGCAAGACTGCTTCTGTTCCATATACCAATGAATATGGAGTTGACCGCGTTGCATTGCGGGTGGTAGTCCGATAAGCCCATAAATCATGAAAGAGTTTATCAAGCCATGACCTCTTATCTTTATCCACCATCTTTTGCAGTATATTTGAAAGACTCTTGTTAAAGGCTCCTATTTGTCCATTGGATGCCGCATGATACCGAGATGAATGGTTGGATTTAATGTTGTATTCTCGATACAACTTCTTCACCTTAGAAGAACAAGAGTTGGTGCCATTTTCTGTCAATATGGTATGAGGAATACCAAATCTAGTAATGATGTTAGACTTGATGAAGCTAATAATGCTTTTAGAAATGACTTCTTTGAGAGGTACCACCTCTGCCCATTTGGAAAAGAAATCAGTAGTAGTAAGAATGTACTTAAAATGCTTGGCCATAGCTAAAGGGTAAGGTCCCACCACATCCATTCCCCATGTGGAAAATGGCCATGAGTATTTAGCTGTATGAAGCAACTCTGGAGGTTGATGAATTAAGTTGGCATGTACATGACATGAATGACACTTCTTTGTGAAATCAACACAATCTTGTATCATTGAAGTCCGAAAGTATCCAAGCCTACGAATTTGATCAGACAATCTATGTCCAGACTGGTGGGCACCACAGACTCCTGCATGCACTTCTTTCATGACATCCATTGTCTCTTCACCATAAATGAATCTGAAGAGAACTCCATCAAAACCACGTTTGTATAGAATTTTCTCTAGGTGGTTTGGGCCATCATAAAGAGTAAAATTGACCACACGTCACCGGATTTGTTCTTTCTCGGCTCTATCAGGTGGAAGTGTTCCATTTTGAAGGTATTCCCTGATAGGTGACATTCATCCTGTAGTATGACCATACGGTTCATGAATGGGACTAATTTCATTAATTTCCTCTGTTCTGGTTTGAACATAAGGTAAAATTGCATGACAGTGGGCAATACTGATGGTTGTCTCGTCCCGATTTGGATCTGCTAGAGCTGTGGCTATATTAGCCAGTGCATCAGCTTGAGAATTTTGTGATCTTGGGAAATAAGAAAATTTCGGTTCTGATGGGAATTATGCCATTAACTTTCTGACGTAATAATACAAAGGGATTAACTCTTCTTTTCTGATGGCATAATCCCCATTGACTTTTTTTATTACCAAGTCTGAATCACCTTTCACTTTTAAGTGATTCACATGTTCTTGAAGCGCTAACTCCATGCCTGTGATAAGAGCTTGGTATTCGGCTTCATTATTGGTACCACCTTCCCACAATAAAAAGGAATAAGGTACCAATGCCTTATCTGGAGAAATGAGTACAATTCCTAAACAAACTTTGTTGAATTTAGGATTTTCCATTTTCTTCCCTGTTGGACTTCTGGAAGCACCATCAAAATACATTTCCCATGTTTGAGGATTCTCTTGAATAGAGAAAACTTCCTCACCCGGGAGTTCAACATCTGAAGACGTGTCTTCCACTGAAGGATGTTCAGCAAGGAAATCAGCCAGATCTTGGCCCTTTATTTCCTTTTGAGATACATACTGAATGTCGAACTGCTGCAAAATAATTGCCCACCTTGCTAGACGTCATGTAAGCATTGGAAGACTAAGGATGAATTTGAGCGGATATTTGCGAGATACCAATAGGACCTCGTGATGTTGCAAGTTGTGTCTCAGTTTCTGGACTGCAAAGATTAATGCTATTCAGCACTTATTAATACTTGAATACCGGGTTTCTACTTCAAGCATAGTTCTACTGAGATAGTAGAGGCTCTTTTCATTCCCAGCATCATTCTTTTGAGCGAGAAAGGCACCCAATGATCGCTCTAGAGCTGTCACATAGAGGATAAGTGGTCTTCCTTCAACAGTTGGCATGAGTACTGGTGGACTCAAGAGGTATTTCTTGAGAACATCAAACGCTTCTTGACATTCATGAGTCCACTGGTAAGTGACTCCTTTTTTCAATAATTTGGTAAAGGGTAAACTTTTGCCTGCCAAATTGGCGATGAAATGCCGAATATAGGCTAAGTGTCCTTGAAGTCCTCTTAATTCTTTCAAATTCTGAGGAGGTGACATACCAAGGATTGAATTGGTCTTCTCAGGATCGACTTCAATACCACGATGGCGTAAAACAAAGCCGAGGAATTTTCCTGAGGTTACCCCAAAAGCACATTTTAAGGGGTTCATCTTCAAATTATGTTGTCGAAGCTTGTGGAATATGACCTCCAAATCAGCCAAGTGATTAGAACGTTGTTTGGATTTAACCACCAAATCGTCTACATAGAATCCAAAAACTTCCCTAAAAAAGGTTTGAAGATACGATGCATGGCACGTTGATATGTTGCACCTGCATTCTTTAAACCATAGAGAATCACCCGGTAACAAAACACACCTTGAGGGGCTCTGAAGGCTGTAGATTCCTCATATTCTGGGGCCATTAGGATCTGATTATATCCAGAATATCCATCCATGAAGGAAAGTACTTCCTAACCAGCCGTCACATCAATTAAGAGTTTTGTAATCGGAACTGGGAAATCATCTTTTGGACAATACCGAGTAAGATCTCTGAAATCGAGAGAAACCCGAATTTTTCCGTTCTTCTTCATTAAAGGGAGAATATTATCCAACCAGTTGGGATACTGAACTTCTCTGATGATGTTGGCTTTGATTAGCTTATCCACTTCAGCTTCAATTTTGGAAGCATAGGTTGGGTGTGTTCTTCTCGCGGCTTGCTTAAATCCTCGATGTTCTTTGGGTAAACACAAATGATGAGTAGCAATATCAGGATCAAGCCCAGGAATTTCTGTATTGTTCCAAGATAAAATATCTTTATTTTGATTTAGAAAAGAAATATATATCTCTTTTCTCTTCAAGGGTCATTGCCGCACTAATTAAAGTGGGGCGTGGATCTTTCTCTGTACCCAGATTTATTTCTCTGAGTTCATCCACAGTGGTAGAGATACCTTCGTCAAATGCTGGAGGAGAATCTCTAAGATCTTCCTCTTCCTCTTCATCATGTGCTATTTATTCCGTTTCTACTTGCATAGTAGATGACAAAACGAAATTTTCATGATCATAATTGATTTCAAAATTTGCACATTTTGAAGAAGACGCTTCCATTTCCGACCCTATTGATGATAAAGGGCCTTCTTTGGGAAATAAAGAGGAGATGATGGATTGAGAATTGACATCATTATTGACCTCTGATGTTGCTATAACTTCTTCTGGCCTGATTGGTGATGTATAGACCTGTTGGATTTCAGCAGATGAAATGAAGACGTCACCACTTGTGCTTTCATCACTATTTGGTAGGTTACCAATTTCTCCCATGTTGTCTGGATCAACTGCCGTAATTGACATTATGGATCTTTCCATAAGAGTATTTTGATTTGGGCCTATTTTCTTAATTTTACTAATAGGTAACACATAATATGTACTCACATGTGTAAATGGATTTATTGGAATTTTCTCCAAACCATATGGAGCATTAACTTTGGTAATTTCCTTCATTGTAGACTTTTCTCTTCCATTCATGTGATAAACTTCTGCCTCAATGTATTGAGACTCGCATGTCTTGAATGGGGCCTTATCACCATACAATGTTCCAACTTGACCATTGAAACAGTATTGGAGACATTGATGGTATGATGAAGGGATAGCCGCATGCTGATGTAGCCAAGGTCTTCCAAGCAAGACGTTGAAAACTGAGTCTTGATCAACAATCATGAAATCTGAATCGGATAAAAGATCTCCGAACTGAGTTCCGAGTTTAACTTCTCCCAGTGGATCTTGTTCATTTTTATCATATCCTTGTAACATCATTGTAGAAGGAGATAAATCAGATTCCGTGAGGCCAAATCGACGAAGTGTACGAATGGGAATGAGGTTGACTCCTGAACCATTGTCGATGAAAACTCTTCGGATATCTACACCATTGACTTTTCCAGATAAGTAGAGAGGTTTTATGTGCCCATGCATAACATCATCTTCATCTTTATTAGTAAAAGATATCACATCATGGCATTCTGCAGGATTATTCTCTATGTGATAGACTTCAGCTGCAGCAATTTCAGCTTCAAACTCTTGAGGACTTGACAAAGCATCGATGAGTGCTTCCTGAAGATCATTTGACAGATTCAAAGCATCCAAAATTGATAACATGGCTGGTACTTGGGCCAAGTGTTTCAATATATCATACTTTTAATCTAAAGGTTTGCGTTTCCCAATAGGAATATGCGGTTTAGCAGGTACCTTGGAAGCAGATGCTTTGGAAGCTAATGCATCTTGTATTGGGATAGAAGTTGGCAACATCCTTGGTTTTGGAAGATTAGACCAATTAGATCCATTTACTTGTTGAGATAAAGAAGATGGAACTTTCAATCGGTCTTCTAAAATAACCGTTCCAAGACTGAGTTGTCTATTAGCAGAAGAACTTGCTTGTTCTTTTTGAGCTCGTTGAAGGGCTCTACCACGAGTTTCTGCTGCATACACAGTGCTAGAAGGTGTATATCGGGAGTAGTGTCTTCGGAATGATCCACGTCTTCCCCTGTGTCCTGAACCTCTGGAACTTCCTTGGATTCCCTTATCGGATATAGGGAATTCAAGATTATCATAATTGAAATTACGACTGGAGTACGGATCTGTTAATTGAATCATATTAACAGAACCGAAGATCAACTCTTCGTCTAATGAAGACTCTGCCTGATTAGCCTGTTTAGGCTGTGCCGTTTGATGGGGCGGTGCCCGTGGCTTTGAAGTAGATGGCATAAAGTCTTCCAGAGTCAAAGAAAATTTAGGATTTGACACATACTCATCTTATTCTGATTCTTTTTTCTTCTTTGAATCAAACCGTTTCTTTGAGGAATTTCCCTCTAACGAAGAGGGTTTTACCGCAATATTAATGGCAGAAGACACAATTGGTTTCTTTAATTGTGTTCTCAAAATGGAATGAGTCTGATTGATTGTCTTTCTGACCATCCAATCATCATAATTATGTGCATTTCTTCTTTTTACTTCTTGCCATTCACCTTCCTCCTCTGGAACTGTAGCAGTAACACATGCTACCCGAGTCGAAGAACCTTTCAACTTGACTTGTCCCAAGTAGACCATATTTTGAAGGAGGTCTTTGAAGACAAAACACTACTAGATAGGATGCCCCAACATTTGATGAAAGGGACAATAATTGGGACGGTCTTCATCTCCTTCTTTGTTTGGCCTCTTGGGCACTGGTAATTGAACCGGATTATTTTCCAGAGCTGAAATGAAGTAACCAGGAACTTGCTCACTTCGGAAGGAGTATGTTTTACTCTTCAGATCCTCAAATTGATTTCGTCGTTGATCTCTTTGATCATTTGGATGAAACGGCCTTTGTTGTTGGCGTTCAGGAGGTGGAGACCTTCGAGAAGATGAAGGTTTTGAAGTAGAAATTAGTACATGTGCTTGTTTAATCATAACTGTAGCAGTTTCTTCTTTACCCATTCTACTTCCTGAAGCTGATGGAATTACACGAGATTTAACCTTAGCCTGTATAAGGGAATATTCAATCTGCTGAGCGATGGAAGTAAGGTCTCGAAACCCTTCTGTGTATTTCAAAGGGATCAATGGCGTGCGTAATTCCTCACGCAAATTTGCCACAAAGATTGGTAACATCTCTTCCCGAGGGAGTGCTAAACTAAGGGAATACGTTAATCCCATCCTGTGAGAAATGAAATTAGAGACTCTTTCATTCTCCCTTTTCTTGCAGTTTGTAAGATCGAAAACTGTCGTTTTTGGCAATGTTGAGCTGAACTGAAGAAGAAATTTTTGGTGAAGATCCTTCCATCCGATTATTGACCGGGATTGCAAGCATGTATACCAAACAAAAGCTGGTCCTTGCAACTTTCGCATGAATCATATGAGTTTCACTACTTCTTGCTGCTATGGAGTTCCCATCATAGGATCACAACAAGACACGTAATGTGTCAAATTTTGTTCAGGGTCACCTGATCCCTTGAAAGTAGGAAAAACAGGGTTTCCAAAACTGGATGGAGGAGGAATTGAATCTACACATTCAGGGTAAACTTTCTTTTTTGGTTGAACTTGCGCCCGTTTCCCTTCCATAGTTTCTAACCGAGCTGTTAATGACTCAATAGTAGTAATTAAATTTTGAGAAACATCCGGTTGAATCTGGTCTTGAGTAGGTGCAATGAATGGAGCTTGGACAGATGTGGTGTTTGGTGCTGCAACTGATGGTAGCACTACCAACCGTTGTTGCATTTGACCCGTAGGATTAGACCTCTGAGGGTGTACTGATATAGGAAGATATTCTTGATCCATCTCAGTAACTGCAACAAATTCCTTCGGCTGTTGGACTTCAGCATTCTTAAGAAGAAGACTACTCTGAAGTAGTTCTGCATTCAACCTTCTTAGTTATTTCATTTCTTCCTCTTGTTGTGAAAACATTTGCTCTAACGAGAGTGATTGTCCTTATGTAGAGGAAGGATATGTAACCTGATTCTTTCCCCTCCCTTTGTTGGATACTTTTTGGAGAGAATGAAGTGGATTACCTAGGTTCTGAGTAATCCTTTGACTTCGTGTACGCACACCTTCTTCATTTGTATCGGTGCGTACATTTTCTTGAGCAGGACACTCTTCATCTGAGTCCCCTGAGTGAGTCTCCTCTGGTGGATTAGAAACAATGGCATTGATGACATTGATTGATGCATAATGCATCACATCCCTTCTATCAACATTTCTGTGATATGGTCTTCTTTCATATATTTGATGAGACATTGTGTTTTGTTGATTTAATCTTTTAGGAACTTCTTGATGAGCTATAACTTGGAGGTAATCTCCTGATAATTTGTCTCTTCGTTCCTCTTGGGGATTCTTCCCCAATCGAGAAAAGACCGATATTCTCTGAGAAGGGGAATAATGATTTGAAAGAGTCCCCAGTCTCATGAACTAGGGATGTTCCTGCTGATTCCGCTCAACTCCTCGAATCCCATTTGTTGACTCTGAGGGTGGGGTTAAAGGATTCCCCAGTCTGACAAGCTGGGGTGGCTATTGACATTCTATGTCTGAGACTTTCTTAAAAGCACTCTTGATTTTGCGAATCTTAGTTCGGAAATTAGCTGGATGCATTAACCTGTATCCACTTTTATCACCTGGTTCAACAGACCGTTGGATGATTTACAAGACTTCTGTCATTTGATGATTTGTTTGCTCCAGACGAGAGGCTTGTGCAATATTCTCGCCTGCTTGATGTAGGAGAAACTCAACAACTTGTTCTCTATATGCTTGATTTTGAGAGGAACTATTTGAAGAATGTTCTTGAAAAATATTTTGATTACGAACAAAGCCCATTGACTTTGGCCGGCCATGGGCAATAACATTGCATGAGACCATTTTCTGCGGGCTTTGCTGACTGGAAATCACTGTGAAATGTAGTGCTCCAGGAACACCCCATCATATGATATGAACACCAGATGGAGCATTTGCAATTAATTGACGCAATTTTCTTAGTGCGCCAAGGCATGAACGTTGAAGGGTTATCTGTTGCTTTTCAGCATTCGGATACCGAGAGACTGATAGAGATGCCAAATCAATCTGACGTTGTAGCCCTTCTATTATCTTAAGATGATTTTCATATTCATCATAAGATAATACCTTCTTCTTCAATTGACAAAGAGTTTTCCATATGTTGATACGAATATCATGGACTCCATATTCCATCAACATCTTTGGAATATCATACTGGGAGTCAGCCAAAGGCCAAAACATGACGGGTACTTCACTTTTCACCAGTTTTTTCCTCATGTTCAGCATTTCCTCTTTATCATTAAATGAAGATTCTTCTACCTGTTTTGACCAGAGTTGGTGTTTCCTTGTTGCTTCATCGGATTCAACAATATTGGTAGAGAGATCATTGATCAAACTAGAAGATTCATGACTTAGGGGTGGTTCGGAGAATGACGTACACCCTTGGCTATCTTCTGATTGAGAAAGTATTTCACTTGTTAGCGATAAAGAATCATACATGACTGGTTTCACATTTGCAAGTGCCTCAAGATAAGAGGGCTTTATCGGCACTACATTGTCCACTAGAGTATTTTCCAGGCAATGTGAATCACTACTGTGGAGAGGACTTTCGCAGCGAAATTCATCATCACGGGGAGGACCACCATAATGGGTTACAACAAAAGATGAGATCTCTTGCTCCTTGGTCTTCTGACCACACATAGGGTTCTTGTGGATCTCATCTGAATAAGAAACATCAATATTGACCGAATTTTCATGAAACAAGACTTCATGAGGAAGTTTCTGTTGAAGACCTTCAGAATTAATGTTTCCGTTATTGGGAACTAAGGGAGTAGAATCTTGAATTCTGACAGATAAATGTCTGAGGGCTTCAAGAACTCCATCATCGAGAAAGGCTTGGTTACAGATTGTCCTTTGATCTCCTGACTGTGCTGGGCGGATCTTTTTCTTAGATGCCTTCTTACTCGCTTTAGAAACCACTTGATGACGAAAGTGATTGCTCTGAGCAGGTGTATGTGCCTGATCAGGAAATATGGTCAGGTTAGGCTGACGATCTCCACTCAAATCAGGTGTATGTGCCTGACTTGGTTGTCTGTATGATATGGGGGATTATGCCCCATAACCCTCTTGGACTGGAACAGATGTGTGTTTCTATTCCGGAGTGAATCGTTGATGTGTCACTCCACTGATAGGGATAGATTTATGTGTCTTTCCCTGAGATGATACTGAAGCTGTTATGATATCCTGGCAAGCATCCAGAATATGAGCAGGAATTTGCTTCTGCTCTTTCACCATTGAAAAAATATGCTTGATGACTTCAGCCGCCGGAACGGGAATATACGTCCATTCCGGGTTTGGAGTAGGTGTATGTGCCTGCTCCTGTCCTCCTTTTCTTGTCAGTGAATCCTGACAATACTCAAGTGTGGAGGCAAAGAGTTGAGTCTGCCTCCTGTTTTTTGTCGGAGCTTTCCGACTGACTTCTCTGTGCACTACCAAGCGAGACTGTTGGTATGCTTGATTAGTACTAGCAGGTGTATGTGCCTGCTGATTACATTTCGCCAAACGCGGTTGACGAGATCCATCATATGTAGTAAAACGAGCCTACTAACTAACTGATGATGTATAAGAAGATGTATGTTCCTACCTATAGTACTCCGCCGGAATTGCCTGGCGGGATTGGCATGATGCTTCCAGATGAGTCTGATGGACAGTGGAATTAAAACTGACAGGTGTGTGTGCCTGCACACTATTTTCCACCAAGTTAGGTTGGTGGACTTCTCCGAAGATGGCAGGGATGAAAACCTACCCATTGTTAACCATATTCCGTCCCTGGCGGTTCGTCTTGCCTGCTCGGGTTCGAGGAACCTGAGTTGAATGCCTGGAGTCGGTACCCTCATCATGTTGAGGGCGCACTGCCGCACGAGTCTAGCGTTGATTGTTGATGGGAGCCCTCAGGAAGGACTCCTGTATTTTTGAATTAAGGCCCTGAGGGACCTGCTCATTCACTTCCTCAAAGTAAGGGAGTGAATGGATATTTCATTCTGGGGATAACGACCCGAAACGGTTGGAGACGGTAGTCAGCACCGCCTGCCTCTTGATCCCTGGTCGTCGTTGTCTGGACGACCTGTGTGAGTTGTTCACATGGAGGGCCTGTAGGGCAGCCTCCAATGTTGGGATGGTACCGTGTTGATGGTACCCCATAACCAGCGCATTTGATACCCAGCGTTGAAGACGCTAAGTAGGTGATGTCATCCTTATAGCGGATGACGATCCAGTAGGAATAACAGCAGTGGTATTTGCAGCAGCAGTTTTCACAGATGTGAATTTGAGAGTAGCCATTATGGAAATACTGAAGATCTTGGAAAAGAGTGACAGTTTGATATAACAGACGTAATCAAGATAAAATTCAGCCACTTCATCCTTTGGATGAGCACACATGTCAATGATTGTTTTTGTTAGCCGTCCTATTGAGTTTTAAATAGGGGCTTAACAAATAGGTAAAACATCATTTTAACTTGGTTAAGGCTTCACGTCGGGTTCACCATTTTTTGTTTCCCTCGGAATTCAGGGATGACCTCCTGGATGGGAGATTCAAACATTGCGATCGGTTTCTAGCGGGTTTGTTCGTAGAACCGGAAACATCCAATGATTCCACTTCCATTTAGACATACATTCCAGAGGTAGGCGCTCATTAGCTTGTGGACTGATGAGGCTTAGGAATTTGCATTGGTCGAGAGGATGGGAGTCAGACTAATCACACCTTTTTGAGGGGAATTATTGTCTATTCCGGGACTCTCTTTATAGATTTAAGTTATGTTCGTGAATCCTTATTACATTACCAAGTATAAAATGAGATTTTCCTTTAGTTTTGACAATCAATGATTAAATATGTAAGAAATTTAGAGAATCTTTTATATGTATTCGAGGTTCTTCATCAATAGAGAATCATCTATATCTATTTAGAGATTCTTGATCAATGGTAACCTTCAAAATATTTATTTAAAAAGTCGCTTGGTCATTATGATGACCAGGCTGGTTTTAAAGCCACTCAATGGGGCACTTGATGTTTATTGTCATTCAGAAGGACAATTAATTATTTCAAAGATGGGATCGAACCCATAGATGGGATACCTACATATCCTTTGTTTTGAAAAATGAATCAGAACCCACGTAGTTCGAAAAAGGGTATGATGTTTATGATTGATGGCTCAAAGCAGGATTTCATAATTACTTTTACACTCTAAGCTCACGTGAGTCATGCTTGGTGTGAGAAACAATAGGTATTGGTAAAAATTAGACAATTGTGCCATGAAATATGCAATCATAAGAAATGATTTGGGGATTATGTATGTATGACTGCCCAGAGGATTTACTTTAGGGAGAAAATCCAGGAACATGGTCCATAAAGGTATATGTGCTTCATGGAGATTTGAATACTCTAACTTGGGACTTATTCCGGAAGAGGATACCCAAATTTGGAGAGGATTGATAACTGGGTTTTACTCCTGAGAAGGAATCCCTGATCAAACGTAAATTAAGACTGGTTAGAGAGAATTTAAGGGACTTGGGGCTTATTCCTTAAAAGGAATCCCAAGATTATGACTGGGACTTATTCCTAAAAAGGAAGCCCAGGTTAAGGGATTAAGGTTTGGGGATTACTCCTGTGGAGGATGCCCATATTTGAGATTGGGGCTTACTCCTGAGGAGGATGCCCATATTTGAGATTGGGGCTTATTCCTGAAAAGGATGCCCAAATTAAGGGACTTGGGGCTTACTCCTAAAAAGGATGCCCAAAATTATGACTGGGACTTATTCCTGAAAAGGAGACCCAGGTTAGGGGACTTGGTTTGGGGCTTACTCCTGAAAAGGATGCCCAAAATAGAGGACTTATGACTGGGGATTATTCCGTAAAAGGAGACCCAAGGTTAGGATTCTCTCATCTTAAAGGATGAGGTTGAATGAATGAACTCTCCATATTTAGTGACATAAGGATATTTAAATCACTAGGTTTTGAGAGATATTTCACTGAATTCCTTTTGGATAAAGAAGTCAAATCAAGAAATCATGTCATAAATGGCTTTGAAGAGTGTCTTGAAGACTGAATCTTGAAAAAGAAAGCTGTAAGGACTTAAGAGGGGTGAAATGGGAAAGAAAGGCACCCAAAAAGTAAAGGGTGTGCTTGTCTTGGAAGGCGCGCAGGTACTGCGGCAGCACGCAAGTATTGGTCGCGCAACTATACCTGCGCGACATGTGATGTACTTGCGCGATGGTCAACTAGTATTTGAAATACTTGGGCGACTCTTCATTAAAGCCTTTAGAATCCTCTTGAGGTTCTTCCAAGAAAGGGACGTGCAAGTTCTATCGAAGGAATAAGGTGGCGCGCATGTGGGACCACTTCCCTTAAGGGCTGGCCACTCAGGCGCGCAAGTGATGATGATTTTCAACACTTAGGCCTTCCTCCATCTCTTTAGATCTGATGTTATAGGTAAGAAATTACCTTAGAAGTGTTCCAGAAGCATTGAGAAGATACTTGGTCGTCGGGAGCTTCAATCCGAGTTTCTTGAAAAAGATCCTCTCGAATGGGGGGCCCATAGGGTCTATTCATAGGTAGGAGAAGACCCCGGGCGGTTACCGGGCGGTTATCACTTAGGTCGTGCAAGTCACTTGCGCGACCAAGGGCGTCGCACATGTGGACTTGCGCGACGGTGATATAACTTGCGCGGTGAAGTTTCTTTTGATCCTTTGTTCATTCCTTTGTCTATTTTTGATATTTTCTTCAAAGGTTGAATCACTTTGAGCTCAGATATTCCCCTTTTCTGATTTTTAGATTTTGTGACGAAAGGAGCGTCAACAAAAGTCCCCCCTCAGAGTTGGATCCAGAGAGAAATGAGGATTTGACTCTGAGGAAATAGAATCCATCCAAATGAAAAGGGGGCGCGCAAGTCTTCAGGGCACAGAGGGCGGCGCGCAAGTGGGCATTGCACAGGGAAAGGCCGCTCGGTCGTGAAGGGTACGACGTGCAGGGTCCCGAACGCGTCTATAAATATAGGGCCTCACTTCCGTACAAGCATCCGGATTTCCGGACTTCATACCTTCGAGCTCTCGCCGCACAGGTCATCTTAGCCGCGCAGGTTGCTCTGTTTTCCAGTGTTTTACTTGATTTCGCGGTACTGTAATGGCATTTGTACTTGCGCGGTTTATACCTGTGCGTCAAAAACTAGCGCGACACACGAATACTTGCGCGCCATTTTTTAGACTTGTGCGCCTTTATGCCTTATCCATTTTTCCCAAATTTTTCACAAATTTTATGAAAAATAAACCCATTTAAGAGTTTAATTTTTTCAACTTTTGTGCAGATTCAATGGCTCTTAAGGGAATTAAAACATCTGATGAACTAGCTAGCAAGTGGATTGATGACATGTTGAACATCATTGGCCACGATTACTATGATATCTGCGACAACACTCTCCCAGATTTGGCTATGTACTTGAAGAAATATCATCTTAATTTCCCACAGAGCATCTACCTGCCACTATATGGTCATGGTCACCTGCAAGGAGTCAATGTTCCAGATGCAAAGAACTATACACCTGAAATGCAGCTGCACTGCTACTCCTTCATTTCGGTTATGCTGTGCATTAAGAGCAACAACAATGGTGTGAACTTTCAAATTCTTCCTCCATGTCATTTCCATGCAGATATGAAAATGGAAAACCCATGGGCTGAAATGTTTTCCACTACCGGTTGGTGGAGAGAAGACAAACATGGTATTAGAGCAATATCTGAAAAGAGTACTCTCTCCAAATGGCTCTTTACTTCCAATGCTCCATTCTCAAATCCATGTATCCATCTTCCATGTCTCTTGGACAGAAACAGAGTCACTGTTTGATCAGCAGAAAATTTTCTCAAACCGCACTCAAGAACATCCATTTACAATTGTTCCAAGAAGAGCTGGTATCACTGCATATCTTATTGTATCCAATTGAATAAATGAATTCCAGGTTGTTGCTGATGTAGCTCGGGATGCCGAAAATCAAATGAAGTGTTATATTGAAAGCCTCTTGTAATTCTTGAAAAAGAGAAGAGACTCCAGTCTGTGGATGTCCTTTTAACTATTGTGTATCAATAAAAAACACTTTCATCTTCAATCATTTGTACCTGCATTCATTCACTATCTGCTTCAAATTTACTTAAGCCAATGGGTTTAGTAAGCATAGTTTGATCTTTACTAGGATTATTAAAAATAAACCTACAAACTTTAAACCTTTTAATTGCTCAATATTACCTAAATCATACAAAATGTATGTTTAGTGAGCTGGAACATGAATTTTATTTAGAGTTCTATTTTCTTTTGTGGTTAGTTTAAAGTCATGCATGCCGGACATAAAGGGGCTAATGTTTAAGCTCCAAATAGCTTTGACCAAAATGGATTAAAATTGATTCAATTCCTTGACAATTTATCTGAAAACATATAACCATACTCAAGTATGAGGGAAAATATGTAAGCTATGACTTAAGAATTTTTGAATCTAAGGAATGATATGAAAAAGAGATAAAAGGCATTAGAAGAAGTAGTTTCAAAGAATAAAGTTACTATTATTTGGAAAAAACCCGTTAGGGGGTTGAAATATGCAGGGCCACCTAAGGGAATTGGCTACATGGTCAAATAAATAGCATATTTCGGCTGACAAGTCTTATATGTTGACTGTTTATGCAAGGCCACCTATGGCCACGTGCTGCATAGTCAGGCAAAAGAACTCTCTTAAATTTACCTTCCTAGTGTTAAAAGCCAGTGTAAGTTTATGGAGATTCAAATTTTCTAAAGTATAGAGTTTGTTTTATGGAAAGTGGTACTAGAATATGGAGAAGATATTTCCAAACAAGAATATCGGAGAATTGAATGAATATCACTCCTACGAAGGTCTGACCCAAACGTAGGGAAGAAGAATAAACCATAGACTTGAATACATTCAGATCATGAAAAAGGACATGGGACAAATATGTTAAGGATGGCTATTTTTTATGCAGATCCCTACATACCGTCATTTAAGACAAATACGGACAAAAGAGGCATTCGTTCCAAGAATGAAGTTACTATTATTTGAGAAAAAACCCGTTAGGGGGTTGAATTAGGCCGGGCCACCTAAGGGCATTGGCTGCATGGTCAAATAAATAGCATCTTTCGGCTGACAAGTCTTTTATGTGGACTGTTTATGCAAGGCCACCTATGGGCACGTACTACATAGTCAGGCAAAAGAATTCTCAGAAGTTTGACATTTTTGTGACTAAATGTCATGAAAAGGGTTATGAAGATCTGAAAATATTTAAGGTTAGGATTATAACACATAAATATGGGTATTGTCCAATGTATATAGAGGTACATAGTTCAATGATAACCATAATCATGTTGTGGCTGGGTCCTGAATTGAAATTTTGGACATCACTACGTATCTCATAAGAATGAGAATCAAGCCATACGTAGTTCTTGAAATGCAGTTTAACGTCGTGCCGGACGAAAGTATGAGAGATCTTAGTTTAGGGTCATAGAATTCAGACCATAATAATGAATACATAGTGTGTGTTTTCATGAGGACTTTTCAGCCAAGGGACTGAAAGTGAAATTTGGGGTTAGGCCCAAAAGACTTGGGACTATATTCGAGGGACACTCGAATGTTTCTACGTATCCCATAAGGATGGGAATCAAGTCCACGTAGTTCTAGAAATACCCTTTGTACAAATTTGGTTCGTACATGTGAAGGGTGAAAGGGGACTTTAGTGCAATGATGGTTTAACCTGAGACAAAAAGTTTAGGTATTACCATGTATGCACGTAATCTTTTGAAATGAAAACATGATGGAAAAATCAATGTCAATAATAGTTCTCTCTCAGATGAGGAAATCAAAGAGTATTGTAGTTTATTGTCGTACCATAAAAAAGTGTTGCATAGTTTAACGTCATATAACAAGGACGAAAGTGAATCAATGTAAAGATATTGATTCTAGGGGTGGTTTCACGAATCAACATCATATGAGATGGTGGTGAACCGATGTGAAGATATTGTTTTTGGGCTTGAAGCCTGGGAGGTTGCCTACATACCCATCCTGGAGGGCAAGGATCAAAGTCCATGTAGTTCAATTAAAGAATGAATTAATGATCAAGTTGTTCTTGGGGACAAAGATCTAAATAAAATGTTGTTGGGACTTATACATGGTTAGTGACCCAAAGAGAGTGTTACAGTTGAGGTTTTCTCTATGCTCACGTGAGTCATACTCGTTGTGAGAAACAAGAGGTAACAAAAACCTTAACAATTCATAGTTTAATGTCATGTAGGACATATAAAGGGACTATGCAGTTTAATGTCTTGCAGTTAGGACTTTTGGTGCTACGCAGTTTAGTGTCATGCAGCAGGGAAAAAATACAGTTTAATGTCATGTAGTTCGGACGATGGGAACAATAGAGTTTAACGTCATGTTGGACGAAAGGGGGGAATTATGTAGTTTAATGTCATGTAGTGAGGACAAAAGAGTGCACCATTTTAACGTCATGTTGGATGCATTGGGTATTTTTTCCACAGTTTAACGTCATGTTGGATGAAACTGCAAATAGTTTACGGTCATATGCATGGACCGTGGATTGTGTAGTTTAATGTCATGTTGGACGGTGGTGTAGTTTAAGGTCATACATGACCTTTGATGATTATGTACTTTAACGTCTTGCTGGACGTAAGGGACTCTTACACAGTTTAGTGTCATGTAGTTAGGACATCACAGTTTAACGTCTTGCTGGACGTAAGGGACTTGCAAATAGTTTATGGTCATATGCATGGACCAGGGATGATGCAGTTTAAGGTCATGATGGATGGTTTAGGGAACTTTTTCGCAGTTTAACGTCGTGTGGGAGAAAGTTGCAGTTTAAGGTCATACTGGACCGTTGCAGTATAGTTTAACGTCATATAACAATGACGAACTGGTGCCGCACAGTTTAGTGTCATGTTGCGGGGACATACTGGTGCTGCACAGTTTAGTGTCATGTTGCCGGGACATACTGGTGCTGCACAATTTAGTGTCATGTTGCGGGGACATATTGGTGCTGCACAGTTTAGTGTCATGCAGCAGGGACAAAATACTCTTTTCTACATTTTAACGTCATGTTGGACGAAAGGGACTTTCCTACAGTTTAACATCATGTTGGACGAAAGGGACTTTCCTACAGTTTAACGTCATGTTGGACGAAAGGGTATGAACCAATTGTAAGAATCATTGTTCTGGGGACCATATATTGTGTTTATACAAAATATTTCTTCAGAAATCTGGCATTGGTTGGAGTAGTAATGAGTTCTCCATCCATTGAGATTAATGAATATGCTCCATTGGAGTAGACCCTATGTATTGAGTAATGTCCTTGTCATTTTGGCTCAAGCTTGGGAGGTTTCGTTCCTGGTATCATTGGTGTTTTGAGAACCAATAACAGTTCTCCCTGAATGAATGAACGAAGAGGAACTTTTTTGTTAAAAGCTCTTGCTATTCGATTCTGATAGATTTCCAAGTGGTGCAAAGTGCACAATCTTTTCTCATCTAACCGTTACAATTCATTCAATCTCTTTTGGGATTTCTCATCTATAGATAACTGATCACAAATGGCTACTCTGAGTGAGGGAAATTGAACTTCAATTGGCAAGACTACTTATATTCCATATACCAACGAATATGGAGTTGACCGCGTTGCATTGCGGGTGGTAGTCCGATAATCCCATAAAGCATGAAAGAGTTTATCAGGCCATGACCTCTTATCTTTATCCACCATCTTTTGCAGTATATTTGAAAGAGTCTTGTTAAAGGCTTCTATTTGTCCATTGGCTGCCACATGATACTGAGATGAATGGTTGGATTTAATGTTGTATTCTCGATAAAATTTCTTCACCTCACAAGAACAGATGTTGGTGTCGTTGTCCGTCAATATGGTATGAGGAACACCAAATCTAGTAATTATGTTAGACTTGATGAAGCTAACAATGCATTTAGAACTGACTTCTTTGAGAGGAACTTCCTCTGCCCATTAGGAAAAGAAATCAGTAGCAGTAAGAATGTACTTAAACTGCTTGGTCGTAGCTGAAGGGTAAGGTCCCACCACATCCATTCCCCATGTGGAAAATGGCCATGAGTATTTAGCTGTATGAAGCAACTCTGGAGGTTGATGAATTAAGTTGGAATGTACTTGACATGAATGACACTTCTTTGTGAAATCAACACAATCTTGTATCATTGAAGGCCAAAAGTATCCAAGCCTTCGAATTTGATCAGACAATCTATGTCCAGACTGGTGGGCACCATAGACTCCTGCATGCACTTCTTTCATGACAGCCATTGTCTCTTCACCTTCAATACATCTGAAGAGAACTCCATCAAAATCACGTTTGTATAGAATTTTCTCTAGGTGGTTTGGGCCATCATAAAGAGTAAAATTGATCACAGGTCGCCATATTTGTTCTTTCTCGGCTCTATCAGGTGGAAGTGTTCCATTTTTAAGGTATTCCCTAATAGGTGAAATCCATCCTGTAGTATGACCATATGGTTCAGGAATGGGACTAATTTCATTAATTTCCTCTGTTCTGGCTTGAACATAAGGTGAAATTTCACGAAGGTGGGCAATACTGATGGTTTTCTCGTCCCGATTGGGATCTGCTAGAGTTGTGGCTATATTAGCCAGTGCATCAGCTTGAGCATTTTGTGATCTTGGGACATAAGAAAATGTCGGTTCTGAAGTGAATTACCCCATTAACTTTTTGACGTAATCATACAAAGGGATTAAATATTCTTTTTTGATGGCATAATCCCCATTGACTTGTTTGATTACCAAGTCTGAATCACCTTTCACTTTTAAGTGATTCACCTGTGCTTGAAGCACTAACTCCAAGCCTGTGATAAGTGCTTGGTATTCGGCTTCATTATTGGTACCACCTTCCCACAATAAAAAGGAATAAGGTAACAATGCCTTATCTGGAGAAATGAGTACAATTACTAAACCAACATTGTTGAATTTAGGATTTTCCATTTTCTTCTCTGTTGGACTTCTGGAAGCACCATGAAAATACATTTCCCATGTTTGAGGATTCTCTTGAATAGAGAAAACTTCCTCATCAGGGAGTTTAATATCTGAAGACGTGTCTTCCACTGAAGGATGTTCACCTAGGAAATCATCCAGAGCTTGGCCCTTTATTGCCTTTTGAGATACATACTGAATGTCGAACTGCTGCAAAATAACTGCCCACCTTGCTAGACGTCCTGTAAGCATTGGACGACTAAGGATGAATTTGAGAGGATTATTGCGAGATACCAATTGGACCTCGTGATGTTGCAAGTAGTGTCTCAGTTTCTGGACTGCAAAGATTAATTCTAGGCAACACTTATCAATACTTGAATACCGGTTTTCTGCTTCAAGCATAGTTCTACTGAGATAGTAGAGGCTATTTTCATTCCCAGCATCATTCTTTTGAGCGAGAAAGGAACCCAATGATCGCTCTAGAGCTGTCACATAGAGGATAAGTGGTCTTCCTTCAACAGGTGGCATGAGTACTGGTGGACTCAAGAGGTATTTCCTGAGAACATCAAACGCTTCTTGACATTTTTCACTCCACTGGTAAGTGACTCCTTTTTTCAATAATTTGGTAAAGGGTAAACCTTTTCCTACCAAATTAGCGATGAAACGGCGAATATAGGCTAAGTTTCCTTGAAGTCTTATTAATTCTTTCAAATTCTGTGGAGGTTACATACCAAGGATTGACTTGGTCTTCTCAGGATCGACTTCAATACCACGATGGCGTACAACAAAGCCGGGGAATTTTCCTGAGGTTACCCCAAAAGCACATTTTAAGGGAATCATCTTCAAATTATGTTGTCGAAGCTTGTCGAATATGACTTCCAAATCAGCCAAGTGATTAGAACATTGTTTGGATTTAACCACCAAATCGTCTACATAGCATTCAACAAACTTCCCTAAAAAAGGTTTGAAGATACGATGCATGGTGCATTGATATGTTTCACCTGCATTCTTTACACCAAAGGGCATCACCCGGTAACAAAACACACCTTGAGGGGCTCTGAAGGCTGTAGATTCCTCATCTTCTGGGGCCATTCAGATCTGATTATATCCGGAATATCCATCCATGAAGGAAAGTACTTCATAACCATCCGTCACATCAATTAAGAGTTCTGTAATCGGATCTGGGAAATCAACTTTAGGACAATACTAATTAAGATCTCTGAAATCGATGCGAACCCTAATTTGTCTGTTCTTCTTCTTTACAGGGACAATATTAGCCAACCACTTGGGATACTGAACTTCTCTGACGATGTTAGGTTTGATCAGCTTATCCACTTCAGCTTTAATTTTGGAAGCATAGGTTGGGTGTGTTCTTCTCGCAGCTTTCTTAAATCCTCGATGTTCTTTTGGTAAACCCAAATGATGGGTAGCAATATCAGGATCTAGCCCAGGCATTTCTGTATAGTTCCAATAGAAAATATCTTTATTTTGCTTTAGAAAAGAAATATACATCTCTTTCTCTTCAAGGGACATGGCCGCACTAATTAAAGTGGGGCGTGGATCTTTCTCTGTACCCAGATTTATTTCTCTGAGTTCATCCACAGTTGTAGAGATACATTCTTCAAATGCTGGAGGAGCATCTCTAAGATTTTCCTCTTCCTCTTCATCATGTTCAATTTCTTCCGTTTCTACTTGCATAGTAGATGACAAAACGAAATTTTCATGATCATAAGAGATTTCAAAATTTTCACATTTTGAAGAAGACGCTTCCATTTCCGACCCTTTTGATGATAAAGGGCCTTCTTTGGGAAATAAAGAGGAGATGAAGGATTGAGAATTGACATCATTATTCACCTCTGATGTTGCTATAACTTCTTCTGGCCCGATTGGCGAAGTATAGACCTGTTGGATTTCAGCAGATGAAATGAAGACGTCACCACTTGTGCTTTCATCACTATTTGGTAGGTTACCAATTTCTCCCATGTTGTCTGGATCAACTGCCGTAATTGACATTATGGATCTTTCCATAAGAGTATTTTTATTTGGGCCTATTTTTTCAATTTGACTAATTGGTAACACATAATCTGTACTCACATGTGTAAATGGATTTATTGGAATTTTCTCCAAACCATATGGAGCATTAACTTTGGTAATTTTCTTCATTGTAGACTTTTCTCTTCCCTTTATGTGATAAAATTCTGCCTCAATGTATTGAGACTCGCATGTCTTGAACGAGGCCTTTTCACCATACAATGTTTCAACTTGACCATTGAAACAGTATTTGAGACATTGATGGTACGATGAAGGGATAACCGCATGCTGATGTAGCCATGGTATTCCAAGCAAGACGTTGAAATCTGAGTCTTAATCAACAATCATGAAATCCGAATTGGATACAAGATCTCCAAACTGAGTTCTGAGTGTAACTTCGCCCAGTGGTTCTTGTTAATTTTTATCATATCCTTGTAACATCATGGTAGAAGGATATAAATCAGATCTTGTGAGGCCCAATCGACGAAATGTACGAATGGGCATGAGGTTGACTCCTAAACCATTGTCAATGAAAACTCTTCGGATATCTACACCATTGAGTTTTCCATATAAGTAGAGAGGTTTTATGTGCCCATGCACAACATCATCTTCATATTTATCAGTAAATGATATCACTGCATGGAATTCTGTAGGATTATTCTCTATGTGATAGACTTCAGCTGCAGCAATTTCAGCTTCAAACTCATGAGGACTTGACAAAGCTTCGACGAGTGCTTCCGGAAGAACTTTTGACATATTCAAAGCATCCAAAATTGATAACTTGGATGTTACATGGGCCAGGTGTTTCAATATATCATACTTTTGATCTAAAGGTCTGCGTTTTCCAATAGGAATATGCGGTTTAGCAGGTACCTTGGAAGGAGATGCTTTGGAAGCTGATGCATCTTGTATTGGGATAGAAGTTGGGAACATCATTGGTTTTGGAAGATTAGACCAATTAGATCCATTTACTTGCTGAGATAAATAATATGGAACCTTCAATTGGTCTTCTAAAATAACTGTGCCAATACTGAGTTGGCTATTAGCAGAAGAACTTGCTTGTTCTTTTTGAGCTCGCTGAAGGGCTCTACCATGAGTTTCTGCTGGATACACAGTGCTAGCAAGGGTAGAACTGGAGTAGTGGCTTCGGAAAGATCCACGTCTTACCCTGTATCCTGAACCTCTGGAACTTCCTCGGATTCCCTTATTTGATACAGGGAATTCAGGGTTATCAAAATTGAAATTACGATTGGAGTACGGATCGGTTAATTGAATCATATTAACAGAACTGAGATCAACTCTTCGTCTAATAAAGACTCTTCCTGACTAGCCTATTTAGACTGTGCCGTTTGATGGGGCGGTGCTCGTGGCTTTGAAGTAGATGACATAACATCTTCCAGAGTCAAAGACAATTTAGACTTTGACACATACTCATCTTCTTCTGATTCTTTTTTCTTCTTTGAATCAAACCGTTTCTTTGAGGGCTTTCCCTCTAACGAAGAGGGGTTTACCGCAATATTCATGGCAGAAGACACAATTGGTTTCTTTAATTGTGTTCGCAGAATGGCATGAGTCCGATTGATTCTCTTTCTGACCATCCAATCATCATACTTCACTGCATTTCTTCTTTTTACTTCTTGCCATTCACCTTCCTCCTCTGGAACTGTAGCAGTAACACATGCTACCTGAGTCGAAGAACCTTTCAACTTAACTTGTCCCAAGTCGACCATCTTTTGCAGGAGGTCTTTGAAGACAAAACACTCCTGGATAGGATTCCCCAACATTTGATGAAAGGGACAATAATTGGGATGGTCTTCATCTCCTTCTTTGTTTGGCCTCTTGGGCACTGGTATTTGAACCAAATTATTTTCCAGATCTGAAATGAAGTAACCATGAACTTGCTCACTTCGGAAGGAGTATGTTTTACTCTTCATATCCTCAAATTGTTTTCGTCGTTGATCTCTTTGATCATTTGGACGAAACGACCTTTGTTGTTGGAGTTCAGGAGGTGGAGCCCTTAAGGAAGATGAAGGTTTTGAAGTAGAAATAGGTACAGGTTCTTGTTTAAGCATAACTGTAGCCGTTTCTGCTTTACCCATTCTCCTTCCTTAATCCGATGGAATTACACGAGATTTAACCTTAGCCTGTATAAGGGAATCTTCAATCTGCTGAGCGATTGAAGTAAGGTCTCGAAACCCTTCTGTGTATTTCACAGGGATCAATGGCGTTCGTAATTCGTCACGCAAATTTTCCACACAGATTGGTAACATCTTTTCCTGAGGGAGTGCTAAACTAAGGGAATACGTTAATCCCTTCCAGCGAGCAACGAAATCAGAGACTCATTCATTCTCCCTTTGCTTGCAGTTTGTAAGATCGAAAACTATTATTTTTGGCAAAGTTGAGATGAACTGAAGAAGTAATTTTTGGCGAAGATCCTCCCATCCAATGATTGACCGGTATTGCAAGCTTGTATACCAGAAAAAAGCTGGTCCTTGCAAGGTTCGCACGAAGCATCTGAGTTTCACTGCTTCTTGCTGCTCTGGAGTTCCCATCATAGGATCACAACAAGACATGTAATGTGTCAAATGTTGTTCAGGGTCGCCTGATCCATTGAAAGTAGGAAAAACGGGGTTTCCAAAACTGGATGGAGGAGGAATTGAATCTACCCATTCAGGGTAAACTTTATATTCTGGTTGAACTTGCACCCGTTTCCCCTCCATAGTTTCTAACTGAGCTGTTAATGACTCAATAGTAGTTATTAACTTTTGAGAAACATCCAGTTGAATCTGGTATTGAGTAGGTGCAATGAATGGAGCTTGGAAAGATATGGTGGTTGGTGCTGAAACTGATGATAGCACTGACAACCGTTGTTGCGTTTGACCCGTAGGTTTAGACCTCTGAGGGTGTACTGATAAAGGAGGATATTCTTGATCCATATCAGTAACTGCAACAAATTCCTTCGGCTATCGGACTTCAGCATTCTTAAGAAGAAGGATACTCTGAAATAGTTCTGCATTCAAACTTCTTAATTCTTTCATTTCATCCTCTTGTTGTGCAAACCTTTGCTCTAACGAGAGTGATTGACCTTCTCCAGAGGAAGGATATGTAACCTAATTCTTTCCCCTCCCTTTGTTGGATACTTTTTAGAGAGAAGGAAGTGGATTACCTAGGTTCTGAGTAATCCTTTGACTTCGTGTACGCATACCATCTTCATTTGTATCGATGCGTACATTTTCTTGAGCAGGACGCTCTTCATCTGAGTCCCCTGATTGAGTCTCCTCTGGTGGATTAGCAACAACGACATTGATGACATTGATTGATGCATAATGCATCACATCCCGTCTATCAAAATTTCTGTGATATTGTCTTCTTTCATATCTTTGATGATACATTTCCTTTTGTTGATTTAATCTTTTTGGAACTTCTTGAAGAGCTATAACTTGGAGGGAATCTCCTGATAATTTGGCTCTTCGTTCCTCTTGGGGCTTCTTCCCCAATCGGGAAAAGACTGATATTCTCTTAGAAGGGGAATAATGATTTGAATGAGTCCCTAGTCTCGTGAACTGGGGATGTCCCTTCTGATTCCGCTCAACTCCTCGAATCCCATTTGTTGACTCTGAGGGTTCGGTTAAAGGAGTCCCCAGTCTGACAAGCTGGGGTGGCTCTTGACATGCTATGTCTGAGAATTTCTTAAAAGCTCTATTGATCTTGTGAATCTTAGTTCGGAAATTAGCTGGATGCATTAACCTGTATCCACTTTTATCACCTCGTTCAATAGACCGTTGGATGATTTCCGAGACTTCTGTCATTTGATGATTTGTTTGCTCCAGACGAGAGGCTTGTGCAATATTCTCTCCTGCTTGATGTAGGAGAAATTCAACAACTTGTTCTCTATAGGCTTGATTTTGAGAGGAACTAGTTGAAGCCTGTTCTTGAGCAAGCTTTTGATTACGAACAAAGCTCATTGAATGTGGCCGGCCATGGGTAATAAAATTGCATGAGACCATTTTCGGCGGGCTTTGCTGACTGGAAAGCACTGTGAAATGTAGTGCTACATGAACACCCCATCCTCTGATATGAACACCATATAGAGCATTGGCAATTAATTGACGCAATTTTCATAGTGCACCAAGGCATGAACGTTGAAGGGTTCTCTGTTGCTTTTCAGCCTTCGGATACCGAGAGACTGATAGAGATGCCAAATCAATCTGACGTTGTAACCCTTCTATTATCTTAAGATGATTTTCATATTCATCATAAGATAACACCTTCTTCTTCAATTGACAAAGAGTTTTCTATATGTTGAGACGAATATCATGGACTCCATCTTCCGTCAACATATTTGGAATATCATACTGGGAGTCAGCCAAAGGCCAAAACATGACTGGTACTTCACTTTTCGCCAGTTTTTTCCTCATGTTCAGCATTTCCTCTTTATCATTAAATGAATATTCTTCTACCTGTTTTGACCAGAGTTTTTGTTTCCTTGTTGCTTCATCAGATTCAACAAGATTGGTAGAGAGATCATTGATCAAACTAGAAGATGCATGACTTAGGGGTGGTTCGGAGAATGACCTACACCCTGGGCTATCTTCTGATTGAGAAAGTATTTCACTTCTAGCGATAAAGCATCAGACATGACTGGTTTCACATTTTCATGTTCCTCAAGATAAGAGGGCTTTCTCAGCACTACATTGTCCACTGGAGTATTTTCCAGGCAATGTGAATCACTACTGTGGAGAGGACTTTTGCAGGGAAATTCATCATCATGGGGAGGACCACCATAATGGGTTACATCAAAAGATGAGATCTCTTGCTCCTTGGTCTTCTGACCACACAGAGGGTTCTTGTGTCTCTCATCTGAAGAAGAAACTTCAAGATTGACCGAATTTTCATGATGCAAGACTTCATGAGGAAGTGTCTGTTGAAGACCTTCAAGATTAATGTTCCCGTTATTGGGAACTAAGGGAGTATAATCTTGAATTCTGACAGATAAATGTCTGAGGGCTTCAAGAACTCCAGCATTGAGCAAGGCTTGGTTACAGATTGGCCTTTGATCTCCTGACTGTGCTGGGCAGATCTTTTTCTTAGATGCCTTCTTACTCGCTTTAGAAACCACTTGATGACGAAAGTGATTGCTCTGAGCAGGTGTATGTTCCTGATCAGGAAAGATGGTCAGGTTAGGATGACGATCTCCACTAAAATCAGGTGTATGTGCCTGACTTGGTTGTCCGTATGATATGGGGAAGTATTCCCCATAACCCTCTTGGACTGGAACAGTTGTGTCTGTCTGTTCTGGAGTGAATCGTTGATGTGTCACTCCACGACTAGGGATAGATTTATGTTTCTTTCCCTGAGATGATACTGAAGCTGTTATGATATCCTAGAAAGCATCCAGAATCTGAGCAGGAATTTGCTTCTACTCTTTCACCATTGAAAAAATATGCATGGTGACTTCAGCCACCGGAATGGGAATATACGTCCATTCAGTGTTGGGAGTAGGTGTATGTGCCTGCTTCTGTCCTCCTTTTCTTGTTAGTGAATCCTGACAATACTCAAGTGTGGAGGCAGAGAGTTGAGTCTGCCTCATGTTTGTCGTCGGAGCTTTCCGACTGACTTCTCCGTGCACTATGAAGCGAGACTGTTGGTAGGATTGATTTGTAGTAGCAGGTGTATGTGCCTGCGGATTATACTTCGCCAAACGCGGTTGATGAGATCCATCATATGTAGTCAAGCGAGCCTGCTGATTAACTGATGATGTATAATCAGGTGTATGTTCCTACCTATAGTACTCCGCTAGAATTGCCTGGCGGGATTGGCGTGATGCTGCCAGACGAGTCTGCGGGACAGCAGAATTAAAACGGACAGGTGTGTGTGCCTGCTCGTTATTTGCCACCAAGATAGGTTGGTGGACTTCTCCGGAGATGGCAGGGATAAAAACCTTCCCATTTTTAACCGGATTCCGTCTCTGGTGGTTCGTTTTGCCTGCTCGGGTTCGAGGAACCTGAGCTGAATTCCTGGAGTCAGTACCCTCATCATGTTGAGGGCGCACTGCCGCACGAGTCTGGCGGCGATTGTTGATGGGAGCCCTCGGGAAGGACTCATGTCTTTTTTAATTAAGGCCCTGAGGGAACTGCTCATTCACTTCCTCAAAGTAAGGGAGTGAATGGAAATTGCGTTCTGGGGATAACGACCCGAAACGGTTGGAGACGGTAGTCAGCACCGCATGCCTCTTGATCACTGGTCGTCGTTGTCCGGAAAACCTGTGTGAGTTGTTCACTTGGAGGGCCTGTCGGGCGGCCTCCAAAGCTGGAATGGTACCATTTTGACGGTACTCCTTAACAAACAAATTTGATACCCAGCATTGAAGACGATGAGTAGGTGATGTCATCCTTAGAGAGGATGATGATCCAGTAGGAATAGAAGCAGTGGTATTTGCAGCAGCAGTTTTCACAGATGTGAATTTGAGATAAGCCATTATGGAAATACAGAAGATCTTGGAAAAGAGTGCCTTTTTGATATAACAGACGTAATCAAGATAAAATTCAGCCACTTCATCCTTTGGATGAGCACACATGTCAATGATTGTTTTTGTTATCCCTCCTATTGAGTTTTAAATAGGGTCTTAACAAATAGGTAAAACATCATTTTAACTTGGTTAAGGATTCACGTCGGGTTCACCATTTTTTGTTTCCCTCGGAATTCGGGGATGACCTCCTGGATGGGAGATTCAAACATTCTGATCGGTTTCTAGCGGGTTTGTTCGTAGAACCATAAACATCCAATGATTCCACATCCATTTGGACCTACTTTCCAAAGGTAGGCGCTCATTAGCTTGTGGACTGATGAGGCTTAGGAATTTTCATTGGTCGAGAGGATGGGAGGTCGAACTCATCACACCTTTTTGAGGGGAATTATTGTCTATTCCCTGACTCTCCTTATAGATTTAAGTTATGTTCGTGAATCCTTATTACATTACCAAGTACAAAATGAGCTTTTCCATTAGTTTTGACAATCAATGATTAAATATGTAAGAAATTTAGAGAATCTTTTATATGTATTCTAGGTTCTTCATCAATAGAAAATCATCTATATCTATTTAGAGATTCCTGATCAATGGTAACCTTCAAAACATTTATATAAAAATTATCTTGGTCATTATGATGACCAGGATGGTTTTAAAGCCACTCAGTGGGGCACATGAAGTTTATTGTCATTCAGAAGGACACTGAATTATTTAAATGTTGGGATCGAATCCATAGATGGGCTACCTACGTATCCTTTGTTTTGAAAAAGGAATCAGAACCCACGTAGTTCGAAAAAGGGTATGATGTTTATTATTGATGGCTCAAAGCAGGATGTCATAATTACTTTTACACTCTAAGCTCACGTGAGTCAGGCTTGGTGTGAGAAACAAGAGGTATTGGTAAAAATTAGACAATTGTGCCATGAAAGATGCAATCATAAGAAATGATTTGGGGCTTATGTATGTATGACTGCCCAGAGGATTTACTTTAGGGAGAAAATCTAGGAACATGGTCCATAAAGCTATATGTGCTTTATGGACATTTGAATACTCTATCTTAGGACTTATTCCTGAAGAGGAAACCCAAATTAGGAGAGGATTGATAACTGGGTTTTACTCCTGAGAAGGAATCCCCGATCAAACGTAAATTAGGACTGGTTAAGGATAATTTAAGGGACTTAGGGCTTATTCCTTAAAAGGAAGCCCAAGATTATGACTGGGACTTATTCCTAAAAAGGAAGCCCAGGTTAAGGGATTAAGGTTTGGGGATTACTCCGGAGGAGGATTCCCATATTTGAGATTGGGGCTTACTCTTGAGGAGGATGCCCATATTTGAGATTGGGGCTTATTCCTGAAAAGGATGCCCAAATTAAGATACTTGGGGCTTACTCCTGAAAAGGATGCCAAAAATTATGACTGGGGCTTATTCCTGAAAAGGAGACCCAGGTTAGGGGACTTGGTTTGGGGATTACTCCTGAAAAGGATGCCCAAATTAGAGGACTTATGACTGGGGATTATTCCGGAAAAGGAGACCCAGGTTAAGGATTCTCTCATATTAAAGGATGAGGTTGAATTAATGAACTCTCCATATTTAGTGACATAAGGATATTTAAATCACTAGGTTTTGAGAGATATTTCACTGAATTCCTTTTGGATAAAGAAGTTAAATCAAGAAATCATGCCATAAATGGCTTTGAAGAGTGTCTTGAAGACTGAATCTCGAAAAGGAAAGGTGTAATGACTTAAGAGGGGTGAAATGGGCAAGAAAGGCACCCAAAAAGGAAAGGGTGCGCAAGTCTTGGAAGGTGCACAGGTACTGCGGCGGCGCGCAAGTATTGGTCACACAGGTATACCTGTGTGACATGTGATGTACTTGCACGATGGTCAACCAGTATTTGAAATACTTGGGCGAATCTTCATTAAATCCTTTAGAATCCTCTTGAGGTTCTTCCAGGAAAGGGACGCGCAAGTTCTATCGAAGGACTAAGGCGGCGCACAAGTGGGACCACTTCCCTTAAGGGCTGTCCACTCAGGCGCGCAAGTGTTGATGAGTTTCAACACATAGGCCTTCCTCCATCTCTTTAGATCTTATGTTCTAGGTAAGAAATTACCTTAGAAGTGTTCCGGAAGCTTTGAGAAGAGACTTGGGCATCAGGAGCTTCAATCCATGATTTTGGAAAAAGATCCTCTCGAATAGGGGGCCCACAGGGTCTATTTATAAGTAGGAGAAGACCCAGGGCGGTTACCGGGCGGTTATTACTTAGGTCGCGCAAGTCACTTGCGCGACCAAGGGCGTCGCGCAAGTGGACTTGCGTGACGGTGATATAACTTGCGCGGTGAAGTTGCTTTTGATCCTTTATTCATGCCTTTGTCGATTTTTGATATTTTTTTCAAAGGTTGAATCATTTTGAGCTCAGATATTCCCCTTTTCCAATTTTTAGATTTTGTGATGAAAGGAGCGTCAACAAAAGCCCCCCCCCCCCCAGAGTTGGATCCGGAGAGAAATGAGGATTTGACTCTGAGGAAATCAAATCCATCCAAAGGGAAAGGGGGCGGGCAAGTCTTCAGGGCACAGAGGGCGGCGCACAAGTGCGCATCGTGGAGGGATATGACGCTCGGTCGTGCAGGGTACGACACGCAGGGTCCCGACCGCATCTATAAATAGAGGGCCTCACTTCCGTACAAGCATCGGGATTTACGGACTTCATACCTTCAAGATCTCACCACGCATGTCATCTTAGCCACGCAGGTTGCTCTGTTTTCCAGTGTTTTCCTTGATGTCGCGCTACTGTAAAGGCATTTGTACTTTCACGGTTTATAATTGTGCGTAAAAAACTAGCGCGACACACGAATACTTGCGCGCCATTTTTTAGACTTGCGTGCCTTTATACCTTAGCCATTTTTCCCGAATTCTTTCACAAATTTTATGAAAAATAAACCCATTTAAGAGTTTAATTTATTCAACTTTTCTGCAGATTCAATGGATCCTAAGGGAATTAAAACATCTGATGAACTAGCTAGCAAGCGGATTGATGACATGATGAACATCATTAGCCCCGATTACTATAATATCTGCGACAACACTCTCCCAGATTTGGCTAAGTACTTGAAGAAATATCATCTTAATTTCTCACAGAGAATCTACCTGCCTCTATATAGTCATGGTCACCTGCAAGGAGTCAATGTTCCAGATGCAAAGAACTATACACCTGAAATGCAGCTGTACTGCTACTCCTTCATTTCGGTTATGCTGTGCATTAAGAGCAACAACAATGGTGTGAACTTTCAAATTCTTCCCCCATGTCATTTCCTTGCAGATATGAAAATGGAAAACCCATGGGCTGAAATGTTTTACACTACCGGTTGGTGGAGAGAAGACAAACATAGTATTAGAGCAATATCTGAAAAGAGTACTCTCTCCAAATGGCTCATTACTTCCAATTCTCCATTCTCAAATCCATGTATCCATCTTCCAAGTCTCTTGGACAGAAACAGAGTCACTGTTTGATCAGCAGAAAATTTTCTCAAACCGCACTCAAGAACATCCTTTTACAATTGTTCCAAGAAGAGCTGGTATCATTGCATCTCTTATTGTATCCATTTGAATAAATGAATTCCAGGTGGTTGCTGATGAATCTCGGGATGCCGAAAATAAAATGAAGTGTTATGTTGAAAGCCTCTTGTAATTCTTGAAAAAGAGAAGAGACTCCAGTCTGGGAATGTCCATCTAACTCTTGTGTATCAATTAATAACACTTTCGTCTTCAATCATTTCTACCTGCATTGTTTCACTATCTGCTTCAAATTTACTTAAGCCAATGGGATTAGTAAGCATTGTATGATCTTTACTAGGATTATTACAAATAACCCTACAAACTTTTAACCTTTTAATTGCTCAATATTACCTAAATCATACAAAATGTATGTTTAGTGAGCTGGAACATGACTTTTATTCAGAGTTCCTACGTCTTTTGTGGGCAGTTTAAAGTCATGCATGTCGGGCATAAAGGGGATAATGTTTAAGGTCGAAATAACTTTGACCAAAATGGATTAAAATTGATTCAATTACTTGACAATTTATCTGAAAACATATTACCATACTCAAGTATGAGGGAAAATATGTAAGCTATGACTTAAGAATTTTTGAATCTGAGGAATGATATGAAAAAGAGCTAAAAGGCATTAGAAGAAGTAGTTTCCAAGAATGAAGTTACAATTATTTGACAAAAACTCGTTAGGTGGTTGAAATATGCAGGGCCACCTAAGGGCATTGGCTGCATGGTCAAATAAATAGCATCTTTCGGTTGACAAGTCTTATATGTGGACTGTTTATGCAAGGCCACCTATGGGCACATGCTGCATAGTCAGGAAAAAGAACTCTCAGAAATTTACTTTCCTAGTGTTAAAATCCAGTGAATGTTTATGGAGATTCAAAATTTCTAAATAATAGAGTTTGTTGTATGGAAAGAGGTACTTGAATATGGAGAATATATTTCCGAACAAGAATATCGGAGAATTGAATGAATATCACTCCTACGAAGGTCTGACCCAAACGTAGGGAAGAAGAATAAACCATAGACTTGAATACTTTTAGATCATGAAAAAGTACATGGGACAAATATGTTAAGGATGACTATTTTTTTGCAGATCCCTACATACCGTCATTTAAGACAAATATGGACAAAAGTGGCATTCTTTCCAAGAATTAAGTAACTATTATTTGACAAAAAACCCGTTAGGGGGTTGAATTATGCAGGCCCACCTAAGGGCATTGGCTGCATGGTCAAATAAATAGCATCTTTCGGCTGACAAGTCTGTTATGTGGACTGTTTATGAAAGGCCACCTATGGGCACATACTACATAGTCAGGAAAAAGAATTCTCAGAAGTTTGACATTTTTGTGACTAAAAGTCCTGAAAATGGTTATGAAGATCTGAAAATATTTAAGGTTAGGATTATAACACATAAATATGGGTATTTTCCAATGTATATAGAGGTACATAGGTCAATGATATCCATAATAATGTTGTGGTTGGGTCCTGAATTGAAATTTTGGACTTCACTACGTATCTCATAAGAATGAGAATCAAGCCATACGTAGTTCTTGAAATGCAGTTTAACGTCGTGCAGGATGAAAGTATGAGAGATCTTAGTTTAGGGTCATAGAATTCAGACCATAGTAATGAATACACAATGTGTGTTTTCATGAGGACTTTTCAGCCAAGGGACTAAAAGTGAAATTTTGGGTTATGACCAAAAGACTTGGGACTGGATTCGAGGGACACTCGAATGTTCCTACGTATCCCATAATGATTGGAATCAAGTCCACGTAGTTCTATAACTACCCTTTGTACAAATTTGGTTCGTACATGTGAAGGGTGAAAGGGGACTTTAGTGCAATGATGGTTTAACCTGAGACAAAAAGTTTAGGTATTACCATGTATGCACATAATCTTTCGAAATTAAAACATGATTGAAAAATCAATGTCAATAATAGTTCTCTCTCAAATGAGGAAATCAAAGAGTATTGTAGTTTATTGTCGTACCGGAAAAAAGTGTTGCATAGTTTAACGTCATATAACAAGGGCGAAAGTGAATCAATGTAAAGATATTGATTCTAGCGGCGGTTTCACGAATCAACATCATATGAGATGGTGGTGAACCGATGTGAAGAGATTGTTTTTGGGCTTGAACCCTGGGAGGTTGCCTACATACCCTTCCTAGAGGGCAAGGATCAAAGTCCGTGTAGTTCAATTAAAGAATGAATTAATGATCAAGTTTTTCTTGGGGAAAACGATCTAAATAAAATGTTGTTGGTACTTATACATGGTTAGCGGCCCAAAGAGAGTGTTACAGTTGAGGTTTTCTCTGAGCTCACGTGAGTCATACTCGGTGTGAGAAACAAGAGGTAACAACAACCTTAACAATGCATAGTTTAATGTCATGTAGGACATATAAAGGGACTATGATGTTTAAAGTCTTATAGTTAGGACTTTTGGTGCTGCGCAGTTTAGTGTCATGCAGCAGGGACAAAATAAAGTTTAATGTCATGTAGTTAGGACGATGGGAACAATAGAGTTTAACGTCATGTTGGACGAAAGGGGGGAACTGTGTAGTCGAATTTCATGTAGTGAGGACAAAAGAGCTCACCATTTTAACGTCATGTTGGACACATTGGGGATTTTTTCCATAGTTTAACGTCATGTTGGACGAAAGTACGAATAGTTTAAGGTCATATACATGGACCGTGGATGGTGCCGTTTAATGTCATGCTAGACGATGGTGTAGTTTAAGGTCATACAGGACCTTTGATGATTATGTAGTTTATCGTCTTGCTGGACGTAAGGGACTTTTATACAGTTTAGCGTCATGTAGTTAGGACGTCACAGTTTAACGTCTTGCTGGACGTAAGGGACTTTCAAAAAGTTTATGGTCATATGCATGGACCAGGGATGATGAAGTTTAAGGTCATGTTGGACGGTTTAGGGAACTGTTTCACAGTTTAACGTCGTATGGGACAAAGTTGCAGTTTAAGGTCATAATGGACCGTTGCTGTATAGTTTAACGTCATATAACAAGGACGAACTGGTGCCGCATAGTTTAGTGTCATGTTGCGGGGACATACTGGTGCTGCACATTTTAGTGTCATGTTGCGGGGACATACTGGTGCTGCACAATTTAGTGTCATGTAGTAGGTACAGAATACACTTTTCTACATTTTAACGTCACATTGGACGAAAGGGACTTTCCTACAGTTTAACGTCATGTTGGACGAAAGGGGCTTTCCTATAGTGTAACGTCATGTTGGATGAAAGGGTATGAACCAATTGTATGAATCTTGGTTCTGGGGACCATATATTGTGTTTATAAAAAATATTTCTTCAGAAATCTGGCATTGGTTGGAGTAGTAATGAGTTCTCCATCCATTGAGATTAATGAATAAGCTCCATTGGAGTAGACCCTATATATTGAATAAGGTCCTTCCCATTTTGGCTCAAGCTTGGGAGGTTTCTTTCCTGGTATCATTGGTGTTCTGAGAACCAATACCAATTCTCCCTGAATGAATGAACGAAGACGAACTTTTTTGTTAAAAGCTCGTGCTATTCGATTTTGATAGATTTCCAAGTGGTGCAAAGTGCACAATCTTTTCTCATCTAACTGTTCCAATTCATTCAATCGCTTTTGGGATTGCTCATCTGTAGATAACTGATCACAAATGGCTACTCTGAGTGAGGGAAATTGAACTTCAATTGGCAAGACTGCTTCTATTCCATATACCAACGAATATGGAGTTGACCGCGTTGCATTGCAGGTGGTAGTTCGATAATCCCATAAAGCATGAAAGAGTTTATCAGGACATGACCTCTTATCTTTATCCACCATCTTTTGCAGTATATTTGAAAGAGTCTTGTTAAAGGCTTCTATTTGGCCATTGGCTACCGCATGATACCGAGATGAATGGTTGGATTTAATGTAGTATTCTCGATAAAATTTCTTCACCTCAGAAGAACAGAAGTTGGTGTCGTTGTCTGTCAATATGGTATGAGGAACACCAAATCTAGTAATGATGTCAGACTTGATGAAGCTAACAATGCATTTAGAACTGACTTCTTTGAGAGGTACTACCTCTGACCATTTGGAAAAGAAATCTGTAGCAGTAAGAATGTACTTAAACTGCTTGGCCGTAGCTGAAGGGTAAGGTCCCACCACATCCATTCCCCATGTGGCAAATGGCCATGAGTATTTAGCTGTATGAAGAATCTCTGGAGGTTGATGAATGAAGTTGGCATGTACTTGACATCAATGACACTTCTTTGTGAAATCAACACAAACTTGTGTCATTGAAGGCCAAAAGTATCCAAGCCTTTGAATTTGATCAGACAATCTATGTCCAGACTGGTGGGCACCACAGACTCCTGCATGCACTTCATTCATGACAGCCATTGTCTCTTCATCATCAATGCATATGATGATAAATCCATCAAAACCACGTTTTTAGAGAATTTTCTCTAGGTGGTTTGGGTCATCATAAAGAGTAAAATTGACCACACGTCGCCGGATTTTTTCTTTCTCAGCTCTATCCGGTGGAAGTGTTCCATTTTGTAGGTATTCCTTGATAGGTGACATCCATCCTATAGTATTAACATACGGTTCAGGAATGGGACTAATTTCATTAATTTCTTCTGTTCTGGCTTGAATATAAGGTGAAATTGCACGACGGTGGGAAATACTGATGGTTGTCTCGTCCCGATTTGGATCTGCTAGAGTTGTGGCTATCTTAGCCAGTGCATCAGCTTGTGCATTTTCTGATATTGGGACATAAGAAAATGTCGGTTCTGAAGGGAATTCCTCTCTTAACTTTCTGACGTAATCATACAAAGGGATTAACTCTCATTTTCTGATGGCATAATCCCCATTGACTTGTTTGATTACCAATTCTGAATCACCTTTCACTTTTAAGTGATTCACTTGTGCTTGAAGCGCTAACTCCAAGCCTCTGATAAGAGCTTGGTATTCGGCTTCATTATTGGTACCACCTTCCCACAATAAAAAGGAATAAGGTAAAAATTCCTTATCTGGAGAAATGAGTACAATTCCTAAAAAAACTTTGTTGAATTTAGGATTTTCCATTTTCTTCCCTGTTGGACTTCTGGAAGCACCATCAAAATACATTTCCCATGTTTGAGGATTCTCTTGAATAGAGAAAACTTTCTCATCAGGGATTTCAATATCTGAAGACGTGTCTTCCACTGAAGGATGTTCATCTAGGAAATCATCCAGAGCTTGGCCCTTTATTGCCTTTTGAGATACATACTGAATGTCGAACTGCTGCAAAATAACTGCCCACCTTGCTAGACTTCCTGTAAGCATTGGACGACTAAGGATGAATTTGAGCGGATTATTGCGAGATACCAATTGGACCTCGTGATTTTGATAGTAGTGTCTCAGTTTCTGTACTGCAAAGATTAATGCTAGGCAGCACTTCTCAATACTTGAATACAGGGTTTCTTCTTCAAGCATAGTTCTACTGAGATAGTAGAGGCTATTTTCATTCCCAGCATCATTCTTTTGAGTGAGAAAGGCACCCAATGATCGCTCTAGAGCTATCACATAGAGGATAAGTGGTCTTCCTTCAACAGGTGGCATGAGTACTGGTGGACTCAAGAGGTATTTCTTGAGAAAATCAAACGCTTCTTGACATTCTTCAGTCCACTGGTAAGTGACTCCTTTTTTCAATAATTTGGTAAAGGGTAAACTTTTTCCTGCCAAATTGGCAATGAAACACCGAATATAGGCTAAGTGTCTTTGATGTCCTCTTAATTCTTTAAAATTATGAGGAGGTGACATACCAAGGATTGACTTGGTCTTCTCAGGATCGACTTGAATACCACGACGGCGTACAACAAAGCTGAGGAATTTTCCTGAGGTTACCCCAAAAGAACATTTTAATGGGTTCATCTTCAAATTATGTTGTCGAAGATTGTGTAATATGACTTCCAATTCAGCCAAGTGATTAGAACTTTGTTTGGATTTAACCACAAAATCTTCTACATATCATTCTACAAACATCCCTAAAAAAAGGTTTGAAGATACGATGCATGGCGCGTTGATATGTTGCACCTGCATTCTTTAAACCAAAGGGCATCACCCGGTAACAAAAAACACATTGAGGGGCTCTGTAGGTTGTAGATTCCTCATCTTCTGGGTCCATTCAGATCTGATTATATCCGGAATATCCATTCATGAAGGAAACTAATTCATAACCAGCCGTCACATCAATTAAGAGTTCTGTAATCGGAACAGGGAAATAATCTTTAGGACAATACCGATTAAGATCTCTGAAATCAATGGAAACCCTAATTTGTCCATTCTTATTCTTTAAAGGGACAATATTAGCCAACCACTTGGGATACAAAACTTCTATGATGAAGTTAGATTTGATCAGCTTATCCACTTCAGCTTCAATTTTGGAAGCATAGGTTGGGTGTGTTCTTTTCACGGCTTGCTTAAATCCTCGATGTTCTTTTGGTAAACCCAAATGATGAGTAGCAATATCAGGATCAATCCCAGGCATTTCTGTATAATTCCAAGCGAAAATATCTTTTTTTTTCTTTAGAAATGAAATATACATCTCTTTCTCTTCAAGGGTCATGTCCGCACTAATTAAAGTGGGGTGTGGATCTTTCTCTATACCCAGATTTATTTCTCTGAGTTCATCCACAGTGGTAGAGATACCTTCTTCGAATGCTAGAGGAGCATCTCTAATATCTTCCTCTTCCTCTTCATCATGTGCTATTTCTTCCGTTTCTACTTGCATAGTAGATGACAAAACGAAATTTTCATGATCATAAGAGATTTCAAAATTTGCACATTTTGAAGAAGACGCTTCCATTTCCGACCCTATTGATGATAAAGGGCCTTCTTTGGGAAATAAATAGGAGATGATGGATTGAGAATTTACATCATTATTCACCTCTGATGTTGCTATAACTTCTTCTGCCCTGATTGGCGATGTATAGACCTGTTGGATTTTAGCAGATGAAATGAAGACGTCACCAATTATGCTTTCATCTCTGTTTGGTAGGTTACCAATTTCTCCCATGTTGTCTGGCTCAACTGCCGTAATTGACATTATGGATCTTTCCATAAGAGTATTTCGATTTGGGCCTATTTTGTCAATTTGACTAATAGGTAACACATAATCTGTACTCACATGTGTAAATGGATTTATTGGAATTTTCTCCAAACCATATGGAGCATTAACTTTGGTAATTTCCTTCATTGTAGACTTTTCTCTTCCCTTCATGTGATAAAATTATGCCTCAATGTATTGAGACTCGCATGTCTTGAACGAGGCCTTCTCACCATACAATGTTCCAACTTGACCATTGAAACAATATTTGAGACATTGATAGTATGATGAAGGGATATCCGCATGCTGATGTAGCCAAGGTCTTCCAAGAAAGACGTTGAAAGCTGAGTCTTAATCAACAATCATGAAATCCGAATTGGAAACAAGATCTCCAAACTGAGTTCTGAGTGTAACTTCGCCCCGTGGTTCTTGTTCATTTTTATCATATCCTTGTAACATCATGGTAGAAGGAGATAAATCAGATTCCGTGAGGCCTAATCGACGAAGTGTACGAATGAGAATGAGGTTGAATCCTGAACCATTGTCGATGAAAACTCTTCGGATATCTACACCATTGAATTTTCCAGATAAGTAGAGAGGTTTTATGTTCCCATGCACAACATCATCTTCATCATTATCAGTAAAAGATATCATTGCATGGCATTCTGTAGGATTATTCTCTATGTGATAGACTTCAGCTGCAGCAATTTCAGCTTCAAACTCCTGAGGACTTGACAAAGCTTCGACGAGTGCTTCTCGAAGATCTTTTGACAGATTCAAAGCATCCAAAATTGATAACTTGGCTGGTACATGGGCCAAGTGTTTCAATATATCATACTTTTGATCTAAAGGTCTGTGTTTCCCAATAGGAATATGCGGTTTAGCAGGTACCTTGGAAGAAGATGCTTTGGAAGCTGATGCATCTTGTATTGTGATAGAAGTTAGCAACATCCTTGGTTTTGGAAGATTAGACCAATTAGATCCATTTACATGCTGAGATAATGAAGATTGAACCTTCAATCAGTCTTCTAAAATAACCGTGCCAAGACTGAGTTGGCTATTAGCAGAAGAACTTGCTTGTTCTTTTTGAGCTCGCTGAAGGGCTCTACCACGAGTTTCTGCTGCATACACAGTGCTAGCAGGGGTAGAACTGGAGTAGTGGCTTCGGAAAGATCCACCTCTTCCCCTGTATCCTGAACCTCTGGAACTTCCTCGGATTCCCTTATTTGATACAGGGAATTCAGGCTTATCAAAATTGAAATTACGGCTGAAGTACGGATCTGTTAATTGAATCATATTAACAGAACCGAATATCAACTCTTCGTCTAATAAAGACTCTGCCTGACTAGCCTGTTTAGGCTGTTCCGTTTTATGGGGCGGTGCCCGTGGCTTTGAATTAGATGTCATAAAGTCGGCCAGAGTCAAATACAATTTAGGCTTTGACACATACTCATCTTCTTCTGATTCCTTTTTCTTCTTTGAATCAAACCGTTTCTTTGAGGACTTTCCCTATAACGAAGAGGGTTTTACCGCAATATTCATGGAAGAAGACACAATTGGTTTCTTTAATTGTGTTCGCAAAATGGCATGAGTCCGATTGATTGTCTTTCTGACCATCCAATCATCATACTTCTGTGCATTTCAGCTTTTGACTTCTTGCCATTAACCTTCCTCCTCTGGAACTGTAGCAGTAACACATGCTACCTGAGTCTAAGAACCTTTCAACTTGACTTGTCCCAAGTCAACCATCTTTTGCAAGATGTCTTTAAAGACAAAACACTACTGGATAGGATGCCCCAACATTTGATAAAAGGGACAATAATTGGGACGGTCTTCATCTCCTTCTTTGTTTGGCCTCTTGGGCACTGATAATTGAACCAAATTATTTTCCAGAGCTGAAATGAAGTAACCAGGAACTTGCTCACTTCGGAAGGAGTTTGTTTTACTCTTCATATCCTCAAATTGTTTTCGTCGTTGATCTCTTTGATCATTTGGATGAAACGACCTTTTTTGTTGGCATTCAAGAGGTGGATCCCTTCGAGAAGATGAAGGTTTTGAAGTAGAAATAGGTACAGGTGCTTGTTTAAGCATAACTGTAGCAGTTTCTACTTTACCCATTCTCCTTCCTAAAGCTGATTGAATTACACGAGATTTAACCTTAGCCTATATAAGGGAATCTTCAATCTACTGAGCGATTGAAGTAAGGACTCAAAACCCTCCTGTTTATTTCACAGGGATCAATGGCGTGCATAATTCGTCACACAAATTTGACACACAGATTGGTAACAACTTTTCCTGAGGGAGTGCTAAACTAAGGGAATACGTTAATCCCTTCCAGCGAGCAATGAAATCAGAGACACTTTCATTCTCCCTTTTCTTGCAGTATGTAAGATCGAAAACTGTCGTTTTTGGCAATGTTGAGCTGAACTGAAGAAGGAATTTTTGGCGAAGATCCTTCCATCTGATGATTGACTGGGATTGCAAGCTTGTATACCAGACAAAAGCTGGTCCTTGCAAGGTTCGCACGAGGAATTTGAGTTTCACTGCTTCTTGCTGCTCTGGAGTTCCCATCATAGGATCACAACAAGACATGTAATGTGTCAAATGTTTTTCAGGGTCGCATGATCCATTGAATGTAGGAAAAACAGGGTTTCCAAAACTGGATGGAGGAGGAATTGAATCTACCCATTCAGGGTAAACTTTCTTTTCTGGATGAACTTGCGCCCGTTTCCCTTCCATAGTTTCTAACCGAGCTGTTAATGACTCAATAGTTGTTATTAAATTTTGAGAAACATCCGGTTGAATCTGGTCTTGAGCAGGTGCAATGAACGTAGATTGGTTAGATGTGGTGGTTGGTGCTTCAACTGATGGTAGCACTGCCAACCGTTGTTGCGTTTGACCCGTCGGATTAGACCTCTGAGGGTGTACTGATATAGGAGGATATTCTTGATCCATCTCAGCAACTGCAACAAATTCCTTCAGCTGTCGGACTTCAGCATTCTTAAGAAGAAGACTACTCTGAAGTAGTTCTGCATTCAACCTTCTTAGTTCTTTCATTTCTTCCTCTTGTTGTGCAAACCTTTGCTCTAACGAGAGTGATTGACCTTCTCCAGAGGAAGGATATGTAACCTGATTCTTTCCCCTCCCTTTTTTGGATACTTTTTGGAGATAAGGAAGTGGATTACCTAGGTTCTGAGTAATCCTTTGACTTCTTGTACGCACACCTTCTTCATTTGTATCGGTGCGTACATTTTCATGAGCAGGACGCTCTTCATCTGAGTCCCCTGAGTGAGTCTCCTCTGGTGGATTAGCAACAACGACATTGATGACATTTATTGATGCATAATGCATCGCATCCCTTCTATCAACATTTCTGTGATATTGTCTTCTTTCATATCTTTGATGAGACATTGCCTTTTGTTGATTTAATCTTTTAGGAACTTCTTGACGAGCTATAACTTGGAGGGAATCTCCTGATAATTTGGATCTTCGTTCCACTTGGGTCTTCTTCCCCAATCGAGAAAAGACCGATATTTGCTGAGAAGGGGAATAATGATTTGAAAGAGTCCCCAGTCCCGTGAACTGGGGATGTTCCTGCTGATTCCGCTCAACTCCTCGAATCTCATTTGTTGACTCTGAGGGTTGGGTTAAAGGAGTCCCCAGTCGGAAATTAGCTGGATTCATTAACCTGTATCAACTTTTATCACCTGGTTCAACAGACCGTTGGATGATTTCCGAGACTTCTGCCATTTGATGATTTGTTTGCTCCAGACGAGAGGCGTGTGCAATATTCTCTCCTGCTTGATGTAGGAGCAATTCAACAACTTGTTCTCTATATGCTTTATTTTGAGAGGAACTAGTTGAAGCATGTTCTTGAGCAAGCTTTTGATTACGAACAAAGCCCATTGACTGTGGCCGGCCATGGGCAATAACATTGCATGAGACCATTTTCGGCGGGCTTTGCTGACTGGAATGCACTGTGAAATGTAGTGCTCCATGAACGCCCCATCCTCTCATATGAACACCAGATGGAGCATTGGCAATTAACTGACGCACTTTTATTAGTGCTCCATGGCATGAACGTTGAAGGGTTCTCTGTTTCTTTTCAGCTTTTGGATACCGAGAGACTGATAGAGATGCCAAATCAATCTGACGTTGTATCCCTTCTATTATCTTAAGATGATTTTGATATTCATCATAAGATAATACCTTCTTCTTCAATTGAAAAAGTGTTTTCCATATATTGAGACGAATATCATGGACTCCATCTTCTGTCAACATCTTTAGAATATCATACTGGGAGTCAGCCAAAGGCCAAAACATGACCGGTACTTCACTTTTCGCTAGTTTTTTCCTCATGTTCAGCATTTCCTCTTTATCATTAAATGATGATTCTTCTACCTGTTTTGACCAGAGTGTGTGTTTCCTTGTTTCTTCATCGGATTCAACAAGATTGGTAGAGAGATCATTGATCAAACTAGAAGATGCATGACTTAGGGGTGGTTCGGAGAATGACCTACACCCTCGGCTATCTTCTGATTGAGAAAGTATTTCACTTGCTAGCGATAAAGAATCAGACTTGACTGGTTTCACATTTGCAAGTGCCTCAAGATAAGAGGGCTTTTTCGGCACTACATTGTGCACTGGAGTATTTTCTAGGCAATGTGAATCCCTACTACGGAGAAGACTTTTGCAGAAAAATTCATCATCATGGGGTGGACCACCATAATGGGTTACAGCAAAAGATGAGATCTCTTGCTCCTTGGTCTTCTGACCACACAGAGGGTTCTTGTGGCTCTCATCTGAAGAAGAAACATCAAGATTGACCGAATTTTCATGAAGAAAGACTTCATGAGGAAGTTTCTGTTGAAGACCTTCAGAATTAATGTTCCCGTTATTGGGAACTAAGGGAGTAGAATCTTGAATTCCGACAGATAAATGTCTGAGGGCTTCAAGAACTCCAACATCGAGCAAGGCTTGGTTACAGATTGGCCTTTGATCTCCTGATTGTGCTGGGTGGATCTTTTTCTTAGATGCCTTCTTTCTCGCTTTAGAAACCACTTAATGATGAATGTGATTGCTCTGAGCAGGTGTATGTGCCTGATCAGGAAAGATGGTCAGGTTAGGCTGACGATCTCCACTCAAATCAGGTGTATGTTCCTGAATTGGTTGTCCGTATGATATGAGGGAGTATGGCCCATAACCCTCTTGGACTGGAACAAATGTGTGGGTCTGTTCTGGAGTGAATCGTTGATGTGTCACTCCACTGCTAGGGATAGATTTATGTGTCTTTCCCTGAGATGATACTGAAGCTGTTATGATATCCTGGCAGACATCCAGAATATGAGCAGGAATTTTCTTATGCTCTTTCACCATTGACAAAATATGCTTGGTGACTTCAGCTGCCGGAACGGGAATATACGTCCATTCCGGGTTTGGATTAGGTGTATGTGCCTTCTCCTGTCCTCCTTTTCTTGTCAGTGAATCCTGACAATACTCAAGTGTGGAGGCAGAGAGTTGAGTCTACCTCCTGTTTGTCGTCGGAGATTTCCGACTGACTTCTCCGTGCGCTACCAAGCGAGACTGTTGGTAGGCTTGATTAGTACTAGCAGGTGTATGTGCCTGCTGATTACACATCGCCAAACGCAGTTGACGAGATCCATCATATGTATTCAAGCGAGCCTGCTGACTAACTAATGATGTATAAGTAGGTGTATGTTCCTGCCTATAGTACTCCGCCGGAATTTCCTGGCGGGATTGGCGTGATGCTGCTAGACGAGTCTGCTAGACAGCGGAATTAAAACGGACAGGTGTGTGTGCCTGCTCATTATTTGCCACCAAGTTAGGTTGGTGGACTTTTACGGAGATGGCAGGGATGAAAAAATGCCCATTGTTAACCGGATTCCATCTCTGGAGGTTCGTCTTGCCTGCTCGGGTTCAAGAAACCTGAGATGAATGCCTGGAGTCGGTACCCTCATCATAATGAGGGCGCACTGCCGCACGAGTCTGGCGGCGATTGTTGATGGGATCCCTCTGGAAGGACTCTTGTCTTTTTGAATTAAGGCCCTGAGGGACCTTCTCATTGACTTCCTCAAAGTAAGGGAGTGAATGGAAATTGCGTTCCGGGGATAAAGACCCGAAACGATTGGAGACGGTAGTCAGCACCGCCTGCCTCTTGATCACTGGTCATCGTTTTCCGAACGACCTGTGTGAGTTGTTCACTTGAAGGGCCTGTCGGGAAGCCTCCAAAGTTGGGATGGTACTGTGTTGACGGTACTCCTTAACCAGCGCATTTGATACCCAGTGTTGAAGATGCTGAGTAGGTGATGTCATCCTTAGAGCGGATGACGATCCAGTAGGAATAGCAGCAGTGGTATTTGCAGCAGCAGTTTTCACAGATGTGAATATGAGAGCAGCCATTATGGAAATACAGTAGATCTTGGAAAAGAGTGCCTGTTTGATAATATAGACATAATCAAGATAAAATTCAGCCACTTCATCATTTGGATGAGAACACATGTCAATGATTGTTTTTGTTAGCCCTCCTATTGAGTTTTAAATAGAGGCTTAACAAATAGGTAAAACATCATTTTAACTTGGTTAAGGATTCACGTTGGGTTCACCATTTTTTGTTTCCCTCGGAATTCAGGGATGACCTCCTGGATGGGAGATTCAAACGTTCCGATCGGTTTCTAGCAGGTTTGTTCATAGAACCGGAAACATCCAATGATTCCACATCCATTTGGACCTAGTTTCCAAAGGTAGACGCTCATTAGCTTGTGGAATGATGAGTCTTTGGAATTTTCATTGGTCAAGAGGATGGGAGGTCGGACTCATCACACCTTTTTGAGGGGAATTATTGTCTATTCCGGGACTCTCTTTATAGATTCATGTTATGTTCGTGAATCCTTATTACATTACCAAGTACAAAATGAGATTTTCATTTAGTTTTGACAATCAATGATTAAATATGAAAGAAATTTAGAGAATCTTTTATATGTATTCTAGGTTCTTCATCAATAGAGAATCATCTATATCTATTTAGAGATTCTTGATCAATGGTAACCTTCAAAAAATTTATATAAAAAGTCTCTTGGTCATTATGATGACTAGGCTGGTTTTAAATCCACTCAGTGGGGAACTTGAAGTTTATTGTCATTTAGAAGGATAATGAATTATTTCAAAGTTGGGATCGAACCCATAGATGGGCTACCTACATATCCTTTGTTTTGAAAAAGGAATCAGAACCCACGTAGTTCGAAAAAGGGTATGATGTTTATGATTGATGGCTCAAAGTATGATGTCATAATTACTTTTACACTCTAAGCTCACGTGAGTCATGCTCAGTGTGAGAAACCAGAGGTATTGGTAAAAATTAGACAATTGTGCCATGAAAGATGCAATCATAAGAAATGATTTGGGGCTTATGTATGTATGACTGCCCAGAGGATTTACTTTAGGGAGAAAATCTAGGAACAAGGTCCATAAAGGTATATGTGCTTCATGGAGAATTGAATACTCTAACTTGGGACTTATTCCTGAAGAGGAAACCCAAATTAGGAGAGGATTGATAACTGGGTTTTACTCCTGAGAAGGAATCCCAGATCAAACGTAAATTAGGACTGGTTAAAGAGAATTTAAGGGACTTGGGGCTTATTCCTTAAAAGGAATCCCAAGATTATGACTGGGACTTATTCCTAAAAAGGAAGCCCAGGTTAAGGGATTAAGGTTTGAGGCTTACTCCTGAGGAGGATGCCCATATCTGAGATTAGGGCTTACTCCTAAGGAGGATGCCCATATTTGAGATTGGGGCTTATTCCTGAAAAGGATGCCAAAATTAAGGGACTTGGGGCTTAATCCTGAAAAGGATGCCCAAAATTATGACTGGGACTTATTCCTGAAAAGGAGACCCCGGTTAGGGGACTTGGTTTGGGGCTTACTCCTGAAAAGGATGCCCAAATTAGAGGATATATGACTGGGGATTATTCCGGAAAAGGAGACCCAGGTTAAGGATTCTCTCATCTTAAAGGATGGTGTTGAATGAATGAACTCTCCATATTTAGTGACATAAGGATATTTAAATCACTAGGTTTTGAGAGATATTTCACTGAATTCCTTTTGGATAAAGAAGTCAAATCAAGAAATCACGCCATAAATGGCTTTGAAGAGTGTCTTGAAGACTGAATCTCGAAAAGGAAATGTGTAATAACTTAAGAGCGGTGAAATGGGAAAGAAAGGCACCCAAAAAGGAAAGGGCGCGCATGTCTTGGAAGGCGCGCAGGTACTGCGGCAGCGCGCAAGTATTGGTCGCGCAGGTATACCTGCGCGACATGTGATGTACTTGCGCGATGGTCAACCAGTATTTGAAATACTTGGGCGAATCTTCATTAAAGCCTTTAGAATCCTCTTGAGGTTCTTCCAGGAAAGGGACAAGCATGTTCTATCGAAGGAATAAGGCAGCGCACAAGTGGGACCACTTCCCTTAAGGGCTGGCCACTCAGGCGCGCAAGTGTTGATGAGTTTCAACACTTAGGCCTTCCTCCCTCTCTTTAGATCTTCCGTTCTAGGTAAGAAATTACCTTATAAGTGTTCTGGAATCTTTGAGAAGAGACTTGGGCATCGGGAGCTTCAATACGAGTTTCTGGAAAAAGATCCTCTCGAATGGGGGGCCCACAGGGTCTATTTATAGGCAGGAGAAGACCCCGAGCGGTTACCGGGCGGTTATCACTTAGGTCACGCAAGTCACTTGCGCGACCAAGGGTGTCGCGCAAGTGGACTTGCGCGACAGTGATATAACTTGCGCGGTGAAGTTGCTTTTGATCCTTTGTTCATGCCTTTGTCGATTTTTGATATTTTCTTCAAAGGTTGAATCACTTTGAGCTCAGATATTCCCCTTTTTCGATTTTTAGATTTTGTGACGAAAGGAGCGTCAACAGTCATCACAGAATGATTTATGTTTATGTTGTGGCACATGTAATAATTATTTCATTATGAGATGGGTGGGACCTATATCTCCCTCCAATGCATTGGGTAATGATTTATATCTCATAAGATAGACATGGCTGGAACAGTAAGTTAATCTGATTCAGTGTTGCAGGACTGAAATGAGGAGTGAACTCGATTCAGAAAGGGACTTTGTCCACTAATATGGTCTTGGAAGAAATGCCTTGGCTTCTATGGAAATCATAACATGTGTTGAATGGTTGCCACAATTACTTGTTTTATTCCCATTATATTTTGTCATGGTTGATGTTCCATTATGATATTTTCCTTATGTACTTCCACGATTTATGTCTTTGCTCAAGATTTTGGTGTTTAAATTTCATGTTCAAGTTTTTGCTTCCAAATGTTTAAGTATTGTTTTATGTTCACTATGTTTTCCCTTACTGATAATTTGAGCTCACCCTTTTTATGTTTTGTTTTCCCCAGGAAATAAAGAAAGGTTTTAGGTAAGGAAACAAAAATGGAAAGATTGTTATGGGAGTTGTTGAAGATATTTCAACATGATTAGAAGTTTATATTCCGAGTTTCCAAAGACACTAAACTATTACGGTCCTTGTGTGTCTGTTTTTGTTATGTATTAAGAATTCAGAAAATGTAATGTGATTTCCATGAACGTCAAGCTTCGGGTCTCTACAATACGTACGCACAACCCACCATCTCCATGTATGGTGTATTCCATTTCATTGATCAATATATTATATATAATTATATTCTGAATATATATGATATATAATTAATATTTTACATTATGTATGTATGTAAAACCTGATATGAGTAATAATATAAAGAATAATATTTCAAAAAATAAACATACGATAAATAAAATGATTATTACCCAAAATGTTGCTTTAACATGGAATTTTAAAATGATAGGGAAATAGAAAATCATAAGTGAACCATATAAGATGTCATAAATATGATTATAGTTCTGTTACATGTTAATAATAAATTTAAACTCACTATACAAGAGTTTTGGACACATGTGATGGATTTCGGACCTATGGTATGGGATAATTTTTTAATCTCATTTTTATTCGTGATTGTTAATACGCAAGTAATTATTGGGGATATATTTAGCAACCAGGTCCATGTTTTATAATTTTTTTTTCATATAATGTTTACTATTCACCTATATATGTTTCAAGTCATTTTTACCCACTTTTTTGACATTATGACATGGAATGTAATAAATATTTCTTTTGTTTACCATATGAGGTACTTTTTTCTTTTTTTTAAAACGTATGAGAAGAATGTTTTTCTAACTTGTATGATATGACAATATTTTTAATCATTAATAACGTCTTATTTCCTTAAAGAATCCCCTAAAATCATAACAGGTTATTTTTTCATGAATTTTTTTTATAAAAAACTATTTTGTGTGTTGATTAAAGAAAATAATTTTTAATAAGAAAGAATATTTTCCTAAAGAACGAAGTCTAAGTGTTTTATCAATGTTTTTTTGAAATATATGATGAATTTATATATAGATTTTTATGTTTCTAGACCTATTATTAATATAATATTTTTGTGTTAATGATTGATTCGTATTTTATATAGATTATGTTATGATGGAATAAGGTTTTTGAAAACCCATTTTATTTCTTGTTTTATGCTAGGATGAATAATTTAGGTTTTGTAAAACATGTTAGAATGGTTTCATTATTAGATGAGAGGGACCTATATCTCCCTCCAATGCAATGGGTAATGATTTATATCTTAGGAGATAGACATGATTAGAATGGAATATAAATCTAGTTCAGTATTAAGTTCCTAGAATGACTTGTAAACCATGTCCAGTAATGAACTTTTTCAACTATGATGGTCTTGGAAGCAATTCTATGGATACTATAGAAATAATATTACGTGATTATTAGTTTTCAACAATTACATTTTTTATTCCAATGATATTATATCACGATAAATTTTACTTTATGATCTATGCCATTAGTACTTCCATGATGTATTTCATATCTCAATATTTTGATTTAAAAAATTATATTAATGTTTTTATGTTCAAATGATTGTTGTTTATTTTATATTATACATTTTTACCCTTACTTAGAATTTGAGCACACCGTTTTTATGTTTTCGTTTACACAAGGTATAAATAAATGTTTTTGTTTGTAAAATAAAAGATGAAGATCATTATGAGAGATTTTGAAGATCTTTCACCACATTAGAAGATGATGTTTCGAGTTTCCAAATACACTAAACTAATACGATATTTGGGCTTCTTTTTGTGTGATGTTTTAATTATTATGAAAACGAAATTTAATTTCAATGTATGTCATGCTGGGGTCATTAGAAAAATAATGACTCATGTTTTACCATGTATATGAAAATAGGACTCAATGAATAACAATTTTCTAGCTCCTAATGGATTTTTGTCTATTAATACAAATTTTATTTACAATCCATTATTATGTATTACAAAGTAATTTTATAATTTAGAAACATTCCCAAATAAACCATGTTTATAATTATTAGAAATATATATGAAATGTTTTCTAATTTATGTAAATTATTTCATTTGTTCCATAATGACACATTTTGTTTCATAATGTGTTGATGTAATATAGTGTATTTCATTATGTAGAGATGGTTAAGAGTTGACGGAATGGAACTGTATCAATGAATGTTCCACATTTATGGATTTACCCTAGGATGTAAATTAAATATAAAAATTGATGTTCAATTACAATAGATAAAATTCATTCCATATTATGCTAACAAAATTTTGGTATGTGTAATATCCTTTCCAAAAAAGAGAATCATTCTAATAGACCATTTAGTGTAATAATGTTCCACCGTTTCATATTTCAGTAACCCCCATCATTCAATGTGACTATAAACAAATTTTTTAGTTGTGTAATGAATATATGTTCAATTGAGAATATATTTCTGAATTATGGTAGGAAATTAAAATGAAAATATTTTCATTTAATTTTACAGTATCTTGGGGTATTTTGATCAATGGTGTTTATTATTTAAAAACAACAAGGATGTTGTGTAAATACTAAGAATGGAGTTGAAGAATAATTAGGTACACTTTTCTAAAAAATATTTTTCTCATGAACAATAAAATTATATGGAATGATAATTCATTTTTCTAGGATAAAAGATAGATAAAAATGTGATTGACATTGAGGAATAAATTACATTGTTATTGGGGAATATTTTTGGCCTATGTATGTGTGTCAAATTGAAATAAATCAACCATTTTAGGGATGATATTAATTAAATTCTTCCAAGGTAACTAGTCTCCCCAAAATTCATTTTATATATGGATAGAATATAATATTCCATCATAATAAGTAAATAATAATCAAAATAATACGGCTTCATTAGGAAGTAATAGAAGAAAAAAAATGTAGAGAAATAATAAAGGGATTAATTGAATGAAGGATTTTATAACATGTGATACATTTGGAAGGAAATACTATTGTAATTTCCTAAATTGAAATAGACATTTCATTAAGTGTTGGAAAAAATTCCACCAATATTCAAATTTCAATGGCAAGAAATTGCCAGAAAATGTGAAATTATTCCACTAAAAGGTGATGGGGAAAAATGAGAGTCCATATAATTAATCGAATATACAAATATATGAGTAAAGGGGAAATAGTTGATCTTATGGTATTACTAGGACTGAAGTTTAGTGTTTAAGTTTCTAGTGTTAGTATTCATGAATTATGTTAAAAGAGTATTTTTTAACGTCATTCTAGTCATATGAATGATGAAATGTATAAGTATAGTACTATTCTACTTTATTTGATAGAATTTTAAAAATTATAACAATTAAAAGGGAAATAGATACTTTGGAAGGATTGTGTTTTTAGAAAAAACTTTATTGAGGGAGGACAACCCTTAATATGGGATTGATATTTAGATATTAGTGAAAAACGTTTTTAATGTAAGAATTTGTAACAAGTAATATTTATTTAATATTATATTTTGAGGTAATTACTTTTTATTAAAAATTTGTATGATTATTGTAATTATAATAATATGATTTTATAAAATGGAAAACCCAAATACCATGTGACAACACATTCCATTTGGCATGTGTATAGGACTTGAACATAATATTGAATGTGAATAAGGGATATATGAATACCACTAGAATTCATTTTGTTTTTGTTTAATAATTAATTTTATAAATTAGATGATGTTATGGGTAAATACTTATTTAATTTATGATGTTAATATTTGGATGTTATTTTTTGTTTTAATGGGTAATCTATACAAGAGGAGTTATCTCTATTTAATTAATCTTATTATATGTGTAACGATAATTTTTTTATTTTGGGAATAATAATAAATATGGATATTAATTTAATGTAGTATGAAATAATTTAGAAAATTATTAATGAATACTAATATATCAAATTTTTCCTATGAAAAAGTAAGATACTAGATAAGAATATTTCCTAATATTCATTGTCCTATTTGGGTATGCATCTCTTATATTTATGAAAATGATATTTAAATGATAATTGAATCATATTACTATCATTTATATAATAGTTTTATGTAATGAATTTTTATATCTCTCTTTATATTTCACTTAATTATCATTAATGTTATCTAACACTCTCCAATAGTCCTCGAGAATTAATATTTTCTTTATAGTCCATATCATCACATCCGACCTATGTTATCCTACATGGATTTCTATTTTTTGATTCCATATGACCTTAATAATTCCAATTATCTATAATGAAGAGCATATTTTATTAATAATTTTAATTATATTGGATTTCAATAATGATATTTGGAAATTTCAATCCTTTGATTACCAAGACAATGATTGAATTGCAAGGATAAAAAATATTTAAATGTGTAGAATGTAATAATTCATGATATTAAATGATGAAAATCATGTTCAATAGAATATATTTCATGAAATACCCTGATTATAATAGAATTATACACCATATTAATATATGGTATATTTCATTATAAAAATTTAATACATTCTACAACTCTTAATTTAAACAACATTGGCATAGAAATGAAAAAAATACTCTATTAAAATATTATTATTTATACAGAGCCACTATAACAAAGATGATAGGTTGGATGGTTTGTAGAGTAATTATTTTCTAAAAATCTATATGGTTTAAATATGTATTAAATAAAATTTATGTTTAAGTAATTATGAGAAATAAAATAAGAATCATTTGAAAGGAAAACTTATATTTTTTTAAAACTATATTTTCCTAAAATGAGTACATGTCGCGCATTGCACACATAAATTTATTTTTATTTTTACCAATATTATATTTTGTATATGATAATATAGACATTAATTTTTTAAATTATCATATCAAAAATATATTTTTATGAATTTTTTATTTTTCTAAAATGTTTTATTTCTCAATGAAAATTGAAAAATACTAATTTTTATGGTAAAACCATTTTCTATTAACATTTTCACAACATTAAATTATATTTTAAATTTCTTTAAAATTAAATTTAGATGAAATATATTCCAATTTTACCAATTATTTAATTGGATGAATGTAATGTTTAATTTTCAAATAAAACATTCCATACTTATAGTAATTTTCTCTAAGGGTCCCCAATTTTTATCGTGTCTACATGTATAAAAGTATACTTAATTATTCTATTAATATAACATTCAAAAATGGAATCAAATTTTTCATTAATAATAATTTATATTATCTAATATTTAAATCTAAATGTTTTAGAACAATTAATATTATAATAAGCAAAAATGTATTGCCACTGTTAAGGGTAAAACTGGTTTACAATAGGGTATAACTAAAAATGTAAGGATTAAAATGACCACAAAACTTGTATAACCACATTTTATGGTCATGTATCAAGCTTATCACATATAAAGGGAACTAATTAAAATTTATTTAAAATTTTAAAAATAAAAAATTCTGGTGTGAGTCATTCTTTTAAAAAATTCTATGTCTTTCTTCTCCCACATTTAAAAAATGACACCCCTCCTCTGATATTCACTCTTACAAATAGAATTGACTTGTAAAATAAAAAATATCACATCCTTAAACCACTACAATATACAAAATCCCTTCATTTGGTTAAAAATATATCAATATATGGATTTTGATTAAAATATATTTTTATTGTTAGAATAAGTTATAATATTCATAAATGGTCATTTTTGTTTTATTTATTTTATAGAATTATAAATAAATATTAAATGATTAAATTTTAATAAAAATTATATCACATATAAAGATAAATTAATATTTGAATTTATTATGGTATAACCATCTCTACATCCATAAAATGTGATATGAATATGTAATTATTGTGTACTTCGTACCACCTCATTAACTGATATTATTCATTTTCCACCAACCCCTCTCACAGTTGGATAAAATTATGAATTTTATTTTTATATTGGTTATTAATTATATTATTATCAATATTTAATTATAATACCAAATCTAATTCTTACCTCCCAAGCTGTTGGAAAATATAACACCAGTCGTCTGTGTGACGGACTACTGACTCGCAAACTAATGCGATGTATTTTCAATTTATATTATAAATGGATAGTAATGAGTATATATTAAATGAGTCTATATTTTATATGTAACAAAATTTTTATTTTCTAATTTCAATATAACATATAACTTCTAACATTACATTCTATGTGTGAAATGATAACATTGTTTGTCTATATGATAGACTAACACCTCACGAGGTGATGTGATTCACATTTAACTAAAAAATTTAATGGAAGTTAATTATGGAAATATTAATAATTATATGTGATATATATTATCTAAATATTATTATATTATAGTAATAATTTATTTACCTTTATATAATTTAATATGTTGACAAAATGGAATCAACATTCATGAGAACATATGACATACGGTCTCCATGAAAGGTGTAATCCATTTTCTACATATAAATATTATTTATTACATGAAAGACATATATAATGAATATATAAAATATTTATAACAACTTTTAGATTATTTATTTGAATTTTTTATGATCAAATTAGGTGGAATCAAATAACCAATCAATAATTGACATGAAAGAAAAAGAAATTACCACTTGAAATTGTGAGCTTGACAAAGAATTGATAATAAAAAGTAGATAAAATACTAAGTAAAAATATTTTATATTTAATATATGACTATGTTTCTGTAATATATTTATAATAAACATGGATTTAATATAAGAGAGGTTTGGATGAATATTAAGGAAGTCAAACATGAGGGTTGGGTTCCTCATCTCACTTTTAATTCCATGATACATTTTTTATTTTCAATACTAATATATTTTTTTGGAACATATAATTTCCATATGATATATTATATAAATAATATCCTTTTCCTAATGGTATTTAATGTTCCATTTTAATTAATTTCATATACGGGGACTATGATTCATAAGTTAAATAGTGGCAATTTTTTATTTCAGTATGACTTTATTATTCAAAAATTTTATATATGTATCTCTATTAGGGGAATTATTTAATATTTATATCGTAAAATATTAATATTTTCTTAAGATGTAAATTTTCATAAAATTATACTATTAATAATACAATTTTCCTTCAATTTTTTAGTTAAAGTAAATGATAAAATGTAAATACGAAAACTAAACATTATTTGTCTCATCGGTAAAAACTAATTTTTCTTATAATCCATGTTTATTATGTTTTTTAAATCATGATTATAACCATTACTAGAATGATTTATTAAAGTAATATTTACACATTTTTTCTCTATAATGTTTTTAATATTAATCATTTTTTCATTTTCCAAAATAGGCCTATTTCAATTTTATCTAAAATTTGAATGTAATCATTATTTTAGCATGCACAACATGAACAGAATATTCAACCTCATGAGAATAATATTTTTAATGATAATATTATATGTTTTAAAAGTTTATTTTTAATTAATTTAATATTAAAAAAATTGAACTTTTTTTAAAATTATTTTTCAAAAATTCAAAGGATACTTCCCTAATGTCTGTTTTAAGGATAATTTCATATTATTTATATCAATCAATGAAATCAATCCATAATGTTAATTATGATATATTATATATATTTTGTATTGATATCATACATATTATATAGTTGGATGGTTTATGATGAGTTTGAATAAGGATGTAATATTTTATTACAATTCATAGTATTAGTCTTGATTTATTATTATAATGATTATTTGACTTGGGTGTTTATTAATATTTAATATGTTAGTTTATGAATAAATTTTTTTTATTGATTATTTTTTACCCTTTCATATGAGTAAATCATTGAAATTTGAATGTTAATGGGGTGTATTTTTAATAAATAGCCCCTCAATACATTATTTTGTATCATGAAATAAAAAAGATAAGGTTTTTTCCAAGGACTTATCCATTTATATGTATGTCTTGGAACAATTCCTTGATGAGATTTTTAAAATGTACTACATTAAAATTTCTATCATCATGAATTCAATTATTGATATTTTATGTGATTATTAGATTATTAAAAATATATATCATTTGTTTTTAATCTTAGGTGAATATTTATATGATATTATTTTATCAAATTTAATTCCTTACATATTATTCTAATCATGTTGATTATGTGTCATGTTTTTTAGTTATTTTCCTTTCCATATTGATTATTCTTTATTTACTCACGGCTGATTCTACTCTATAATTATCCTTATTGTGGACATGACATCACCCCATTCTTTGTTTCTTATTCACCGAGATAGAAGGATGTGTATTATGGTTTATTTATAGAGATATTATAATCGAAATTTGTTTGTAGAGAATGAAAATAATATTTTGTATTGTATGTTTTCAAATTTAATATGAGACTGAAATATATATCATGATTACCATGACCAAAAAATTATACATTTATTTGGGATGTGATACCATTTATGTACTATCAATATAATTAAGTTACCATAGACCCTGAGATACTAGGGTTAGGGTATTTAAAAATTGTATTTGTGGATTCTTAGTATAAAATTTTGAAAAAAAATTTCAATAACATCATGTAGGTTACATAACCCCAAAATAAACCTTATGGATAACAATAGAAGAAAATACAAATGTTTTTAAGGAAGATATTATATATTTTTATAAGATATAAATCTATTTATGTATACTATAAGTGGGTTTTGTTCAAGAAAAAATTAACCTAGGGGAAATATCATATAAATATGCAAATATTTCTTTGATTGGGAATTACCTGGTCCATGAAAATGATACTCACTATACACATGGTTTGACACTCAAGACGATTTTTTTTGAGTTTATTTAAATTTTATATAAATAGAATTATGAAGGTGTTAAAATATTTTTCTAATTATGAGAACATACCCAATGAAACCATGTTTATTATTTTGATATTAGATATGATTTTTTTCATCAATTTATATTTAATGTTTATCAAGTTTTATTAAAATAAAATATGTTTCATAATTTAATGCTATGATATAGTGTATTGATATTTTTTGAATTTAAGCCTTGTTAAAAGAATGTGAATTATGTCAATTTATATTCAATATATAGGGATTTCTACCATTGAATGATAATAATGCTTAAGCAGAAGGTGTAGCTAGAATAGAAAAAATTATTACCATTTTCAGGAAACTGAATAATGAAATGATAAAGAACCATTATTTTATGGATCATCATGTTATTTAACCATTTAGTGTTACAATGATATACCATTTTATGTGTAAGAACACCCAATTTCCAATGGGTCTAAAAATAAATTTTTAGCTCAAAATGGATATTTTCATTTGAAAAACTATTTCGTACTATAGAAGTTAATAAATTGGATAAGGTTGTACTGGAAATTTATCATATCTTAGTGGATGAAGAAAAAATGTGGTAATTAATTCAAAAAAATAAATATGAGAAGGAAATAGATCATAATGAATATAAAGATTTCAATGTACTCTTCTAGGGAAAAAATATTCTATGTGAACAACCTGCATATATTGGTAGAAAATTCATGAGTAAAAGATAAATGGAATATTAATATTTATCTATGTTTGAATCCATAATTACATGTATTATAATACAACATTTTAATAATTTACCTATTCTGAAGAGAAATATTAAATAGTTCATTTATTAGATATAGGAAACTCTTAGTTGTTCACTAGTTTCACAATATTTTTCATCGTATGGGGTTATAGTATCATGTTCATTAGAAATAAATAATGAATCCTCCATGTAATAGAATATAATGTGATGTAGAATAAGAAAATGGATTCTAAGAAAAATAATTATGAATGGAAGATGGTAAAGATATATTTTCCCACATGTTATACTTTTTGAGGAAACACCTTAGTAAATTCCTAAAATAAAATACAGTTTTCTTTATGTTTTAGGAAAGGGAAATCATGATTTTAATTTTATGGGAATGAAGAAACCATTAAATATTTAATTCTTCCGATGTATGGATATGTGGAAGTATAAAAATAAAATACCAAATAATGAATTTAATAAACATTAAATGGAGCTATGGGGAAATGTTCATGATTATTGTATTACAATAGATAATGTATAATTATTCAAATTCTATAGTTTGCAATCATTAATTATTCAATATGTCTATTTTATGAATGAAAATCGTGTTATAATAATTAAGAAAAATATGAATAATGTACTATACTAGTTTTTCAATGAATATATATTTAATGGTATCAATGACTAAGAAACATGATACTTTTGACAGTTAATATTTCTGGAAAACACATGAATGAGGTAGGGTAACCCTTAATATATGTCTGATTTTGAGATAACCATGATAAAGTGGGTTTTATGATGTTATTGGAATCATTAAATAGCTAATCATTTATTATGAGGTTAGTATTAGTTATTACAATTTATGATAATATATGAATTATAATAATATTGGTATAGAAAATAGGCAACATGCATGTCGGGTGAAAAACTATCATATATAGAAAGGCATCAGGGTATGAACCCACAACTGAAGAGTGATAAATGTAAATATCTTACCATTAAACTATGTATTTCTTTCAGTTAATAAGAAATTATTTCTTAATAAATAATATGATGGTTAAATATCAATGTAATGGATTATTCAAATCATATTTTGTTTCTATTTAGGGTTAGATATTTATGTATATATAATGAATTTCTATTTTATTATAGATCATATGATATACTAAAATTAAATGTTAGTGATTAATGAAAAAAAATTATATTACATATTTATTTCATATAGAAAAAAAATCATGTGGAAAATGAATTAAGAACAACCAAAAAATGAATTATGTTTATAAAATAAAATGATAGCAGTTTTCATATATATCATTATGTTCTTAGTATAGAATATTAAAGAATCTTCCAAAATATGGGGTAATGATAATAAATGAATAATTCATCATAATACCTCCACTTCAATCATTTATTAATGTATTTTTATTGATAAATTTATATTTATCATTCAGATTCTTGTGATCAATGATTTATACAACTATTTTTTAGTCCTTGGGTAATAGTTTTTTTCCATGACTATATATTCACATCCTACATATGTTCTCTTATTTGGAAACAAAGTAATGAGATTATTATAGTTAAATGTTATTACATCCATTTCACTATTATTAAGAATATGTTTTATTAACACATCCATGATGTTGGATTTCATTAATGGAATATTAAAATGATAAAATCCTTGAATAAAGAGGTCAAGATTAAATTTATAGGACATGATTTGTGGGGGATATTATAATTTTCTCTTTGAAAACTAACTTTTTTATCATGTCTACAAGTATACATTGAAATTTGCTTCTACCAAATCTATAAATTTAATTGGAAAATTTTTATTTAATATTTGGATATTGAAAATTTTAAATTAACTAATTATTTAATTTTTGTGACCATTATTAATAGTAAAATTAGTTATAATTAATTCTTTTCGTTATGGTAAAAAACTATTTTATCGTCTGATAAAATAAGACAATAACTATTAAAATTGGAAATAAATTTCCAATATAAATTTATGACCATAAGTCAACATTATCACCTACAAGGAACTATAGTTATCTATTTTAGTGGATTTTTTTAGGATAAAATTTTTATATTAATGGATATTTTTTCAAAACATCCTTGTATATCCCCCCACATGTAAAATTCCACCCCACTCATAAAATATTAAAACTTAATAAGAAATTACGATCTACCTATATATACCCAAATAAAATCCTTATTAACATCAAAACATCATAGATCACTTGGTTTTATGATAAATCCCTCCTAGGAAGACTTATCAAGAAGACCAAAACTGGTCATTCGATGAAAGGGATAAATTCTTAAAAGGACTTTATTAATTTATGTCATTTCCATATTCTTAAATTTTTAATAATATTTATATTATAATAAAAAATTCCATAAATTAAATATAATTTTTAATTTTTAATTCAATATACAATAAAAATATATACTTCTATATAACTAGATAAAAAATCATCATTTGTGTGTATGGAAGACTACCGCCACACAAACAGATCATATTATTATTCCAACAACTCCTATAAATAATTGATATAATTATTGATTTAATTTATTTATATGATATTATTGTACTAATTTAATTACAATAAATAAGCTATCATCTTACCACCAAACCCATTTAAAAATTAGTACTTTTGTTCGATTAAATGGCGGATTACTATATCATGAATTAATTCTTTTCATCTCTATTTTACATGGACGGTAATATTTTAGATTAAATTGGTTTATGTTATGTATTAAACATAATAAAAATAATTTACTTTTTAAATCACAAATTAATTAATACTTAGAATTTCGTGGGGTATAAAATAATGTTGTTCATTTGAATGGCGGACTACCGCATTGGGATGTAATGTGATTTATTTTCACAAATTATTTTTGGGGAATGTAATTAAGTTATATGTAATTCATATTTTTGATATATATTACATATCAAGGACTCTATAATTGTAAAATATTTTATACATTCCATTCTTTTCATCAATCATGAAAATGGAGGCAATATTCATGCATAGACACGACTTACTGTCTCCCTGAAAATTGTAATCCATTTCCCGACTATACTTTTTATAGATTAATATAAATACATATATATATAATATAGTATGTTTTAATAATTATATAAATTATTTATATGATTTAACAACTATCAAATTCATTGGACCAAAACTATGAAATATAAATAGTATTTACAAACCATGAAAATAAAAATAAAAATAGATATTTTAACATTGTATTCATAATAAACAGTTCATAAAATACTATAAGTGATTAATATATTGAACCAGAGTTATTATTAATGTTCATTAAGAGTATTTTATTATCCTTTTTTATTATATGCTGGTTTTGGTAACATATTAAGGATTTCAATCCTCATGAAAGAGTTTATCATCTCACCTTTACTTTTGAGAGACATATTCCATATACAAAACTAATTTCATTGTCTTATAAATATATATACTCATTGATATATTATATAATTAATAGATATACCTTCATGGTGTTTAATGTTTTATTTTATTATATTTATTTTATTGGGATTACTATTCCGAATTTACCGAATATGAAAATGTTTCCCCCAATCTAATTATATTTCTAGATTAGTTTTGGTCACATCTTCTTTGGGATAATTATTTGATATATATAACATAAAATAAATATATATTCATCTATAATGGTTATTAACGAAATATTTCATATTATAGTACCAATTTAAAACATATTGGAATTTAGAATGATTAATAATGTTTCAATGAAAATATTGTATTATTTCTTCCTATGGTCATCAATCCAATTTCATCAAGTTCTACATTTTAAAGAAGTATTTTAAAATTATCATTAACCATTTAAAAAATAATTATTATATAAATTATTATAAATTATAATATAATTTTAAAAAATATACAATAATATTAATGTCTTTTTAAAAAAAAAGACTTTTTCACTTTTTATGAAAATGTGAATGGAATCATTGATTTAATTTTTATAAAATGAATAATGTTTTCCACTATCATGAAAAATAAATAATTTAAAATGATATTTTAAAAATTTTTAAAGGATATTTTCCTCTACAGTTTTATCCTAATTTTTTGGAAATCATTTTATTTCAAAATTTTATTTTTAAAATGAAATGATGATTTTTTAATGAATTTTATATTTATCTATTTGTGATATTTATATAAATCAGCGACATCATCCCTTAAATTTCTATGTGATCCAATATAGATATTTTACATTGATATCATCCTAGACATTTATTTAGATGATTTATGATTAGTTTCTCTTTCGATTTACATGTTCGTTGCCATTCATCAATCTAATCTAAATGATTTCTGATTTTGTTTCTCTGATTAGGGTAATATTAGAAATTTTTAATGTTAGTTTTTTAATATGAATGTTTATGTTGATAATATTTACCAATTTTAATATTTTTAATGATGAGGATATTTTTATTGATGGTTGGGTCCAATTATAGGCATCCCCTGGTGTGTTGGTTTGTCACCCGAATCAAGTATGATATGGTTTTGGTTGACATCTAAAGAATTTATATATATTTCATATAATAAGGACATGAATTTATATTTGAAAAGTTAATGAATTATTCATTTCATCGTTAAGTATTTGATTTAATTATATTCCCTGTTATTATTATATTTTTCTGAATATACAAGTCTATTATTAAATATCATGTGATTATTTTCATCGGATTATTTTATGATGTTTTGTTCCATACATACTATAATCATGTAATATATAAATTTTTTTTGACATAAATATCTTATTTTAAAGGTAAGTTTCATTAAATTTCCTTTAATTCTTTGTTTTAGGGGTTTCCCATTCATTTCTGGAGGAAAGGATGAGTTTTCATGATTTGGGTCAAATTGGGAGCCCATTTCCAGATTTAAAAACTGATTTTGATTATTTTATAAAAATTTCATTTTTTAATATTTTTCACCCATTTAACTTCCAAAATATCCTCCATAGATCTTTTAACACCAAACAGTATAGTTGGAATCCCTAAGAATCCATAACAATGGGTATTGGGGTTTTTATTTAAGAAATGGGCCAACCCGAAAGCCCATTTTCCAGTTTTAAATTGTTTCTTTAATTTTTTAATATCCTATTTATCATAATGATGATTTTGGTGCTTCAAACTCCCTTTTGACCCTAAAAATCCCATGCACGTTCCCATTCCCTTTACCCCAACCTAGGAGCTCATTGAAATCAAGAATTTGGGCAGAACTCCATAGAGTGTCTCAAATTGGCCAGAATTGAAGAGGTAACTTCGTCCCATATTAACTCTCTCAATTTTTACTATATTAGCTTCATTCCAGTTCCTAAATGACCTCCTAAATCCTGTGAAAACAACACCTATATTTTGAATATTTTCAATTTCAGCTAATGTTGTTTTGGAGTGATTACTTCAGGATACTTTAAGTATGTGAGTCGATTTCTGTACTATTTCAAATTACTTAGGGTTTCATTTGGTTTTATTAGTGTTTATTCTGTCTACATTGAAGTCCCAAATAACAAGGGGGTAGGGTTTTGAACCTAATGATTAACCTTGGGTTTTCTTTTCCAATTATTGTGGTTTTAGGTTTGTTCTAGGTCCTTATTGGTGGGGTGGTGGTGCGAATTATTTTTTGCACAGTGATTCAAGGGTATTCCTTAATTTGGTAGGTGATTCCATTATGAATGAAATTTTTGTGACATAGCTTTCTGTTTTCATTGTAATTTCATGTCTATTTAATTTGAATGTTTCTGCAAAAAATGGGTTTAGTTGCATTTATAAGGAAAATTAATTTTAATTTCAAACTTTTGTTGAAATTGGGCGGTTTTCATACAAATCTTTTATTGGTACATTTGGGGCTAACCAATAATATCTTTGTGGATTTTATTGAACTATGTTACTACTGAAAATAATTTTTTTAAAGATTATTCTTTTTGTTTGTCGCTGCGAATGTTTGTTTTATTGGTGTTTTTGAAGCAAATGGGCTTTAAGTCCATGTTTTTGTGAAAATGGGGGTTTTTAAAAGATATAAGTTTTTGGTTCACAAAGGGCTACCCCAAAACTCAATTGTTGGTTTCATTAAAGGTTATTGAACAGAATCTTTTTTAGAATACTTAAATGTTTTTACATAGTGTGCAAAGTGGATGTTTCAAAGAGCTGTGGGTGCAAAACAATGGGATATTTTGAGAGGTTATTTTATTTAAAATCATAATGTTTGTTTTGTATTTTAAGTGGTATAATGTTTGTATAGCTACTGTAATTTTTGTTTGTGACAATTAGTGGTGTCTTATATGAAAAAGGTTGTGTTTTGTATTCTGAATTTTTTTGAGCAAAAAAGGGGAATCTCAGGTACTTAGGTGGGCAGATATGTACAAGTACGGCTAGTGAACCGGATGTGTTGTGTCCCTGTTTCACTAACAAAATGGATAATGAAAACTATAACTAAACTATGTGGATGATATTTGGGGACCACTAGGTTATGGTTATGTTCCATACTAGTGGCTCGTGCATTGGAAAGGATTGTGACTTGGATACTTTACACCAAGGTATGAGGTACATAGGGCCCAAGACTATCTAGTTTCCTAGGGGTGTTCTCGGTTTTGGTGATCATTGGATTTGTGGTATTTACCATTATATTGGGATGTTTTTTACAGTAATTTATAGTAGATCACATGTCTATTTAAATGTGTGAACATTCTGTAATTTTTAGCATAAAAACTGATATAAATTGAAATTTTTATTTCTTGGAATTTATCACTGATTTTCATTGCGTATTAAAACTGCTTTCTCTTTCACATTGTGTTGAATTCAATTTGGAATCATTGGTTGGTATCATATTTGGCATAGGATCACTCCCTACTTACACCACTTGGATGTAAGTAGACTTGGTTATGTTTGACTCATGTAAAGGAAAGGCCAATGGTGATGGCGGTTCAGGGTGTTAGTCCCCATCCTTGGGACGAAGTTGTGGAGACAACTTGGGGGTGATGAACCCTTGTCATGTGGAGTCCATGGGGCTGTTTTTGCTGTTGTTTAATTTTGTCTTTGGACAATTTTTATTTCATTTTATCTCATTTTTTCAGTTTTATATTTTTGTATAAACCCTGCTGGTATGAATTTTTCTGATTCATTTTATCAAGTATTTTTTATGTTTTATGTATACATATTCAGTTAAATCATTCCCAAACCAAGATAAATGATACCCATGCACTTGTGCCAGCCCGTGGGGATATGGAACACCCTTTGAGCCTTCCCATGGGATGGGTTTGGTGCCGTTAGTGGTGGTGAGCAGATTCAGTTCGTGACAAAATGGTATCAGAGGCGGTTAATGTTTTTGGGTTATATTGCTATATTTCGTTGAGATGGGATAGAAAGTTGTTAGGACTATTGGAGAATGGGGTTTTGGTTGTGAGTAGGGTGTCTGGGCTGCACCTCTCATGGAATACCTTAAGTCTCTATGGGATTTTGGAATTTACAGAATGAATTCACTTTTAGGTGAGATGTGTGGGCTACCGACCACATGTGGACATCAGGTGGATGTGGTGTAGTTGTTTCTTTTATTTCGGAAATGTGTTTAGTTTATAAATATTTTATGTATTTGATTACAATTTTCAGAAATGTTGTATTGACTATTATATTGTGACTATTTCATTTTGTTGCAACATGCCTCCCTATAAATCTCCCCACGCACCCATAGGAGGACGTTGGAGAGAGTTCTCCCACATCAATTGATCAGTGGCTCATGGAGCCTGTGGTTCGGGCTATCCATGCTTTGGGATGGCGACCAACGCCTTCTTTTATTCCTGTTAGGGCAGAAGATATAGGTCATTGAAAAGATAAAGCACAAGAGTTTCAGAAAAACAAGCCTCCTACCTTCTATGGTAGCTCAGAACCCTAGTAAGCAAAAGAATGGCTCTAGAAGATCGAGCATATGTTTGAGTTCCTGGGGACACCCGAGGAGCTCAGGGTGAAGTGTGACTGCTTTATATTGGAAGGTCCAAGCCGCAAGTGGAGGGGGTCAGTGCTTCCGGATGGGATGAATGAGAAGATGCGCTAGAGAGATTTCAAGGCTGTCTTCAATGAACAGTATTTCCCTGAGGTGTTGGCTTATTCTTGGTCCATAGGGTTCATGGACCTTGTTCACATGAATCTATCTGTTATGGAGTATGCCAACCGTTTCTATGTGTTGGTTCGGTATGCAATATAATCCATATCCAATGAGTAGGCGAAGGCCCAGTGGTTTGAGAAAGGCTTGCAACCAGAGATATACTCCCTAGTGTTCTTGTTTAAGCTGATGACCTATACTAAGGTCGTTGATCAGGAGTTATTAGTGGAGATTGATAGGAAGGGCAGGGATGGTTTATATGGTTCAGTATCAGTAATGGAAAGTGTAAACTCCTCTAATAAGAAAATGATGCGGGATGATCATGTGAAGAAAGGAGGTGGAAGCTCAGGCAACTCTTCCATGCAGTTTTCGTCAACAGATTCTGATGCGAGATCGGTTGTGTGCCACCAATGTGGGAATCCCGAGCACATCTGACCAGAATGTACACTTCCATTGAATCCTTGTTACCAGTGTGGAGGTATGAGGCAATTGTAGTGCATCTGCGGTGTGGTACGTCGACTCCCATGTGGGGAAGGGTCAGTGGCTTCAAAAGGAGTGCTAGCACAGTCCGAGCCGTCGAGGACTGGGGGATCTCGATTTGGCGGTAGAGGTGGTACAGATGGATCATATTCTAGATATATCCAGTTAAGGGCACAACCACAGACTAGCAGTCATCCTCAGGCAGATACTGGACATCTCCATGCAGTGGATCATGCACGAGTAGGATCAGAGACCGGACCGTCGACAGTTCGAGGTACCATTCTGATCGCATCTTCTATAGATACTACTCTTTTTGATACTTCCACCTCTGTTTCATTTATTTCTACCAATTTTGTTGAAATGCTAAATTTTCCGACTACTGGATGTCTCTCGCGATGGATTTGGTGACACCGCTGGGAAAGAAGAAAGAGCAGGGCATCAGGTGCCCCTCATGTGCACTTTTCCGTGTCAGGGATTGAGATGGAGTGGGACATCCTAGTTCTAGATATGGAACCGTATGACATAATACTTGGAAAAGATTTTCTAGTACACATCTAGACACACATTGATTGCTACAGGAGGCATGTGAGTTTCAAGACACCAGATGGGTGTCGTTAGGTTTTCCCTGGGAGGTAGACTACCTAATGTAGTGAATGTGTTTCCAGAGGTTTTCACGGATGATTTTTTAGGTTTTCCCCCGGAGCAGGATGTAGATTTTTCCATTTATCTGGCACCGTGAACAAAGCCGATATCTCTTCCCTATTATCGCATGCCCCCCACTGAGTTGATGTAATTAATGATATAGATGGATGAATTAGAATACAAAGGATTCATTCACTCGGGCGTCTCTACTTGTGCCTCTCTTGTGTTGTCGGAGAAAAAGGGTGATGGATCCCTCCAGACGTGCATTGACTACTAGAATATAAATAAGGAAACATTTAAGAACCAATACAATTTGCCTAAATATATGATTTGTTCTATCAGTTGAAGGGGGAAATGTGGTTCTCAATGGCAGACCTGCATTCGGGGTATCATCAACTTCATGCCAAAGATTCAGATATTCCAAAAATATCCTTTCGAAGCAGGTAATACCACTTTGAATATTTGGTCATGCCCTTTGGATTGACCAATGATCCAGTGGTCTTTATGGAACTCATGAATAGGGAGATTCAACAGTATCTCGATTCCTTTTTTGTGGTGTTCGTGGATGACATTCTGGTATATTGTAGCTCTGGGTATGAACAAGAAAATCACTTGAGGATCATTTTGGGTACATTATGGGATCACCGCCTCTATGAAAAGTGGTCAATGTGCACTTTATGGATCATGGATGTGAGATTTGTGGGGCATTTGATCTTAGAGAATGGAGTTTTAGTGGACCCCAAGAAAATTACTACGGCCATGTTGTGGGAGAAACTGAAGAATGTGTTCGAGATCAGGAATTTCTGTGGCTTGGCTGGTTATTACAGGTGATTCGTTTGGGATTTCACTCGGTGTTCTTCACCGATGAACACCCTAAACTGGAGAGGGTTGAAGTTATTATGGGTTTCAGAATGTCAGGAATCATTCTAGGTGATGAATAGGTGGTTGAATACCACACCATGCTGATTTTTCCTAAGTCTGGGAAGGGATATGTGGTCTATTAGGATGTTTCACATTCAGGTCTTTGGTGAGCGCCCATGCAAGATGATCACGTGGTGGCATATGGCTCTCTCTAAATCTGACGAAACAAAAATAACTACCCTAACCATGACATGGAGTTGGCAGTGGTGATGCATTCTTTGAAGACATGGCATCACTACCTCTTTTTGGAGAGGTTTGTGGTCTACTCTGATAAAAAAATATTAGCAAATATATTCTCGCAAAAGGACTTCAACTTGAGTAAGCGTCGCTGGATCGAGTATTTGAAGGGGTTCAACTTTGACATTGTCAATACCCTATGAAAGGGTAATGTGGTGTCTGAAGCATTGAACAGAAGAGTTCCAGTGCAGTCTTTGAGGAATTCAAGTGATGAGTGGACTTTTATAGGGCTTTTTTCTCAGATTCTTGTAGAGACAAGGGAACATAGTGGAGGGGCATTCTTGGTGATTGTCCTATTGACTCCTTATATATTGGAGTTGATTCAGTGGGAATAGCCCAGTGATGAGCATTGTCATCGATCGAAGCAGTTTCTTCATGGTGGGGAGATATCCACTGATTGGTCATCGTCTCCCAAGGGAATCTTTTTCTTCAAGGATTGTTCAGTAGTGATGTTATCTCTACGGAAGGTGGTGATGTAGGGTGGAGACAAGTATTAGTGGGATTTCCATCCCGGTGCCACTAAGATGTATTATGATATCAATCGACAGTTTTGGTGGCCTAGTATGAGACAGGACATAGAATACTTTGATTCAAAATGCTACACAAGCCAGCAGGTGAAAGAAGAGAACCAAAGGCCCTCTGGTTTTCTCCATCCATTACAAATTCCTACATAAAAGTTGGACGAGGTCTCCATGGAATTCATTGTTGGATTACCACGAACACTTAGGGGTTAGAATTCCATTTGGGTAGTGATTGATCATCTGCCCAAAATAGTACACTTTATTCCGATCAGAGATACTTCTAAAGTGTATGAGTTGGGCCATTTTTATCTTCAGGAGGTAGTGAGACTACATGGTGTGCCATCAGCAGTTGTCTCAGATAGAGACCCTAATTTTACTTATTGGTTCTGGGAAGTCTTTCAGAAGGCCTTGCGGACTCAGATTAATATGAGTACGACATACCATCCATAGATGGATGGTCAGACAGAGCGGGCAAATCAGATTTTGGAGGAAATGCTTCGTCCATGTGTATTGGACTTTGGAGGTTCTTGGGAAAATCATTTGGGATTGGTTGAATTTTTTTATAATAACAGTTACCAATCCTCAATTCGAATGGACCCTTTTGAGGCACTCTATGGTTGGCCATGTCGGTCCCCCCCTATGTTGGGCTGAGGTAGGAAAGACTTCACTGTTGGGGCCGAGCCTTGTGTACGAGACTTTTGAAATGGTCTAGTTGATCAGGCATCGCATATTGAAAGCTCTGAGTCATCATAAATCTTATGTTGACTAGAGGCGTCGAGACCTATATTTTTCTGTGGGTGATAGGGTATTCGTGAATGTGGCCCCTCATCTGGGCCATCTTCGATTGGGGAAGCAAGGGAAGCTGACGACATAGTATATTGGACCTTTTTAGATAACCAAGCATATTAGAAATGAGGCATACTGGTTGGACTTATATTCTCAGTTGACATCCATTCCCGACATCTTTTCGTGTGTCCCAGTTGAAGATATAAAACCTAGATCCATCCCATGTGCTGAGTTGGGATGAACTGGATATAGATCCTAACTTGTTTGTTGTAGAGCTACCAGTGAAAATAGTGGACTCCCATGAAAAGTTTCTTCTAGGGATATCCATTCCGAAGGTCCGGGTTCATTGGCAGCATGGTAGTGATACTCATGAGACATGGGTGTGGAAGTCGTGGGTCAGGGAAGTGTACCCATTCTTGTTTTATAATCAAGCTTCATTATGACTTTCCTGGGTGGGAATTATTTTATGGTGGGAATAATTATCACATAAATAACTTATTTTAATGGTATGTTTTATTTAAAATAAATTAATTATTTGTTTTAGGGGTTTCCCATTCATTTCTGGAGGAAAGGGTGAGTTTTCATGATTTGGGCCAAACCGAGACCCATTTCCAGATTTAAAAAACAATTTTGATTAGTTTATAACTATTTAATTTTTAAATATTTTTCACCCATTACACATCCAAAAATATCTTCCGATGACCTTTTAACACCAACAATGAAATTTGGACCCCTTAGGAATCCATAACAATGGGGTATTTGGGTTTTTATTTAAGAATCGGTCCAACCTGAAATCCCATTTTCCAATTTTAAAATTTTTATTCAATTTTTTAATATATTATTCATTATAATATATTTTTATATAATTTATCTTTATTTAGACCCTAATAATCCCATCTGCACTCCCATTCCCTTCCCCCCCTCCTCGGAGCTCCTTGAAATCTTGAATGTGGGAAGAACATCATAGGGTGTCTCAAATCGACAATAATTTAAGAGGTAACTTCATCCCTTCATAACTATCTCAATTATTACTCATTTTCCTCCATTACAATTCCTAAATGACCTCCAAAATCGTGTTCGAACAACCCCTGAATTCTTACTGTTTTCAATTTCAGCTGCTTTTGATTTAGAGTGATTTCTTCAGGATACATTAAGTAAGTGAGTCCATTTCTTTCTTCATTAAAATTACTTGGGGTTTCATCTGTTTTTATTAGGTTTTATTCCCTCTTCCATGAAGTCAAAAATGACCCAGGGGTAGGGTTTCGAACCTAAGGATTATCCTTGGGGTTTATTTTCCAATTATTGTCATTTTAGGTTTGTTCTAGGTCCATATTGGTGCAGTGGTGGTGCAAATTAAATTTTTCACGGTGATTCATGGGTTTTCCTTAATTTGGTAGGTGATTCTATTATGCATGAAATTTTTGTGACTTATATTGTTTTGGTCATATTATTTTAATTTTTATTTAATTTTATTGTTTCTATAACAATTGGTTTCAGTTGAATTTATAAAGTAAATGAATTTTAAGTTCCAATTTTTGGTAAAGTTGGGCACTTTTCATACAAATCTTTTAATGGTTCATTTGGGGCTGACCAATAATTACATAGTGGATATTATTGAACTATGTTAGGACTGAAAATCATGTTTTGAATGATTATTCTTATTGTTTGTCACTGAGAAGTTTTGTTTAAATGGTGTTTGTGAAGCACATGGGCTTTAAGTGCCATGTTTGTGTGAAAATGGGGTTTTTAAAAGATATAGCTTCTTGGTTCACATGGGGAAACCCCAAATCTAAATTTCTAGTTTCATTAAAGGTTATATAACTCCAATTATGTTTTAGTGACTTAATAGTGTGCACATAGTGTGCAATGTGGATGTTTCAAAGAGGTTTGGGTGCCAAACAATGGGATATTTTGAGAGGTTGTTTTATTGAAAATCAAAATGATTTGTTCTATGTTTTAAATGGTATAAAGTGTGTATAGATAATGTATTGTTTTTTTGTGACCATTAATGTTGTTGTATATGAAAAAGGATGTGTTTTGTTTGATGAAATAGTTTGAGCACAAAAAGGGGAATCCCGGGTACTTAGGTGGGTGGATATGTACTAGTACGGCTAGTGAACCAGATGGGTTTTGTCCCTGTTTCACTGAGAAAATTGATGAATACAACTATAAATAAATTGTGTTGATGATATTTTTGGGCCACTAGGATATGGTTATGTTCACTAATAATGGATCATGTATGGTAAAGGATTGTGACTTGGATACTTTACCCCAAGGTATGAGGTACATAGGGCCTGCGACTATTTAGTTGCATAGGGGTGTTCCCGGTATTGGTGATCATTGGATTTGTGGTATATAACATTGTATTGGGGTGTCTTTAATATTAATTTTGAGTTTATCACATGGATATTTAAATGAGTGAACATTCTGAAATTTTTATCTTAAAAACTGATATCAATTGGAAGTTGCATTTCTTGGATTTCATCACTGATTTTCATTGCGTATTAAAACTGCTTGCTTTTTCACATTGTATTGAATTGTATTTGGAATGATTGGGTGGTATCTTATTTTGATTAGTCTCACCCCCTACTTACACCCATTGGGTGTATGAATACTTGGTTATGTTTGAATCAGGCAAAATAAAGGCCAAGGGTGATGGCGGTTCAGGGTGTTAGTCCCCATCCTTGGGACGAAGGAGTGGAGATAGCTTAGGGGTGATGACCCCCTATCATGTGGAGTCCATGGGGCTGTTTTGTTGTTGTTTCATTGTGTCTTTGGAAATTTTGAATTTAATTTGATCTCATGTATTCATTTCTGGATTTTTGTATAAACCTTGGTGGTATGAATTTTTTAGGATCATTTTATCAAATATTTTTGATGTTTTATGTATACTTATTTAGGTAAATCATTCCCAAACCAAGATAAATGATACCCTAGCACTTGTGACAGGCCGTGGGGATAGGGAATGCCCTTCGGGCCTTGCCACAGGATGGTTTTGGTGCCATTAGTGGTGGGGACCATATTCGGTTCGTGACAATTGTGATTTTTATCAGTTATTTAACTTTATATATTGATGACTCCTTATGAATTCATGATATATTACACGATAGACTTACCCATAATGAGATTCTAAAATCAACCCATTATTAATTTTTATTTTCCCCAAGATATTAGGATGTGTATTATAATTTATGTGTAGGGGTATGATAACAGAAATAGTATTGGACTCAGAGAAGATACAATGTTATATTTTATGTTTTCAATTTTAATATGAGATTCAAATATATATATATATATATATATATATATATATATTTCCAATAAATTTAAAATATTTATTCATGGGACGTGATACCCTTTATCTAGTTCTAATGTTACAATGTAACTATGGACATTGGACAACTAGTGTTTGCGTATTAAGATGATGTCATTTTTAAATTGGTATAAAAAACGTGTCATCAAACTCATTTTTCATGATCACAACCTGATCATATAGAAAATATAATTAAAATGAATATTTGAAAAAAAAAATTATATTAAATTTTTTGAACATTACCTTTTAAATATATTAAAATTATATTTAAATCATTAAGTGGTCATGATGGCTGAAAATAATTTTCATTCCATACACATTATAATAATGATTACATTAACATTTTCATTAAAATGAAAACAAATATTGTTCTTAAAATTTCAGGAATATTTATTAAATTTTCCTATAAAATAATAAAATATTTTTTAAAAAATATTTAGTAAATAATTGTGAATATTTTAAATATATATTTGCATGGATTTATGTGAAAGAATATTTTCAAAAGAAGAGATTAATGAAGTAAAATATTCCAATAAAAATTTTCTCAATCTTTTTATTTAAAAAGGATTGAAAAAATGGTAATATGTTTTTTAATTTTCTGGAATAATATTATGATAACTAAATTCATTGGTTTTATGATATAAATATAAACTAATTCACACAAATAAGACTTACAAGAAAGTGTCCAAAATAATTTTGATATTGTGAAATTAACACTTACAACTTTATTAATATTTTAATATTCATATCCATGAAGGAACTAACATCAAATGAAAATATAAATGACATTAATATATTTATATTCATGGTATAAAGTATAAATATTTGATGAATGTTAAAAAATAGTGGAAAATTTGTAAACAAAACTTACGTATCTGAGAAGTTAAACAGAGATTACAATATCTTACCTTTGGTTTGACAACATTCATATGTGTACAAACCACTAATATAATAAATGTAGGTTTATTATAAATATATTAATAAACTAATCTCATATATGTATAACCACATATGACTTACTTATAGTGTTTCATCATATTTTTTAAAATAAATATTTGTTATCGTCAATATTTTGGGTGATAATGTATTTTATTTTTCATTTATGTTTTTCTTCATTAATTTATCTACATTTAGATTTATTTGGGTCAAATAATGTCCATAATGATAACTAGGATATAAATATCAAAAGTATTTATTTTATGATTATTTATAGTATTCTAAAACTATGATATATATTAATTGATTAAAATGTTCAGGGAGATAGTATAACGTAGCTAAGAAGTAATAATGTTCACATTTGTCTGGATAGAAGATGTAAAAGGGATAAATATAATAAAAAATTATTCCAGAATCATTATTATTTTATATATAATAATTTTCATAATCAAATATACCCAATTTAATGTATATATAAAAACAGTGAAAAATATTTCACATCGCCACATGGAGATGATAGTCCCCTTATATAAACAAGTGACATTATTGTTTTCCAAAGGGTTAGAATTTAATAAGTTACGTGTGATGTTAAATCCTAAATCATGTATAGTTCATTAATATCATATATATATATATATAATTTAAATTATATTTATTAACATAAATTTAATATATTAGTGGAAAATGAATTACATCACTTCATGATTTGATAGTTCATTGTATACCTGAGAAATGTTGTCGTATCCGCCTAACCAAATAGGATGTAAGAAGTTTTATGTGATATCATAATTCCTAAAGAATAATAATTTCAGAAGTATTATATAAATATGAAACATTAATTATTCCATCCATCATTAAATTGAGTTTATGTAAAATTAATTACAACAATCCTTGAGCTGATAGTACCCCATAAAAACATTTAATTGTTAGGATATACATGATATTTTTGAAAATAAAATATGTTTTTCACATTCTTATCTTAATAAAAACCCCCAAAATGGGTTATTTTCAAATATTATAGGTGAAATGGTGTAAATATGGCTATAAAATTGGGTTTGGATTAGTTTTATGTCAATTTAAACCCCCATCATCTTAGTTGTTGCCCCTCCAAACCAATGATTACCTTAACTGCAATAAATAAATATGATTTATTTTACATTTTGGTGAAACAATAATTTTGATTTTTTTCTAATATATATTATTATTATTCTATATAGTGAATCATTTTATTTAATATTCATTTAATAGAATTTTTATAGTTTAAATTATTATTAAACAAATTGGCTTAATTAAATATGTGTCACCTGAAGAAGAATTTTCACACATTTAAAATTTTTTAATATCAAAATTCCAAATAAATTTTATTCCAACTATTTAATTTAGTTATTTTTTAATATAAATTTACTAACTTAATTTTAAAAATTATTTATAATATAGGTTAACATTGAAAATAATTTTTGCGAAAATGAGATTTTTTATAAAAATATTAATATTCACAATTCATCATAAAATATTAATCTTTTTTTAAAAATATAAAAAACTAACTCAAATAAATAAATTAAATTTGGATTCAAAAAATATCGTTAAATTTTAAAAATAAATTTTCTAGAATTTGTAAAAATTAATTTTAAATTTTGTTTACACTTCTTGACTACAGTGTCTTTTTGAAAATTAATATTTTTTAGAAATCATATATTTTTCTTTCAAATGATTCATAATTTATTTTTAATCAATTTAATTTATTTTAATCATTTATAATACAAATAATTTTAATTATTTATTTATTAATGATCAAACCATTTATCTTAAAAACTACCTTATAATTGTGTAGATTATGTAATAATATTTTAATAGTGTATACTGATTTTTACATTCCCAATGTCGCATGCATTCCATGTGACCAAAGAGACTAAATTTATATAATATGAAATATATGAAAATATCATGGGGTGTTATTTTATATTACATTATTAGTGTTTCATTTCATATACACAATTTAATTTGACATTTCTCTTTTACAATATCATGTTTTAACATTCCACTCCCTTAAATTAATCATATTCTAGAAATATTAAATTGATCTCAATGATTAAGACATTGAAATTTTAATATACTATTTAAAAACACAAAATCATTATAATATTCAATGACTCAAAACATTTTATAATATAGAACAATATTTTTTATGGTATTCTAGAATAAGGAATCCACAATTTATAAAATAGAGAATATATGTGGAAAAGAAGATACTGTAATGAAAGAAAATTCCAAATAATTATGGACAACGGTAGAGCTCATCGAACAAATTAAAAGGAATAATATAGAATAATAAATATTTAGGGTTCCGTAAATCAATGATGGGTAAATATTTAGGTGCATAGAACTGAAAATTACATTTAACATGTCATTAGATCTATAAAAAAATGAATGATAATTTCACATATCTTTAGATATTTTTCAAACAAAATATATAGAAAATTTTATTCAATAATATATGTTAATATCTAATACCTAAATAGTAACTCAAAAAAACTACATAATCCATATTGAAAATCATTAACCATAATGGTTACATAAATTATATTTGAATGAAATAAATGTCAAAAAAATTAGAAGACCAGCAAATCAACATTATATTCTCATGAAAATATAAACTTTCTCTTAATAAAACATTCCAAATATGTTAATACCTTTGTCACTATAGAACCTTATTTAAAACTGAATGCTTCAAATAATAAAATATCAGGTTGTCAAATGCATCCATAGATTTGAACAAGCATAAAACTCTAGAAAAGATGACATAAATAGTAAAATCTCTAACCAATATCGAGGTCGTTAATAATTTCCCTTAAAAATTACATTATCAATGTTTTCTTGACTTAGAAAACAAAATATGGGTTATCTTCTCTTAATGATTTGTATTTTAATAAGGTTAATTTTATAATGAATAAGATTTCTTGGTTATTAACACTATTAATCATCAGTATTTGAATAAATATAGAGTTTAAAAATAATTAAAATACTTATACATTCAATGATAATTATACCTAGAATATAATTTATAGAATAATTTTATACTATACATCATGGATAAAACCACCATCAAATTAATTAGTCTAAATAATATGCTGTAATAACATAATCTTTACCTTTTCCCCATAGATTATTTTTAGGTATATTCTATTCAAACATGGGGAATTCAATTTCATTGCCTTAAATCTCATTATTCTTGATGAACAGAAGATAAATGATTTAATTATTACACAGTTATTCATGATTATTGTTTTTATTCTCTCCACACCATAACTAAAGACTCATTACCCTCAAAGAATTGTCATGGTGTTTCTTTGCACAGTAATCACATGTGGGAAAATTGTTCTTTCCCTTCATCCCATTATATATTTCTTCATCTTCCAAGATATTCTTCTATGTCGTTCAATAAGAATAATACATATATAATTATTTCACAATATTTATATAACATGATCGTATTTTATTTTTTGATGAGTATGTTTTTAAGAATATATTCATTTGAAATATTATTGAAGTCTCATCAAGGGAATGATCATTCATATTATTTATATTACATAAATTTATTTTTTTCCAATAATATCTTTCAGGTAGCTCTTCTAAATATATTCATTCAATATATTAGATGAAAATAATTTTTATCATAATGTATTATCTAAATATTAGTGAAAATTTTAACATAAATTGATGAATTTCTGTCTAATTAATCTCAATATTAAAAACATAATTTTTTTGGTAAATTATCCAAATCATAAATTGTTTTTCAAATACTTTATAGTGGATTGTAATGTAAATTTGAATTAAAATTTTATATCCATTTCATGTGTATCACAAAGTTAAATGGAAGTCCCATTATCATGTGTGAGGCAATTATCAAGTAAGCTACATCTTTTTTTTCGTATTTATTACCCATAGGTAAACATGAGACAGAACAAAATCCACTTATAGTACTATAAAAGGATGTATTTCTATGAAGAAATAATGTTGTATGTTGTAAAGAAACATCAGGATATTATCATATAATTATGATTATCGTTAAATTTATTTACGTGGTGTTATTCTATAATATGTACTTTCATTAATATTATTCTCAAGGTTTCTACTAAAAACCATATCATACTATCTATAAATAGCCTGGCCATGAATCCTAGAGATGGTTTTTACTTTTTTAAATTGGGATAAGATATAATCATTCCCATATTTATGGCTAGAATAGTGTGATATTCTTAGTAAACTAGAAACAAATTGGAATCTCACGTTTCATTTTTAAACACAATACACACAATTTGCTTTCAATGAGAATGCCAATATTCACCTTTCCATATCCTGATATATCAATTGTAGAAAACTTCTTACTATACTATGAAAAATAAAAAAAAGAGAATGATGAGATTAGACGATCATTAATTGTATTCATTAAATGAAATATGTCATTTATAAAAAAGTAAAATCAATATGGAAGGGTAATTATTTGAAAAAAATAAAATTTTAATAAAAACATGTGTATTATATATCAAGAAATATTTATGATCAAATAATTCCATATAAATTTTTTGAAAACACTAAAACATATATATGGAATTCTAACTAAAAAACAACAATGATAAAATCAATTATAAAACATTAAATGAGGGAATTCTTAATTCTAGATATCATAAGCATACTATCAAGATTATTCATAGGAAAATATAAATATTTGGGTATAAACACATCTAATTTAACAAAATGATTTTTCTAATGATTCATGTCAATGAATCAAAGTGCTATCAATAACTGGGACCACCCAAAATGTAATAGTTCAAATTAATTCATCATATCAATTGGGAACAAATATTTATATAAAAATGAAAAAATATTGAATATTAAAAATTATTCAAATTGAATTTCATAAGAATAAACCATCTAAAGTAAAATGATAAATTGTAATAAAATTTTATATGATTTTTCAAAGTGATCAAAAAGCATACAAATAAGGAATAATTATTATATAAATAAACTTTATTCCTATTGGGTCAAAAGAAAAATAACTTTTTTCTGTCAATGATGAATATAGAAACAATTAAACTATCCTTAAATTTTTTTGGAGATATCATTTTCATATTGAAAATATATTTTCATAAAATCACAAATATTTTGGAAATAGTATTCATATAATATTAAATCTATTAATTTAAAAACAAATCCTAAAAACATTGGGTGGTCATTATGGTGTAATATTATTCTCATTTTTTACACGTAAAAACAAAAATACATTTAACATGTTCGTTAAATGAAAAATGGTATTTTTTTGGAAAATGACCGGAATATTTATTCGAAAATAATTTATTATAAATTAAATTATGTATAAAAAATAATTTTTTGAATTTTTTTCTTCTAAATAGAATTTTGGGAATCATTTTGAAAAAATATTATTTTCTATGAAATATTCTTTTCAACCGAAGAGAAAAATGAAATAAAATTTTCTTAAAAACATTTTTTCAGAAAAATTATGTTTAAATGATTGGAATGGTTGTAATATCATATTAAAATTTATTGAATACATAGGGATACATTTATTATATAATTTTTTGTTATATATACATCATATTTTCTAAAATGTACGGTAAAAGTAAAATATTCACGAATAATGATGTGATTGTGAAATAAACCCTTACTCTATTGCTGAGATAGGAAAAATAAACCTATAAATATATTACATGAAATGGAAATATCAATACCAAGAAGATAAATAGACTCATTACATAACATGTAATTGGTGTTAGAATATGCACCACTCAATGGAATATGAAGTCAATATAGAATATGTCTCACTAAGGTAAAAGTGAGACAAGAAACCCTTAAATCAAGTTCCCCATTGGTTATATGTTTCGTAACCAAATGTTTTAAAAATATAGGGTTATTATACTTATATTCTAGAAACATACACAATATATATTATAATCTATGATTTACTTTTTGTTATTAATCGCCTGCTTAAAATGAATGTTTATTAAAATCAATGCCTTATATGATAATTGCTTCAATTTTCATATATTTTTCGGTTCAATAATTTTTTATATTGATCATATTTACATCATATAAAAACTATTTGACATGATTTCTATTTCCCATATATTCATTGTATTTTTATTTAAATTAATCTATAAATGTTAGAGATAGGAAATTTATTAAACCTTTCATGATGTTGGTAATTTATTCATAAATAAGATCTCTGTTTTTATTTTTATTGATGCATATAAAAAAAGGAAAATATAAATTAATTATTAATTAAAAAATTATTATTATTTTATTTATATTTTGTATATTAAAAAATAATTCATTTTTACCATCCATGTAAGAATTAGAAGAAAAAAATCTAACATTTCTATGTGGAGCGGTAGTCCACATGTACACATGAGCTATGTTATTTTTTTCCAAAGGATTGGAAGGTAAGAAGTTAAATGTGATATTAAATTTGAAAATTATTTTCATGTAATAAAATGGGGTGGTAGTCCGGCGTACACATGAGTGGAATTATATTATCCCCTGACTAAATGGAATATAAGAAGGTATTATGGAATAGATTTTAAAAAATTATGATTTTTTAATAAGTATAATATTCATATTTTAATTTCAAGATTACATCTATCCTTGAAATTTAGTGATTGAAAACAGATTACATCTGTAGGCGAGGAAATAGTCTTTCACACTCACTATCAATGATTTGGTTAATCAATGTTTTGATGGGACAATGAATATAATTTATTAAATTACCAAAAAGAACATATAATTATATTTTACATACTATTTTTATTTAATTATGGTTTTTTTATTATTATCAATTTTAAGTTCAATATGACATGAAAAAATAGAGGTGTTACGATTTTTACCATATCATTAATTAAATAATTTAATTTCATATGTAAAGACATTGTAGATTGGATATCTGATTAAAATAGATCCCATATTATTTTTTATGGGATTAATGAAAGGATTTTCTTATGGGTTTTTGAAGTTTGAAAATGAGAGGAGATGGGTGACCATTAATAATTTGAAGAGTTGAAAACCTAGTATTTTCGAACATAAATAGTGTTACCCATGTTTTTATCATCCCAAATACGAGAATAATGTGTTATTATAATTCTATAGATGTGATATGATCAATGTATGGATGTGATATAGGTTTTGGACAACGGTTAAGTAATTTTCAATCCTTATATTCAAAATGAAACCCAGGTAAACTCATGTTTATCTTTTTCTCAATAATAAATATTTAATATTCAGACTTTTAATTATAGTAAAAAATTAAGACTTCATTATTATATAATATAAATTATTCTCATACCAAATATTGAATAAATATTTATAAAATATACTCTCTAATGTGTTTAAGTATAATATATATTCTTCGAATAAAAATGTGTTCTAAAGAAAAACATTCAAATGATTAAACTATTTTTATATCAAAATTCATTATGAAATGATTACAATAAAATAAACTAGTAAATATGTAATATAGTTGAATATAATTTTACTTGAAACCCAATTGAAATTATACATTATAAATGTAAATATATTAAATTATAAGGAAATTTTACGAAAAATCCTTATTTTTCAATAATAATATGAAAATTAATTTTTTCATAAACTTATAAAAAATTAACCAAAATATAATTATTACATGTATATTTTAAAAAATATGTTTATTTTTTAAAATAGATTCAATATAATATGTATAAATTATTATATAATGCGGGAAAATAGTGACTAAACCATCGTTTTGAATAAAATAGTTTCTCAAAAATAATTTCTTCTTATTTTAAATAATTCTTGTGGGGTTTATAAGAAATAAATACCCATTTAATTTATTTTATAAATTTATAAACTATATAATTTTAAAAATTTATTTTTCATTGTTCATACCCATAAACATAACATTTGTGTTACAATATTCCAATTTAACTAACAATATTCTAAATGGGTTTCGTGTTTTATTTAATCATTTTTTACATAATTTGAAAGTTATTGAAAATATTAAATTTATTTAAAAAGATACATATCCTAATGTCATAGTGGGATACATTATCTTATATTATTTTTTTCCCATTAATATACTCTTTTAAATATGATGTTTGTGTTTTAAAATATATGTGGATTATAGTGACGCCTAGAGATGTTAAAAGGGGAACATAATATTTTATAGCATATATTTCACACAAAAATATGATTATAAGTTAATGTAACACCTTATGAATTTACAAAATATATATTTTCTGATAAATTCAAACACATTGATAACTATCAATATAGGATGGTCTAGGATTTAATGAAATGTGATACTCAATTAAAATATAATTATTAAAATGTGACTATTATAACCTATAAATTTGGTTGCTGGGTATAAATATAACTAAATAATTAAAATAATTATATTGTATAAATGGGTTAAAAAATAATTTAATGTTTATATATATATTTTAAATAATATAATAACCATTTAAATGAAATTGAAATGTTTTGTGGAAGACATTATTTATCATAAATGCGTTTTATTCATGTTATGGGATCATAATTTAAAGATTCATGATAATGGAGATTGATGTACTCAAGCTAGTCCAAAACTTAATTAATGGACATAATTCATATTTATAAGATATAGGATATGACAATGAAACATTTTATTGGAATATGGAAGGATAATAACATGGGTATCACATTACCTTTTAAAAAAATGTAATGTGTGTTCTCTCCACCACATAGAAAAGGCCACCACATCTCCACCATTTTTTATTCATAGAAAAAGATTCCACATCGATTACAAGCCCAAATCACATAAATAATTAACTAAAAAAATAATAGGGGAATTAATTTTATTATAATGTAATCCTATGAACTATTTAGGAGTAAACCTAAAGAGTCTCCCTGAACAAGATGTAAAATTATTAAACATGTGTACTTGTTTTATTTATTCATAAAAATATTTAAAACATTAATAAAATATGACAAATTATATAATAATTATATAATATATAATATTAATTTAATAGATTAATGGTATATCTGAGATTTATCTCCACATTAGTCAAATTGGAAATGAATCAATCGATTTTGTGTACGGTGGGTTGTCGCCTCATAAACTGATGTAAATCATTTTCCACAAACACCATTACTGGATAGATATAATGAGAGATTTAATATTTTTATATGATATTTATGAAATTTTTATTGTTATAAAATTATGATATAACATATATCTTATTTTGTTTCATTCAGAGGGGGATAATATAACATCACTCGTTTGTATGGGGGACTACCGCCTTGAGTAGTGATGTGATCCATTTTCAAATTATGACTTCTATTCATGGTATTAGTTTTATTTTAATAAAAAAATTTAATTTTTATCGTATAAAAAATAATTATGGAAATATAATTCCACAAATAACTTCTTACATTATAATCTATTAGAGAACAATAACTTCGCTCGTGTGTATGTTTGGACTGCTGTCTATATATAGTGAGGTAATTTTTTATTCATTTTTTTTCAAAATGATAGTAATATTGTTTTATTTGGTTAATATAAATTATATATATTTTATAATAATTATTATATAACCGTAATTAAATATTTTTATTCATTCGTTGCATCCATCATTAAAAAAGGAAAAAATGTTCTTGCGTACATACGACCTACCATCACCATGATCAATGTAATCCTTATTCTATATCTAACTTTAAATGATTAATATATATAAATATGTAATGATAGTACAAGATCTATATATAATTTTTAAACATTGAAATATTATTTATCTATGATAAAATTAAAATTAATAATATTATTGAACTAGAATATAAATGAAAAAGAAGTAATTATTTCCTAAAATAGCAGTTTTCACAAGTAGTTGATAATAAATGTGTTATAATGGAATATGAATAATTTTTATATTCCATGATATATTTTTTATGGTTCTGTATTATATTCGAAACAAATCTATATTAATTAAATAGTAGGTTTATATACATATAGAGGATGTTTAATATGAGGTAGTAGTTTCCCATTCCAATTTTACTTCTACGAGACACACAATATATCCCCAATTATACATTTGTGTAGTGTCACTAATTACCATAATGACATGTGAAATCATACCTATTTTTTACTTAATTTTATTTAAATATTTTATGAGGTTATATCATCCATGGGGCTTATGATTTAGTTGTTACATATGTGGTTAGGTTTTATTCCATAATTTCATAACTATCCGAGATGGTTTTTGTTTAAGTATATATTTAATGAATTATTGGATATATATATCTATATATCTATCTATTTTAAACCACCTTTTTTACTTATAAACATTTACAATTTCTACTTCTATTTTCCGATCTTTTGTACTTAATGTGATTGATATATTATTTTCAAAATCATACATTATTTATCTAATCGATAAAAAAACTTTCTTCACAAAACATTATATTTCAATAAAAGTTTTGAAAATTGTATTTAATATTTTAAAAATTATTTACTCAAATATATATTATGTATTTTGAAATTTAATGTTATTTTTAAATAGAATACTTATGTCATTTTAAAAAGAAGGACATTTGGTATTACACTGAAAAATTAATATTTTCTAAATAAGTGTGACATGAGAGAGATTTCATGAATTTATGACCAGTATATGTTTTAAGGATTATTTTATATGTTTAATAATATATTTTAAACTAAATGTAGATTCAAAATGACATGGAGACATTATTATGAATGGCTATTTTCATTGTGAAAACATTATTTTCCTTAAAAGTATTTCATATATACATTAATTATACTCATATTAATTGACGAAATAAAACCATTATTGTGGATATGACCCACTAGGGATATGTTATAATGATAATAATATTACTCTTTCAGTGGATGGTTTATTATTATTGTTATTGAGGATGTACAATTTTATTATTAATCAACGTATTATTCATTATTTTTTATGATTATATTTATATTATTGTGTTATGTATTTAAATTTAATATGTTTGTTTATCATAATTAATATTTATGTAAATTATGATTCACCCCTTTAAAACAAGTAATGTATTAGACATAGACAGTCTAGATGGGGGATGTATAAGGATATTAAGTCACTGCATCAACATGTGTCATGAGACAAATATATTGGCTAAATTAAACATGCTTGTATCTATAGATTTAAGAAGGTATTCTGAATGTTATTTATATTAGGTTTTATATTTTTAATATCACGAATTCCCTTATTGTGATATCAGTTATTGATTTCCATTTTATTATTTTAATATATATAACATTTTTGTATAAGATTCACACTTATATGAATATATATGGGTTTATTTGATCATAATATATTTCTACCCTATTATTATTAGATTATTGATTAAATGGAATGTATTTTGGTTATTTTATATTACATATTGATGTTTCATATTTGGTAATGATATCTCCAATGTTATGCCTACCGGTACAAAGATTACGAGATCACCACTTTTTTATGTTTTATTTTCCACATTTTACTAGTATGTGTTTTGCGATAAATATATATGGATAAAATATGAGGAATAATAGAATTCGTCAAGAGAAATCTTTTTTAATTTGATATTTTGATATGTAAGGTGATTTACGTATATTGTTTATCAAGAAAATTAAATAATTATGTCCTTCAGGATGATATTACTAAAATTAATGGGATATGAATTAAAATAAATCCTTCTTAGGGAATCAAATGTGGGGTCATTAAATTATTACCCTCAGAAAGATAGTCAATCTGAGAGAACCATTCAAAAAATTCACGATATAAAGAGATCATCATCTATAGAATTCAATGGTGGTTTTAATAAAAACCTATCTCTAGTGTAGTTTTCATGAAAAAATAGCTTTCAGTAAATAATTTATGTGACTTTTTATGAAACCCTTTATAGGATGAAGTGTATAACTCCAACATGATGTGAAAAGGTTGGATAAAGAATGTTTTTGGGACCTAATCTAGTTGACCACATGGCAGATAATGGTATACCTATTTATTAGTACAACAATGTATATCGATATTTATGAAAAATATATTCTTATAATAATTATAAAAGTATATAATTTCAATTTAGTGAAAATTATTGCAATTAAAATATTCAAGGAACAAGGATATGGTAATTATAAAAAACCAAATTTTTTCCAGTATTTATATTTTACCCATTATCATTATTCATCGGTTCTTAATGGTTGATTATCACTTAGTTGATCTATAAAACCTATATCTAGTTCATAATATGTTCCATGAATCTCTTATACAAATTTATGTAACTAATCCATAACATGTATGGACTCAATGGTTGAACCTGTAGAGAATATAATTTTATATTAAGATTTTTTTCCAAAATATCATATCATAGAGATAATGTGAAACTAAATTAAAATACTCACTAGGCTAAAGTTCTTCGAAGGAATAAAAAATTATCATAAGATACATGGGAACTATAGGATATAATAAAATGGAAATGTCCTATTTTTTTAAGCATATTTTGAAATTTTATGTGGTGGAATATAAAACCACATAATTTCACAATATTTTTAGGATCAAATAATTTTAAATTTTCAATAATTGTCAGGGATGCTAAATTAAGTATTAGTAATCCATAATATAGAATTCCATTGAAATAATTTTATTTAATTTATGGAATAATTATAAATAATGATTTTGAAAATTATTTATTACGGTTTTACAAAAATAAAATCTATATATAAATAGGAACTTAATATTTAGTGAATCATAATATTCTTCAAAAAAAAATTCCTTAATTTTATTTAATTTATTTTAGTTAAAACAGAATATATTTATACATTTATAAACTTATATTAAATTTATTTTATTTTATTAAGAATTAATTTTTATACTATTTTTTAACAATTATATTTCAATTAATTTTTAATATTTTTGTAACTGATTTATTTTTTATAAATACTGTAAAGCGAATTTTTATTAAAAAATATTATTTTTTAAGGAATTTCAAATGATTCTTGTTTTAAAATAGATTTAAAGGTTATTTAACTTCATTGATATTATAAATTATCCAATTATGTCATTTAAAATATCATTAAGTCAGATTTTAGTCTAAAAATTTATTTTACATAGTTAAAATTAATTATGAAAAACTATTTTTCTTTGAACATTTCAGGTATAATTATAAATAACAATATTCCAAAAATGTGAATTTAATTTTATACAATTGATTCCAAATTTGTAACTACTGTAACAAATATTTTATAATAGTTTCAAAATAATGTTTTATATTAATGAATACTAAATATAGTAAAAAAATTGTTTTGTCATAATAGATTCAAATCACTTTTTGTCTCCACTAATTTGAGAAAAAGTGGTACATCTCAATATTCTAATATTAGTAGACATGAAAATATTGGTTTCTCTATTGTTGTAGAACTAGAGGCTTTCAAACAAGATATTTCTATTTGCATGTTTTCAGTTCTCGCTCTTGCTATTTATTACAAGGGTGTTAAACCATGGTTATACATTGTTCTTAAATGTAGGATCTCTCATTGATGGGTATTTAGAAATTTATAATTAATTCTTATTGTGCGGGAATTCTTTCACATTACTTTTCAATTGGAGGATACTTTTAATATAGATTAAGGATTTTGTAATCTAAATCTTCATCCCTAAACATTGATACTATCTGAATGATATGTTAATTTCAATACCTTTATGCTTAAGAAAACCAATTCAATTATTTGGATTAAACTCTAAGGATTTTATTGGATGTTTTGGAATCCAATGATCCTTAATGACCCTGATTCATGGATTGGAACTCCTATTAGAATGTATTAGAATAGTTTTGAGGGGGACCTATGATTTTTTTGTAAGATTCCATGTTGATGTTAATTTGAAAATCAAAAGACTGGATAGTATCACCATTATTGTTAATGGTAATAATATTTATGTTAATGTGGAGTATGAATGGGTTCCCTATTTTTTTGATATCTACAATTTTGTTGTCTACTCTATTGATAATTTTTGGACGATTCAAAAGAAAGTGAATGTGGTACCTAAAGATATTGATTGGAAGGTGGTTAACCAGTATAAAAAGAATGAGAATGTAATTGTGGAAAAGGATGTCCCTTATAAGGATATACATGAACCTTCCAATGTAATTGTTCCTATTATAAAATCCTGGGTTGATATCAATGAAGTTGTTGAACAAGGTAAGATTCCTGATATACCATTTCCACCCAATCAGATTGGTCATGAACCATTGGAAAAGTAGTCTGCTGATAATTTATTGAGACAGGACCCGGTGGATAATATTTATGAGCTTTTGGTTTCAATACAAGAAATCAAACAATATATTCCAGGGGAAAATACTTCAATCTATATAGATTCTATTTTGATTTTATTTTCATCTATCACTGCTCCAACTCAAGTTATAGGGGATTCATACATGGGAATCACTATTTTACATGATATTTTGAATTAGGCCTTTGCATAATCCAATATAGGATTTTCATTACAAGAAGTGGGGATTGGTGTTCCTTCTTTATACAAAACTAATTCTGCAATGATGCATGTGTTGATTCGGGCTCATGATTCGTCAGTTTATACTTTTAATGTACAATATGCTATGATCAAGGACACTGATTCATCCAGGGGTGCTGCTGATTTATATGATATAAGAGCTTATTCTTACTCCAATGGTCTGGTTGAAACTATTATTGTTAGTCCATTGAATCTAATTGGGAAAGGACAATTAACACCATGTATATCAACGATCTATTACCAGGTGTATCCAGTACAAAGTGAAAGGTTAGAAGATATCCTTTGTCAGGAAGTTAGAAAACCACAGGGGTTAAAAAGGGGAACTTCTTCCCGGTATATGATTTAAATGAATCTATTGTTTTAGAATTTCCTAGATCTGTAAAATTATGAAACATTGAGGTCACATAGTTTCTTTATTCAAAATCGCATACCTCATATTAATTGTTATTCTGAGATTAAAAGGGGGTTTTCACCTAGTATTTAAAAATTTAAAAATATGGGTTTAATTTTCTGGATTCATTTAGTGGTCTATTATAGGTTAAGAGATAGTGGGTTCAAGATCATTGCTTAATAATTTTATTTACCTACATGCAAATTGTGAATATCATTCACCTTGTTATTTAACTTTTCTTAATCTTCAAATTTTATGCTCATTTATTTATTCCCATAATCAATATTAGGGTCAAATGTACATGTGGATGGACCTTGGATCCCTTAAATCTATCATCTATGGCCTGTTGACCATTCTTTGAGACTTCAATGCTATTATATGCTATGATGAGAAAATTAGAGCCATAACTAACTCTATCTTTCCAAGAGACTCCAAATCATCCATTGATGATACTGGGTTAATTGAAGATAAACTTATTACGACTATGTAAAATTGGTGTATAAAAATATTGGATAGCATTTTTTCAAAAATAATTGAAAGGTATTTTGTTAATGAAGCTTGTCTTGATTCCGGGGGATCCATTTTCTGTATAACTCTCCCTATAATTAATTATGATCATCATCCAATTTTGGTTGATCTTGAGGGAAATGACCCCAATCCCCCATAACCTTTTAGATTTAATAAAGCTCGGGTCAATCATCATGGATGCATGACAATTGTTGAATAGACTTATAATTCTTGGAATGGTAGTGAGAATGACTTGTCTTGTGTAATCAATCACAAAATTCATAAAATTGATCATATGTTTGGGATTAATGTTTTCTTCAGTTCTCTTAATTCAGAAATTTTTTATCATTAAGAATCTTTTCAACACATGCAAGAGTAGAGCACTTCTGTTGAATTCTGTTGTGATTTTCTAGGAGAAACTCATCTTGTTTCCATGTTTAATAACCCGTTGATCCTAAAAGATGAATTGAAATGAGAAAATTTTATGGTGAAGTTTCTATGATATGGTGATATAAATTCAATTTTTTAACTCATTACTGAGATTAATAAAGATTTTGAAGCAGCTCTCATTAATTAGAAATGGGAATACCGTTGTTGATAATAGAAAAGATCTTTATTAAAATTTTTTTACATACATTACGGATATATTCAATGGTCAGTTCCATCATGCTGCTGAAGTGGATAATATTATTCTGATTCTTGTTAACTAAGAAGACAATTTAATGCTTACATCTATTCCCATGGACTATAAAATTAACGAAGCAACCTCTATTCTAAAGAACGATATCCCTCCTCGTCCTCATGTTTTCATCATATTTTTCTTCCAAACATACTTGCAATATATTTAATGTCATTGTTGGTAGGTTAGTTAAGTAGTTTTTTAAAGGTGGATCAATTCGTTAGGGGCTGAATGATCGGTTCCTTGCTCTCATCCCAATGGTGTACAATATCGATGGGATTCACCTATTCAGGCCAGTTTCCATGGTTAATACAATATTCAAATTTATTTTCAAAATATTGGCCACAATTTTATATTCTATTTCTACTAATATTGTGACTCATAACCAGCTTGAAGATCACATTGTCAAGTGAGTCAAATTAGTTGTTATGTTTTTACTAGAATTTCTACAGCATAGTAGCACCCCTAGGTCGTCTCTTGACAGAGCCTTAGATCATTAATTTAAAGAGTATTTTGATTATGAAAATAAAAGTGGAATGGGATTTTGGAAAATAAGGGTTTTGATGATTAATGATGATATAAGAAGAAATGAACGTGATATAACAAAGCATGAATGATCAAGATTAACTACGCATCATCAGCACGGGGAAGTCTCACGATGCTCATACTTTGTCACAATGTGAAAGGGTATAGATATTTTAATAACAAATTTGTAACACATTGTACCATAAAGTTATAGATTTTATGCTAGGAAACCTCATATGGTTCATTTGAAACACACACAAGGATTCATTAGACACCGCCGATGATTGAGTGACTTTTGTTCGACTTCAGAACCAAAACTCACCAAGACAATGCATGAAAAACTCAATGGGATCTCAAGGTTTGTATAATATGTCAATTAATGACCATAAAATTAATGTACATGACCATGATAGTGTTTATTTGTGTACAATTAATCTATATAACCCAAACAAACAATATATTTAAAAGGGGGAAGAAGAATTAGTGAATGGTGTGTGATACATCATATGAATTGGTACCCCCAAGCATGATCGTATGAGTAGAGCATGACATACCAGTACATAATTAAATTAAATAAAAATAGGTGATGAATAAAAAAACAAACCTAGAATTAAAAATTATCATTCAACATAAGAGAAACATGAAGCTCATAATAACATCATGTTCCTCCCCGGGTTATCACAGGGGGTTTAAAAACCCATGGGAGAGGAAGAAGATAAAGATGGTGATATAGAACTTCGAATATCTTCAAGAACATCTAGGTATGTACTGAAGACACAATAGGGAATTAAAAATGGTAGAACCGTGCATTCTGATCTAAATCTCAGTTGGGTATCCAAGGAATTCATTTTATAGGAAAATTAGATGGTGTTTTTGGGCATAAAGATTTATTAAAACCACTTGTACCTTGTGTTTCAGCCATTATAAAATTGAATATACCTTTTGAAAAATCAAGAATTTTTTACCACAACCTCCTAGATATCTCCACCGAATGTTTGTCATAATTTAGAAATATTGACCCATGGATATGGATAGATTACAAAACGACACGTTTGACTTCCACAAATTCAGTGTTTTGGACAGATCAGGTTGTTTGGACCCATGTATGTTAGAATTGGTCTTGGGTTCCATCAGAAGAGGTGTAACCCATTAAATGATAGACCTGAACAAAAAAATTTATCCCCTTTGGATGCATGGATGTTTTTAAACAGGCACAACAGGATAATAGACATCATGGATCCGTTCAATTTTGGCCCATTTTTCTTCCACTTCCTCATGGTCCCTCTAAATCATATCCTCCTATATTGAAATCATAAAAAAAGATATTTTTTTCATTTTTAATAGAGATAAAAAAACATAATGGAACCAAAAAATGAAGTTAAATTTTTTATTATTTTTATAATTGTCAATAAAAAACTAGTTTAGCACAGTGGTGTAAGGGTGAAAATTAAACAAGGAATTGTGGTGTGATCACACCCCCAATCCTAAACCATGGTAGTCCTAGGAAAGTTATAATATCCTAATCCTATATAATTTCTAAATCAATTGTGTGAAAACATTCAAGATTACATTGAAATGAAATTCATCCTGTCTCGTTTATGGAATCAACTTTTCCATTCAACTTCCTTTTCCCACATTTGAATTTGTTCAACATCACTTGTTCACCCATGCATCTTTTCGCAACCTACCTCACTTAGAAATTTTCACACTTCACACAAGGAACATATGCAAGTGGAGTTATTATCTTTTACCATATTTCATGTTATCATACCATATGATTTCCAAGATTTAATGTTCTCAAATGATAGACAGTAGTGTGCTAATCAAGAGGACTTCTAACTGGTTGTTCTACGGTCCTAGGGGAGGTTGTATTTAATTTTTAAAAATCAGAGGCAGATGATGATTTTTTATATATTATATACAAAACATTTCAAACATCACCATGTGTTCACAATTAATTTACACACTCAAAAATATAAAAAACTATATTACCTCCCACTTACTATCCCCATTTTCCATTTGTGTGGGTCACAAACAAGTGATGAATAATAATGAGTAAATTTCCTATTTTCCCCATTTTATTATTTTTGTCTATTTTTTTTTTTGAAATTTAAAAAACTGTATTTTTTTTATTTTTTGGAGGTAAAGTAGGAATCACATATAATACAATTATGGAATATGGATTATGAACTTATTTAACAATGATAACATAGGCTCCCATTATATCAACCCATAATAATGATTCTCTTCCCATATTTACAATAGAAAAACCCTATCTACCACACTTGATGAAAATAAAATAGGAATATACACAATAGATGGGCAGGTAGGGATAAATTAGCTTGAAATGTGTTGAATTAACATGATTTTCATGGTCTCTACAGATTAAGATGGATAAAATGTAAAGTTGACTAAAAATAGAGGATATTTGTAAAAAGGGATTTTTAATGAATGATTTAATCTATCGTGATAATAGCATGCTTGATTCTTATAGATTAAAATATAATTAATGAATGTTATAGTTTCACTACATGACCCGAGACTCTTAATAATATGATTAATAGAATGATTATTCAATAATAGGATTATAATATCAATTTGGTATGAGATTAAAATATTTTTCAGTGCTAATTATTCATGGGATTCAAAAATCCATTATGCACCTAATAATGATTTGAAACTACAATTTCTAGGAAAATATTCCATATAAACATTCATTTGAAAAACATATATGAAAAAACAATGGAATTTTACACATAATCGACTCATGCATGAAAAATGATTTTGGAAATTCTATTAAGGATTAATTTTTATCTAAAAATAGAAAATATAGAAACTAAAATCAAAAATGAAAACACATTATTTATTTATTTATTTATTTATATTTTTTTTGGGTATTTTTGTTTCGTTTAGTTCTAATGATGACATGTCACCCTACCCATCACCTAAAAGTTACATTATCCTCAATGAATGTATTTTAAATAAATAGACAGGTATATAAATGTATGGAGATGGGACAACCTACTAAGTGGCATATGTGGCAACTATCAGTCGGATTTACTCCACATGATTCATTGAAAAATCCTTATAGAAGTATTTGAGTCTCAGCCCGTTGACAATAATTTGTTGTCTACTCTTCTAATTAAAAATCATTATAGCACAAAAAGGGTTTACATTAGTAACAATATAAGGACCAAGCCATCAGGAATGAATATTACATGGGTGGATGTTTTGCCCGGAATTGTACATGAGGACCTTCTCACCAATATGGAACATCCTCTGAAGAATCATACTATCGTGGATATCCTTTGTGTTTTCATTATAGACCCGGGAGTTCTCATATGCATCACACCACATTTCTTGCAACTCATGAATATGTATCTTTCAATGCTCAACTGTATATGAAATATTCATATTAAAATGTTTAACACCCACATATGAATGGTATCCTACCTTCCCTGGTAGGTGACAATCCTTTACAAACACAATCCTTTATGCTGACATTCCAATTGGGGTTTTAAATATGTATGGTATTCCCAAATTTAATCATTCAAGGACAAACTCCAATCTTTCATGATGGGTTGTAATGTTTCTTCCAAGATTCTCTTAACTTTCCGATTTGAAATTTATACTTCTACGTTGGTTTGGGGTGATATTTAATAGAAACATTATGATCAACCCCATAATTATGAAGAAACTTTTTCATGTTGTGATTGCAAAAATATAAACCTTAATCACTAATGATGAATCTCGGCAAAGAAAACCTACTAAAAATTTGGGGCCTCCCAATATCTACAATCACTAGTGAGTCATAAGTCATTGTTTCCTTTTTTCAACCGATTTAGAAACAGAGTCAACAACCAATAAGATGTAAAAAACCCTTTTGAATTTGGAGAAGGCCCTATTAAGTCAATGCCCCTTGCATAAAATATTTCACAAATATACATTGGATATTTTGGCATTTCATTATTCTTGGAGATATTTTCTTTTAATTAACATATAATGAATTACTTGAAAAATATATGGGTATCCCTATAAAATTTTTTCCAATAATGTCCTCAGTTAAAAACATTTCGAGTTGTACATTGAGAGCCAATGTGACCCCTACAATCCAATGTGTGGCAGAAAGTAAAAATAGAGGTGAACTCATGGTCAGAGAAACACCAACGAACAACATGGGGACTACAAATTTTCTACAAATATGTTTTATTCATTATGTACCATTGAGAATAATTTTTAGTTCTCTGGGATTATGATATCTGGAAAACAATGGGGAACCTAGATGTTGATAAAAAATTTACAATGTCTGCATACTAGGGGGTATGGTCCACATCATCACAATGGTTATCATGAGTGATGAATTCTCCAATGGGGAGGGGTGATTCAACATGATGGTCTGGTGGTGGGGAAATCCTACTAATGTGGTCCGCTACCACATTTTACACTCCTCTCTTATCTCTAATCTCAAGGTCAAACTCTTGGAGGAGTGGCATCCACCGACTGAGGTGGTGATTAGATTCGAAATTCTTTAGGAGGAAACGAAGGGCATCATGATCAGAAGATACAATCATTTTTTACCCGATAAGATAAGAATGTAATTTTTCTAAGGAAAACACAATTGAAATATGTTCTTTTATAGTGGTTGTGTAGTTTTCTAGCATTGGTTCAAGGGTTCATTAAGTATAAACAATGACATGAGGAGACTTCTCAACAATTTGTGATAAAAATTACCCAACTACAATGTTATTGGCATCAAACATAAGCTCAATGGGGAGATACAACCTCAGTTTCTTGATGACGGAGGTGATGTAAGACTACTTTTTAGTTAACTAAAATAATCCTCACAATTTTTATCAAATAGAAACTCATAATCCTTTTGTAATAACCGAGACAAGGGATGTGTGATATTTCTGAAGTCTTTAATGATTCGGCGGTAAACACCAGCATGACCCAAGAAAGATCAAACCTCATGAACACAATTTGGATATAGAAGGGTTCAAATTAATTCAATTTTTTATTTATCCACTTAAATTCCATATTTTTAAATAAAATTCATAAGTACTATCCCCCTTTCAACCATGAAATGGAGTTTCTCATAATTTAATAAAACATCATTTTCTATGAAATGAAGGAGGATTGAACATAGGTGAGCCAAACAATCATCAAAATAAGATACATATACCATGGAAAAATCCACAAAAACATCGATGCAATTCACTAGGTACTCTTAATATATACTCAACAAACAACACTAAAAATTACTAAGAGCATTACAAAGTCCAAAAGGAATCCTACTATATGGAAATGTGAAAAATAGAAAGGTAAATGTTGTCTACTATTGATCCATAGGGGAAATATGTATTTGAAAATATCCCGAATATGAATCAAGGAATAAATAATTGGACATACTAACCAATATTTCTAACATATGGTCAATGAAAAGTAGAGGAAAGTGGTCCATCCGCGTGTCTTAACTCAATCAACGGTAGTCAATGCATACTCACCAACTATTTTGCACAATATTTTCACTGGGCTAACCAATTTACTATCATATATAGGAAAAATGATCCCAGTAGCAAGTAATTTACTGACATTAAATTTTACCACTTTATGGAGAGTGTGATTCAACCAGTGTTTATATTTCCATATAAGATTATCCTCATCATCCAAAAGTATTTTTCATATAAAAATATATGAGGTAATCTCAGGAATATCAACCATTTTCCACCCAATCGCCTTTTTACACTCTATCAAAATATCAAGAGGGTTATATTCTTACTATTGAGAGAGGTTATTGGAAATAATTATGGGACATTGGTCAATAACCTCATGATTGGAATATTTTAAATTAGATGGTTGTTGTTTTAATTCAAATACTATGGGTTTTGGACCGAGGGAAGGGATTTAGGGGGAAATAGGTGCATTAAACTGTATATCTATTAGTGTTTATTCTCAAAAGATAGAGAATCTATTGAAATTAGATTTGTAGAATCATCAACAGTCATGGGTTCATCAGAATGAACACACTCATAAAATAAAGCACAAGATTTACACATTTTAGAACCCACACAACACTCAAAACATGAATCAAAACTCAAATCATCCAATGGAGAAGAAGAGAAAAATGAATCAAAGTATCGGTTGAGGATAGAATTGTGCTTGTGTGAATCATTTGTGAGAACCTTCACCGAATATAAATGAAGAGTGGAGTTCTCTTAAATATGTTGTTTTATAGCCTCAGGGATGTTAAAATTTAATTTGTTTCATCTGAACTCTGTGGACAGCGCACCATTGTGAATGTCGATGATTTTATTTTTTGTTTTGTAGAATAGACACACATGTATTAGAGGGGAATATTAGTAGGTTCTAATATCATCTATCTCAAGAATGTCGAAATTAGTGGGGAAGTTGAGATTCTTCACTCTAATTAGGACATACTCAATCACACATGTTGGATGCATAGTACTCGAGTTTGCAAGTTGCACGACAATTCATGTTTGTTGAAGCTCTCCAACCTATAGAGAAGTATTAATGGAGTGAGGAATTACATTAATTGAGTAAACTAAATCTATCATATCATTAGAAAGGATGGTCTCCCCTATGTTAAACAATATTTTTAATGTTGCAGGATCATTGAATTTGGTTGACATTACTGGTTGAATTAAGGCTGAAACATTTCTTCCAATATTGACACTTTCATTCCCCTTGATCCATCTATCTTAGGTGCATAGTTATTTATGAAATTTGAAAATTTGAATAATTTTCTTAACTGCATCCAATAATAGAATATTAGATTTAACATTTTTAAATGTATCCATTATTTCATTTTCAATATCATTATCAAAGTTTTTCTTTGATTTAGGGAGTATTTTAGGGAAATGAATTGGAATGGATTGTTCGTGGGAATCCATAATGATAATTTTATTACTATTTGTTTCATGTTTTTCGTTTCTTGAATAATTTTAGGGTTGGAGAAGAGAGTTTTTAAAAGGGGTACATAGTTGTTGTGAATCTCTATTATATGGAGAAACTTCTTTATCACTTAGAAGTGTTATTGCACATTAATTAACTTTTTATTTTGGATTGGAAATGGTTTTAGATGGTAGTTATCTAGAACAATGCATCTTAAGCTCACTGATGTTGTTTTCCAATTGACCTACTTGAGATCACAGGTCTTGAATATCAGATTTTGTGGTTTTTTTGAACTGGAGGTTCTTAGTTTCCATTACCTTCACCATATCTTCAATGATTGGGTAAGATTCGGGAGGAGCAGTATGATTGTTTTAAGAATTTTAAGGATAATAAGGTTTTATACCTTGGCGTTGTTGATATGAATTCTTCTCATTATAGCTTGATTTTTCCCCTTATAGGTAATGGGGTTGTGAATTCCACCCTAGGTTTTGATGTGGAATGAATTATTGCTGCATGAAGGGAGGCACTTATTGTAATGGATGACCTAGGAACACAGATGTGTCATAATCAGGTGAATCTTAATGTTATGGACAATGGTCATAAAAATTAGTATTTTTAGAACAAATGCCACAATTTAATGGAACATGAAGAGATTGTGAGTTACCTTGTGATTGATATTATTTACCTAAAAGGGTATTAATCTCATCATTCTTGTTATCTACCTTTTGTTATAGATATGAATGACATAACTCATGAACTCCTCGGGTTGGTTCAATTACTCATGTACAAAATTGTTGTGCATTTTGATCCATATTGGCTATTTAGTCACGAGTAGAAGAATGAGTTTTATAAACCAAGGAACCACCAGTGGATCCATCAATCATTCCATGATACCGGGGATAAGTACCTCATAGAATTATTAGACTAATAGTTGTTCATTATTTGGGTGGTGGGGTAAGCTTGAGCAAAGTCGTTTGAATCTCTCAGAGTATTCATGAAGGATCTCTAACTACTGCCACAAATTTCTTTCTTAATTGATGCAGTTTGGGAGGTAGGAAATAAAATATATAAAAATATTATTTTCAGGTCATTACAACCCCCAATTGGGGTATCCAAATAGTATAGAAAATCTTTGGATACACCATCAAGGGAGAAAGGGAAGACCTTAAACATAATTAAATCATCAAAATCATTTTGGTTTTTCATGGTGGATCACACTAAGTGAGACTATTTCAGGTGTTTATGAGGTTCCTCTTTAGTATGACCATAGAATTTTGGAAGTATGTGGATGAGGCCTGATCTCAGCTCAATGCTGGCTTCTTTCTCTGGCTATTTGATGTACACCATATCGGGGGTGGTCAGTTCTTTTATTGTTCGATTATTTGCAACCTTGATTCCTAGTGTTTTATTTGTTTCAATTTTTGATTTGTTTATGATCACATGTCGTTACAAAAGGTATTCCTTAGTGCTACATTATTTACCTTATCTATATTCCTTGATTTTTTCGTGATGAGTCTTCTCAATTTTATGGTAAAATTCATGCATTTTTTTCTTTTTCTGATCATGTCATACAAATATGTTGTAAGGCATGATTGTTTCTGTTTCTTATGAATGAATGTGAATAAATCAATTAATATGGGTGAAAATATAATTCAATGTTATAATATATAATTACATAGATATATGGAGTAGGATAAGAGAGAGAGGTATATATAGAGAGGGAGATGAAGAACACACAAAAACATGGAAAAAATAGAAACAAAATAAAAACAATCAAATGGGGTGGGATATTGAAAGGATTACTAATTAAAAAGAAATATAAAGGAATAAAATGAAAATAAATAAAAAAATGATTTTGTATCCATAGAAAAAGAGAAAAAATAGATCGCATTGTCGATCACATAATATTTGTTATCATGTTTTTAATAGAAATTTTGCTGTATAGCCGCAACCCTAGGTCATCTCTCAATGGAGCAATAAATAATTAATATAAAAATAGTGTTCTGATCATGAAAATAAAAAGGTAAAGGGATTTTAAAAAACATGGGGTTTTATGATTAATAATTTCTAAATATGAAATGAAAGAAATAAAAAAATGTTGGAATTATCAAGATTAATTATGTGTCATCAACCTAGGGACATCTCATGATTCTCATCCATCAAAACTTCCTCAAAAATGGTATATATTTTTTAATATATGTTTCGTAAAAAATAGTCCCATAATTTATCTGAGTTTATGTTAGGATACCTCTTAGGGTTCAGTCGAAAACAAACAATGACTCATCGGACATCATTGATGATTGATTGATTTCTGTTCGACTTCATAAACAAAACTCACAATGGAAATGCCTGATGAACTCAATTCGATTTCCTTGCTTGTCTGATATTTCAATGTTTTACCATGAATTTAAAGTAAATGGCTATGATAGTGTTTAAATGAGTTCAATAAAACAATTTGAACTACAAAAAACAACAATTAAAAGGGGAAGAACAAATGGTTAATGGTGTATGAAACATCACATGAATGGGTACCCCCAAGTAGGATCATATGAGTCAAACAAGGCATACTAGTACATAACTAAATAAAATAAATAGATAGGATGAATAAAAACAACATACACCCATGAATTAAAAAAATATAAGTCAACATAATACAAACTTGATGCTTGGGATTACATCACGTTCCTCCCCGAATGAACACTAGGTGTTTAGAAACCCATGGGGGAGGAGGAAGAGAATGATATTGAGGTAGAACTTCCCATAGCCTCCAAAATATCTATGGATGTTGAGAAGACTCCTTGATGAATCCTCAATGGAATCACCTTTCCTCTAGGTATATCTCTCAAATTGGGAGCCCAAAGTTCCATTTTATTGTAAAATTGGAAGGTGGTTTTGTGCAAACATATTTCAAAAAACCAATTGTACAAGATGTCTCAGCCATTTGGTAATAGAATATCTATTTTGAAAAAACTGCAAAGTGGTATACCCACTTATATACTATCTTCACATAATGTTTGGAATCATTTGGACAAGTTGATCAAGTGATATGGGAGATTATAGAATGCCACTTTTGAATTCTCACAAATTAGGTGTTCCTGAAAGACCAGGTCGGTTGTGCCCCTTGATGCAAGAATTGGTTTGGGCTTCCATCAGAAGTGTTATTGCCCATTTAAATATAGTTCATAACAAAACATATGATCCATTTTAAATTTACAAATGTTTTTCAACTAGAATAATAGTGGATAGGTCTTCATCTATCCAATCAATTTTGGTCCATTTTTATTCCACTTCATCATTGGCCCCTTAAATAATCTTCTACTACATTTAAATCCACAAAACAAGTAACATTTAGTTTTTAATAGTGATAAACACAAAAGAATGGAAAGAAATATGATGTTAATTTTTTTTATTATTTATTCAATTTTCCATACAAAAAATGTTTAGCAGAGTGGTGTTAGGGATAAAATGATGCAAAGAATCGCGATGCTAACAATTGGATATACAAAAGGGAGGTATATTTAAGATTTTATCATTACTACATCATAGTGTTTCAATGTTCTTAATAATAACACAAGTGATGGTAATATTTCCCTCAGACTTGGTTTCATGCAAGGTGACCCTCTTTCTGCACTCATGTATTCTATTTGAGAGGATTATCTTAGTAGATTACTTTGAATTATGGATGGAAATGGGAAACTGAAATCTATATGTGTTGGTATAGGTTTGGTTTCTCCAACGCATTTATTGTATAATTATGATATAAATATATTCACTCAATGGTATAAGAGAAATATTAAGAACAAAAAACATACCCTTTTACATTAGGAAAATGATTCAAGAAAAAAATCAATTGGAATAAATTATTCATATACTTTGGTAATAATTTATACACTTATAGGAATATTGAAATTATTAGAGAATTGGGAATTCAAGGGGGAATTGTTTTCATTACATAATTAGGAATTCCAATTTTTTGGGATGCCAAAAGAATGTAATTTTTCTAATAATCATTGTAAAATCCGAATGCCTCTTCAAATATGGGAAGGGAAATATCTCTCCTTGGAGGGTTTTGTATTCTTCATAATGGTTGTAATTATTTATATGTTTATTTATTCATTCATGGTCTATAAGTGGCTGGCCTATCTCATCAAGAGAATTAATGTTTCTATTAAAAATTTCATTTGGAGTGGTATCATTCTGGTGATGAAATAAACCACAATATCATTGCAAAATTGCGCTAAACATTATAATGCATGGGGTCATGGTATCCAAAACCTTCCATTGTTCAATGATTACATGCATGAATCCTTTATTTAGATTTTTTTCAATAGAAATTTGAAGACTCTGTACTTCCATAGAAATAAATTAATTGATAGAGTTTAGTACAATTGATTCATCTGTTTGGACAACATTTAAATCCACGTTCTCTTCTATTGATGCTCATGCCATGTGGATTTTTCAAATAACTAATATATATCATTTTGGAAGGACAACTAGATAGGTTGTCCCCTTATAGGGGATCTAATGATTGATGAACTTGTTGTGGAACTTGATGCCATGATTAAGGACCAACTAGATAGTATGGGGAATCTCCTAATTTATATTATCAATACCGTATGCGGCTAATATTTTTAAAATAGAGTGGATTTTTGGTATTGGAAAACCAATGTCAATGGTTATATATATTCTCAAAAACATTACACAAATTCCTTATCCTACATCATAGATTTTATTTAGAAGAGTGAGTTACATATGAACTTTATAAGGCCCTCTCAGCCTGTTATCTCCAAGAGAATGGCTCACAAGAATATTCATTCTGATTGTCTCCTTCAAGAATGTGGTATTAGTCCTTTTTCCTCATGTGCACTTTCCCATCAGCATATGGATGATATTGACCATTTGTTTCATTGATATAGAACGGATTCACCCATGTGGATGGTTTTTCTTGATATCTTTGAAAACTATATTCCTTGTGTGTCTTCTATCTTGGATTTCCTCCAAGTTTATCACTCAATTGTGCCTTATCCACTTCTATTAGATATTATTCGATTGGTTGTAGTAGAGAATCATTATATCATTTGGTCTGCTCAGAATAAGAAAATTCAAGAAAGTTGTTCCTTATTTGACAGTGGTTACATTTCCACTAGAATCAGAACAATTTGTGAGACAAGAACCCCGAAGAAGCATTATTGCTTCATCATGATTCATGACATGTCCATTTTAAACCGGATTAGTGTCAATGGGAATTTCTGGCCATCACATGGAATCATGGATGTATAATGGAAGGATCTGTTTGTTGGGTGGATAAAAGTAAATTATGATGGTGCTTCTAAAGGTAATACATGGCCTTATTGATATGGTGATATTTTCATGAATCATAAAATGCACATTCATGGTAGTTTTCATCGTTCATGTGGTATTTCTTATTCACATGAGGATGAAATCAATGGCATCATTATTACAGTGGAGAAATACAATGATCGTGGTTGGAATACACTACTATTTAATAGTGTTTATACCTTGGCCATATCTACCATCAAGATGGGTCTCTCTCACTTGGATTGGAATCTCACTAATTGTTGATGAATAATCTTCGATACACTATTCTCCTTGAATCTTATGATCACTCTCAATTATTGGGATGCTAATTTGGTTGCTGGTGAAATTGAAAATAACAACATCAATAGATTTGACTTTTCCAAGTTTGATCAAGTTCCTAATGATGTTATCCCATTTCTTAAAAGGGATCATGAGAAATATCCCATTTTTAGACTTTTGTATGTTGGGTTTTATTTTTCAATAAAGGAGGATTGCTTTTGGGAAAGGTCATAAATCATTTAAAAAAAGTTCACTTTGGTTAAACAAAAATATAAATAAAATTTTTCCAATTATAAATATATATATCATATAGTATTTATATAAATTTACCTCATTTTATCCTGCCTTCAAATATATTTTCATTTGGAAGCCTTTTTCTTGATTATGACTTTAATATATTTGAATTTATTATGAAATATAATTTTTCCACTCAGTCACTTATAAAATAAAAACAATATTTTATTATATACAACAAGATGATCTATATAGATAGAAAAAACGTAACATATTCTCTTCTCAATTTACCTATCCAAAATTTGATATTACGGACTTCTTATTTATCCATTCTGATTTTTTTTCAAGAAAAGATATAATCGAGGCCTATTGAATAAATTGAAATCATCCTACTCAACCTCTATAAATTTATTTACAATCATTCATATTCAAATTAAATGGTAATAATTAAAATATAATAAACATATTTTCCCAAATATACTTCTAATTTATTATGATTATATATCCTTCATTAGTCACTCACTTATTTATAAAATGGAATGTGAATGTATATCTCATGTGTGTTTCTGTACTAGAATATCCACATAGAAATAATTTTTTTTTCCATTACCATTTTTATTGGATTATTATTAATATGGTTTTAATATATATATATATATATGATATTCAAGATATAATCACTCACATATAATTATAATATCATATAAATCTTCTTAAATTTATATTCTTTTAAAATCGATAATTATTCCCATGTGTACGTGAGGACGATAACCTCTATGAACTGATGTGATTCATGATTAAATTCATCATTAAATTGATGAAAAATAAAAATTTATTTCATTAATAATTATATTATAAAAACAAATTCTTTAATGTCAAATTATTATTTACCTTCCCTTTTTTCATTCGTTGAATAGGGGGAAAAATATACATGCAAAGATATGACCGACCATCCCCATGGAAGGTGTAATTTATCATTCCATCCAATACACATATAGATACTATAAATATATATAATGAATATATGTTATTATTTTATCATAAATAATTTTTTATATGTTATAAGTCCGTTATCAATTATTATTTAATTGAAATGTCAATTGAAATTCTAAAAAATTAAAAATTTATATCCTGTAAACAAAACAATAATGAATGAATTATTAATAAAAGGTTATTGAAAATTTATAAGTGGAAAATATATGATATAATAACAATATAAATTAATATATAATATATTTATAAATATTAAACAATGTTACATAGTTGAATACAACACATCAATGTATATTGAACTCGTGTCAAGGGATTTATGTTTAACAATCATTTTAAATGTTCTTTTATTAGTTGAAATTAAATTAAATAAATTAGACAATCATTTTCTAAAAAAACAACGTTATTATCATCTATTTATTGTTACATAATTCATGTGTGTTTTTCCGTTTTCTCACTTTAATTATTCAACATACAGAACAATGTTTTTTTGCAAAAATTACATTCCTTCTATATTAGATCCTTAATCATTATTTCTTGAAAATCCATGATTTATTAAATGTTTTCAAGAGTGTTTTTATTGATATTTTTTTATTACAATTATTACCAATAGTTTAATTTTATGAAAATATTTCGAAGGAATACATTTACCGTTATCTCAATGATGAACTTTTGAAATATAAATGAAAAGTAAAATGAATAATTGTTTTGATATTCAAGACTAGAATAAAACTTCCAAATATCATTAATGTTAAATAATTTGAATGTTCCATTTCATGTTCCCATGGTTATTTTCAATGAAAATGTTTTACTTCATATTTTGTTATCATTAATTTTATAAATATTTGATATGATTTTTAAAAGGATATTTTTAAAAAAATATTATAGTGAAATTTTAAAGTAATTTATCTTAGTTTATAACTTCCATTGATGTTATATACAATTTTCAAGTGATATTATTGGATAATAAAATAATTAATATTTATCAGGATGTTTTATTGTTATGATAATGAAATATCAATGAATCTCATTTTATTTTCCATGGAAAATGGTGTGATTAATGATTTTCTGAACAATTCACATTCATATGAATGATTTTATTATTATGTAGCAGGACAGAATATAATTATATATGTCTCCAATGAATTTGATAAATATTTGTAATCTCTAAGCATCGAGGTTACATGAGAGGTTATTCCATGCCTAAAATAGGGCACACAATAGATTATCACAAGCCTAAAAAGAGGATAACCAATCAGATATCTCAGTAATGATGTAGTTACATGGGTTTTTATCCAAATAATAACATTTTTTGAATTCATATGTGTTTATCCTTAACATAACATTTCTGTGATTTTGATTATTCAACTCTTATGTAACTCTTTAAATGACATGATCTTAAGAAAATTTTATGTTGTCATAGCTCATGTTAATTGATTAATTTATTGATGATTTAATGTTTTATATTTCAATGAAGTGTTATATATATGATTAACTTAGTAATATAATATATTTATTTATTTTGAACAGGTTAATAATGTTTCCATGCAAGTGACCATGCAGTATGAATGATCCAAAAAAATTTAGACCGTAATAGTTACACATATAGTTTATCAAATAGATTGGTGGTTGTGTGATAACTAATGATGAAAAAAATATATGGTTCCTTGAATCTAGTAGACATTTTTTTATACATTTAATTAAGACATAAAAACAAATACAACATTAAAAAACACCAAAAATGCACCATAATACCACTAAAATAACTTGACAAATTAACAATTTGAACATAATCCTGAATGTGAAATTTCACCATTTCACACTCCTCACCAGCATTACACTCTCTAACAAAATAATATAATTAAAAATAGATAATGTAATGATAAATACTAAATCAATGAATGAAAAAACATAGCCATAGGTATAACTTATTGTAAATAAATCCATGAACGTGGGACTAGTGTAGGATACTACTACGGAAAACTAATCATGGTTATTTTAGATTGACAATCCATGAAAGATTTATTAATAGTAAAAGTATATTCCTTATAATAATATAAATTTTGAAGAAAAAACCTCTTGTATTACACGAATTTAGGATCTTTACGAATTGATCACAGAAAAAAAATGTTTGGTTTGCAAGTAAAAAACTGAACTAAAGGGATAAACCACCCTGACAACTCTAGAAATAAGGGTTCTTGAAAACCAAAATAGATTTTAATGTATCATCCGAATATGGTGGTAGAGAAACTATAAATATTATTATAGGAATATAAAGACAAAATTAATATCTCCCCACTTTAATGGATTGATATTTTTATTATAAAAGTATTTTCAATATTGAATAAAACATGAAACAAAAACACTAGGGGAACCATGACTTTTTAATTTTGATGGATATAAAATAATTAATAAATTGGTGAGTGTGAATACTATTAATAGAAATATAAAATATACATAATAAAAAGATTATATATATGTTTTTTAATAAATAACAGCAAAAGGAAACAATATATTTTTATAGATGAAATATTATTCATCATAAAATATGTTTTTTAAATGATATTTATTGATTTTTTGTGATAAAATGATAAATTTTTTTTTTCACCTTCTCAAAAAATTATTTTATTAAATGAACTTAATTTCATAAAAAATATTATATAATTTATCTTATTTTTATAAGTTATGGTTTTTTTAAAAATTTATTGACTTTTATTTATTAGGGAAAATAAAAAATTTATTAAATAATATCATTTAATTTAATTAAATATATTAATTTCAAATTATGTTTATATATTTTATTATTTATTATTTTTATATATTATCACATTCATTTTTATTAGAATAAATAATTTCATGTCAATCATTAATTTCAATGATTTTTGATTAAGTTATTTTTTTTCATAAAATCATTGTCTATTTGCACATTTTTTTCATTACATAAATGTAATTTATTTTAATTAATTTAAATTACAAATATTAAGGAGATATTTGAATTCAATATATCTATTATATATCTATTTATAATTACATGTATTAATTTAATGATTTTTTATAGTCATAGTGTTTATAGCTGTTCACCCATTACTTTAAAATTACATTTTCTGAAAAAACAACTATTCATCATGGTTTGTGGTTTTAGTTTTAGATTTAGATATAAAAAGTATGATAATTATACATGATAAAACATATTCAATAGTTTTAATTAATACATATATTTTTGTTAATATTTTCATATTATTTTTTATTTATAACGAATAATAAAAAATGTAAAAACTAATAATCATGATTAAGGCTAAAATGGGGTTTTGAGAATTACATGTTCTTGTGTTGAAATATTTATTTAAAAAAATACATTTCAATTGATAAAATATATTTCATATTTAAAATCATTTTTTCAAATTTAATTTTATATATCACGTTATTTTTTGTATTAAGTGAAAATTTATGTTGGAAAAAAGTTATTCATGTGGTCAAAAATAAAATTGTTAAACTGAGTAAAAATACATGAAATGTGAATAACATATTTAAAACTTATATCATTTTTAATTTTTAATTATATTTATCAAAATTATCATCCCTACAACACATCATTTAAATTTTTTAAATTCACATAACTTGATACGAACTTCAAATTATTTAATTATTTATAATATTTTCAAAAATACTAGTCCTTATCCCATACAAAAGAGATACTCCTCTCCTATTTTCTTCACCAATAAAAATTATTTTTTATCAACCAATACATTCCAAAATCCCTCCCATTATTCTACTCACATATTCTATAGGCCTTATTGTTATTTTAAAATAATCATTGGAAGGATTATATTTGAATCCTGTATAAGTTTCCAAAAAAGGTGTATCGTTCTAAACTAGGAATTTTGTTATATTTATTATTTTACAAAAATCATATATTACTCAAAAATTAGGATATAGGAAAAAATATTTTCCCATATCTATTGATTTTATTATTTCGAATTATTAAATAATATCCATATCTTCTTCCATCAAATGGGAAATGTATCCATCATCGTTGTGTATGAAAGACTAAAGCCTAACACGCTGTTATAGTTTTTTTTCCATTATTTCTTATCACTAAAATTTATTATAGTGGATTTAATATATATATTATATTTATATATTTAAAATGCAAAATAATTGATATATAAAAAATCTTCATACAATTCTATTCATTGAAAAAACTATAATGGCATTCATGCATACGTGTGGATTACCACATCCATGAAGTGTTTTTATTTTTTCCATTACAACATCACATTTATTATATATAAAGTTTAATTTAGTATAATAATATGAAATTTATGATAATATGATCAATATGTAAAGTGATAATAATTCTTATCTCCATTCAATCATGATCAATCAAAATGAAAATGTTACTTATGTGTATTTCTGACATAAAATCTCCATGTTTTTAACATAGATCATTATTAATATAAAATATAATAGTTAGTTTTGATATTAAAATTAAATTATAAAACATTAATAATTATTTAATAATTAAAAAATTTCAGATGAAAAATTTATAATCTCTTTGACATTAGTCATCTGGCTAATGTTTGTTAGACATATGATCCAAATATCATTAAAACACCTAATAAGAAAATAAATGTATAAGTAATTAGAAATAAAAATACAAAAAATATATTAAAATTAATACTTAAAAATAAAACATTTCTTAATAATATAACTCATTTTCATATAATTATTATTCAAATAGATAATGTACGCACATTATACGTTTTTCTCAAGGTAATGGACTATAATATCACGACCTTTTATAAAGTCATATCGGGTATGATTTTATATACGTTTCAATATTCTTAAATAACTTCTTTGGAGTTATGTTTTACTGTATGATTGGGTGGGGTTATAAGAAACTTTAATGATATGGGGTTTGTGCATGGTTTGATCATGGTTCGAAAAACCATGCACCAAAACAAAGGAAACTGGGTGACCCTGGATAGTAAGGGTTTGCATAGTTAGAGAACATTTTATAAAACAATGCTACCGTTAATAGAAACAATTCAACCACTGATAGTGAGGTCCCCATGGTTAGAACACGGTTTATCCTAACCATGAAACCTAGCCCAAGAAACCGTGTGTGTGGTTTTTATTTATATGAACATTGGGTTTAAAATCCATTAAATCCTTGAATCTCCACCTATTCGACCTAGGCTCGAGAATCACATATATTGGATGACTATAGGGATTTACAAAGAGTTTCCATGGACATTAAACCTCAGTTCCTCAAGATTTAAATCCTAAATAGAAGATCTTCTCCACTTATGGTTAGTGTATTTCATCCCGATGCATACCTTAATATTTTCTTCTTCTTCTTTTGATCTGTTAGTAAATCTACCATTATTTATATTCAGATCTAAATCAATGTGCCGAGTTCTAGATCTAAGATTGTAGATCTTGATATATATTTATTATAACTTGATATTTTTATATATTGATTTAGGGATTTGGATCTGAAATCGCATATTTACATTATTATGTTGTTCTGATTTTGGGGATCTCAAATGAGAAAACATCTACTAAAGAATCGAGGTAGGTGGTCTAAGTAAAATTCACATGGTCATGGATTTTATATGTGTATAATGTATTGTATATTTTATAACATCATGTAATAATTTAATTCCTAAATTGGGTTACATATGATCAACCAATAGACTTATTGATGCATGGGTGAGTTAGATGATTTATTGATGTTTTAATCATGCGTCTAAGGGGCTATCAATTTAGAAAATTGATTTGGGGAAAATTGATGATGAGTTGTGAAAATGTAATTATAAAATTTAAATGGGGATTAATTATGAGATATTGGGATGGTTAGGTTGGGAAAATTAATCACGAATTAATTATGAGATATTGAGTTTGCTAGAGAGATACTTAATTGTTCATTAATTATGTGCCTGATGTGATGAATTAGTTAATTAATTATGGAATTAATTATGACGTTTTTTGTCTTAGAATGAGTAGATTAATTCTACAAAATTAATTATGAAACATTTATTGAGAGATTCATTAATTAATTGATTGAATTAATTAATTAATAAGTTAATACTTAATAAATTGTTTATTTTACTAAATTATTGTTGGTGTTTCATTAATTTTCGTGTTAGAAAGGATATTGATGATGAAATATTAATTGATGAATTAATTATGTGGGAATTAATGGGAAAATAGACATTTAAAATTGAGAATTACTAATGGTAACATGGTCATTGTAATTATGAGTAATAGAATGGGAACATTGTCATTCTAATAAGAATTATACATGGTAACAGGCACATTATACTTACGTGTGAAATAATCGTAACTCGGTCATTCTGTTGAGAAGTAAGCATGGTAACATGATCATATTAATTATTTTTTTGATAATAGTAATCATGGAAATGTGGCTTGTAATTTTAAATGTATGGAATGGAAATAAGAGACCTCTGAGTAATGGCCTCATTGGGGAATACATGGAACAACAGAAATAGTTTCATCAGGTACTATGATATCATAAAAAATTTCAATAATATGATATTTGGCATGATTTGAAGTAGGTATTATGCTATTATATTATCGAGGTAAGACTTCAAAATACTCCACAAGCCAGTGCTAGTATTGAGGTATGAGACTCTTTCAGAACCATAGATTTAATATCATTATATAAAGAGTCAGTTATAATGTGATAGCTTTTTATTTTGGAATTTTCCAGTTTTCTTTATAGAATTTCAAAAACTATATTTTGAATGGACTTGTTTTAGACACCATTAGTGATGGCCTACTGTGTTGTACTCACACCCCATTTGGGATTCTTGATCGGTACATGTATAGGCATTGTTTCTACAATACAAGATATGAGAATGAACCTATAATAGATTACTGATTTGAGATGAATAATGGGTGAGGAAACCAGATGTGATTGGAGACCCTCTTTTTAATTTTAGTGTATTTACTATCATCAACATTTTGCACACTTGGAAATTGAATTTTCATAGCATGTTTTCCATTTCAGATGAGTTTTGAATTTCAAGTTGTGGATATTTTGTGACCTTAGTTTTCCCCTATATTTATATAAATATTCATGTGTTATTGCTTATTTTCCTCCACTAGTGTTTTACTATGAAAAAATAGGGTTTATTCTCCCCCTGACGGACTTACCATACCCTCTATTCTAGTCGTTTGCTACTATTGTATAGGGAGGCATGCTTCAGGTCTTGTGACCGGATGACTCGATACACTGATGCATGGAAACCAGGTCAGGACCTTACAATGTGGTATAAAAGCTCCTGTTTTCAATCTTCTTATATTCTCTTACTATTTTTTAATGGATGACAGTAGTCTAGGAAGATCCAGGGCTTGGTTATGAGCTTGTGCAATAGAGTAGAAAACTCGTGTATGTGGGAAAATCTTATATCTCAGTGCTGGATTATCGCTATTAATATTTATTATTACAATTGAATATTATTTCACCTTGGGTGATAAAATTTTCGTGTGATGTGATAATTGTTTTTGGGAATTATTTATTATAGATTCGTGGATCAAAGTGGCTTGAGGGTAGAGTCTGCATGCATCATTATAGTCACTCAGGTTATTGTGACATGCATTATTCTAGGAACACATTGAAAACAGGTTAATGCTAATTTTTTGGATTGAACTAGTTTCCTATCTTTGGAAAATGAAAGGAAAATTATTCCTAAACATGAATGGATAAAGATTGTATAATTGTTCAAAAAATGATAAAAAATGTCTTTCTAAATGAGAATCATGATTATATTAATGATTTTACCGTTGTTATCCATACCTAGGTAAAAGGTTTTTAATGGTAGTGATGATGACTCAGTTTTGACTATGAGATTAGATGTGGGAAAAGTCTTGCTGTGGATTTATGTGATTTTCCTTTTGTATATATGTTATTAGGAGTTTTTTTGACACATATTCTTTCTTTTGGAATTGAAGAGAATATGCCTCTAAGATGCCTTTTGAAAGGAAGACCGATGGAATGTCTTGGGATGGCCTTCCAGATAGAGAACATGAAGCACCAGTGGTTCCAGGTGATTAAGAAGGGGATCTGTTCAGGGATAAATTATCTCGTTTCATGAAATTCACGGAAAGAGTCCCCAGGTGGGTTGTGAAAAGAATGTATGAGTTTACAAGGGAGTTTTAGATGTCGTACCCTCGGAATTTTACTAGAGAGGGAGGACATAAGTGAGATAAAATATTGGTTGAGTCCTTAGAGAAAATACATGAACACGTGGGGACTCTGAATAAGATGATGGTCTAGATGGCTTCTTATATGCTATAGGTATTATAGTTGTTCTAGAGGGTCATTCAGATGTGAATGAGACATATTGATGGTATGTTATGGAAGGACTTTTTAGAGTTGTTCATAGAGTATTTATATCCAGAGACACTAACAAAAGAGAAAGATTTATAGTTTATGCATCTGACCTAAGGGAGATTCTCTGAGAGGGAGTTTTTTATCCACTACATAGTTCATCAGTTCTTTTATCTTGGGTTAGTAAGAGATGAGACAGCTAGATATAAACACTTTTAGGACATAATTAGGTGAGAAATTATGTCCCATGCTAATTTTTATCATTTAAATAAATTTAGTGATGTGGTGGATCATTCCATTATAGATGAGGGGAACCTGAGTGAGGAACACATCGCTGGAAATGTATTTTGTTCATGGTGATTAAGAAAGATGTATTATGAGATAAAGATAAGATGTTATGATACCATTTGGCAGGGTAATGGGAAGTATAGAAAAAAGAGAGGAGGATTGGTTGGATAATACCTTAGTGGTATAGACTATCATTAGTGTGGTATGCTAGGATATTATCTTCAACATTGTTCCTGACCACCAGTAGAGAGTCAGACATGTGGATAGATGGGACACATACATAGGTTCTGTAGGACACAACAAAAAAGTAGTGACGAAGGAATAGTTTCATAGAGTCATAATGTTAGAAGGGGGGTTTTCTAAACTATATCATTCTTTCATTTAGTGTTTTATTGGTCGAGTCAATATTTGTGGTGGATGTGGTGCATTAGTGAAAGATCACACTTATCAATTGGTTTTATCTACTTAGGGGAGTAATAAAGCATCACAGGGTAGAGGGGATGAGTAGTTACATGTATGAAGCCTATAGTTGTGGAGAGTGAGGATGGACTATTTTAAAATAGATGTAATTTTTGAGTACCTTTTTACACTATCTGGTTCGTTTTTCAATACGGGAACCTCTCATTACTTTATATATATCAAAATTGTTAATGGTTTCAGCCGAGAAGTGGAGTTCACGAGTGGAGTAACGACTATTGATAAACAATTGTGAACACGATATAGATATATAAATCTATGTAAGGGACGTTACCTATAGACCGGGTAGTATAATTTTCTATGTGATCTCTATACTATGGATATTATGAGTTTCATGATGTATATGGGTATCAACTAGTTGGTCGCATACAATGACCACAACATTTTTTTACCATTGGATATTGAACTTTCTGTCTCTTAAGGGTTACCGGGACATTCACTGTGGATAATGGGATATCCAGTCTGGCCATGCAGTGCTAATTACTCAGCAACTGGGATATCTCACAATACATGTAGCTAGTATTTACCTGGATTATGGGGGTCCTAGGTAGTATGTATTTTGACTTGTAGTATAACTATTTCCGGATGACTTTATTGAATACTTCTTAGGGATTTTAACTGAGAGAGATGTAAAATTCACTATTGAGCTCATTATGTTAATCAAGCCATTATCTTTTCCAACTTATAGATTGGTACTATATGAGATTCAAGAGCACAAGATTCTATTGGTAGAGTGATGGATAAGGGGTTTATACATCATAGAACATTTCCTTAGGTATCACATTTGTTTTTTGCAAAGAAGGTTGAATGAATATTATTCTTGTGCATCAATTCTCGAGTGTAGAACAAGATGACTATAAAGAAATGATATACTCTTCTACAAATAGATCATTTCATTTACCAGAAAATGGGATATTTTGTGTTCACAAAGATCGATTTGAGATCTTGGTATCATCAATTATGATTTCAGACTTTTGATATACCCAGGACTGCATTCAAGAGTATGTAAGGTGATTATGAGTTTGTCGTAATGCATTTAGTTAACAAATGACCTTGAATTTTTATGGACATAATGAATAATATTTTTCCTTTCAACCTAGATATATTTTTGGTGGTGTTCATGGATGAAATCTTAGTTCACTTCAAGAATTATGAATATCATTCCCAACATCTTGACATCATCCTGACTACACTGTTAGAGAATTGGTTATACACCATTCTATCTATGTGATAGTTTTGGATTGACTAGGTACACTTCATGGAGAAAATCATCAGGGAAAAGGATTTTTAGTTGACCCGTAGATGGTCCATGTAGTGGTTTCTTGTGAATAACACATGAATGTTTTCAATATCTTATTATTATTTGGAATTATTTATATATTACTGGAGGATTATCCTAGAATTTCCTTGGTTGGAATCACCACATTCAATGATGACCAAGATGGGGATGATGTTTGAATGGTCAGAGGATTGTGAAAGAGACTTTCTAGAGTTGAATAATCACTTGACATTTACACCAATTTTGATCTTTCCTAAGTTAGGTGAGGATTACACAGTGTATTATGACACTACTATAATTGGACATGGAGTAGTGTGGATCTAAGGGGATAGATTCGTGTTGTAGGGGTATTGATTGTTGATACCCCATTAACGAAATTACTCTATGCATGATCTTGAGTACATAGTAGTAGTTTACCCTCTTAAGTGTTGTATATATAACCTTTTGGTTGAAGAATTTATTGTTTATATATATGATAAGATCACGATATACATTTTTCAAAGCTTTATTGGAGTATTCTGAAGTGGAGATGGGTAGAGAATATGAATTTTTTATTATTTAATTTGAATATATTTCTTGGAATGGAATTAGTGTGGTGGATTATTTTATTTTGAAAATTCAGACTCAAATGGTTCAGGAGTCGAGTGAGGAGTGTATGATGATGAATATTCCTTTTGAAAATCTTGCGGTGGTTCAGGAGAGTCTGGATGAGTTAACTCTAGTTTCAGTTGAAGTGGATTCTGCACTCTTGAGATATATCAGTGTTAGGAAGTATAAGGATATGTAGTTCATAGATTGAGGAAAATTCTTGATGGTGGGGAGAGACCATCATATTTGTTGATATATGAGGTCGAGATCATCAATGTGAAATAATGAGTTGTTGTATTTACGAGAAAGAATGTTCAGCTCATGTGATATTTAAATTCATTAATGTAGTCACTTCATCCAAGCATGAAAAATATGTACCATGACCTATTATGATAGTTTTGGTGGAAGGACATGAATAATGAGATATTAGGGTTTGTGACACAGTTCATCACCTGATTGTAGGTGAAGGTGGATCATCAATGACTGAGATGTTTGCTGCATCCATTATCCATTTTAGAATATAAGTGGGATGACATGACTGTGGATTTTATAGTGTGTATTCCAATGACAATGATAGAGCACTGTCCTGGGTGCCCTCAAATGATTAGTGTGATTTTGGGGTACTTAGGTGCAGTAAAGTGGCTGACTAAGGTCGTCTCTCAAAGGAGGAAGTGAATTAAAACAACTTCTTAGAGGTATTCTAAAAATAAAATAAAAGAGAATAAAAACACTAATTGAATGGATGGGGTTTATTTATAGTTTATTGATCTAGAAGAAGTTTGCTGGAAGAAGATTGTTTTTTTTTGTTTTTAATTTTGAAATGATGTTTGATTAAAAGGACACAACAAGAAGATGTTTTTTTAGAAATCTATTTTAAAAGGCGTAATAGATCTAACTCTACCTCTTCATTCACCTATTACTCATTACCATTTAAATCAATATCCAATCAATTATGATCCCCTAATTTTTTATCCCTCGAACCCTACGAGAGTTAACTTAACCACAAAGATGAAATTATTTATACCTTAGGCTAGCTTCGGAACACGCAATCGCATCACCCTACTTTGATTGTTGTTCTAAAGATATCTTATGGTCAATGGTTAATTAGAGCACATATCCATTCCTTAAATGAGGATGAATTGTGTTTAGGGATTATATTTGAACTCTACAAATTTATCCCGTGTGGTCTTGTATTACTGATTAAGATTACGCTCTCACAATTTACACACAATCCCGACCTCGCGTGTTTTTGTGTTAATTGTTCAATTGCTTGCTTAGTTTCTTGTAATTTAAATTCACAATTCATGGATCATATTATGTGAGCTACAGTAGCTCATTGATTCAAAATAATTAAATGAAGAAGGTAGAAGATAGATCGATTACTTAAAGACTACTCTTCCATGGGTGGCGCAATCATTGTAGAAGCGTTTTGAATGTGCAAAGGTTTATAATGGGTATAACCCAATAACGCTTCTACTCAAGAATTCCAGCCCAAAGAGGAAGATCAATAGAAGAAGATATAAAAACAAAACAGAAGAAAAAAGAAGAAATAAATGAAGAATAATGAAGTTTATTACACAAATGAGAACATTACAAAATGAAGAAGAGAAGGAGGCTTCGATGATGAGATCCTTTCTTCAAGAGCTAACCCTCTTACAATGGATGGTGAATTTGGGTGAAACAAATTCTCCTCTACCTCCAATCTCCTAATGCACGTCCCAACCCCTCCAAATGAGAAAAACTCCAATTTATAGGGGGTAGGGGAGGAGAGGTTACAAGTGGTTTCAAGTGTGAATGTGGAAATTCGGGCAAATAGTTTCCTCCAAATTTCACCAACAATTTGACCACAAGAACGCGTGAATTGGCCGGCCTTCCAGGAGGCTCAAATCTGTGGATATGGGTCCTCTATCTCCTCTCCAAATTTGGGTTCAATACAGGGCCATATAAAGGTGTTATGGCCGCAATACATAATCTTCTCTATTCTGGAGAGCCCAGCCCATCTTTGAATTGATGGCCCATTTTCAACAACCAAATGAACTCTTTAGCGCTGGTGTCCTGAATAACGGTTGTATATAATTAAGCTATAAACACTGTTACAAAATTTCAAATTCCAATAATAAATATAAAAATATTTATCTTCGAAATACTACAGTGAACTATAATGGGTAAAACTGGAATTTTCATCAAATATTCAAATGAATCATCTAATCCCAAATACATTCTAATTAAACATATTTAACACAATGTGAGGAAATTATATCATTTATTATAAATGAAATATTCAATAAAATAGTGTTTTATCAACTCCCCCACAATTACCTTTTTTCACTCCTGGGAAAAACCTCATATCAAGTAAATATTAATATCAAATCAAAACCAATTTTAAAACACATATCCTTGAGATCAAACAATTACACCCCAAAAAAAAAAGATATCATTACTCATAAAAAACCATTATTTCAAGTTCTTCATTTATATCATTCAATATATTTCCATTTTATTTATCCTCTCATGCACAAAACACTTACCTCGCTTGAATTTTCTCTAATCACTCAAATATCAATTTGTTTGCAATGTATTTCTCATCCAAACTCATACAAGGGTCACCATAGGCTTGATAGATTCCTACATCACTACCCGATGTGAATCAAGGACATATGTTTATCATGGGGACTTTTCAGGGTTGTTCTGTGGCTTTCGTTTTGTAGGATTAAGATGTGAAAAACTCTGAGTCTGAATGAGGAGGGCTTGAATATTTTGAAGCAAAATTGCATTAATCTAATTTTCACTTAAATATGGTCTTCTCCTCAATCCCCATAGTATCAATTCAGCTCCATCATCATGAAAAGTCATGAAAGGTTTACACCATTCATCATTTCAGCATAAAAAATTTCAATCTTCTCAAACATTATTTTCTTGAAAGCTCCAGATGGGCACATCTTTCCACCTCAATTAGAAGCTCCAGAAAAGGCACAACTTCACTTGTCATGAAAGCTACAGAAAAGGCATAGCTTTAAATATAATTAATTTTTCATCAGAAAACATATCTCTTCAGAATTTAATTTTCCACCCAAAGTATCACAGAATGTGGTGAAAAAACACAAGACAACTTCCCCCACACTTAAGCTCAACTAGATTATGCAATTTTACTTCAAGAGTTGGTTGGATAGGGAAAATTGGCTTGTAATGTGGCTAACCTAACAAGATGTGCATGACTTCTAAGGGATAAAAGGATAAAATATTCAAGGTAGGCCATTATAAAAAAGTATTCTTTGATATAAGGTCTTTAATACCAAACAAATGCCTCAATCATTTAAACATAAGTACCTCAAACCCTCATGTTTTGACAGGAATAAATCAAATTCTGGTAAAATCAACCATGGTTTGGTTCTCTCAAGAAGTGAGGGGAATGTAAGGAATATGAAAATAATGGTTCAGAAGCCTCACAGGAAAGTGATTTCAAATATAAAGATAGTGAGAAGTGGCATGGGATTCAAAATTCAGTGTACTTTCCATGAAATTACAAAATATTTGAACATGAAACAAAGTCATTTCAGCATTCATTTAAGCTTAGTTTCAAGGGGTAAATTGTTTCAATTAATTATATGGATTTAAAAATGGTGATGAGAATCATTTCAGCTCAAAAGTTTCAAAAACACACAAAAAATTGTAAAATAAACACACAAATTTTGAAAAACAGACAATTTTTTTTTGGTTTTTTTAACAGGAAAGCAATTGAAATTACTAAACTAAAAGGTTCCCTCCCCCACACATATAATATTGCATTTTCCTCAATGTGAACCTATGAGATGATATATGCACATGAAATGTAGAATTTTTAAATAGGACAAATAATATAAAAGTGAAAGTGTTAGGAACAGCCTGATGTGCTCAAGTGATGATAGGGTCATGCAGTGTGATAAAATCCACTACATCAGTAGGAAGTCCCTCAATGTATCTCTTCAGACGTTGCCCATTGACTGTAAATATCCTTCCAGTGTCCTCTTGTGTGATCTCCACTGCACCATAAGGAAAAACATTAGTCACAACATAAGTACCTAACCATCTGGAATGCAACTTACCAGGCATCAGATTCAGTCGTGAACTGTAGAGAAATTCTTTCTCTACAAAATGAAACTCCCTTTGTTGGATCATTTTGTCCTGAGCTGCTTTTGATCTTTCCTTGTAGAGCCTTTAGTTCTCATACGATGATAATATAATCTCCTCAAGATATTGAATTTGCAGCTACCTTTGGATTCCAGCTTGGGACAAATCCATGTTGCATTTCTTTATAGCCCAATAAGCCCGATGCTCAACTTCCACAGGGAGATGACACGCTTTCCCAAAAACAATCCGAAATGAGGACATACCAATTGGGGTCTTGTATGTTGTCCTATAAGCCCACAATGCATCATCCAAGCACTTGCTCCAATCCTTCCTATTTGGCTGAACGGTTTTCTCCAAGATTTGTTTCAACTCACGATTTGAAACCTCAGCCTGGCCATTTGTTTGGGGGTGGTATGGTGTTGATGTTTTGTGTGTCAGCCCATACTTTTGAAGGAGGGAAGAAAAATTCCCAATGGAAAAGTGTGTCCCTTAGCCACTGATGATGGCCTTTGGTACTCCAAACCTGCAGAAAATTTTAGCCTTGACAAAATCCACTACAACATGAGAATCGCCAGTCCTGGTGGCCTTGGCCTCCACCCATTTACTCACATAATCAACAGCAACCAAAATATACAAATATCCAAATGAACTAGGAAGAGGACCCATAAAATCAATGCCCCATACATCAAAAATCTCACAGAATAGTATTGGTTGATGGGGAATCTCATGTCTCTTAGAAATGTTCCCAGTGTGTTGGCAATGAGAGAATGACTTAAAAACACATGGGCATCATGGAATAATCTAGGCCAATATAATCCAGAGTCTAAAACCTTCCTAGCTATCCTTTGGGGTCCAAAGTGTCTACCACAAGCAAGTGTATGACAAAAATGCAAAACAGACTCAAACTCATGATCGGGAACACACGTCCTAATGACTTTGTCACTACACATGCGCCATAAGTATGGATCATCCCAAACATAAAATCTTGACTAACTCTTTAATTTTTGGAATTGATGTTTCATTCAATTTGCGGGGATTTCAGAAGCGACAAGGTAGTTAACTAATTCAGCATACCAAGTATGCGTACCTGAGATGGTATAGAGATGCTCTTCGGGGAAAGTGTCCAGAAGTGGTACATGATCCATGGTGTCATCCTCTAGTGTGTGAGTAAGCCTACTCATGTGGTCTGCCACCATGTTTTTTGACACCTTTTTTTCCTTTATCTCGATGTCAAACTCTTGAAAAAGGAGCATGCAATGGAAAAGTCGTGGCTTTGCATCTGGCTTCTTCAGGAGGTACCTCAAAGCTGCATGGTCATAAAAAACAACTACTTTAGAGCCCAATAAATATGAACGGAATTTATCTAAAGCAAATATAACTGCAAGAAACTCCTTTTCCATGGTTGTGTAGTTTGATTGGTCTGAATCCAATGTCCTTGATGCATAGGCAATCAAATGTGAACATCCTTCCACCCTCTGAGATAAGACATCTCCAACCGCGAAGTTGGAGGCATCACACATAAGCTCAAATGGAAGATCCCACCGTGGGGGCTGTATGATAGGTGGAGTGGTTAGAAACTTCTTTAGCTCATCAAATGAAGTCCTTCAAGAATCATCAAACACAAAATCAGAATCTTTTTGAAGTAATCGTGACATTGGAAGAGCGATCTTAATAAAATCGTTGATGAAGCACCGATAAAATCCCGCATGCCCTAGGAAAGATCTAACATCACGCACACGTGAAGGATAGATTAAGGATGGAATAATTTCTACCTTAGATCTATCAACCTCTATCCCATGTTTTGACACTACATTCCCTAAGACAAAGCCATGGTCTACCATAAAATGAAACTTTTCAAAGTTCAGGACCAGATTCTTCTCAATACAACGATTCAACACCTTTCCCAAACTACTTAGACATTCATCAAATGAATACCCATACACTGTAAAATCATCAATAAATACCTCCATTCAGGTCTCAAAAAAATCAGAATAAATACTCACCATACATCTCTAGAAGGTACCTGGGGCGTTGCAAAGTCCAAATGGCATCCTACGGTAGGCAAATGTTCCAAAGGGACAGGTGAATGTAGTCTTCTCCTGATTCTCTGGAGCTATAGGAACCTGAAAATATCCAGAAAATCCATCCAATAAACAATAGTGTGTTTTCCCAGCAAGTCTCTCGAGCATTTGATCAATAAATGGGAGGGGGAAATGGTCCTTGCTAGTGGTATGATTTAGTTTCCTATAATCAATACACACACACCAACTGTTTTGCACCCTCATTAGAACTAAATCAGCTTTCTCATTTTTAACAACAGTAAAACCAGTTTTCTTAGGCACAACCTAAATTGGACTTACCCACTGAGAATCTGAAATGGGAAATATTATACCTACCACGAGAAATTTCTCAACTTCTTTTTTAACAACTTCCAGGAGGGTGGGATTGAGTCTCCTTTTTTGTTGTCTAACCGGTTTATCCCCATCTTCCAAGAGAATCCTATGCATGAAAATGGAGGGGCTAATACCTGATATGTCAGCCAAGGTCCACCCAATCGCCCTGATGTTCTCCCTCAAAATATTCAAAATCGTTTCTTCATGTTCAAAAGGGAGATTGTTAGAAATTATAACAGGTAATCTCTCACCACTCAAAAAGTATGAGTATTTCAGATTTAGTGGAAATGGATTGAGTTCTAATGAAGGAGGGTGTAGTATGGATGTAGACATTGAAGGAACCAAAATATGTGCACAAAGAGCATCAGTATCAGAATATACATCATCAAAATCAGAGAATAAAGCATCAAATCCATCAGCATACTCTATATCCATGTCATAATCAGAGTTCACATGAACAAGATCAGAATATGAATCCATTTCAAAATCAAATCTTAGAGAGTCTTGTTCATTAGAAACATGTGTGGAAGTTCTCTTAGACATTAAACCAGAACCAATACTCATAATCTTTCTAAGCATAGGAGAATGAAAATCCATGGAGTTTTTACTTGGTGGTTCAAAATGGGAGATAACAAAAGCAGAATGGTCCTCAGAGGGGTACTTCATGGATTCCATAACATTAAATATCACAACTTCATCCCCAAATTCCATGGAAAGTGTACCCTCATTTACATTTATGATAGTTTTTGCAGTTTTGAGGAAAGGCCTACCTAAGATAATGGGGGCATGAGAACATACATGATCATCCTCCATATTAAGAACATAGAAACCCGCTGGAAAGATCATGTCTCTTACTCGGACAAGTACATCCTCAAGAACTCCTGCTGGATATGTCGTAGCTCTATTCGCCAATTACACCACTACTCTTGTTGACTTCAACTCACCAACCTGCAAGGAAGAGAATACAGAGTGAGGCATCACATTTATTGAAGCTCCTAAATCACAAATAACATCAGATAAGTGCAACTCCCCTATGGTACATGGGATGGTGAATGTCCTGGGATCCTTGCACTTCGTTGGCATTGCTAGAGTTGGTGTAATGAGTACTGAGACATTCCTTCCAAGGTTGATCCTCTCATTCCCCTTGAGCCCTCTTCGATTGGTTCATAGTTCTTTTAAGAATTTGGCATACCTTGGGATTTGCTTAATGGCTTCAAGTAGATGAATGTTGATCTCCACACGCTTGAATGTGTCCAATACCTCCTTTTTCATTTCTTCTTCAGCCATCTTCTTGGTTTGAACAACCCTGTTTGGAAAAGGAATGGGTTTAGGAGGAACATAATCAATATTTTTCCTACCTTTATGTTTCTCCTTGGATTCCTCATCAGTTGGTTTGGAATGCGGCTTCTCCGGAGTTGAGGTGAATCCCGGTGGAATGGTAGGTACAGATGTATTGTTCATTTGCTTCCCACTTCTCAATGTGATGGAACTAACATTCCCCTTTGGATTTGAAGTGGGTTGGGAAGGTAGATTTCCAGAATTCTTACTTACAAGTTCATGGAGGGCGGTGGAAATCTGGCTCATTTGAGTCTATAACTCCCTCAGCTCTGAACTTTGACTCTTCATCTCATTCTGTTGATTAAGAACAAGTTTCTTTGAAAGATCATCAGTATTATAATCTACCTTTGGTGGGGTATTCCCTTTTTGTTGGCTTGTTGATGCTTGGACTTCAAATCTCCATTGGGGTTGTTGGAAACCCTGCTGGTAAGGCGGAGGATGCTGGAAGTTTGGTTGAAAAGGGGGCCTTTGTTGTTGTCCAGAGCCATACCTCATGTCCGCTTGATCATTCCACCCTTTGTTGTATGTTGGAGCAAATGAAGAAAACTTCTTTTGGGGATATGGTTGTTGTTGCTGCTGAAATGGTCTCCTGGGAATACTGTTGTGCAATCCTCTGTCTCTTATAGTTGGGGGCAATAATCAGTTGGGTGGCTTATCTCAGTGCAAATGCCACAAGGCCTTGAAGGAGGGGGTAGAGATTTCTTTTGTGCCAAAGCAATTTTCCTCACCATAGTGGTCAATTCTTCTAACATGGTATCAATAAAATGACTCTCAAGAGAAGAAGGACTTACCTGATGTACTCCCCTAACATGTGGTGTACCTCTACCGCCAAATTGTTGTGCGTTTTGGTCCATTTTTTCGATCAATGCTCGTGCAGCTACTGGTGTCTTGTCTACCAATGCTCCTCTAGCTGCAGCATCCACCATGCTCTTCCCCATGGGTGTGAGTCCTTCGTAGAAGTATTGGATGAGGAGTTTTTCACTGATTTGGTGATGCGGACAGCTTGCGCACAACTTCTTGAATCTCTCCCAATACTCATACATTGACTCCCCTTGTACTTGCTTGATCCCTGATATCTCCTTTCGAATGGATGTGGTCCTTGATGCTGGAAAAAATCTCTGCAAGAAAAGACGTTTCAAATCGTTCCAACATGTTACATCTTCAGGTTGTAAATAGTACATCCAATCCTTTGCAGCTCCATCAAGTGAAAATGGGAATGCTCTTAATTTGATTTGATCTTTAGAAAAATTTCTAGGTTTTAGGGTTGAGTATACCACATTAAATTCTTTCAAATGTTTATTGGGATCCTCACCAGAGAGGCCATGAAACTTTGAAAGTAAGTGAATTAACCGAGATTTTAGTTCAAAGTCCGATTCGAGATTTGGGTATGCAATACAATTTGGTTGACAGCTAATATCAGGTGTAGCCAATTCTTGAATGGTTCTATTAAGTTCATTTACATTGTTTTCAGACATTGTATCCCCTTTTATGTTTGAATTAGAATAGCTTCCAATTTCAATGTTTCCAGAAGAGAGGAATTCACCAGCTGATGAATATTGAAACTTCTCGTAGACTGAGAATTTCTGATTTGATCCCTAAGGCTACGTTCAATCTCAGGGTCAAGATCTAAGAGATCATCGGGATTAGATCGGGTCATAGACCAAATATAAATGAAAAGAAATAAATTGGACCATAGTAAAATAAAAATTAGAAGTTCGAGTTGATGGTCCAAAAATAAGTAGAAGAAAATAAAAGAAGAAGAAGAAATATAAGATTGGGTAAAGAAGGAAGAAAGAATAGAGGAAGTGAATAAAATCTAAAATAAAATAAACACCTCTAATTGGTTGAAATAATTACCTAACTCCCTGGGAATGACGCCAATTTGATAGACCACTGTCGTGGGTGCCCTCAAATGATTAGTGTGATTTTAGGGTACTTAGGTGCAGCAAAGTGGCTGACAAAGGTCGTCTCTCAAAGGAGGAAATGAATTAAAACAACTTCTTAGAGGTATTATAAAAATAAAATAAAAGAGAATAAAAACACTAATTGAATGGATGAGGTTTTTTTATAGTTTATAGATCTAGAAGTATTTTTCTGGAAGAAGATTGTATTTTTTTGTTTTTAATTTTGAAATGATGTTTGATTAAAAAGACACAACAAGAAGATGTTTTTTTAGAAATCTATTTTAAAAGGCGTAATCGATCTCACTCTACATATTCATTCAATTATTAATCATTATCATTTAAATCAATATACAGTCAATTATTATCCCCTAATATGTTATCCCTCGAACCCTACGAGAGTTAACTTAACCACAAAGATGAAATTATTTAAACCCTAGGCTTGCTTCGTAACACGCAATCGCAGCACCCTGCTTTGATTGTTGTTCTAAAGATAGCTTATGTTCAGTGGTTAATTAGGGAACATATCCATTCTTTAAATGAGGATGAATTGTTTTTAGGGATTATATTTGAACTCTACAAATTTATCCCGTGTGGTCTTGTATTACCGATTAATATGACGCTCTCACAGTTTACACAAAATCCCGACCTCACGTGTTTTTGTGTTAATTGTTCAATTTCTTGCTTAGTTTCTTGTAATTTAAAAAAATAATTCATGGATAATATTATGTTAATTACAGTAGATAATTTATTAAAATAATTAAATGAATAAGGTAGAAGATAGTTCGATTACATAAGTACACTCTTCCATTGGTGGCGTAATCATCGTAGGAGCGTTTTGCATGTGCAAAGGTTTAAATTGGTATAACCCAATCATTCTTTTACTCAAGAATTCTAGCCCAAAGAGGAAGATTAAGAGAAGGAGAAATTTAAACAAAACATAATAAAAGAGAAAAATTAATATAAGAACAATGAAGTTTATTACACAAATGAAACCATTACAAAATGAAGAAGAGAAGGAGGCTTCGATGAGGGGATCCTTGCTTCGAGAGCTACCCCTATTACAATGGTTGGATAATTTGGGTGAAAAAAATTCTCCTCTGCCTCCAATTTTCTAATTCACTTCCCAACCCCTCCAAATAGGAAAAACTCCAATTTATAGAGGTGAGGGGAGGAGAGGTTACAAGTGGTTTCAAATGTGAATGTGGAAATTTGGCCAAATATTTTATGCCAAATTTCACCGCCCATTTAACCACCACAACACGTGAATTGGACGGCCTTCCAGAAGGCTCAAATGTGAGGATATGTGTCCTCTATCACCTCTCCATATTTTGGCTCAATACAGGCCCATATGAAGGGGTTATGGCTGAAATACAGAATCTTCTGCATTCTGGCGAGCCCTGCCCAACTTTGACTTCATGGCCCATTTTCAACAACCAAATGAACTCGTTAGCTCTAGTGTCCTGCATAAAAGTTGTAGATAATTACGTTAGGAATACAGTTACAAAACTTTCAATTCAAATAATAAATATAAAAATATTTATCTTCGAAATACTACAGTGAACTATAAAGGGTAAAACTGGAATTTTCATCAAATATTCAAATGAATGATCTAATCCCAAATACTTTCAAATTAAACATATTTAACACAATTTGAGGAAATTATATCATTTATTATCTATTAAATATTCAATAAAATAGTGTTTTATCAGACAATAATTAATATTGGATCTATTTTTGTCATTGTTTGTCAACTGACATAGGTAGCTCTTTTCGTACCTATCATGAAGTCCTTCATAGTGGAGAAGTTGGGAGAAAATTATTTTTCCAGAGATAGTTTTTCAACATGAAATGCCACAGAATATAGTTTCAGATAATGATTCACACAATAAATATTTTTTTTATCCTGGCATTTGGAATGAAATTAGCACAATTTGTTTATTGAGTATATATTTTCACCATTAGATAGAATGAAAGTAAGGGCATACAATATAGGTAATAGAGGACATATTTAGGGTATGTGTGTTAGAATTCTATGGGTCATGGGACAAGCACATGGATTTAGTGGAGTTTTTTTAACATAATAGTTTTCCAACCAATATAAATATGGTACCATACAATTCTCTTTATGGTAGGCCATGTAGATCACCTCTATGATGGATAGAGTTTGGTGATTCAGAGTTGTTAGGACTCAATCGGCTGCAGAAAACATTAGTGTAAGTTAACATGATTCATAAAAATATGGATACTGCTCTTAGTATGATGATGTCATATTACAATATATGGAGATGACTCCAAGAGTTTAAAAGAGTTATTTTGGTATTCATTCTGATGTCTCTTAGTTTGAGTCATGGTAGGATATGGAAGGAGAGAAAGTTGGCTCCCTTGTTTGTGGGACCTTTTGAGATTGAAGAGAGAATCAGGCTGGTGGCATACCTATGGGATCTTCCACATAAATAAATCACCATTCATGATGTTTTCATTTAAAAAAAGGAGGTATCACCCCGACCCTTATCATGTAATTGATGTAATGGTGGTTGACCTTGAGTTAGATGTCTCTTTTAAGGACCATCTGATATGTGTGCTAGATCATATTGTGAATTTTTTTCTAGGAATGAGTATACATATAGTTTATGTGTTATATAAACTTGATCATGAGTATGAGGAAGAATGGGAATGCGAAGCAGATATCATGGTCAATGGCCCAAGAGTTTTGGCTGAGAATCACAGTGAAGTTCCGGAGTGAAGCTTGAGGGGGACCTATTATAAGGCAGGGAGATTATAATAGCCTAAACTTTTCTGAAGTCATCCCAAGAGTATCTTGAGGTAAAATTAGTTTTTTTATGTTCATTTTTTTGGAGTTATTTTGTCGTGTGTGTTTGGGTTGGTTTAAAATAAATCTGAATGATAAGGGGGATGTGCATATTTTTGGCAGGGTTTGAAAAACCGTGTGGCCAAACTCAGGTAACCGTGAGACGCTGGATAGTAAGGGTCGATATGGTTGGAGTACGGTTTATAAAACCTAGTGTCCCTTAGGATAAATCTTGAACTCCTAGACAATATGGTCAACATGGTTGGAACATGGTTTACCATAACTGTGAACTGCTACCTCGGAAATTGTGCATGCAGTTTAATTTCATTTGAAAATTTGTTTTAAAATCCTCTAATCCCCAAAAAACCTCTTATTTTACCTAGGATCATGGTTGACATATTTTTGAAGATTACAGGGTTTTCAAAAAGGGTTCCAATGATGTTCGACCTCCATATTACATGATTCAATGCCCGAACCGAAGATCTATTCTTCTATCAGTAAATGGATTCCATCCTAATGTTTACCCCACTAATTCCTTATAATTCATTTAATATATTGGTGGAGGTAATCATCCTTATATTTATATCTAATTCATTACGGTGAGATATAGATATAGAATTTTAGATCTATATTGTGATTGATTTGACTTTGATATTTTTGATATCTGGATTTAGGGGTTGCAATCATGAATCTCGGATTTACATAATTGTGATGCTCAGATTTTAGATTTTTTATGTGTATGCATTAATGTATATTTTCTAGCATCCCATAGAAATTTATTTTCGAAACTGGGTTCATTATGATTGGCCAATTGACTTATTGATGCATTGGTGTGTCATATGATTTATTGATGATTTAATCACAAGTCTAAGGGGTTTTCCATTAAGAAAATTGATTTGGGGAAAATTGATGATTATTTGGGAAAATTAAATTGAGAAAATTAATTGGGGATTAAAAATGATATGTCATATTGTATAAATTTAGAAAATTAATTAGAAATGAAATAGATGATATTGACTTTGATTGAGAGTAATTAATTGTGGATTATTTATGTGCATTATGTGGTGAATTATATAAATAATTAATGATGTAATTATAAAGTGTTGAGTCTTAGAATGATTTAATTAATTTTCAAAATTTAATTATGAAAAGTGAATTGAGATAATGATTAATTAATTGATTGAATTTACTTATAATTAAGTGATTGCTTTGTTAATTATTGAGTTAATTAAATGATTAGGGTTTTTAACTAAATGATGAATTAGTAACAAGATTGATGATGAATAATTATTTGATGAATTACTTATGTGGGAATGAATGGGAACATGGTCATTCTAAATTGAGAATTACCAATGTTGTCATAGACATTGTACTTATGAGTATGAGAATGGGAAGATTGTAATTATAATTAGACGTATACATGCTAACCTGGTAATTATACTTATGTGTCAAATATTGGTAACCTGATTATTCTGTTTTGGAGTAAGCATGGTATCCATGTCATCTTATTTATGATCATGATGATCATCATCATGGAAAAAGTGTCTTGTAATTTTTGAAAACATGGAATTGTAACAAAGGAAGTCGATGTAATTACCTCACAAAATAATAATTTAAACTCTAGGACGAGCCAAATAAGGTACTGAGATATCATAACACCTTTGAATACATCGAGATCGTACACGAGTTGATGCAGGTATTATATTATGATATTTCCTAGGGATCAATCCAGGCTCTGGCACGAGCAATAGCTAGTATTTAGGTATGAGTTTGCTTGGGAAACATAGAGTTTAAATGTGTAAATAATTAATAAATAAAAATGTGCTAACTATTTAATTAGGCATTCTTTTATTTTCATTATAGAATTTAATAATAAATATTTTGACTAGGATTATTTTAGACATCGTTGGTGGTGGCCTACTGAGTATCACTCACACCCTATTCATGTTTCATGATCGATACTAGAAGGAAAATTGTTACTGTAGGATGGGATAAGGGAAAGTCCATAACATACATTGTTCTTTTGGGATGGAGCATGGTTGGGGGAACATTACGTGGTTCGGGACCCTCTTGGGAGTCATAGTGTCTTCACTTTCAGCTACATTGTGGACAATTATCACTTGCATTATCATTACTTGTTGTTCCTTTTACTTGAGAGTTTTAAATTTTGGGAATTTATCATTCTTCTAGATGTATAAATATATTCTTGATCTATTTCTTTCATACTTCTGCTCGTCGATTACTCTGAAAAAAGAGGGTATAGTGTCCCCCTAAATGACATTACAGACCTTTGCTTCTAGTCAAAAGCTTCTATCATATTGGGAGGTGTTATTGATGTCAAGTAACTGAATTTATCGGTGCACCATTGCATGGATCATAGGTTGGGATTTTAGAAGGATAACTATAAAGAACCATTTTCTTATCACTCTACCCATTCTCACTCTAATTAAATTTATCTACATATTTAATGTTATGTAATTATTATAATTTGTTTATATATTTTTATCACATATATAAAAATATTATCCTTGCTTCCTTTAAATGGGTAATATGAGAAACATGTTCATATAAAATTAATGAAATTCAGTCCATGTATAAATTTATTACTTATGTATCATGAATGATATAATTTGATACCACACATAAGAATGTACATGTTATGATGGATACACCTAGATATTTATTTGATGCGTTAGAGAATTATTTTCTGTCATGATACATTATGCATGGTCTTATTTAGTAATACAAAAACATTATGGGGCATTTTCTACCTTGTGATATTATTAGGTAGTTATCCTTGGCTCTCTTTTTTTCATTTTATATGTTTCTTCCACATTTTATATTTTTTTATGATCATACGATAATTCTTTTATACTTCTTGGTTTTTATATGCAATCCATCCCTTTTATTGTACCATGTTATTCCTTTAACAGATAAATTATGTTTCTTTATCATGTTTAATCCTATATTTTTATTTTTCAACACCACTTTCATTAATGATTTCTATAGTTTATCCTATGAAATTTTAGTAAATTGAGTTCATTTAAGAGGTGAATTTGGATAATTAGATAATAATTCCATATTTTAGTTTTAATTAGATTTATCATGAATTATCTATTCACGGGGAAATAGGTCTCATGAAACTTGTATGGTGTTAACAAGTATATATGTCTATAATTATAAAACATTTATTTTCAAAACGATTGGTCAGCAATTTTGTAAATGAAATGATGTTCTATATATTTTTAGTGATTTAGAATTGTATAGAGTGAGTTGTTTTTAAGAAATTACTTCCCTATATGAAAAATACAAGTTTATATAGATATATAAATGTGGTAAAATGTGTAATAATTATAAAATTGTTGAATTAGGATTTTTATGGATTGTTACCTAATGAAAGAAAAAGTGGAGTTTATGAGCACATATTTTAACACTCAAGCCGGATATGTTTTAGATATTCACAAACCCTTTAATGTGAATTATGATGTACATGAAAAAATTGATAAGTAAGAGAAAATAATATTAAACATTACCATAAAACAATGATTGAAATTTTATTACTAGTCAGGTAATATATACAAATACTTTATATGTTATTCAGTGTAATTTTTTATATTTAACTTTTGTATGTTAGTGTGTTCTCAATGTTTCTAATCATTTAGGTAATATAATTAAATGTGATAAAAAAATATAGAAAATAATGTGATTTGAAATGTGATGATTATTCCAATGATATGAAAATTAATATTGGTGAAGGAGATCAGATTATTTTGTAAGTACATGATCAACTATATCATGTAATTCAAAATAACATGAATCATGTGGAATAGACTCCTCCTCTAAAGAATTACAAAGTCATATTTGAGTGTTTAAAGTGAAAACGCCACCAACCTATGGTGTATCGTGTGATCCCATCATCATGGAAAAATATATTTCAACTATTGAAATGATATTATAAAACCTTTAATGTAGCAAACAAGAATATTTTGTGATCGATGTCTATTTCCTGGAGGGATATGTTGTTAAATTTTAGACACTTGCCAAGAAAACAACGTAAAAATATGAAATTTATTCAATTGAATGGGGAGAGATACAAAAATATTTTTTAATAAATATTTTTCCCAAAAATATCCATAAATAAAAGAGAGGGATGTCCTCAGACTAATAAAATAAAATATTATAATATTGGTTCATATGAGGTAAATATCACAAGGATTTCATATTATACATTAATATTTATCATCAAATATAGAAATCATGTGAGAAACTTCACAAGTTGGAAAATATTGAATATAAAAAAATAAATAACAATTCAGTACATTGAAAACATTTTTGTGATTGTTTATTGTGCCCTCCATGTTTACATACAGATTGTTGACTCTTTGTGGTCTCATGGGAATTATGAAAAAAGTGCAGTTTTGAGCTTTCATTGAGTGTATAAAAAGATAAATATCATTGAGCAATGAAAATAAAGAAATCATATACACCAAATGTTATGAATGATTTAATTTAATAACCCAATTGAGGGATCCATAAGTCATTTTAAATGTGAAAAATTGTGGCATATGGACTATAAATGAAGAAGGGAAATGAATAAATCCATTAATGTGGAATAAAAAAGATGGTTCATATCAACACTAGTTATGTTTTTAATTATTGAAATATCATGGAAGATGAGAATTATGAATCCCAATTCCATTTTGAATGGTTGTAGAGTAAATCAATGAAAACATCCTCAATGGACTAGTGTGCATAGAAGGTCATAAGTTATCACAACTTCTAATTGTGATATTGAAAATTATGTTTTGAAAAGTATTATAGATATTTCATCTATAATAAAAAACTAACTATTACATATAGGATATATGAATTCATTTCAATTAATAATGGTTAGTAAAACTATTCAAACACCATCTGAAATCATGGGTGTTGAATTTTTTTTGAGAAAATTAAATTGATAAATTGTTTCATCCCAAATATATAACTCCTCCCCAGTAAATTTTTCTGGATTCAATATTCATAAAATATAAAATTACATGTTTTAGATTATAGTTGTATCATATTGGTCATGGATAACTTATTCATATATAAATCCAACATCAATATTATGGGGATGGTCAACAATCTTAACATCCCATATTAAACACCGACGTTGTAAAAGTGTAAGTAAATGAAATAATCTAAACTGAAAATATTTATTTAATAAATGATATTATTAACTTTTGATAAATCATATAAATAATAAATTATTAAGAAAAATAAGAGAATACTTCTTAAATACAATTCCCATTTAGTTTTATTATTATAATTTATCCTCAAGAGATTCCCAGTGTTCCTCCTGACTAATAGGCAGAGTTATCAATCAAAAATATAACTAGATATCAACCCATATAAAAGAATCAATATATTATAGACAATTTTTATTTGAGTATAAAAAATTAGTTATAATAGATTCAAAATTAATTGATTTTATACATCCAAGTGCTTTACATTGTGGTAAAGTAGTCTTCTTCGTCATAATGAAGTAAGTGTAAATGCACATCTATATTGATTATCATGAACTCAAAAAAACCTGATAAATAAAAATAATCCCCTTCCAATGATATACGACTTGTTAGATAGTATATATTGTTTACAATAATATTTTATGGTGAACCATTGGATTGGATATCGCCAATTGAGTTTGAATATGGAAGACATTCCCAAAACAACACTTTGCAAATCTATGGACAATATGAGTTTATAATGATTGCTCTCAAACTCACTAATGATATAAATTTATATCTGGACATAATAAAAAAACTGTTGAGTGATCAATTAATCAAATTTTCTAGTTATATATAGACAATATTATGATAGAATCTAAATTATTGCAAGATAGTTATAATTATTTTTTATATTATGTTCAAAAAATAAGGAAAATTGAAGCTATATTTAATGTATAGTAAATGTGAGTTATAGATGAAGATATATAATTTTTGGGTCATAATATCCACATAAGGGATATCAATGTCAATTTAAATATATTATTGTACACATCCATCATCTATAACAAAGATCAATTATTTATTTTCACTAGCTGGTTATTACCAACTATTTGTGAAAAAATAAATCACGATTTCCAAACCTGTTAAATAATATTACAAATAATGGAGTAATTTATTTATATATCTCTAAAGGATAATATTTAATTAAGGATTTAAAAAATAGACTTATCACTACACAATCATGATGATTCCATAATATAGGGAAAATCTTGTGGTATATAGTGAGCTGTTAAAGAATCTCATTCTTTATGAACTAATGACAAATAGAAAATCATTATATTATAACTCATGAAATATGATATTTGAATGAATAATAAATCTTATTTAAGAACATGTGCTAGCTGCAAGAATATTTTCATTGAAACTCTAGATACATTATATCTATGGAGAGATGTGAGAAATATATATTGATCAAAATATCCTCAAAAATATATTCATATAGAAGGAGATTAATATAAACCTTGAAATAATGTCAGATATCAACAAGATCAATTAATAATCAATTAATTACCATCCATGGAAAATATATAATGTGTAATATAATCTATGTATAATTTATATAGTAACATTATCTATGATGAGAATTGGGATTTTTGAAATTTTCCTATATTTTAAAAATATGAAAATGGGAATAATAAAGGAATGAACACCATAATTATTATCAAACAATATTTCAAAAACATCCCTTATATGGAAGAAAAACAATTATCAAATGGGTGATGTAAGTATTTAGATGAAGGTAGATGAAATAAGTAAACTAAAATCATTATCATGAAAATTTATGATGACTGATTTATAAGATTTTGTTCCCTACTATGTATAATAGAAAATACTGGGTTAAATAATCAGTTTTAGACTGATGAACATACCAAAGACTTTTGTATTAACCCATGGATAATGAATATGTAATGATACCCTGATGCGAATTAATGGATGGAAAATATAAATAATGGTATAATGGATTATATATGATATTATGAGGTGTAGTATCAAGTGGTTAATGAAAAGAAGAACTATACTAAGATGATATAACCATTACCCATAAATATATTTAATTGGGAAACAATCACTATAAAATTTTTCGTTGTTATTCCGATGAAATTATGAGGAAATAATACCATATGTGTTTTGGTGTATTTTACTAAAAATACATCTCACATTATTTTGATTCAAAAAGACTTATCACTCAATCAGCATTCATTTATATACATTAGATAGGTGGCAATGCTTCATCGTAGATAAATATTAATTATCTTTTAGAAGGAACCTAAATTTTCGTCAATATTATGAATTACCCTCAAATATTATCTAAATACTATGTTGAAATTAATTAAGTATTACCAATCCCAGCCCTATAGCCAATCGATGTTGGATATTCAGACTGTGGAACAAATTTTGGGATCATGTTTGTTGGACATCAAATAATAATGAAATCATATTTATCCTTTGCTTATGTTCTAACAAATAATATCATTCAATCAATCATAAGAATATATACTTATGATGCCCATTATTGAAATATATGTACAACAACTATATATACCGATGATGTTGGATAACACAAGAATTTGTGAGAAAAATATTTTAGGGATGTTGATGGAGAGGTCATGAACATTTGACAAAAAATCAATACTACACCGAGTTGAGAGAAGATTTTTTCTCTCGATTGTCGACAACACCAGAAGATTGGGGGTTGATATAATATTTTTATTTACATATTGATATGGAAGATATTGAAAATATTTTATAAGATGTTGACGTTAATCTCTATGCACATAATCCCATTTGGGATTATCGATCACATTAAGGATGTGGCTAATCGACTTTCTCTCCCACAAAATCTTTATTGCGTATGCAGCAAAATCTATGTATCCCTTTTGAGAAATTATTTACTATATCCATCACATGTATTGAATAAATTTTTGGTAAATATAAAAATGTATCTCTTTAATGAGGTGAATCTGGTGAAGATATTCAACCATAGAGATAATGTTCTATATATCAAAACAATTCACATATTCAAATTACTATGGTAGAACCTTAAATATGAAGAAGATACCATGGAACCGTAGAAATAAAAGAAGAATAAGTAACCTCACATGTGTTTTCCATAGTTTTTAATTTGAAATTTTAGGCTATAAATTTCTTATGGGTGATCACTATTACCCACTTATATTTAAAATGATAACTATGTTTGATAGCATATACCACACACATCACTAATTTAAAATGATCAACGATTATTTAAATATGAATGTTATAGCTTAGTAGGTATGTTAATGTGTTTGAATAAGATTTCATTACTTAAAACATATATATAATTTCCATATTAAATATAAAGTCATTTCTAAATTACTAAAAACAGACAATTAATTATTAGTGAATAAATATTGTCCTTATAAAAAACAAGTCTTCTTAAAAAGTAGGATTTTATTAAATTTTTTGAGAAATTATAAGTATTATATATTTGAATATTTATATATTTTTTTGTAAAATTATTTTCTTAATATAATTATATAATATTTAAATTATGGTGAATTTTAATTTTTTATTTCTCAAAAATGATTGATCTGTTTTTTGAATGTTGAAAATTTTCAATTTGTCAAATATTATAATTTCTGTCAATTCAATAATGTAATTCTAGACTCCCATGACATTTTGAATTATGTAATAAAGTATAATATGATGAATTTTATTTCTAATAATCTAAATAATTTCACATTAATATAAAATTTCCATTATTTTAGAATAGGTTTATTTTTATTCATAGAACATGGGTCTTTACAAACTATTTTTAACTACGTAATAATTATTTATTTTAATGAATAAAAATAACCCTTAATAATTAAATATACAATTAAAATTTATATATTATATATATTTTTCTATAAATTAAATTTATTATAATGAATATTTGTACTCATATATTTAATATACGATAATTTGTTACCTGAAAAATACTTTTCCTAAAATACTAATTTTTCATTCGTTTTGCGGGTTTATTATTTAATTTAACCCTACCAATATTATAAATTTATATTTATGAAATGGATTTAAAATTTTAAAAAACTAAATATAATTATTATTTTCAACATATTTTTTACATTGTGAGTAATTAAAATATTATAACATTACTATAATTAGTAGTATTGAAATTGAGTTTTTCGCATTCCATGCCCTTGTGTTATATAATCCAAAAATACTAAATTGTTATTTTTTAGTTATATTTAATATTTAAAATTACCATGAAGAAATTACACAAGATTTATAATTCTTTTGTCTTATAGTATAAATTATCCATGTCAAAATTACTTGACATTGTAAAAAATAACATTTAAAAACTGAGAATTTTTAGTTGAAAAGGGAAAATCATTTTTTACCTTTTTGTTAAATTATTATGGTATTTATAAAAATTTAATTACTTAAAATAAATTATTTATGAATTTTGGAGGACGTTTTCTTCATACAGACTTACCACAATAGAATAGTATTTGATATTTTCAATAATGTCAATCCTTCTCACTTATATAGAGGAAGTTCTGGTAAACTTTTTTAACAATTGAAAATGAATTTTTTTTGTAAATATCATCCCAAATACAATCATAAAATTAATTTTCACTTAACATATGTCTTTTTTTAATATTACTTCCTCTTTATAAGGATTTTGGAGAAAACATAATGATATTTCCGAAAGAAGATATATCGTTCTAAACTGAACATTCTGTTTTATATCTTCTATCAAATCCTTGTTATATTATTCATTAATAATTATTTAATAAAATAACTATATCAAATACAAAACTATGTTTTTATTTTTATAGTTTAATGTATATCTATTTATTCATTTATTGAATTTTAAATCAAATATCGTTTGGATGTACGGCCGAAAAATGAATCACAAACCGATGTGATTCATTTTCTAACATCTCCTATCATGGATAAAGATTATCATGGATTTATTTTATACATGGTATATTAATGAAATTTTTATAATTTTATAAATTCAAAATTTCTTTTATTTTTTTAATATTCAATTCATTGAAAAATGGTCATATCTTTTCTGTATATTTTTTGATTACCACATCCATAATGTGTTGCGATTTATTTTTCAATATCAAATCAAATTGATTATATATATAGAAGTGTATTTAAATTATTAATATGAAACTTATGATATAATTATCAATGTGAAAGGATATATTAATACTTACCATCTTTCCATCATGATCATTGAACAATGGAAACGTTACTCATGTCTATGTATGACCTATTATCTTCATGATTATATTAATGTTCATTGTTCATAAAAACCATCCTTGAATTTTTCTTATAGTATAATTAATATAAAAAAATTAAAATTATTTAATTATTATTTTCATAAGATTATTAATAAATAATATCATTTACCTTAGTCAACATACCAAAGTAATTTTTGTTATATGATAAAAATATTGTCAAAACACCAAACACAATACCAATTGATTAATTAATTTTATATTACATAATACTTAATAAAATAAATTTAATTTAATATTGAAAAAATCTTTTTACTAAAATAAATAATAATTATAAATTAATTATTCATTATGATAAGTAGAACAAGATACAAGTCCAACTCAACGTAATGGATCTCTCTAAACAACCCTATTTTTCAGGTCATGGCCATTATCTATTTAACCCACATTGTTAATTTTTAACTCTTAAATGTTTAATAATTATACCAAATTATATATATGAATCTTTTATATATATACCTATATTATTATCCATTATTTTTATGGGTTCATGCATTTCATATGATCATTTCTCTAAGCAACACATTTATTTCCGTGAGTAATATTTTTGTTTATTCCATAAAATTGTTATATATTGTTTCCAACATAAAAGATTTAATGTCATGATTTGTTTGATTAGATATATCATGAAGATATTTGTTAATCATTTTTTCTATCATTATTGCTTTATTATATTATTTTTTAAACCCAATCAATTATCATTAATTTTCCACAATGTGATATATTCTAGGTTGTTAAACATGACTCTTTTTTATGACATGTTTTTTGTTTCGAACACATTTGTTATGTTTGTATTAACATATGATAATTGTTATTTATCTTATTGATCCATAGATTACTCAAGAAACTTATTTTTTATGATATCATGTTATACCCTAAACTCACACATTATATTCCCTTGAAATATTTTTCATATTAGTTAGGTTTTCATTTAACCCATTTCCTTTATGTTTTTTACATGTTATTAAATGATGTTTTACGATATAATATCAATTTAACCTCACATTATAGATAATAAAATAATGATTTATTAATTTAGTTTCCTTTTAATTTGTTATATATATTGTCTTATAAATATATTAGCACTCTTATCCTTATTTTTTAGTGGATATTGAAGTGAAAAATCATGAAATTGTATGTTTAATCGGAATGGGTCACTATACCAAAAATTTAGAATTTTATATAATTTTGAATAAAAAATTAATCTATCTAAAAAGAACAATAATTTTTAAATAATAAATTTCTTCCATTGATTTATAATGGATGAAATAATATTCTGATAATACTAAAAATGTATCTCAAAACACTGTAAGGGAACACTTCATTGTGAAAAACTCAAAGAGGGAAAAAAAGTTCATATCACCAGAAAAATGAACTCTACAAAATATTAGACTTCTCCCGAAAATAAACATGGATCATTTATAAATGACATGGTTATATAATGGGTTCATGAAACCTCATAAATGGTAACTTAAGGGTACACTATTAGAGAATCCCCTATTTCTTATCACTGAAAAAACCCTCAGTTATGTTGATATCATGGTCAATGAAGAAACCAAAATCTATTCCATGTTATCCCAGCCTACATTAGAATCATTCATATGTAATCCAACCATTACAAAAATATTTAAATCAATGTTCAAATCATGGAATACTGATAATTAGAATCACTGTAATGAGAAACAAATATCATAATTTATAAGAAGAAGAAAAAAAATACATATCATATATTAAATCGATAGAGTTTGGGTGTAACAAATATATGGGTAAATTAACCAAAATAGAGTTTTCAAAATAATGAACCATAAAATAATGTCCCAATACACCATAATAGTAATTTGACCAACTATGATATTTTTCAAATTTGGACTCAAGACTTCCTCTATTAAAGTCACTTTTTCTTGTTAAACCTATGTACATGACCAGGATAAGCATAATGAGGACATATCATCCATTATATTAGTTAAGTGAATCTAATGATCATTTGATTCACAAATAGGTAGCAAAAAACATGCATCAACTTTCTATTAGACCGATCAGTTTTAAGGATTCCAGGCTTGGTCAATGAACCAATTTTAAAGGATTTCAATATTAAAAAATCATTATTTATCAAATCATAAAACATAAAATAAAATTTTTTAGTGCTTATATTGTAAAAAAACAAAATTGAGACCTACATGGTTTCACCTTATAAATAACAAGATCTTCTAAAAATTAGTGTAAGCCTACTACAGGGACAAACTGTAATATCGAGTGAAACACATTACATCATCATTCAAGGATTGATCTCACTAATTATTATTCAATAATTATATCACTATATGAATTTAAAATAAAATAAAATATATATTTATAAGGAATACATGAAATAACTACAGTACAATTCCTCAAATTATTTATTTATATTTATGAGATTGCATAAATACAATCCTAATTATTCAATCATGGGGGTGGTACGCCTTTCCCAATAAGTTCATAGAGTTCATAATGACATAAATATATATTTAAAATTCTAATGAAAAACTTTCATTTATTTAGATTCATGATCACCAAAAAAATTTAGAAAAAATGACATTGAATGTCTCATTCATGATCAATTGATTGAGATTAACAACGAATTGGAACTCTATCAAGAGAGTTTGAGGACTAATAAACACTGATGAAAACCATAACATAAAAACAAATACATTATAGATTTTCTTCATGATATTACATTTTTGGTATAGTATTTAATTTCCATAACCGCAACGACAGATAATATTTAATCAAACCATCCTAGTTTTGAGTAAAATGGATTCAAAAAATCACACAAATTAACATCATTAATAACAAACTATAACCCCATTACAAGAGAACCAATAAAGAAATTATTTTCCAAAAAAATATTTTTATCCAAAATTAATTTCATACAACTAAATAATATTATATAGATTTAAATAAACTCATAATGATAAACCAAGACCCAAAAATTAGGTTTTCAAAAAAAACTCTATTGTAGATTAATTAATCATCAATTTATAATTATTTATCATGAAATAAATAAAACCTAATAATATTTAAAAAATTATCTTATATAAATCCTCTTAAAATATAATAGGGGGCCAAAGAAAAAAATTAGTGGAAAAATAAAAAATTCCAAAAAATTCCCATGAGATAGGTTTGGACACATATTTTTTTTACTATGAAATAACTATGAATGTTCTATTAGATGTTATTAATTATATTCTTCACAACAGACACATGTTATAAAAAACTGTAGGCCTTACTTATGTTCGCCAAAATTGCATCATGTTTCTCCTCAGAAATTTGAATTAAATAATATATCTCATATATCATTCCCTAAATGAAATTTAACAAATAAACATTCCAAAATATCTCAATAAAAATAAAATATAAATTCTATATTGTGTATAGGGGAACTACACTCCTGTGGAATCAAATGATATATAATAAGATAGATCTACTTAGGAAATCCTCCACACCCACCATTTATGATCCAATTGTATTAAATTCACTATTTCTTCTATCATAAAATATTAAAAATGATATGATAAAATTATATAGAGAAATTAATCAGGGCTTCTCTTCAATAAAGCTACCAAAATATTTTGGAATAAATCGCAAGGTGCATTCCAAATCACTATAGTGTTGTGAAAATTTTCAGGGTATCAAGAAATAACATATTGGAATTATTTTACCCTCCCTATATAAACGAGGATCAACAATGGGTCCTTAATAGAAACTAAGAATGTGGTCTCCATTAATTAGTATAACATTCCCCAATAAATAATCAATTGCTAAATATTAACATCCAATATGAAAATAAAAAGTTCAAAAATTCAAAAATATTTTCGAAAATTTTTCAACATATATTATTAAATTTTAACATGAAAATTTCATAATCAAAAAATAAAAAAAATAAAAACACATAGTTATGTAATGGATGATACACAACACACACAAAACGGGTTCATGTAACTCAACAAACAAATCCATCCACTGTTGTGAGATACATATGTCATGACCATTAAACAAACATATACTATTCCCAATAGTGAGTGGTGAAAAACATACTACTAACCAGATCCAGGGAACCGTTAGGAATATTAATACAATACCTACCAATAGAATTATTTATTATATCAACTATAGGACAATAAGAAACAGACCAAATCTCATTGCATTTCTCATATAAATTATGAAAGTATAATAGTTGGATGTATTTGAAAAATAAAAAAATAAATCCATTTCCAAAACATTATTAATTAATAAAAATATCTGTATATTCATTTCGTTAAAAAATTTTAAAAAAAATCCTCAAAATCTATTAACAACATAAAATCAATTGATAAAACTTATACATTAATAAAATTTCTAAATAATTTTTTTTGATAAATATTTACTTCTATTTTAAACAATTAATTTGAATAAAATCCATCACTTGTAATAAAATAAATTTCAAAATAAACATTTCACGGCACAATAATTTAAAACAGTAACCAATTTTCCCCTTATAAAAGTAAACAAACACACATATTGACTACCAGAATGGGAAATCATAATAACATTTATAAAATTTTATAAACAATGGAAAATAATCCAAAGCATTAAAACTATTTCGGATAAATACTAACATGAAAAAGATACCCAAATTATTAGTAAATCAAGATTAAATAATTAATCAAAAACATTATAATATAAATTAAATAGGCATAAAATATGAGTCATATCATTAATAAACACCTTGGGGACTATTGGGATAGGAAATAAATATAAAAATAGAACGAGCTACGAAAATGTTAATTGTCACACAACTCCTCACCTAAATAAATCCCACTAGTCTGATCTAATATTACCCAATAGCATCACCATAATATTTATCTTGGGATTACTCTCTAGTGTATAAATTTCAACTCTCTTACAAAAGGTCCCTTAACTCCACACTTTATTGAATATGGGTCATTATTTTTATAGAAACATTCAATAAAATCACATAAGCAATTGGAACTAATAAAAAATAATTAAATTCATTCTACCCTCAACATATGAACTTAGTAGAAATACCCAATCAAAAGCATATGTTCATGAATAGAACTTTATATATAAATAAAACCTAAATAAATAATATAAAACATAATAATAAATCTGATATAGGGTCTATACATCATTCAATAAATAAACGTCCCCCAAGGTTCCAAAAAAGCCTTATATATTATTGTCCAGTGTTATATCATTGGTAACCTATTTGAAAAACCACTTTGCAAAAAAAATTAGAATTCCATCAGATGTAACATCCTATATAAATGATTAATACTAAAAAAATTATGAAATCACTATACAATCACTTAAATCATCACATCCCTTTTTAAATAAGGATATATCTTAAAAAGAGTTAACCCCATTAAAAAAATTAATAATATTTATAAATAAAAAATAGTTTTTTACAAGTTCTCACATATTAATATATTTAAACCCAATTAGTAAATGAATAGAACACATTATAAATCAATATTGGCCCAAATAACGAGGAATCAATAAATTATTTTAATGAACCATAAATTAATTTTATAAAATGGTTTGAATAAATTAAATAACATTTGGAAAACTATTGGTACTGATCAAAAACTAAATTATAACATATTTCCTTGGGAAAAAATTATTTCATGGAGGACCATTTTTATAGAAAAACAATATATCATATAATAATTTTATTTATTTCAATAATACATTAGAAACAAATTAGTTTTCTATTTAACTCTTTAAATAAGTTAATAGGGATGGATATACATACCTAAATTTATGATTTCATGTCACCTTCGACAAATATAAATGATAATTTTCTTTATTAGTGGTTCAAAACCAAATGAAACCACATAATTTAACACTAGATCAACACTAACAATAGTATTTTACCAACATTATCACTTAGGGATATTGGGGAAGGGAATGATTTGAGAGTCATATTGAATCATAACACAATAGCTCCTACCCTACTATTTAGTTTAGAAGACACATAAGACCCACAATAAATAAACTATGAAGAAGCATGAAATAGGGTGAGATGAATTTGGGATGTATCACATATGATAAATTTGAGTTGGATAGGGTTATTTTACAATCCTTAAATAAAAATTAATTAGGTGGGAAACAAATATGGAGTAGGTCACATGTTTTACTAGAAAGGTTTACCAAATAGCGTTGTGGTAATGTGGTCGCTAATGTGAAAAACATGACAAGTGTCTTATTTTACAATCATTATTTACCAAAATATGTGAGAGTTTTTATAAATATTCTTAATAAACATATTGAACCCACTATACACAATAATGATTCCCAAAATATCGTCCTAAGTCATGTCCCCCTGAATATTTTCCAAATATACAGAAATTTATATTACACCACACGAAACTATAGGGAGAATGTATAAATATGAACATAATAATGAAATTTTCATTTAAGTGTGTATGGTGAATTCATCATTATGATCTGTTATCTAACTATTCCTACGTAAAACTTTCCAACCAATTGGTTAGAGTATCTAATCACACTAAGGGGCAATGCCCAATTAAAAAAATATCATAATGGTATGATCCCACATTGAAAAGCTATGACAGATAATTCATAAAAAATTTCTTGCATTAAAAATCATTATTTGTGTTATTCAACACCTGAAACCATTATAAAAATTTTCACACTATCAGAAATAATCATCCCCCTAGTTTTTAATGATTGGTGAACATTCATAAGTTAGACAATCTAAATGAAGTAAAATTAGTCCTAATAAAGGGATCCTTCTAAAAAATAATATGATAAACTAATCAAATTATTGAAAATCCATTCACCCACTTTGGATAGTAATCCATCATTAGGAAATAGCTATCTGAGAAGATAAACATTAATGATCATACACCCGTAACGGAATCCTGAATATTAACTCATACACATCACATATACTATTTAGAGGCACCTGAACATAACCAATTCCTTAAAATATCAACACATCCTAAAGGAAAAAAACATATACAATAATGAAAAAATTGTATAACAACGAAAGAAAATCATAAACATCATGTCAAGATACCATTGAACTATTCAAGACTACACGATCACATATTTTGGAAAATAACTATGTGACCAAGACCTAAAAATAATTTACATCAATAAGATGAATTGTTCAACAATCTCATGACCATAACTTATATCAAAAAACATAACAAGATTTCCTTGTAATGATTGTAATTCCAAACCTTAATGGAATCCTCCTTCCAAACATTGAAAAATACGAATCAGCACATATAAGTCATCTCTTAGATAAAAGTATTTCACTATCATGATCTACAAGAATAAATATCATTTTTTAAAACTAATAAGTTACTTTCCGAATAAAGTATGAGAAACATGTGAACCACCTCCAAGGAGGGTGTTCTCATCATGTACCCCAGGTACACATCGTGTACATAAATCAATCATCAATTTTCTAATATCCTAGACTACTATAGAATGTAATTTTCAATGTAAAAGGAGTCCATACCATGAATATGGTGTGTAACCTATATTAGGTACTATTACATGGAAATTTATTCCATTAATTAGTTTAGACAAAAAAAATTACTTCTTTTTTGCAGGTTTTACACAATGCTTATGGATGTGTAAGATACAAAATCTTATTCCACAAAAAATCAGAATATGGTCATAGACCTGGGGACATCATATGTATCTCTATATTGAATTTCCGGATCAAACCCATTATGTTGTATTCATAATTAATCCAACAACCATAAAGGATAATATATATTTTGTTCTCTCTCAACTACATTTCATGTAGACGGATTTCCAAATTTTAAATACCTTATGTTGTTTATACATAACACAATTCAACCGAACCCCACTGCCCCTTGGTCTCTCATGGAACTTCAAAAAACACATATAAATCATTATAATATAATAAATTATAATCTACCATAATTTTTTATAATTAGGATGTAAATTTCTACCTTCATTCATAAAAACCAATGTTTTTGACCATGTATCTATATTATTCAAACCCCCTATTCCCCACAAAAAACACTAATATATGATACTTTCTCCTTCCCCCAATTATATCTAATACAATAGAGATATTAAGGATTCACAATGGTGTATATCAAAATAAAAGAGTATGAGGATAAATTAAAAAGGACGAGAAAAAAATATGAAAAAATAAGTAAAAATGGTAAACACTTTTCCCTAACATCCAATATAATATAATGTCATGCATATGAAGGAAACCACATTATAAACTCAAACACAAAATCAAAATTCCAATTATATTCCATTAAAAACAGCTGTATCAAAGTAAAAATTCGTGAATATTTAATTATATAATATATAATTTTCTATCAAAAATTAAAATTGATCAGAATTACATCAATCTTTTATCATAGGGTAAAAACTATATTCAAGGAATAGTGAAGTGGTTCTGACGTATTTATTAGATGATATGACTGGAAGGGGTTTCATTTATTTCCCCAAACAACATTATAATAACATTTCACATTATAGATTTTTTAAAAAATTAATGTTAAGGTTCTTGAAAAGTTGTGTTGTACATTCCCGTGATGATGTGCCTATGGATCATAATGGAAGGTAATATGTCATATTGAGAGAGTTACTAATCATGTTGATCCTTTTAGACTCATTAAAAGGATAATTTTTCAATATAATGTATTTGTGTGACAGTAATATATAGTAACATGGAACCAATGAGGTATCATATAAATTTTCCTATATAAAATTATTGTAATGTTTCATGGTGGAGAATATCATTTTGATTGTCAGTGGTGGTTAGAACAGATCAAACAATCCATATAATGACTATTATGGAGAGCCTAATATTTTAGGATGTGCAAGATGCATATATAGAATGTGGTTATCATATTTGAAATAATTATCTACATTGTATATAAATGTCAACTATTAAAATTAAAGAGGGATGACTATATTTATAATACTATAGTGGGTGCAGCCAATAAGATTCATTTTTAGAGAATTTATAGGAAATAATGACTAATATCGATAGTGTCTAGAGATTTAGAACCATTCAAAAGTGGTGATCTAATGTGTAAATATGGTTATTGGGTTTACCAGTTTTTTAATTTATCAGTGATTGTTGATACAGTTATCCCATTCAAACACTATTCACTGTATTGTCATGGTGATCGGGATTTCTGTAGCATGGGTGATAAGAATGAATCCACTCTACGAAAAATTGATAATACCATATGGAATATAGAGTTATTAAAATAATCACTTGTGAGTTAGTATTGATATTTGATCTGTGGAATAGGTTCATATCGGAGGGTGTGAAAAAGAACTGGTAGTGGAACTTTTTGACTAATGTTATGATGAATGGGATAGGTATAACTTATGTGGTTCCATGATATCTCCTGATTTGTACATAGTGTTTGTTAAAAATCCATATATATTAGTTGGATAATTTTATTTTTCTTAATTCAGTAAACTAAATAACTGACTAATGATTTTAGTATAATTTTGGAGTGGTGATATGAATTTAACATTGTATTTGTTATATTTAAAATATTGATCTGTATAATAGACCAAAAATATGGTTTGATTGGAAAAATTTATTTTTCAAAGATCATGATGACGAATGACATTGTGGAATCTAATATGGAATTGGGAATGTGAATTGTTTTCCCATTATGATTAGTGGATCATAATTTTTTGGATCATCCATAACACATCTCAAGGATTTGTATAACCATGGTGTTTATTTTTTATACTTATTTATGTGTTTATGTTGTCCATGGAGAAATAATGTAGGCTGTGAATGTTGTCTAATACATTACAACCAATTTGAATAACCAACAATTTGTGTGTCTAGGTACACTAGGTACCAAGTATAATAAAGGCTAACACAATTCATGATGAGTTATATAGTGTGGTGTCCAGTAGTGTTGCCCTATGTAATGTTTACTAGAGAACAATTTGATGGTTTTATAGTAATTTTTTATTTCGTCCCCATTTTCTCTTGTTTTATTCATGCAGGCCTCTCATTAAATGTGATGGTGGTTATATAAGAAATATTAGGATTCCTCACCCAATGAAAGGAGTAGTGGCATGAAATGAGATAGGGGACAAGACACAAAGTGAATGGGTTATATAATGAGATGATATGAAAGGTCTCAATAAAGATGAGAGGGTGTTCGTATTACACATCATACATTACATCAGTAAAAGTGATATAGATTGAATTTGAGAGGGTGTATGTGAATTAAATCTAAGAGAGGGGGAGGTGTTACATGATAAGATACGAGACATCACCCTGAGTTAGAGGGTGGACATTTGAGATAGAACATTATATAATATCTTCATATTGTACCCCATAAATATTTATAGGGTACTCATTGAGGCTTAATTTTCTATCCTTTACCTGAAAAATGTTGAAATTGAATGGGTTGATTTATTATATCACTTCACCATATGAAATTTAATGAATTTTTTTAACGTTAGGTCCTATATTGATGATAATAGGACAATATGACTAGAATCCATTTTTTGTGTTATTATATAGTTCTTATTCACACACACACAATATACTGTGGAATATATGGTGAATATGGTTGGTGGTTTCAAACTGATTTTATACATAACACAATGTAAGGTCACCTTAGTGAACATGGAAAACAATATGTTTTATATTCATGTTATTTGTTATATAGGAGATATATATAGGCATTATAGATCTAGACTTGGGATTATTCACCTATGTTAGACATAGGATTTATAGTTGATATATCCCTATATTTTTTCCTTAGTTTAATTTTTTATAGACTTCACTAGAGGATGATCATTGTGATTTGTTAGTGGGTATTTTTCATTAGTATCATAACTTTTATACAATGTTAAAATCTGTAGTTTTTCTGGTTCATTTATTTACATGTTGTTTTCTGATATCATATTAAGAGTATATTCTAACCATATTTTTCATAATATATCATTTTAATTATAAGTTCGGAATAATATTATAAACCACGAATGATGTCATATTGTTATAAATTTTTCTTATCTTTTAATAAATTTTATCTAAAAAAATTTAAATGTAATATTATTTTCTTTCTTTCCTTGGAAATGAGAAATACTCCCTTTAACTAATCTAACATATATGTCACTACATTATTTATTATCATAAAACTAATTTAATTAATATCCCAATCTCGCTATAATGATCAGATAGTCGAATATAGTTCTATAATAATATCCTATCCAACATTGCAGTTTAAGTGATCTATTTACAAAAATATTGATGAATCCAAAATACTATATCTTATTTTTAAGATTCTAAACCCAAAATTCCAATAACATATTTAAATTTTCAGTCATTATAAAATAGCGTGAGTGCATTAATAATTTATATGTTGTTTCACCAATTATTGTGCATATTCATGCATAATAAGACTTCAAATACATATGTAAAACAAATAGATTTATATATTATATAAGATTCAAATTTGTGTGATTCTCCTAGAATCAAAAATAATATAAATAATTGTGAATGAGATTACTTTTGTACCTCATAACAAAGAAGGATTCTCATCAACCATAACCTCTTCTATTGTCTTATCAATAGTAATTAGTTAAACTATACTCAATTTTGTTGATAACCATCCCTAATAAAGTGGTATTCCCAATATCAAATGATTTATCATATATCATCTCTTTATAGATCAAAATACATCCATAATCCATGAATTTTATTGAATGTGTCACCATTAGTCTCAAATAAACACCAGTTAGGAAACATCTTTGGTTTTCCACCTTCAAACATGTACAAAACATTTAATTATGATCAAGATAATTAATATTTAAACACCTTATATCATAATAATTAAATCACAGTAATAAATCCTTATTCATTTAAAAAAGGGAAGATTTAAAAATAATTATTAAAAGTAACACCTTATAATTCTTCTTCTTCCCAATGATAGAATTCATCCCTCCATTATCTAGAAGAATGTATTTACATCCATTCACATGGAATTTTTTACGGTATTTATTAAATTCGTCATTCTCAAAATCTAAAGATATTTATAAAAAAATAGTGTATGGATACCTAACTATACCATTGATCTCTATAACATATGGAACCTATATACAATGATGATCTCATTCATGACAACTTCCACCATTTATTTCATAAGGTAAGTAAACATCATCCTAAACACCATAACACCATTTTTATCCTATATAACTATATAAAATATTAATCCATTGTAATATTTTTATATTTTATATATTTATAATAATTAATGATCATGAAAAATCCATTCTGTTCAAAATCATTACACTTCCTTAATCCTAAAATATACATTCATCGCTTCTTAGTCACTGTCTCATGTAAATAGGACCCAAAATCCATCCGACATGTCTCCAATAACTATGAAAATGAGATGATATTGTTTATATTTTCTTAAAACACTTATTTATAATATTTAAAAACATGATCCCAAAATGATTAATTTTTCTAAATCCAAATTTTTATGTTAAAAGTTTCATCCCTAATCCAATCATGATTTTCTTCCCTATTAATCCCATAGGCAAATTTAATAATAATACCCACTATATAATGTTCTATAATGTTATACTCATATAACCCCAAACTCACAATCATCTAATTTAATGACTCATAATTATAGTTTTCTAAATCCCCTGAAAATTTAATTACAACAATTCAAATCACTATATAATTTTATATAAGAAAGATCACATTATCAGTTTTTTGTGGGCATTCTATTATCTTGTATAAATTCATAATAAACCATTAATCTTATTATTTAATTCCGTATAAAAATATTATTTACATTCAAAACTAGTTATGGAATTTTTTTTGAAACAAGTATGTCAATTCAAATTCATTTTTATGTGCTAAAAATGAATTAACATAAATGTTAATCATATAATGAAACCCTCATTATAATTACCATGATGAAAGTTATATTTTAATATTTTCAAAAACATGGATTAACATGGCAAAAATATATATTATTCTATGTATCTATTAACCATTATTTACATATAATACATTTTAAATAAAATTTTAATATAAATGGTAATACATAATTTTAATTGGGACATTCTATGTAACATAAAAAATATAGTCTAAAACAATAGTATGATAAATATATTTCTTTACACATGAAACTAATATTTAAGAGAATTTCTATATACTATTGAAATATAAAAATTAATATACCAATGTTATAACGTATCTATTGACTTGGAGGTATGAGTCAAAATTAAAGCGTTTTAAAAAATATAAATTTTATTTTTGTATAGTCAAAATATATTTTTATTCAATTAAACATTTTTTAAAAATATTTTTTAAATCCATTTTTAAAAAAATATAATTTTTTTTAAAAAAATTGTACATTTTGATAAAAAATATTATAAAAATATTATAATAATTTTGAAAATTTTATTTATGGATATGAACATCATTTTTGAAATCACAATTTCACAACATTCTTTTAGAGAAACTTTGAAATTTAATTTTGATAATATTTATTTTTTATTGAATTGTGAAAATTGGGGTTCTTGTGAATATGTTATTTATTTTCATTAAATTAAATAAAAAATATATTATTGTTTTATTTTAAAAATGTAACATAAATATACACTAAATATATATAATCTAATTAATTATAATGGAATTAGTATTTTACTTGATTATTCTTGTTTGTATATTTTTTTCATAAAAACACTTTTTATAATATATTTATCATTTTTTATTAATATATCTTAAAATTAATTTCTTCTATTTATATAAATTAAATAATGAATTAATTTATTCTATATTTTGATGTAAGACTGTAATATTTAAAAAATATCTCGCATTTATTTTTGTATTTTATTTATATTAACTATAGTAAATATTTGTCCCAATGGTGTTGTTAAAAATGGTAAAACATGGTTAAACATATGATATAAAGACTAAAAATGTATCTAACACTTTTTTAAATTCTATTTGATTTTTGTTAACCATAAAAATCAATTAACATAACATGTAGAATTTTTTTCACATCCATTAGATTATAACCTTTGTTGAATTTTAGGTAATGGATAAATTCAAAATGTCACTCTCATGGTTTTAATGTATATAGAATTTTGTGAATGGTATAAAAAATGTATGATCACCTTAGAAATTTTATTTTAAATATTAATGAATTGATCATTTCATGATTAGTTTTTAAAATTTTTATTGATGTAATAATTATATTAAATGAATACACATTAGTGACATAATCTTATTTCCTTTAATTGAAAATTCATGTAAATATTTTGAAAATAAACTAAATATATTATAATTTTTTTATAACTACTATGTTGCACGTAATGTTTTAATAAATATAACAGTTTATTAATTTGTTAAAGGATTTTATCATAATTTTATTAAGATCTTGACATAATTAATGTGATAATACTTTAATACTCCCAAAATTGTTCTTAAAAGTAAATTATGTTAAATAATATTTAATATAGTAATTTGGAATTCATGGAATAATTTTCATTATTCTGGTGAAAGGGATATTGTTCGGGATGTCAACCATTGTCCACATAAGGGAAAACTATGCCATTAAATTTATTTAATTAATCTTACAGTGTAAAAAAAATATTATTGTTTTTATTATAAATGTGGTTACTAAGGGTTAAAAATAGGTGATATGGGTGAAATATCATATAAAAATGTTAACCTTTCATTATAACAGATTATTTTTATTTAACATTATCATATAATTGAATTAAATCAATTTTATTCTACATGAAATATAATATTTATTTATATTAATTTCCTACATTATGTAAATCATAGGGTTCCCGTCCCATCTCTTCTATATATCTCAACTGAGGACATAATGGTCCAAGTAATAGAAAAATATCTATCTAATAAGGATTAATGTATAATCCAAAGGGATACATCAAAGTATAAATTATATGTCATAACCAACTGGTTTAAAATTTACCTCTTCGTCTTACGTATTCATATCATATTTAATCATAATTAAATAATAACATAAATATCAACCATATTTTGAAATATTTTAATTATTGTGGTTGAACAATTTTTAATATCAATTTATATTCCATGTTAAAAATAAGCAACAATCGTGCATACTTGTGGATTGCCGACTCAACAATGTAATGAAATTATTTTCGTCACCACATACCAATGATAGTTATTTCTTTATATATAATTGATATATTACAATTTAATAAAATAATTATAATTATAAATAAATAATGTATCATTTATTTTCTTACCATTAAATCTGTTGAAAAAATAATAAAGTTGTTCATTTTCATATGTGGAATACCACCTCTATGAATGTATGAAATTAATTTTTATTATATTATATTAATGGATGGTTGAAAAACCATACATATTTAATAAAATTAATAAATATCAAATTATTTATATGTTATAGATGATGGGTAAATGAACCCATTGATCATTTTCAACTTTCCCAAGAAATATTTTACATACAATCTAAATGTTATAAAAACATCTGATTCCATGTTTATCAATTATAAAATTATGTAAAACATGGATATAAGTGAAAGAATGTAAATTAAAAAAAATAGTTATTATTAACTAATATAATAAACATATGTTTTTTTCTTTCTACTAATGAAAATAAATGATATGTCGAATATGGGGTAAGGGAAACACTACCATAAAACCTCCATTCAAATGACTTATTGATATACTTGTTAATAAAATGTTCCTTCAAGTAAATTTTCAAAATTTAGTGTATTAAACTCTCCATAATTAAATCCAGAAGAAAATTTTATTAATTGTTTTTACATTATGTCAATTATTTTCTAAAAGAATCTTCTAACATATTTAATATAGAATGATTCAAAATTATTTAAAATAACAAAAAAGAATGTTCAATTAAATTATATATATGATGTTTATATCTTATCCCATAACCAAAAAAATCATTTGTTATTTTGGATACCTTTACAATAACATATTTTTTATGAATGGGAAAATATGTTTCCACTTAGTCTACGAATTTCAGTTTTAAAAATTTTGTCTTAATGAAAATGGATAAATCAATATTTGAAAATGTTTTTAATATGTGTTTAAATTTATATTTCATTGATATTGATTATGGGATTAAATTATTTTATTTGTTACATTCTCTATAAGTTTATTTAAAAATATTTATTATAATTTTTTATCCCATTATACATCACAAATGCCTTTGTTAATGACCAATTTCTCTGAATAATTTTTTTGAAATTAATAGTTAATGTTATTCCATTTGTGAAGTTTCTTATAATGGATATTATAATGGTTTTATAATGATTATTTTCCAATGATCATACACGACATATATATATTATAATGTATTTTTTTGGGAAATAATTTGATTTATTAAGGTACAATACTTATTTTATAAATGAACGATTATGCCCTTTATGTTTATTACTGAATATTTTTTATAAAATACTCTCATGGGTTATAAATATTTTTAAAACCATTAAAAGTATTATAATTTTGTATGAATTTATTATAAAGTATTTTATGACAATTTGTTGATTTGTAAAAATTATTTCTTGTGTAAGTTAATAATTATTTGAGATCAATGTTTATTAAATTAAACACACTAAATCATACCTGATCTAATGCTTTCAAATGGATTAAATAGTATTTTCCATATTTTTTATATTCTAATTATATAATTTTTTATACTCATCACATGTAATCAAGTACTATTTAAAACGATTATGGATTAATAAAAACAACAAGGAAGACATCAAAAAATATAGAATAATTTCCAACAAATGAAAACACACTTAATTTTAAACTATCTATACGGTTGTAAATATATATTCTGAGTTAATGTGTCAAATTTTTTATATATGGGATTTTAATGAAATATTTTTGAATAAATGATCTAAAACACTAAACCTCAATGTTCGTATAAAAGTAATAAATTTAATTCTATTCTAAAAACTCAAGTGTATTAATTGTTTTATGGAAATATCCATATTTTAAATATCAATGTCAATATATAGATAACTTTATTAGATACATATATTAATGTGAGGGTAGTTTAAGAATTATTTATTCCATTATGTGTAAACATGTCTACGTAAATAATAATTATCATTTTTTAGAGAATTAGTTTGTTGGGTTTCCTCAAAATTAAAGCTCTCATGGGATAGAATAAAGTGGATTCAGAAATGGAAATGATATAACATAGGGTAATTATTTTAAAACGGATGGATTGGTATTTTTTCAATCACCACTTATTGAATGATATGTTGAACTAAGAAAAAATTCCTCACCGGACAATCCTATGAGAAATTATTGGGTTAATTAAATCATTTCAAAGAATAATTATAAAGTATTTTAAAATATGGGTATATAAATGAATAGTGAAAATGTGGAATCATAGATAAGATAAGTGTGTTATCGAATTAAATGAATGTTTTAAAAGAGAATACATTACAATATTATTTATATTTTTATCCATAATTCTGTGATGAAGTTTTTTTATTTTGCCTCACTATTATGATTCAATTGAGTAAATTCACTTCATCAATAGAAATAGATAAAAATAAAAACAAATATACATTCTCCTCCATAGTATTATCATCCAATATTAATTAGAATGAAATGTTTATATACTCCCCTTCTTAATCATTTAATACACCATAAATACAATTTATGGTGTATCCACATCGCCTTTAATACATATATTACATAAAGGATCATGGGTTCTATTTTATAATTTTTTCGACAGAAAACTATCTTATCAATTATATTATAGAACATAAAATAAGGTACATTATCCAGTATTTAAAATTAATGCCTTGGAAAAGGTATTTCATAACATTTATATGTAAATAAATTAGGTTGATCCTTATTAATATAATGTTTTTACCTAGTTTTTTGACTTTTTTTTCTTTATAAATACAAAATATTAAATAAATTTTTTTTTACTATATCCTAATGTAGTTTGGAAGACATGTTCAAGATGATATCATGGAGATATATATTCAAACTATAGTATTCATTATTGATATCATTATATATATAAATCTATTTCAATCAAGATGTAAAAAATTTATATTGGTAGAGGAAGAAGAGGATCATAGGAATGGTTTTTACTAATTATAAAAATGTACGGGCTCAACATAGTTGTTCATTTTAATATATCCTTGAAATTTTTATTAGAGTGAATCGTAATCTATTTTTCAATTGTTTGATTAATTTATATATAATGTTGTAATAATCAATATATAGATATTGATGAATCATTTTACACTACTCTTGTATTTGATTTTGTAAAGGATATATAAAGACAAAAAATGTAAATAATCGGATAATAGGCTGCGATTAATTTAGAATGACTAAATCTGACTATATTCGGGTCAAGAAGATTTATGATGTAGTATTACATAATTTAATGTATAATAAATTTATCTATTATCATTATTTATAATGAATTACTGACATTATAAGTTTTATGTGCTCGGAGTACATTGGGAGATATTTTATTATGTTTTCATAAATTATTGAGGTATATAAAAATATAATATTAAAATTTTAAAAGGGCTATTTGAGGAAGAGTTATTTTATCTTTTCTGGGTATATGATGAAAAGTATTTATAACTTTTAAGAAGTACAATATTTATGATGTTGAGTTAATTATAGTTGATTTTTATAAAACAGTATCAACCTTTTGTGTAAATATATTTTATGAAATGGATAACCATGGTATTTAGTGTTAATTTAGTGGAAAAATAATTAAGGTTAATTTATAAGAAGTCCACTAATTTTATATTATTAAATTACTAAGTTAAGTGGAAATAAATTTGGATAATATGGGAGACTATATATGGTATAAAGGTTAAGATATCTATTGAAAGCATATATGATTAAATTGTTGTGTTAATGTGGATTTTGTTATTTATGGAAATTATTGGCATATTAAAGAGATTATATGGTTGGGGAATATATATTTTTGTTATATAAATTTACAAAAGATTTTGGTATAATTTCTATTTGGACCTTCGAATAATATAATACAGAATCTGTCAATTTTATTGGTTTTGGTATCGGCCATGAATTGTTTGAATTGATTTAAGGGTAGATATTTTTGAAATTATTTGTGTTGATCATTTGGTGTTATTTTTAAGGACATGATATGAGATTTTATTCATAATAAGGGTTAAAAATATTATTTACTATATCATCTTCTACGAACCATTTTTTATTTATTAATTTCTATCCATTGGATGAGTATCCTATTATAATTTTTTTATTCATGTGTTCTACAAAATTTTATTTTTAATTCATCAAGAATGAAAAAAAATTCATCATGTATATTCATTTCATGGAGTACTAAATGGGCTAAAAGTGAAAAAATTTCAAATCCTAACATATATATGAAATTATTAATTTTTATTGGAAGGAAATAATGTAAGTATATTTTCTCATGTACTCTATCATTATAGTAAAAGTGTAATTAAACTCAATGAAAATGATATTGAAATAAAAATGGAATCCCATAATGTTCATTTTTGATTAAATTGTCATCTTATTTGTCAACTAATTATTTCTTATTGTGTGTTTTTTAAAATTATCATAACCATTATATCTACCACTGTATATATTTTAAGGGATGTTATTTTTCTACACCACTGCATTAATTTCACATAGAATCAGCATTCATATTATATGGGAAACCAATTATGTATTATTGTATATGATCATAATTTTTCCTTTTTCCATTATTAAAATGGATTTTATTATCCTTCTTATTTTGTGATCTTTCAATAATTTTTCTATTGAATAGTACCATTATTTTTCCTTTCATTGTCTTATTTTTTATTTTAAACTCAGTGGAATTGATGTTAGAAAATAGATTCGATTCATTTATATCATGAATTAGATAAAATAGAAAATAAAAAATAATAATTTAAAGAAGTATAATTTAATAATATAAAATATATATCAAAATATTTATATGTTTGATAGAATCAACAACAAAAACACTTAGCATTCTGATAATTTTTATATACTATTAAATATTAAAAAAGAAATTTCATTATATAATTGAAATTAAATTTGTTGGATGAATATAATGAAAAAAATAACAAAAAAATAACAAATATTTTATATAAAACAACTATATTTATTTATTCATAATAAATTGGAACTCAGTTTTATGTAACGTAATTATATTCTACAAAAATATGTTTTCTTAACGTATTTTTATAATATTATTATAATATATTAAAATTAATATATAGTCATTTTGAAGAATTTTATTTTATAAAATGAATATTTTATCTAAATACTTATTTAAAAATTTTCATCCGGTGATATTTTAAGAATTTTTTTGGAATAACTGATTTTCATTGAATTGTTGAAAACTAAAATTTTTCTGAAATTATCATTTCTTATGATTAAATAATGTAATTTTACCTCCCAATTATGTTAATAATTTTATATTTTATTTAAAAAACAACTTTAACTATATATAATAATATTAATTATATATGTGTCTATATTATTATTCATTTGGTTATGAGTTCATTTTTATGCCCAAAAACATATTTCTAAAAATATGTAGATTTCATTGTGTTCTAAGAATTTATATTATTCATTATATCTATGACATATATAAATTGAATTTTAAAAATTTGGTTACATTTTTTAATAAATTGGTTCAATTATTGTAAATAAATCCTTTTTTTGAATTATTATTAAAAGTAACCATATTAAATATTTGTTTCTGTATAAATATAAAACATGTAAAATAATTTCAAATCAATGGGATAGGGCCAAAAAATATAAAAAATATTTTTAAATATTTTTTTAAATTTTTTAGAAATTATAATCAGTTACTGTAAAATATGGTAATTTTTTCCCATATTCCATTGATTATAAAATTTATATTATTTTACATAAAAAATTTATAAAATCAACTAATTTTAAAATTTATAATATTTATTGACTTGTATAAAATATCATTATGTTTTGTTTTAAATTTTTACTTCTTGAAAATGAAATTTTATAAAATTAATTTTTTTAAAAAAATTGGTATAATTACCATTAATCCTTATACGTCACTGACACATTAGTTCTTCACGCAGTGAATTTATAAATTAAATTCATTGTAAAAACTGTAAAATTAAATCAATTATATTGAGTTATTATGATATATTGATTTTTGTAGATAAATAAAATATATTATTGATCTTGTAAATATATATAATTTAATTTCATAACTATGATTGGGTAAGTAATTTCTATCCATGTGAATAATCTTGAGAATGGAATTAATGGTCTATTCTATTAAATATTAATTTATTTTATTATTTGAAAGTACTATGAATATTATAATTGTAATATTGAATGTGATATGGTTATGAATATTATCCATTTCCAACTTATGGTTTACTTGTACTATTTTATTATTCTTTATTCCTATTATGTTAAAACATTGGTATCTTAGTGATCTCCCTAATGTTTAATGGGGGGATGAAAGTAAGATATATGTTTAAATAATTTTCTAAAATTGTTATAATTATATTATTTGTGAGGAATTGGACCCATAATCATACTATATTATAAATATATTAATTTATTTCTAAATTAATTTTAAAAATAATTTATATTAATTTTGTGAATTATTTAATTCCAAGGGTTCCCCTCCACTAACATAGAAAAATAGACAACATATTCTTTATTCATCATCACATTTGGGATAAATATTTCATACAAGATATAAAAAATACCCTTAATAACACATCCACCCTAGTATATCCATAAATAACATAATGCTAAATCCAATAAGGATAAATTCAGAAGATAAAGGGTCATTTATGGGTAGATGGTATAAGTCCAAATATACCAATTTCAACTCTATTTATTATTATAACATCTTAATATTTTCGTTAGTTATGATTAAATATTAAAATTATTCACATAAATATTAATAAATTTTATTATTATTATGTTATAATCCATTATTATCAAGTTTTCTATAATATGGGAAATGAAAGCATAACGTGGGCATTCATGTTGATTATTTACTCCTAGAAACGTTTTCTATTGTTTTTCCTCAACTCCTCATAAGGATTTCTATAATTGAATATTTAATTAATATATATTATGTAAATTATATAATTATCAATATTTTTTCATATGTTTTCTTACCATTCCATCCATTGATAAATGATAGTGTCTTTCTTTCCTACATGTAAATTATCACCATTATGAAGGTATTTGATTATTTTTCTCATAGTTATTACATGGATGGTTCTAAAATTGTATTTTTGTATAAATATATAAAATATTTCATAATAATGAATTTTTATATGAAGAACCCATGATCAAATAGTCCATTGTGATCCTAGAGAATCCATTTTGGACATATATGATTATTACTCTAAAAACATATAATGTGATCACAATATATTTAAATATTAGAAATGAATAAAATATAAGTGAAATAAATGATCTAATAATTTTTAAAATTGCTATAATAAATTTAAATCATGGATAATTTTATTTTTCATGAAGATAATGATCATATCTAAAACTTTTTACTCATGGATATTGGTCCATTACCCTAAGAAATCATTTTAGATGTTTTAATTATGTAATATCAAAATAAGTTTCCACCATGTACACCTTTATAAATGGATTTATATATATTATTATAACTAAATATTATACAGAATTTTTTGTCTATATAAACTTTATTTCATGATTTTTCAAATATTATCTTCTTTTTAATATTTTATAAGGGTTGTTTTGAAATTAGTTTCTAAATGTAATAGAACAATGTATTTTAATAAATATATATATATATTTAAATATAAGAAATAAAATACTATTTAAACCACCCAATCTATTATTTAACGATTTGATTACCCTAAAAAATTATATTATTTCATCACAAAAAATACTCATTCATTTTGTTCTATGAATTCTCCTATAAATTTTTTTTAATTGAATGAGATATATAAAATTATAATTTTCATTCCTCAAGAGTTCAAATTTAAATTTATATATGTTTGATGTTATGAATGTAATTTTTTATTTGTTTGACCTATTTTATGGTCATTGTAATTTTTTTGGATGATTAGTGAGCCCTATATAGATCTCCAATTGGTTTGATAATTAATATGTTCTCCATAAAACTATATTTTATTTAACAAAATATGTAATTTGAATTTTTTTTCTTATAAGTGTTTTATGAATAATATTTACCATGGAAAAAACATTACATTAATATTATTTATATTATGTTTTTAGGGAATTATTTTATTTTATATTTTAAGATACTGGTTATTAGTTTAAAGGAATTATTGTTCCCTATATAAATGAAATGTTGTTTTTAGAAATTTATTCATGGAATGTGAATATTATTGGAAGTAGTCATGTTTATGCGGTTATTTACTTTTATTATATTGTGTTTAAGGCAAAAATATATGTAGTTATTCTTATTTCATGTCAATGTCAATTATTATATTAAATCAAAGTTTATAATATTCAAGGGAAGATCTATTATATGACCTCATGTTTTTTAAATTAGATAACTAAATTCTTTTCATCAACGTAGATTTCTATTATAGAACCTTTTGTTCATAAATGATGATTTAATATGTTATTCATTATATTTAAGGATGTTTTGGAAAAATAAGTAATTAAACTTGATAGTCATTTAGATTTTCAATGAAAATAGAAAACTTTTAAAATTAAAATATCTTTTATTTTGGTAATAATATATGATAAATAGTATCATCCACTTCTTAATATATAGGTTTTTATGTACAAAGAGAAAACTAATTCATTTTAACTATAAACTAATATCATCGTAGTTAACTAGAAAGTCAATTGTGGTAAAAAAAACATATGATAATGTAGTGTAATAATATTACAGCCTAATATAACTAATTTTAGGGATCATATTATATGTTTATAGAATTATTATGGAGAATCATAAAAATGATGTAATAATAATTTATAACAGCTTTCATATGGGACAATAAACACATGGTTTTATTTATGAAAAAAAATTGAATTAATCTTTTCCCCTGATTATCACCAAGAGATAATAAGTTGAAAGGGGTAAAGTAAAAAAATCTATTTTTTCCCTCAAATGTTAACTGTGATAATGAGTGTTTAAGGGAAATTTTCATTAAAATTATGTAATATAAAAATAAATATTTTCCTATAATGAACTTCTTTTTAAATATATTATTTTTGAAAAATAAAAAAGTGATATTTTGAAATTTAAAAAAAAAAATTGATCCCAAAGCCATCAGGTTCCCCACCATAGTTCCAGTGCGGGAATTTAATTAAGCATTCTTGACAAATGATATAAAACAAATACATATATAAACAAAAATGATGTCTACATATACAAAAATGTGCACATGTAGTGGGAGAGTATAAACTTAGAAATAATTAACCAATTATTCCAATACACTACTATTTACGAAAAATTTCCTTATCTAACAGAAATAAAAAAATATAAATTGAAAAATCATTAAAAAATATTTGATTTATCCAAATACAGTTTTGAGACAAAATTATTTATAAAATCATTTTTAAAAATTTAATTACATTCCGAATACCCCAACCAAACATTATTTCTATCAATTGAAAATCATAATTTTTCAATAAAATACTATTTTTAAAAAAATTGTTTATCATAAAATCATTGAAAATTTTACATTTTCCAAAATCAGTTTAAATTTCCCATTATTCACCACCATTGGATAATTCATGTTTTACAATAAAAATTGAAAATTTACACCCTTCAAATAAATAAATTATTAATGATATTTTTAAAACATTTGACAGAATAAAATTTCATTCATAATAATTCCTCCATGTTATATAATTCATAAGATTAATAATATTAATATATAAATAGGTATTCAAAAAATATTATAAATATGATTTAATCTTACTAAAATTCATAAAATATTTAGTTTCAACATTATATCTGGTTATATAAATTATTTCAATACTAAATTCATTATCTATATGTCATAGTATCCATCTTCATGAAAAACATTTGTATGAAATCTAATAAATCAAAAACATATTTCCTTCAACAATTTCATAATCAACGAAATAGTTTATAACAGTCACAATTCAATGAAAAAATAATGTTGATTCAATTCCCCTATATGAAACTTCCATTTTTAAATTAAATAAAAATTAAAAATGAAATGTTGACCCCCAAAACCATATTTCTCATATAATTTTATTTTGATAAAAAAATCACAGATAATCTTATTTAATGAAATTTTAAACATGATAAATTATAATCAATGAATAATATACATGAAATTATAAATTCTAATAAAATAGAAAACAACAACCATAAAAAACATGATGCTATTATAAAATCCCAAAATTCTATGGTCTGAAACAGTACTATCTAATTAAATCCTTCAAGTCCCTAAAACAATAATAGACATATCCCCACAAATATATATATATTATTTTATCTGACTCCCATTATATGAAATTTTATATAGGTCGCGATATAATAATATTAATATAATGATATATTACTGAATTGAATGAGTTATTGAAATCTAACCATTGATTTTCCATAAATATAAGCAATCCTCTAAGAAATCCCCATGATTGTATTTAATGAATCTTCTTTTACCCCAGAAAATCCCTAAATAATATTAAACATGATGTATAAGAAAAAATGGGATTATAAATATTCCAAACATATTTATATGAAGATTTTATATCATGATTTCTATTATAGATACACAATACAAATGATTTACAAAATATTTTGTATTAAAACTTTAAATTAGTTATCCCATCCTCTATTTCACATGTTTACCTCATATGGTTTGAGTACACTTGTTCTATGATCCACACTATGCACCTCTCCCTAGGCCTACGAAAACTAACATTTTTAACCTTGTAAATTCAATAACATGAACGGAGACGAACCTATAATGTAATTGGAATTATATTTAGAGGGATATAATGTAAGTATGTTGATAATGGTGGGAATGAAAAAAATGGGTAATATGTAATATTGGATTTTTATGTGTCTAGGGTTACATGAATGGTAGGAGGATTCCATGTTTTTGTTTTCTATGTTATCACAATTTTTTTAAATATTTCATATTTTTTATTGAATAAATTTTAAAATTTTCTAATATCCAATTATATTTACTATATTGTGTAGTTGAATGAAAAAAATTATAAAATCATATATATTGGTTTTTCAAAATATATAAATAATATAATATTATTTGAAATAATATAACATTAAAATATTATTGATAATATAAGTATATTTTTTTAACACCGCAAGACTCTAAAATATATTTAATTATGTAAAATATTAATTTTATTGATAGCTTGTGGTGCATGAAACTTTGATTTCAGAAAATATACTATTTAACCACAAATTACACAGACAATTTAAAATAAAATTCTAACACATTAAAAAAAATATTTTAAAAGGTAAAATTTAAAATCTTCATTATAATATAAAAATTATATTAGGGTGAATTTTTATATAAATTTTTCTCAAAATTATGAAAATTATTACTTTAATAACTCACTTTATCATCAAGTTTTGAGGATTAATTCAAAATTGATGCTTTCCAATTTTTTGTTTAAATATTAAGAAACAGAATAGATATTTTGAATAATAATAATATCTAATATCTAATTATGTGTTATTAATAATTATCCAATCTTATCATGAATACAGTAATTAATAATTACCATTGTTAGGGTAATAATTTATTACCAGGGGTTAAACCAGATTGAAAAGAATGGATATTCCCTAAAATATTATCTCAGTTTTCTTAAATTAGTTATCTTTTACCATGGATGTCTAATTATATGATATATTGAAATTTTTGGGCGTTATCCTTTCAATATGATCTATATAGTATGTTTAGCAAAGAAAAATAATAGACGGATATTTATAATTTTTTTTACGAACTTACAATTATTTGGGATTGGAAAAAAATATTATATGTTTTGATTATAAGTAATATATTTAAATATAAATACTATTTCAAATTATAATTTAATTTATAATTTTTGATATTAGAAAAATAAGTTAAATGATTAAGAATACTAAAACATGGATTATTTAGTTAGTAATTTAATTATTTTAATGATTGTGAATTAATTAAAGAGATGAAATTTGAATGAATTATTGTGTTAAATTTTATTTTTATTTATATATCAAAATAAAAACGTATGAAAAAAAATTATTTGATTATCATCATTGAATCGATATTTTTAAAATCAATTTAAATGAGTAATGGAATTAATGACATTAATGTAATTTTATGATAAATCATATTTCATTAAATGACATCTAATTTAAAAATATAAAATATTCATAGAAATAAATTTCAAATGATAAGGAAGATGGCATATTTTATTTTATAGCATGAATTTATTTATATAATGGAAATATTAACCCATAAAATGATAAAACTCTACTATCCAATTAATGATTCAAAATTCTGTTTTGTTAGTTCCATGCAAATCATTTTAAATTGATTTCCAACACGTAAATGATTTTTGTTTTATAATTAATTTCAAAAATCGTTAATTATTATGTCTAAATTTTAAAATATTTATGACATTTATTTATTATTAATTAATAAATTACAACGGTTCAAGAATTAGTTACCATATTGGAAACCGAAAATGGAAAATGTTGTGAAACATAGATGTTTAGGAAACAAATGATTAAAACATGTGAGTCATTGTGGTTTTGAGGCATTTCGTGACCATATCATCCCTCCACGCCATTAATTATAAATTTTGGTGCCTCTTTAGCATAGATTTTTTTCCAAAAAATGAATAATTTTGAGTATTATTAAGACTTCCACTACTCATGAACTATAAATTGGCACTGACTCCCTTCTATTCTTTAAACATCTGAAGACATTTTTCTTTTCTAAATACTAAAAAATTCACTACCCAAATCCCATCCCAAAATCATAAAATCTTATGTTTTTTCATTAATCCATCCCACAAAGGCATCTGTGAAAACTAATGGTTGATTCTTGTATAAGAGGTAATGTTTTTCAATCAAGTTCATTATTTTACTTCTTTCTTAGCCTAATTTAATTTTTTATACCATGATGAAAAAATATTCCCAATTTCATAAATATGTTCTCATTCCGTTATAATAAATTATTTACCAACAATTATTTTCCTCAATAATATTGGTAACATTATCTTCATTTTTTTGTATAGTGGAATACCTCCTCACAAATTAATGTCATTTTTTCTCCATTTACATCATTGATTATTTCTTATGATGATTAATAAACTTTATATATATATATATATATTATATTTATAACATAATTACACCTCTGGTGTCATTATACACCATATAATTTATTAATTTATGTTCCCTAAGAGTCAATATAATGTCACTTGTTTAAATAAAGGATTGTCATGTTATAAATCGATGTGATTTATCTTTTAGTAACACTTCACAATAAAGGTCATAATTTTATAGATAACTATTATGATATAAAATGAAATATTTATTATTTCAATGGTGTATTAATCATTTATTGAGGATAATCTATATCATTTTAGTTCATTAATTTTAACTAAAAACATTATACATTCGTTAGAATATGTGTGGACTAACACCTTAAATAAACAATTTAAATCTCTTTTGAAATGATATGATGATCATTAAGGTAAGTTTGAATATTTCATACCTCCTACCCACATTGATAATATTAATAAGTATATTTTAATTTTATGTTTTTCATTAAGGAAATGTAAAATATTTGTTAGCGCTTTTCCAAAATGACAATTTTAAAATAGTATCATTACTCATGCATTAGTATGGCCTACCATCTCAAGGATTGTAACTTATTTACATTTTCATAACCATCATTGATTATTTGTATTAAAAATAAAATTTAGTTTTATATATTATTATAATTTCATGATTATTTTCCTTGATATTATGGATATATATAATATGAGATTTCACTAGATCATTAATAATGAAGCACAAATGAGAAAATAGGGAAATTAACACCAAAACAATGAAAATAATGAATTATTATTAACAATGAAGTGGTAAAATGTTATATAAGAAAAATAAATGATATCATAAATACTAATATGTTTCTATTAGACGCTAATAACAGTTTTCAAACCCCAATCCATGAGGATAAATCATGTTCGTCTAATAGTATACATTTTCCAATGGACATCATCTCAATTTCAATTCACTATGTCAGATTGTAATTCTATGCACATAGTTTCATTTATAAGGATTATATACATTCTATTTCATATGTTATATAATTAATAATTCAATATTATTCATATATTAAGTTGAAATGAGAATTATTTTCTCTAATGTGATTTTGTTTTTCAAATTACAATGTGATAAATGTTATTGTGAGATCTTTCCCTCTTTTATGATTACTAACATTTCGTTAAAACAATATTTTTATTATATTAAATTTCATTGGACCATAAAATTATATTAAATAGATATATTAGTATATGAATCATATGATTATTTCATAAATTGTAAGTATTTTTTATAATTGGTGTTTACATTATATGTTAATTGATCGACTGGGGAAAATTGATAAATCTAATCCTTATTATGTTCAAAATTATAAGATAATTATTTTTAGATAAAGTGATTTTTTATTTCAATAAATAAAAATAGATCGTACATACTACCACATCATTGATTAATAATTTCTCAGAAAATAGTTCTATTTAATTAATGATGGAGTTTAAAAAACATTGATTTAGAGAATAAATACAATGAATTATTTTTTTTATTTCGAATTAGAAATAATTAATTTTTTTATATAATATTTATGTTTTTTTGTTTTTATCATTTTTCATTAAAACACATGATGAAGGTAATCACATGTTTGGTATTTATAAGTAATGAACCACTTTGCATTGTTCGATATATTAGTGGGAGGTGCATTTTGGTCATTCAGTGACCTTCTTTTGTATGTTTTTTATATTAATCATTTAATAGTGTAATATAATTGACCATTGATGAAATTATTTGAGTTGAACATTTGATGTTCTTTTAGAGTCTTATTTGGTTCCTAAACATATTAATATTTATGAATATTTGATGACAATTGCTAACTATTTTTTCATTTTAAAATAAAGATATTTACAGAACTAATTATATATCATTCATGGATATTACAATATTTTAATGGAAAATATTAGTTCATTAGGAATAAATAAATTTATTTCTTGGAGTAGATGATTAGGCGAAATTTAATGAGAATATAAAATCACCCTTAAATAATATATATTTTTTGAGTATATATAATTATTTGAAATATTATAGTAGAAATAATTACCCAATATTATAAAAATTAACCTTGAAATAAAATGTTATTCTATTACAACTATTTTTAAGGATGTCAATTATATTATTTAACCCTGTTTTGTATTATTGTATTGTAGTTATTATATGCTTTGTAGATCATCAAAATTAGTGTGATCAATGTTTTCGATCATTCTCAATAATTATTTAGTAATTATAATTATATTCCCTATCTATGTATTCATTTACCACATATTTTATGATTCTAGGAAACCAATTTATGAAATTATTACATAAAACTATTGTACCTATATTTCCCTCTTATTATGAGGATTATTTAGTAAACCTTTTACGATGTGGGTTTATTCAATAATCGTATTTCTAAATTTTTTACACTTGATTTACAAGATGATGTTTATATTAAGAGGAAACAATTATATTCTGGTGTAAAAAATATAACTCTACATTATATTAAAATACATTTATTTAAAAATAAATGTAATAATTTCGATAGCTTTTGATGCTCTAAACACTTGGTTAGAACAAAAAAGTTTTAGTGAAGGTTTTCACAAATAATTTAAAAATAAATTTTAAAACATTAATAAAACAAATATGGTGTAAAATTCGTTTATGATATCATAATAGAAATATTATCTTAGATTTATTTTATTTTTTTCTAAAATATTTCATTTTTAGTTAAATAGTAACAAATAATGAAATTTAATTCAATACTACCATTCAAAATTTAAAATTAATTATGATAAAATATTTTTTTAAAATTATTTTAATGGAAATCTAGATTACATATACATTATTGAATCTGATTTTAGTCATTGGGATAAATTTTATATTTACCTATAATATTAAAAAAATTCAATCTTTCAAAACTTTTCACTAAGAAAACTTGATTCTATTAAATTATATGTAATTTAGAAATTAATTTCAACATTCCTAGGAATTAGGAACATATAAAATGTTGAGTAGTGATAAATAAAAATAAGATAAATTTCATTATTTTATTATCTATATTGCTTTAGGGTATGAAATAATCATCAAAAGTTCCCTTATAAAATATATTTTGAAATATAAACATCTCTTTTTATAATGAAAAATTATTGAGATAACAGGATGAGAACCATGGTCCCCTTTCTCATAAGGGTTTTCGGCATTCTCCTGATGCCCCTATCATGTTCTAGGGTTTCCCCTCCCCTCTTCTGGTGGGGCGCCTCCCTCTTTAATACATCTCGAATCATTCTTATATATTCTCCACCTACATCTAGATCTTTCTCCCCTTTTTTGGTGATGCTCTTCTTAATGATTTTTTAATGTTTGTTTCGATGAAACTGTCATGATTGTATGCAGTAGGATCCCTTAGCCATTCAAACATGATGTGGTCATGCGTTCTTTATCACTTCTCCATGTCATATATAGAGTGTGGGTTGAAGGGTGGTTTTGCTATTTGTGGTTCTTTGGTCGATGGTATCTCCAAGAACTCTGGCGATGGGTTGTTCAGGTTCTGTTTTGGGATTCTGTTTCTTCATCGTTCAGAATCCTCAACTCATAAAATCCCTACTATGGTTTCAATCTACTTTTATCCTTTCCTATTTGGACATTGAGTGGAGGTAATCTTGAGACTTTGGGAAGTGGGACTTGGTGACTTGTATCAATTTGTCTTACTCTACGATTTTGGCAATTTTGGATTCGGTATTGGTATTCAATATGTTTCTGTTTTTTAGGTATTGTTTAGTGTTACCTCCTCAAATAATTGGTGAAGGTTGTTTGTTATTATTAAGGGTGTTCGTTCTAATTATCATGGGATATGGGAAATGATTACTTGATGTTTTCTTGTCATTTCTTATTTGGAGCCTTTTTTTGTGTAAGTTTTTTGTACTTATCTGCATTAGTTTGTTCTGGTACAGATGATGTTTACTCCTGGTTCATTCATGGTTAGTTCTCCCTCTGGTATTCAGCTATGGTGGCCCATCGGTATCGATGTCGACGAAGGTGGCGGCGTAACATGGTGATTATGGTGGATAGTAGTGCATGAATCTAGTGGATGTGATGAATCTTTGATCGAGGCCTCTTCGAGTTTGGTGTTGGATTTTTTATTTCAAATTTTGTTAAAGCTTTTAGTAACATTTGATTGTCTCATGTTGTATGTGGTTACCACATTTCCTTAAAGCTGCATCTATAAAGTATAAAATAGAATTATTAGGTCACAATGAAAAATTATTTGAAATTTTTAGATATCATATAATTACATTAAATTATTATGAAACAATAACAGATGTATTGTTAATTTTATAATGTATTTAATAAAATGTGATTAGAAATATTAATAGTGAATTAAATTGAATGTATTATAATATTCAATAAATTTTATGTATTAATATATCATTTTTCGAATATCTGATCAAATTATAATATAAATCCATCAATCTCAGTATATTTGGATATTTAATTTAATTGAATAATGTCAAAATTTAATTCTTTTTTATTTTTTGGAAAATTAAATATTATTAAATAATTTAAAATTATATCAAACATAATAGTATAAAAAGTTATATTTATATGATAAAAAAAAAATAGTTCAATTAATAAAGTTTTTCTTTTATGATAAATATATTGACCCATAGATAGTAAAAACTATATTAAAACAAATAAGATTAAAGCGATGGTTTTTGTCATCAAATGATATTATGTTCAAATTAATGTCCAAAATTATTGTGTTCTTTGTAACAACCCAAGCATCCACGGTACGCTTCTCTTTGAATAATAAGGTAGCATCTTTTGTTCGCAACTTCGTGTTCTAACACACCACAACCAATCAAACATGCCGTTATTAATAGTAATACCTACTTTATGATATTTTATAAATATTATTTTTCACAATGAACTTCATTTTTGTATTCAAAATGTTGAAATTAGCTTAAGGTTAATTTTTGGAACTTTTCTGATAACTTTCATATTTTGATGAATATTGAAAATTAATAAATTTTAATTAAAAACAAACTTTTTTAATCAAATTTTTTAATATTGGTAAATTATAAATTTTTGTTGTTTTAAAATATATTTAAAATATATTTTTATCATTTAATAAAATTTTGGTCATTGGATGTAATTTAACATTTAAACCGAACATAAACAAGTGTAAATCTTTTGATAGTTATTATTTATTAAAAACACGTTTTTTAAAGCGAGAATTAATTTTAAATTAATTTATGCCACTTAAATGTATTGAAATTGGAAAAATGTATTCCATATTTCGAATTATGATTCCCAAATTGTGCAAATAGGTAACTTTTATTTTTAGACATTTTGAATAATTACTTCGGTAAGTATTTTATCTACAATGGTTAAAGGGTAAATCCTGTAAATAAGGGTAAAAAATATTAAAATAATATTAATTTACCCTAAAACATGTCATAAACCTATTGGTTGACACATTTCCGCCAATGGGTATCTTTGGGTCGATTTTGGGACCCCATGGAGCCACTTGTAAGTGATAGGGACACTTTATATTAATGAAGTTAACGTAAATAGAAAAATGACATAAGCATATATCTTTTAGAAAAACAATTTTTAAATAAGGTTATATATGTTATCATTTTTACTATAAATATTCATAATAAAGATAAAATTATTTCATACATAATGGTATTTTATTTATAATTATTATACATTGAATAATTAAATTTATTAGTGGCACAATAATGATACAATATTTTCCTTATTAATTAATGAATCAAATAATTTATATTATAACAGTTAAAATAAATATTATTTGAAAGTTTTGATGAAATAAAAGACTTTTATTAGTTAATATAACATGTAATTATTTCTAAAATGATTTTTTTCATATTAATATACTTCTTAAGACTTTAACAAAAATCATTTATTGAATAGTGTCAAAATTGACATAAATGAATTTTAAAAACAAATATTATATTATTAATTGATATTCTATTCCTAAAAATATAAGGTTCTGCCAGAGGACTTATATAATGATAGTTGTATTATTAATGTACCACTTGGGGGTCTCTTGGATGTATATAGTATGTTTATTAACTATATAATATAAAAATACAAAGAGACATGGTAAATGTCAAACTAATTAACTAGGAGTTAAAACTAAAAGATAAGGTTAATATAGTGACCCAAACCTATATAAAACCTATTGGTTGAGTTTTTTTCGACCAATCCCCACCTTTAAATTTAAGGAATCCTCTTTGGAGCCATTAGAAACCGAATATGTAATTATTATATAATAATATTTCTATCTTTTTCCAAGGTTCTTCTCACCCCCTTATAAAAGGGAACTCCACCTTCTCTCAAATTCATACACTCAAAGCCTTTTGGTTCGTCCAAAACCTACCCAACTACTCTTTCAACTTCCCTAAATTCAAACTAGAGGCCATTGTTTTATCAGAAATCCATATTATTTATCTCTTTTGATAAAATCAAAAGGAATAACACGAAGAAGATGTCATGATTTCAGCTCCCTATTTCAAGTTCCTTTCTTATTCCACTTCCTTTTTCACTGTTTTTTCCATTATAAAATAATAAATCCAGTATATTATATATACTATGATGTTATTATAATTTTGGTACAACCAAATTCATTATTCTATCCACTCTTTGAATGACATGTCACCATACGTGTGTACGTACGGATTACCTTCTCCACATCTTGTTGTAATTGTTATCTAATAAATTATTATTTGGATGTGTATAATAATGATGTGAATTTTATGTAAATAAAAATTATAACATGATAAGGATTCTGTATATATGATATACCATCCGACTATATATTATTTTAATATCAAAATAATGATATTTTCGCTCGAGCGTATGTACGGATTAACGTCTCCACGACACGATGTGATTCATTTCCAGGTTCACAATTCATCGATGATTATAAAAATATATATTACTAATGAGTATTTAATATATGAAATAATAATTCTACTGGAGAGATATATATTTATACATATAATTATTTATGTACTTACACATATCTTATTCACATACTTCCGTTCAATACTATATGAAAATGGAAACATCGTTTATGCGTACGTACGTACTACTGTCTCCATTTATGGTGTTGTCCATTTCATATATAAGTATATTATACTTATTTATATTCTAAATATATATGATATATTGATCATATTTTTAATTCTAGAAGTTTTTAAATCCTGATTTAATTGATACAATCAAGAGTAACATGTTAAAACACATATGATAAAGAAAGCGATTATTACCCAAAATATTAATATAACATGGAAATTATTATTAAATGGGTAGTAAAAAGTCATAAATGAATAATTTATGATATCAAAAATATTAATATGGTTCGGGTATAATTTAATAAAACAATATAGTCTTCATATAGGAGGTTAAACGTACCCTCGACTAAAGTAAAGTGCAAGTTAAGGGGTTTTCATCTCACTCCTTATTCCCGTGATATTTCATGCCATATTGCTAGTATTAACTTTTGTGTGGTGAATGTACTGCCCATAATTTTATTATTTGTTTAATACACTTTAATTTCTCTGTATTTACATATTCATTGTATGAAACCTCTTTCATTGTGTATATGTTTCATATGTTACCAAATTGGTAAGGGTTAATTTCACAATCACTTCATTATCCGATGTTGTTTTCACATAAGTATATAATAGGAAATATTTATTATTCATGTCTATGATTCATAAAATAGTTTTCAATTTTATTCTTTTTAAGGGACTTTTACTAAAACATAATTTAAAATATTTTAATTATTTATTCTTCTAAATCATTCTCATTAATGTACATGTGTTCAAAATTTTTTTTAGATAGTTATTTATATGGACATAAATGTTTAAAAAATGTTTATTCCTTTCAAAAGTTTCAACGTGGTAGGGAAAATTTGATTCCAAAATGTATTTAAATTTCTTCCTTTCTAAATTGTGTAACATTGTAATTTTTTCATGAAAAATAGATATTTCTCTCAATGATTTTTACAAAACATTTTCATCTATATCCACATCCATTAATGGATTTTAAGATTATTTGAACATGATTTATTAGGACATAAAAATTCATATTTTATTGAGGGTTTTGGGATATGTTTGACTGTGGATGTGTTATTTTTACACCATTCATGGTTTATGGATACAGTATCAACATTTCTTATGATAGTTTTAATACAAATGTTTATGTTTTGTTTAATCCTTTTCATATGAGGAATGAAATGGAATTAGTACGTGACGGGTGGAGCCCGCTATAGCTCTTCAATGCATCGGTATGTATCATGAGACAAACTAGTGTCTTGGCACAAGGCTTTGAGAACATCTTATTTGTAGTCTTTGCACTAGGCCTTGACTATGTGGTTATGATAGTTTGGAATTATGCATTCCATCGTTATGAAAGTGGATATTGTTATTGCATGTGATTATTAGACTAATATAATATCCATGTGAGTATGTAAATTTTATTGTTTTGATTTATATTTTTAATATTATGATGAATTTTATGATTAAAATGATTTTATTTAATTTTATACATTTCCTTAAATGTGTATTCTTATTTTTAAATGTTTCTTCTGTATTGCTTACCCTTACTGAGCATTTCAGCTCACCCATTTCAACGTTTTAATTTTTACCAGGATGTGAAGAAGTATTTTATGAATAACCTGCAGGGATAGTAATATAGGATATGAAGACAAGATGTTGTTGTAGTTTTTTTCAATTTATGATGTATGTAAGACTTATGAATATATCTAGGGATTCCAAGGCTAGTAAACTTATTGGTCTTTCGAGACTTGGTCTTTTGTGATCGTGCCAATGTTATGTAATAATGCACTGACTCTGGGTAACTGGGGTCGGTTCGTTACAGTTTGTATCAAAGGAATTTTATTACAAACCATGGAAACTAGATTTAGGTAAATTATGATTAGAGCACATAGCCCCATGATAGACATTGGGTATTAGTATATAATAACTTTCTAAAATTTTGGTATTGTATAGATTTTTTGAGTTTTCCAAGAAATGCATCACTGTCTGGATATGAGCAGGTAGAGGCGCCTATAGCCTAGATGTACCTAGGGGTAAAACCTAAAAACACTGCATTGAGATAGACTCGAATAAGAACTGGTGCATGACAACGGGCCTTGCTGCACTCTTGGTTACACCACTCTCGGGGGATATGCTTAGGATAATTTACATTTTCATTACATATCGATTTAAAGTATTTTAATAAAATATGAGAATAAATGACCTCGGTTAATCCAATGGTTATCGCCTACCACTGGACTACGTGAAGTCACTGGTTAGTGTGATTAATTTTTTTTAGTTAAATGACTATATTGATCAATAATATGTTGATTTGGGATCTTATTCTTATCAAATGAATACCACTAGTATATGAAAATGACTTGGTTATTATGTGATAAATGTTATTTTGGAAGATATTTGCTTTGTTGGGAACACTATAATCCCATGGAAAATAGAATAAAATGGGATTCAGTTTGAGGAGTTATGATGGATTTTTATCTCTGTTTTAATTATGGATTTATAGTGATTTGGGTTATTTATGGAAATGATTAACCTATAATAGAGAATATGTGATTAGGTTAATTAATTTTAAGTATTTGACTTTAATAGTAGTTGATGTCATTTAGAGATACAATTTAACATGGAAGACAACAAAACCAAATTCTTATACGTTTTGGGTTTCAATATTATTTTGGATTATGTTGAAGGATTTTAGGGACAATTGTTTATTGAATTATATTTATTTATCTTTGTGTTATTGTTAGTTTAATTTTAGAAATTAAGATTAGTGTCTGTTCTCTAAAGGAATATCCTATTGGGGGATCATCAGATCATATACTAACAGTTTTGTTTTTAATTAATCTCTAAAGAAAAGTTAAATATAGATATTATCCTTTGTGGATCATGTGATTCTATAGAAGTTTATTATAGCTCTTCCAGTGTGACCAAGTCTTATTGAATACTCATCATTTAAAAATTGAGTTAGTGGTTGAAATTTATTAAAGAATAAAACTATACTCAAAAATTAAGTATATCCCTTTATGTTCTTAGTCAATCTCACAAATTAGTTCCTCCTCTTTATGTAATGTAACTTAAAAAAATGTTGTATGTTTACTTTTTCTACTGGGAGACTAATGACCGTTTGTCCCATCACACGTTTGTTGTTTTCTTGATGTTAACTTTCTCCTGGTCATGTTTTCAATCCATGTACATCAAAACTTGACACTTAGTTTATCTTCCATATAAACATTTTCCTACATGGAATTCTAGTACGGGTTTTCATGGGTTACCTTTGTACTTCTCTTTGTTTCTTTTAAAGTGATAGTTTTATTGGATCATTTTTTTGATGTGGGAATTTCTATTATATACCCAAGACCAATTTTAAAAATTGAGGGGATGAAATTTATTGATGTAGGAGAGAATGTAACACCCCAATCTTCCACGTTATGCTTCTCTTTGAATAATACAGTAGCGTGTGTTGTACACAACTTCGAGTTCTAACACACCACAACCAATCGAATTAGCCGTTATTAATAGTAATACCCACTTTTTGAAATTTTATAAATTTTATCATTCAAAATGGACTTTATTTTTGGATTTGGAAAATCGAAATTATCTTCTGGTGATGTTTTTGTACTTTTATGATAACTTTCATATTTAGATGAATAGTGAAAATTACTAAATTTTAATTAAAAACAACATTTTAAATCAAAATAAATAATAGTGATAAATTTTGAATTTGAGTGGGTTTAAAGTATATTTATAATATATTTTAACCATTTAATACAATTGTGGTCATTGGACGTAATTTCACATTTAAACCATACATAAACAGTGGTCAATATTTTGATATTTATTATTTCTTAAAAGCACGGTTTATGTATTGACAGAGGTAATTAATTTTAAATTAATTTCTGCCACTTCTGTGTTTTGAATTTGGAACAATGGATTCCATATTTGGAACCAGGATGCCCAAATTTTGTAAATAGGTAACTCTTATTTTTAGAAATTTTGAATAATTACTTCGGTAAATATTTTATTTACCATGCTTAAAGGGTAAATCCGGTAAATAAGGGTAAAAAAATATTATAATAATATTAATTTACCCTAAAACATGTCCTAACCCTTTTGGTTCATACATGTCCGACTACGGGAATCTTTTAGTCGATTTTGGGACCCGATGGAACCACTTGTAAGTGATAGAGTCACTTTATATTAATTAAGTTGAAGTAAATACAAAAATAACATAAGCATATATCTTTTAGAAAACAAAATTTTACATAGTGTTATATATTTTATCTTTTCAACTATTAATATTTATTAGAAAGAAAAAAAATATTTCCTACATGATGGTATTTTATTTATAAATTTTAGACATTGAATAATTACATTTATTAATGACACAATAATGATACAGTATTTTCCCTATTAATAAAAGAATCAAATAATTTGTATTATAAATGTTAAAATAAATATAATTTTAATGTTTTGATGACATAAAAGAATTTTATTAACTAATATTACTTGTTAGTATTGCTTAAATTATTTTGGTTTAAATTAATAATGTTGTTAAGACTTTATCAAAAATCAATTATTGAATAGTGTCAAAATTGACATAAATGAGTTTTTAAAACAAATATTATATTATTAAATGATATTCTATTCCTAAAAATATAGGGTTCATCCAAAGGACATATAAAATGATAGGTGTATTATTAATTTACCACTTGGGGGGTCTCTTGGAAGTATATAGTAAGTTAATTAACTATATAATATAAAAATATAAAGAGATATTGTAATTGTCAAACTATTTAACTAAGAGTTAAAACTAAATGATATGGTTATTATAGTTACCGAAACCTGTCTAAAACCTATTGGTTGAGTTTTTTTGACCTATCCCCATACTAACCTTTATATAATACACTTTGGAGCCATTATAAAACGAATATTAATTTATTATAAAATAATATTTCTATCTTATCCTAAGGTGCCCCTCGCCCTTCTGATAAAATGGCACTTCACCTTCTCTCAAATTCAGACCCTCAATGCCTTTTGGTTCAGCCAAACCCTACCCAAACACACTCTAAACTTCCATAAATTCAACCTAGAGGCCGTAGTTTTATTAGAATGCCAACCTATGGAGCCCTTTTGATCAAATCAAAAGGAAGAACCTGAAGAAGAGGTAATGATTTCACCACCCTCTTCCATGTTCCTTTCTTCTTCCACTTCCTTTTTATTTGTTGTTTCCATTATAAAATAATAAATCCAGCATATTATATATACTTTTATATTATTATAGTTATTTTACAACCAAATTCATTATTCCATCCACCCATTTGAATGGCATTTTACCATATGTATGTACGTATGTCTTATCGTCTCCCCGTCATGGTGTAATTGTTATTCAATACATTATTATTTGTATGGGTATAATAATGATGTGTATTTGATATAAATAAAATATATAACATGTTAATGATTTTTTATATATGATATAACATCCAATTATATATTATTTTAATATCAAAAAAATTATATTTTCGCTCGTGCGTACGTACAGATTACCGTCTCCATGACGGGATGAGATTCATTTCTGAGTTCACAATTCATCGACGATTATAATAATATATATTACAAATAAGTATGTAATATATGACATAATGATGCTACTAGATACATGTATATTAATATATATAAGTATTTATTTACTTAATTATATCTTATTCACTAACATCCGTTCAATACTATAGGAAAACAGAAACAACGTTTATCCGTACGTACGGACTACCATCTCCATAAACGGTGTTTTCTATTTCATATATATGCCTATTATAAATATTTATATTCTAAATATATATTATATATAAATAATGATTGTTATTCTGTAAGTATTTAAATCATTATCTATGTGATAGAATCAAGAGTAACAAGTTAAAACATGTACGATAATGAAAGTAATTATTACCCAAAATATTAATATAACATAGAAATTATTATTAAATGGGTTGTAAAAATACATAAATGAATAATGTATGATATCATAAATATTAATATGGTTCTGGTATAATTTAATAACATACTACAGTGTTCATACATGAGGTTAAACGTACCCTCGACTAAAGGAAAGTGCAAGGTAAGGGATTTTTATCTCACTCCTTATTCCCGTGAGATTCATGCCATATTGCCACTAGTACCTTTTGTTTGGTGTATATACTGCCCATAATTTTATAATTTTTGTAATGAACATTAATTTAGGTGTATTTATATATTCATTGTGTGATACCTCTATCATGGAGTATATGTTTCGTAAGATATCAAATCGGTAAGTGTTAATTTCACAATCTCTTTATTATCCGAGGTTGTTTGTACATAAGTATCTAATGGGACATATTTATTATCCCTGTCAATGTTTCATAAAAGATTTTTCAAAGGGATTAATTTTAAGGGAATTTTAACAAAAACATCATTTTAATTGTTTTAAATATTCATTCTTCTAAATCATTCTCATTAATGCCCATGTTTTCAAAATGGTTTTAAGGACTTATTTCAATGGACATGAATGTTTTGAAAATGTTATTTCCTTTAAAAAGTTTCATAGTGGTATGGGACACTTTCTTTCAAAAATGTCTTTCAATGTATTCTTATCTAAATTGTGTAACTTTAAAAATTTTCATGAAAATGAGATATTTCTCTTAAGGAGTTTTACCAAAAAATGTCATCTATGTCAACATCCTTTGATGGATTTTAAGCTTATTTGAAGTTGATATTTTATGATACAAAACAACCATATTTTATTGAGGGTTTTGTGATATGTTTGACTATGTATGAGTTATTTTTACACAATTCATTGTTTATGGATAATGTATCGACATTTGGTATGATAGTTTTAATACGAATGTTTATGTTATGTTTAAGACTTTTCATATGAGGATTGCATTGGACTTAGTAAGTGACGGGTGGATCCTACTATAGATTCTCGATGCATCTGTAGGTCTCATGAGACAAACTAGTGTATTGGCACAAGGCCTCGAAAAAATCTTATTTGTAGTCTTGGATCAAGGCCTTGACTATGTGGTTATGATAGTCCGGAATTATGCATTCCATCGTTATGAAAGTGGCTATTGTTATTGCATGTGATTATTCGACTAGTATAATATCCCTGTGAGTAAGTAAATGGAATTTTTTTATTTATATTTTCTGTATTATGATGAATTGTATGATTAAAATTATTTTGTTTTAGTTTTATACATTTCCTTAAATTTTTATCCTTATTTTGGAATGTTTCTGCTGTATTGCTTACCCTTACTGAGAATTTGAGCTCACCCCTTTCTATGTATTATTTTCCCAGGATTCCAAGAAGTGTATTGTGATTGATATGAAGGGTTAAGCCAATGGAATAATGGAGTTCATAAAGGATTAATTATGTTGTTTTTTTATTTTATAATGTGTAATATAACATTCATGTATATAATCTATTTTCCAAGACTGCTAAACTGATCTGACCTTTGGCACATGATTCCTTGTAATCATGCCAATGTATTAAAATATTGCACTGACTCTGGGTAATTGGGGTCAGGCCGTTACATTTTTTATTTTGTAAATTTTATACCATATTTAAGACAATCTATATTTTATATTCTAGTTTATCTAGATTAAAATAATTCATTATTTTCATGGTATCTGGGTCAGAAAATTTATTAATATAGTGAAAATTAAAAAATGATAAAATCAGAAAGCAAAGAAGTTAACGAACCAAATGTTTAAAACATTTTCCTAATTTTTTAAAGGTGTCCATTGAACATATTATCCCTATAAACATTTCATAATCAATATTTGATCCAATTTAGGTATTGTTCACCTAAAAATATAGAATACATTGGAGTGTTTACAAAAATGACACTATTCATCAAATATAAATGCACACTCACACCCCAATTATTCACTCATATCATTGAATTTGTATCTTCCAAACCATACCCAGACAAATCCCCAACATCCCCAACCTAATTATATAATTATTTATGGAAGAAATAAATAATAGGAAGTGTTTACTTACAACAATTGGATGATACCTAATGTAGATGCAATGTTATTCAGTGAGCATCTTTATTAAAATTCTTTCAAAAAATCTTTGATTTTGTTTATTAAAAAACGAATTTAAAATTTAAATAAAATCATCCAAAAATGTGACTTTTTTATTATATGGTAAATATATAAAAACATAAAGACTTCCACAAAATTTTTTATGATATCAATGTTCATGTGTACTGTAGACTATATCTGCATGAATTGATGTCATTCATTTTTACATTTCCACCACACATGGCTTTATATGATGATGGATATAAAATATATTTATAAAATTTAAACCATACTTATATATTTTGTTTAATTATATAATTTATAGGTTTTATATTCCATCTTATATGATACATGATAATGTCACTTATTTTTATGGTGGACTACCGCCTCATGAAGTGATGTGATACGTCTTTCAGTAATGTTCCGCGTGTAAAGTGTTAATGATAATGTTATTCATTATATGTGATATAAATTAATTTAGTATGATATTAATGAATTATTAAATTTTCTTAAAATATAAATTATATACTTTTCGTTCTTTTATTTTTAGTCGCATAATGATGTTAACATCATTTGTGTACATTTGAGATACTACCTTCATAAAGTGATGTGACTATATTTTCATACCCACACCACATGGATAAAATATATATTTTTATATATTAATAACATTATGATCATAATAAAATGGGAAAGTATTATATAACTATTTTACAGAACAATCTATCATAAATTGGAATGTTACTCATTCGTAGGTAAACATACCATCTCCATGATCATAATGTACATTATTTTTCATAACTATCGTTCATGATTGGTTTTAATAATAAAACTATCATAGAAATTTGATAATTAATTCCTAATTTTTTATGGATACTATCAGAAGATATAATATGTAAAATAACCATATCTTTAATAAAAAATATTAAATGAGAAAATAATGTAATTAACACATAAAACAATGATAATTATGAACTACTATTAAAAAATGTGATGTAAAATTTAAAGAAATGACATTATATGAAATAATAAATACTAACATAGTTACATAATATTTTATTAAGATATTTAAAACCAATTTGATGTCTGTGAACATACGATCTCTAAAAATTTACAATGTGTTAAGGGATTTTGTCTCAATTTAATTTAATTGATGCATATTAGAATTTTATACATTTTCATAAATTTATATCATGTATATAAAAATATTTTGATATATGATTTAATGGATAATTAATTAATAAGGGTAATATTCTATTCAATTTGAATAATTTCATCTAAGGGGAATTTATTTGAATATTACCAAGTGATAAATGTTATTTTGCAATTTCACTGTCTTTTTTGATTGTAAGAAATCCATGAAACAATAAAATTAATGTAATTATTTGTCAATGGAAAATAATTTTATCATAAAAAACCATATTATTTATTGGTAGATATTTTGATTTTATAAACCATTTAATTTATTAATATGTAGTGCATTCATGAATATTTATTTGATTAAATATAGAAATAATGGTAATTTTTTGTAATTTTCTCAATAATTATATTTTTTGTAAAAACATATTGTTCGTTTAATAAATTAATTGTTCGATATATGAGGAAATTTTTATAAATAATGTCATGGGTGGTTCTAAAGCATTATATGGCCCCTCAATTCATTAACATGTCTCATGGGAAAAATTTGTTTGCTAAATTTAATGGGTTTCTACCTGTACTTTGAAACTACATGGAGGATAGATCATGACAGTAGATATTTTCTTAATCTTGAGAAATGAGATCCACTAATTAATAATATATATCATTACATATTCAGTAATTATTTTCTATGATATTTTCTATAAGATATTAAATATGGATGCATTTCATTATTGGTTTATTAGATTATTAGAAAGTGTTTCCAGTTATCAAACTCTCCATGTTGATTCTACCTTATCATAATATGATATTAATTTTATTTAAATGGATTTTTCTCTTTGTTAATTAACGTGAAATTTTAAATATTCTTATTGATTCTTGAAAAATACTATTGTACTTATACCTTTCCCAGATTTTGAGGTCACCCATATTCTAGTTTCATTAAACAAAATTTATCGAAGAATTCATTGAATAATATTGGAAGGTTGTAATTCATTTATTTTAGTTTTGTATTATGTTTAATTTTCTATTTTCCAATGTACAATGGGTATAATGTGTGTTGATTTTTATCCATAACTACTTAAATCATCGATCTGTCATGATTCAACACATTATACCAATTACAATGTAATAAATTAAATCACTAGTTATAGGCTTCTAGGGTCGGAGTCCATGTAGTTTTATCAGGTAAATTTAGTAGAAACCAAGGCATTGATATTTTAGAAAAATTTATTAGGTAGAATAATCATAATATAATAATTGAGGATAGGTATATAATAACTCCATAAGTTTTTTTATGTTATAAATTATGTTGTTTTTTCTTTAAATACATCCATTTCATGATGCTATAAGTGGAAATGGTTCTAGAACAGAGGCACATATGGTAAATAACTCTAAAGAAGACTCATTGGGAATGATTCCATATTTCTATAGTACATGAAAAAGGGACATAGAAGAAATCTAGTTTGATACTCATGGGGGATACACAACAGATAATTCAGATATTCAATAACCACCTATATAAATTATTTTAAATATATATATCCTAAATGAAAAAATATTTATTATTATAAGATTAGATACATTTAAATTATATAATTTTTTTATGAACTTGACATGTTTTTGGATTTAACATTATTATTCACAATAATATGATCTTATCATGTTTACATCATCATTTATAAATGGATCATAGAGTAAGGACTGGGAACCTCACAAATGTATGTGATCCATTGAGTAAAAATGTTCATATATCTAATGGTCTTAAGCCAACCATTCAAAGGAAATAGTTCTCCCAAAAATTATAATTATATACGGACACAGTATCATGGGATAGAAACATAAAAAAAATAATTCTCTATATATTATATCTTCTATGTAATTGAATATAATATGAGGATGTTAGATAAAAAGTTATATAAACTAGATAATAGAAATAATGCATTAATAATATGTAGTCTTTGTTAGAGGAAACACCATGGTATTGGTTTAAAATTGAAATATTGTTTTCAACAATTGTTGTGAAAATTTCACCCGTGCTCATTATTTCAAGGAAATGAATTTTTTTCCAACCTTTTATTCTTAAATGGTAGGGAAATGGGGAAGTACTGAAGAAAAATTCATCATCCACCAAAATAATATAACTTAAAATAATCAAATATATGTTGGTCAAGATTTTTCTATTACAACATTAAAAAATGAAATGGATAATTCTCTTGATATGGGATTAAAAAATAGTTTTTGAATATTTTACTAATGATTTCAGGGTTATAATAATTATTAAATATAAAAGTATTTTACTGAAGTATTTTTTATTAAGGATTCAAAATCTACTATTGAATGGATCTAATGAACAACAAAAAGGATTCAGTGGAATGTTTATGTTCTATTAAATTATTGTATCGAAGGAAAGATATCCCTTATTTTTTTAATGTTGTGATAATTTTGAAGGGATAAAGTGAGGATTTAGTTGGAAAAATTAATTTGTATGGTACTGAAAACCATCAAATAGAATTATTGAAAAATTGGAATATTCTACCATTGATAGAGTTTACAATATTTATAGATTAATGGAATACATGAAATGAATTATCATTAATTTATTGAATAAGTAATAATGAAAATTTTCAATTAGGTTATATAGTAATTATGAATATTGCAATGTTTAAATAGAAAACATGATTAATGTATTCACATATTTGGTATATAATGATTAAGAACTAATTAATTTTGTATTAAATATTAATAACCTATTCATGTTGTAATTTTAGTGATATAATTTTTAATTTTTGGATCATAATTTTTTGGGAGGGAAATAAGGTTAACCATTTATGAAATGGTCTATGTTGAACTTCAGATGTGGTTTTAGATCATAAAATATTACCTCACTAAATGGATATTTAGGAATATTGGATTAATAATGTTGACTATTTTTTCATAATAATAATAGGAGATCAAAATAATGTATTATCATTTTTTATGGATATTATGATCCATGAAATGTAAATTTTAGTTAACATTGTCCCCCATATTTCATGTACTGTTTTTAAAATCTATATAGAATTAATTTGAGACCAGGAACTAAGATGAGATTCCATTCATAGTCCTGGTGGGCCTAGAATAATTTATTGAAATATATTAAATACATAAAAATAGAATGTGAAAGAGGTTATCCTGAAGAAGTGGTATAGATTATAAATAGTTTTCCAGATCAGAAATATGATTTCACCATTGAATTCAAAGTAGCAATTAAAACTTAGGTTCAACCTATCAACAGTCGACATGGTTCAGCTATGAAATGTTTTTTTGGGGGTTTGAATAAATAAAATAAATGGAGGATTTAGTTTAATTTATGATATTTTCAATGCACTGATTCCGCATCGTTTCTTTTATTAAAGACATATAGGAAGGGCTCCACGGTTAATCATATAATCAATGAATTTATTAGAGTCTCAAGAGGGAACCTTAGAGAACTCTCTCAATGGTGGGTGATGATGAAACATCTATCTGAGATCGATGGATGCGGTTTTTGATGGATCTCTCTAATTATGGTGAGAAGATGATCAATCACCATCATAGAATGATCCAATTCTAAGGTAATTTGTGCTACATTGATTTATTCAATCCATTTGGGAGTTCAACAATGAACATAGAAAAAACAATAAACAGGTTCATCCACTATTAGATCGTTCTTATGGGATATGATTATATTGCAGTATTTTTATGGTGTTGAATATTCATTTTATTTTAAAATAATTTTAATGGGAATGAATTGATATTGAGATGAACCATGTTCTAGGTACATTCCACATCATTTTTTTTGTTTGTTTTCACCTCCCTTATACTTTTATTATGTTATTAGTTATTCATGGATTCTTAACGAATGATTGTGGAACCTTCGATTCTAAGTTCAATAATCTGAAATTAAAGATTCGACTTCAGTATGAATCAATGGAGATGTGAATCTAGTTGTAGAAATAGATCAATTGATGTTTCATGACAATTTCTTATTTTGAATTGGAAATGAATAATGATGATGGTCATGATTTCCAAGACGATTGAAGGCTCGAATAAAACCGATTCGATGATGGCGTGACCAAAAAACCTTGGAAAGAGAGTTTTATAACTAGAAAAATATAAAATGGTGGTCAGAGTGATAGGGATAATGGATACAGCATGAACTACATATTTTGGAAACTCGTGAGGTACAGGATGTGTGATTTAGGATTACAGATCATGTAGGGACCCCTGAGTGGAAACTAGGGATTTAGGGTGAGTCAGTTGTCAAACAACGTGTGACCTCTATCACACAACCTGTGGGACCTTTCCTGAGACTCAATGTGTATCTCAAAATATACATATACTTGAGGTGGAGTACATGGGATTCCCACATGGTGCGTACTCCCCCACAATGGTTGGATGAACCAGCTACATAGATTAAAACTCAAAAATCCACTCGCGGGTTGAATCCATGTACTGGAACATGGCCAACATACATGGGTGTACTACAGATAGTAATACATTATGTGTGAATCTTTAAACATTTCATGTACACCATTTATAACTTTAAATTACTTTTGACACAAGATGTTGTACACTTGCAGTATCTAGGTTCATGGAAAACAGAGTTTGAATCCACTAAACATCATGTTCCCCTATCTACATGATGTGGATTCCTTTCCCCCATTTCTAGAAAATTTTAACTAGGTTTTTTTCTCTTTTTAATTCCCCTAATGGTTGGTTAGAATCATTTCTTACTAGTAGAAGTATGATCTCTTCAGTAGAAATTCTTAGATAGAGTTTTTGGAATACCCCAATACTCTTTATGTAGATCCTATATTCCATCTTTATTTCCTAGGTGCAGTCTTCAGTACTAACATAAACAATATCACCAAGCATCAATCAATGAAATATTAGGTTAATCTTGATGTAGTTTTTGGTATCTTCCCATGGGCCTGGTTATGATCCTCTTCTAATGTATCATATCTCTCTTTAGATAACTTAGCACATCTCTCTCTCGTGAAGGTTCCAAAAAATAGTACTTCTTGGACATATTTCATTAGTGAAATAAGACATGGGACTACATAATACCAGATTAGTGATTTTCAAAATCTTTAATCTCAATCCCAATAGTTGGTACGCGGTAGTTGTGACTTACCTCTATATTATGTGTCATGGTTCTAGTATATATGGTTTCCCTTATAATATGTTGTATACATATACATTTGTAGATATGACTAAAACATTCGTTTTTTTATTTCATTGTAATTTTGTGGTGTCCTTCTACTTGTTGTTAAACTCACACCTACATGAGCTTTGCCTGCACATGTTGTGTCTTGAGTAGACGAGTGACCTTTTGTTGAATCCATCGGTGGACCAGGACTAGGAACATTACCTAATGGGATGATCTATTCATACAGATTGAAATAGTATTCTCAGTTCTTTTGTTTACTGGTTGTACATTCTGGTTTACAGACATATTTTGGTGGTATTTTATTCTAGACCATTTTACTTTACTGAATAGTATATTCATATCATAGCTGGTTCAGATATAGTTTCATACCTTAATTTATTTATTAGTGTTTTTTAAATTTCATCATTTTTTTGCATGGTGATGTTTCATGCATACAAGTACATAGGGAATGCCTCCCATGGTAGTGATATGCTACTCAGTTCTAGTTAGAATCACTTTCCCTATTAGAGGTACTATTGGGGAGTCATGACATAGGCATCATGGGGATGGGTCATGAGAGAGTGTCATCAGAGAGGGGTTGGTTCTACAATAGTACTGGGAGTCTATGAGATTCGTTTTGAGAAACAATTTTTTGTGTTTTGTGTTCTGCTTTCCGGATGTGGACTCTAGTGTTGGTTTGGAAGGTGTAATATCCATACACTAGGACATTGATAACATATTTTTTAACATGGTACATGAGAATACTAGTTTAAGTGTAACAATCATACATTCATCATATATAAATGGGTTGTGGTTTATTTGTCCGTATTGAGTTATCTATCTACATATACTCATTGATTGTGGAATATCTTGTCTTATTACAGGATTCCTCTGCAACACATAGCATCTAGGATTTAAAATATTGATCAGGAGGGTGACCCGCTCAATGAAGAGGATTCATTAAAAGGACCAATTTCTCAGATGTTTCCACCAGGTGGTGACCATCTATACCACCACATGTGGAGCTCCACATGGTACCTATAGTACAATTATATGAGTAGTATAGGATGGGTGTTCTTGATGAGTTCAAGAGATAGATAACCCTCTCGTTCTGAGGCAAGCATGACCCTCAAGTGGCTAAGGACTAGCGTAAGGGGGTGACCTGAGTTTCCATCTAGTAAGGACAACAACATATCAGATAGTGTTCATGGTGGGGATCCTTTTTCCGGTATCAGTTGATCATTGGTGGACTTTGGCTATCCAGACTCCTGATGAGAATACCCTTTTGTGTATAGAGTTCGAAAGACTCTTTAGAGAGGAGTTATCACCAGTTAAACTATGATCGTTGTGTATATAGAAGATTCATTAACACTAGCATGGATGTATGGAAGTTAATACATATTCATTGAGGTTCCCCAACCATTCTAGGTATTCGACAGATATGGTCCTAAATTTGTATCTATCATTTTGGACCATAGAGAGTTTCCTACATAGACATATTTGCGATAGTATTATTCCATTGAGAAATACTACTTATGATGTGGGTATTGAGTGGACTTTGGGGGTTGAGAGTTTCATGGTTGACCATAGAAAACTAGTGAAAATCAATAATGGACAGGCCCGTGTAGAGACCCTATTAGTAGGGATTCGACATTTGTATAAGGGTTCCAGATGTGGGAGATGTTTCAAGAAGAGGTACTATGATAGAGGATAATATTTCCAGGGCTCTTTGGTTGGTTCCACCCAACATAGGGAGAGGCGATGCTACTCATGTGATGGTAGGAGGAAACTTGCTCGAGATTGTCCAACCAACCATAATCTTAACCAGGAGACAATAGATAGACCATCAAGGGAGAAATAGAGGTAGGAGTAGGAAGATATATAGTGTGGTGTATTTGAGAGTGGAAATGTGAGAGTAGTAGGAGGTGGTCTATGTTTTGACTTGTTACCAACACCACCGAGAATGTGTCCATTCCAGGCTTTGGGAGCTATAGAGAATGGGTGAGGACAACAACATGTGGTCGAGGCATATGGAACAGGGGCACCGATAATGATTCAATGTATGATTTCTATATTTTCTACTAATTATGTCAAATTATTAGACCGAGGTCCCAGTCATTTCGCCCTCACCACATATCTTGAATGAGACCTTGATATTTTGATTGAATCATTTAATTGACCAATATTCATGGATACAAATTCCAGTGTTTACATTATGATAACACATCTATGTCGAGAGTGTGATCTAGACTTTGGAGGAGTGATTTTTTGTTTGAAACTCTTGGTTTCAACATCGATCCCTTATGACGTGATTCATGGTATGGACGGTTTATCTTTAGTCCATACCCAGATTTACTAATTTAGGAAAAGCGTATAATTTTTTATAGATATGGAATGAGGTTTTATTTCTTCCATTAAAAATAAATAGAAGAAACATAGGATGGAATCAAGAATAGAATGGTGTAGCCAATTTCTCACTAGTGGTCTAGCCTTAACATCATTACAACCGATGTTATGAGTTTCCAGTTCCCAGCAATAGTAGTAGAGTATGAGGGAAACTTCCATTAATATGTTCTAGGATTTCCTCATCATCATGAGATAGAAATTATCATTGATTTACACCACAATACGACACCGATATTTTCACGATCTTATCAGGCATCTCCCCCAAATCATCATGAGATGAGGTTGTAGTTTGAGTATTTTTAGTGGAAGGGATTCTTGATACCCAATGTTTCAAGAAAGATATAGTGAGTTTTGTTTTCCTAAAAATCATATGGGAGTTTGAGGTTTTTTTGTACTACTGATGCCGGAATCATGTGATCTTTAATAAATAGTAACCACTAATGAGGATCAATAAAATCATGGATCAGTTAAGAGAATTACGATTGTAATTCAAGGTCGACCTCTGTTCGGGCTATCACCGACTACGAGTGTAACAACTGTGTCCCTTTGACAAACATAGACCATGCATTTAACAAGGCTGTCAGGTCCTGGCATGCCAGGTACCACCAGTTTCCCTACATACACATTGTCCCCACCTTGGGGCCCACTCACATGACCTAATGGGTCATAAGACTAATGATCGTCCCAATAGGCCCACAAATGTCTTTTACAGTGTACATTGGCCTCACTCACACACAGTCTTAAAAACATCCATGTTGGTCACTCATCAAGATCACTACTCTAGGCCATGAAAACATTACAGTAGAGTTCTAATTAGGATGGCTTCTAAAAAAGAAGGTTCACCTTGTTGACATTAGTAATATCATATAGTCATTTAATCCTTTATCAGTTTAGGATGTTACATTCACCACCCATTTTGAGAACAACTTCCTCATTGTGGGCCCTATATATCAACCCAAATAGTGCACCACACTTAATGATGGGTACCACCGCTAATACCAAATGCAATAATTGTGTCCTAGTGAAAACACAAACACCCCACCATTGACATGGTTGTCAGGTCCTGACCCCCCTGTTATTCCCAGTAGCCCTACAGACACGTCTTCCCTACCCAAGGTCCCACCAACATACCAAAATGGGTCATCTGACTAATGAAAGTCCCCATAGGACAACATATGTCCTTTCTAGTGCACTTTTTCCTCACTCACACACACCCTGAAAAACATCATGATGGTCACCCATCCGGATCACTACTCCCGGTCAAGAACACATAATTGTGGAGTTTAAATAAGGTAGGCTCTCGAAAATAAAGGTGCACTTTTTTGGCATCAGTCATATCACATAGTAATTTGACCATTTGGGTCCTGGTGATAGAATAGACATCCTTCCTTTAATATGGTCATCGGGTCTTGGCAATCCAGGTGCCACCGGTTGCCCAGCAGACCCATGGTCCCCACCATGGGGCCTACACTAATACCTGAATAGGTCATAAGACTAATGATAGTACACAGAGGCCAACACAATTCTATTCGAGTGTGCTTTTTCCACACTCACACACACCCTAAGAAACATCCTTGAAGTTCACCCATCCTGATCACTAATCCAGGACAATCACAATAAACTGTGGAGTTCTTTTCAGGTAGGATCTCGAAAAAGAAGTTGTACCTTTTTGACATGAGTCATATGACTTACTAATTCAACCATTTATCATTCTAGGGTGTTACATTCACCCCCTAGAGCATAAGGACCTCATTGGGGACCAAAATCTCAACCCTGTAAGTTCACTGCACTTAAGGATAGGTACCACCACTGATACCAAATGTAAAAACTGGGTTCGAGTGACATCACAGACACCCACCCTTTGAAAAGGGTGTCAGGTCCGATCCCACCAGGTATAACCAGTTGCCCCGCAGACACATGGTCTCCACCCTGGGGCCCACCCACAAGCCTGAATGGGTCATATGACTAATGACATTAACCAAATTACAAGACATGTGATTTTTCATCACTCACACACACCCTGAGAATCATCCCAGATGGTCACCCATCCCGATCACTACTCCAGGACATGCACACTAAACTGTCGAGTTCTTATCATGTAGGCTCATGAAAAGGAAGTATAACCTTGTTGACATGAGTCATATCATTTAGTCGTTTAACCCTTTATCATTATGGGTTATTACATTTTCAATATATTACGTTCCATAACATATTTAATTTGAACATAAGATGAGGATTGTTTGATATAATCAATTTGATGTGTATTTTTAAATAGTCATGATATGGATATTATAAAAATGACATTAATGAGTTTTTAAATCAAATACTATTTTATTAAATTATATAATAGTCCTAAAATATAAGATTTGGAAAAATGAAAATGATAAATTAGAACATTTTATTTATGAACCACTTGAGTTTCTATTGTCCTTTTATATTAACGATATTATCCATATAGGATGAATATACAAGAAGACATGGTAAGAGTCAAATTAATTAACTAACGGTTATAGCTAAAAGATAAGGATAAATTTGAGGCCAAAACTTGTCTAAAATGTATTAGTTGAGAGGTTTTAAGCCCCAAAACATATTATCTTTGAAATAAATGACTTTGGGAGCATTTTAAATCGAGAATCATCCTATAATAAAATAACACTTCAAAACATTCCTAAATTTCCCTGCCTCCCTCTTATAAAAGGGAATCACCCCAACCGATTTAATCATACCTCTCATTACCCTTGGGTCCTTCATATTCTAATCAAATAATCTCATAATATCCCTCCTTTACTCCTAGAATCGATGACTTGGGAAGAAGGCAATTCATGAAATCCTTTTGGCCCAAATCAAACGACGTTAACTGATTTATAGATAACATCTTCTCTCAAGTTCCAATCCTTTATTTTCCTTGTCCACTCACTATTCTATTCTTATTTGTTGAGTACATAACAACACACGAATCATCAATATATATGGGTTTTTTATGAGTTTTATTCTAACTTATATTTGACACACCTCAGTCTAATGGATACAAACATAATGTTTCTTTCTACAAAAAACTACTACCTTAGGAAGTGATGTTCATTCAATTTTCACCAAACACCTATCATAGTGGCCATTATGAGGGAAATGTATTTATATATGCTATATACTATAATTATATTGTCAGTATTTTTTTTGTATTTTCTATTTACAATATACCATTAGTCTTTCCATAATGTGTAAATATGATAATTCAATTTGAGGAAGAGCGAACTACTCCCCCCACAAAGTGATACGACTCGTAAATTCCATAAATGGAACGTACAAAGTATGGAGTTAATTTTATTAAGTAATGTAATTGAAATATTATATTATACTATAATTATAATATACCTATATATCATTTATTTTTCATTCTTATAAATATGAAAAGAAAATGAATGTCTCATTTATGCGTACGTACGACTAATCATCTCCTTGAACAATGCATTTCATTTATCACATCCAAATGTTATGGAATATTATAAATACATATATACAGGATCTAAATATATATATACTAGATAAATATGATATTTAAATCATGAATATTATTCTGTAGATAATGGACATGTGACTACATGGACAACGTTTATTTATAACAAGATCATTTTGGACTCAAGTACCGAACATCAACAAAACAACCAATATGTACTTGAATAATTATATGAATGGTGTAGAAAGGTAATAAGTGATATAAAAAGAATAATAAAATTAAAAAATTTTGTTATTTATTTTGAAATTAACTTATATTTATTATTTAGGAATATAAATAATGAACAAGACATGTCAGACTCAAGGTAAGTGACGTTATCTCAATCTCCATTCATTGAGCCATATTTTGGGTTATACACAACCTTATTTTATACGGTGTATAATTATTCATCTTTTATTTTACTTTAATTCATTTATCTTCAAAATTAATATTTCCTTATGAATCATTTTACTAAATGACAAAATTAATGATTATTTTTAACATAAGTGGTGACAACGACCTTTCTGGCACTGTGAGCATTATTGGATATTTGGATACCATAAAAATTAATAATGTTTTTAAAAGAAAAATAAATACTATATACCATATTTAAATATTATTGGATTAAAAATGGTTATGATAATGTATTGATTATATGAATATATCGAAAATATAAATTTTGATTAGAATGTAGAAATGTTTTCTTTTCTTTACACTTGTGTTATGTGCTATCATTATATTATAGTTATCCAGAATTATTTATGTATATGGGTGGATACATGATAAAAAAGGGTGGGTGAGCCCGATATATCCCTCCAATGCAATGGGTAACGTGACACAGGTAAATGTTAATGTATCTCTTTCGATATATAGCGAATATATTTTGATCGGTATTTTAAACGTAACTCCCTCTGTAGATATGAAAGATATAATTTAAGTGTGTTATGGATGACATAAGATACCTTTATGATTTATTATTTATTTCTGTTATTCATAAATCTTTTTATTTCAAAATTTATTCTAGGTATCTTCTGTTTTATGATTGAAAAGTATAATTTCATTTATTTGTATGTATTGATGGACTAAGTCTTAATTAATTATTTTATAACCCTTACAATGATTTTTTTCCTATCCCATGTTTTTGAAATAATTTATATAGGGTATAAGGGTGGTTATGAAAAATGAATAATTAAATTATATTTATATCAACTAAACAATTTAGGTTTTATTTTAAGGATTTTTATTTTTGTGAAAACAAATGGATAAGGAAGAGGTGTCTACTTTTAAATTTTTGAGAAGTAATGTTACTATTATGGACCCATTCTCTAAACTCTCTACCAAAAAAGATCCTCAATGTAGAATTCCTGACATAACTCATGATTTTGAAATGTTTATGTATGGTTTCATAACGTTTGTATCAAAGTTTGGTTTAGAAATCTTTATGAGTTATGATAATTTTAAATGAATATCCATTAATTATTTTTTACTATTTGGTAAAATTAAAATAGTATATATTTTTAAGATTACCAAGTAATTTTTTCTAAGATATGTCTTTTTTAGAAATGGTTTTCCATATAGGTAACATGGCAGTTATGATGGGGTGACATCGAGGAAAACAACATACCAAATCCGCAAAAAAATGGTGAGAATCATAACTGAAGAGTTTGCTTCAGTGATGGAACAGTTGACTCAGGCTATAAATAGATGTGGTATGCATGCATGATATCAGCATGATTAACTATAAAGGAACATTTTAGTTGTAGAGTATTTCAGGAGGTTACATCCCGCGTCATTCATAGTATCATCTTACCATATCCTAGCTGATGGGTGGACTAAATCATTGCAAAATATTTTCAATGTAATGGGGTGTTCAAAACATCCAAAGACTAGACTTTCTATTTTCCATTTATAAGGTGAATCCAATTAGTGGTGGTCGACTATTAAAAATTTTAGGGATAGATATGATATAAATGATCTTGATTGCGATTAATTCAAAAGTATGTTTCTATTGAAATATTTTCCTTTGGTGGTTCTACTTTGTATGGAAAAACAATTATTGGAATTGAAATAGGAAGATGACCCAGTGGAACCTTATGATGAAAAATTCACTTAATGGGAATGAAATGCTACAAATTTCATAAAACATCATGATAGCAGAATCAATCATTTTTACTCCAGATTAAATCCAAATTAACGAAGGCATTCAACTTCTTGTGAGTACAAAAGTTCTAAAAAAACATATTCAATTTGAAGAGAAAGTGGAAATGGAGTTTTTTGATGATCATGTGTTCTTTTACAAACAACAAAATAAGAGTTCGAGTTGGTAGATAAAAGGGAATAACTAAAAAAAGTGTAATGGTAAGAAACATAAGTTTAGTGGTTTTTAAAATTGTACTAAACATTAAATAGGTGAATTCCTTTTGAATTATAATATGTGATTCTGATGTGGTAAAATGGGACATAAGGATCATAATTGTGCAAAAAAAGATCATGGTAATTTTAAGACAATAGATAATTTACATATAGAAAAATATTTGATGTGTAATGAAATGGGTAATTATGAAAATGAATGTGCAATGAAGAACTCGAATGAAGGAAAGAAGTCAGACTACAATCATAAATGTGTGGTGAAATATTTTTCAACTACTTTAGTATATTTTTGGCAATCAAATAATTTAGTATCAGGTACATTGATTGTTTATTCTGATTACGCCAATGTGTAGATTGATCTAGTGTCTACACATTCTTTCATTTATGAGAAAGTTTATAGTAAATTGGAAATGCCATTTAAATTTAGGAATCATGAACCTGGGGTAAAAATACCCGGAGGAAATTATTAGATAAATAAAAACCTTCTTAGAAATGTGTGAATAAGGAATCTACATGAAAACATTATTATTTTTCCTCTTGTATAGTATGTTGTTATTTTGGGTATGGATTGGATTTCAGTTTATCATGATATGATTGAATGCAGAGCTAAAAACGTTTCTTTTTAAAAGAATTTAAGTATGTATACAAGAATAAACCCTTACATTGGATAACACAATATGAAGTTGAGAAACTAGAAAAATATCGATAAGAATGTAACCATGTACATATTGTCGAAAACAATAGAACTGTTCCGATTAACGTTGCGCTAGTGGTAAATATGTATCATCATATTTTTCCTAATTTGTTTCCTTGTACAATACCTGATTGGGAAGATGATTTTACTGTTGGCTTATTTCATGATGAAAATCTAATTTACAAACCCCCATATCAAATGGTTCAAATTGATCTTTTAGAGTTAAAGAAGAAATTGAAGTATTTCATAGAAAATGTTTTCATTGAACCAAGTACATCACCATGGGGTTCTCATATCTGGTTGGATAAAAAGAAAAATAGTTAACTAAGACGTTTAATTTATTCTAGAGCCATCAATAACATAATTCTACATAATAATTATCCACTGCCTCATATCAATGATTTGTTTGACCAGAACAAGATACATCAGTATTTTTCGATGACTTACATGAGGATGTTGTACCTTCTATTGAAACTAAAGGACGAACATTCTGAAGAGCACATTTCGTACTAGATACAACCATAATGAGTCTGTAGTTATTTCATTTGTGATATCCACATCACCTAATTTATTCATGGATAATATGAATATAATATTTTTTGAGTTATTGGATAAGTTTTTTGTTGTGTGTATTGATGATATTTTGGTACATTCTAAAAGTAAAGGGGATCTTGAATTCGATTTAAGGGATTTCTGACAAAACATAAAATAAAAAAACTATATGGTAAATTTAGGAATTTTGAGTTTTGTTTATGAAAAATTTCATTCCATGGTCACATTTTTTCTAAATATGGAATAAAATTAGACCCTGTTAAATCAAAAGTTTTATTTGAATGTCCAAAACCCACAAATATTACTGAGATTCATACTTATCTTTATTTATCAGGTTATTTAAAGTGGTTTGTTGAATATTTTTCATGGTTATCTAGTCCACTAACTTTGTAAACTAAAATATGTGTTAAGTTCATCTAGACAAAAGAATGTGATGACTATATTCTGGAGTTGAAAAGAAGATTGGTGAATGATCTAGTTTTCCCACTACCTTCTAGGAATGGTGAAATTATTGTCTATAATGATGCTACGTTGAAATGAATTGGATGTGTCCTTACGAAGAATGATATGGAAATTGAATATGATTCATGTCAGTTGAAACCTCATTAATTAAATTACCGTAGGCATGATTTTGAATTAGATGTTGTTGTTTATGCATTATAAATTTGGAGGCATCATATTTATGGCATAATGAATGAAATATATACTATTCAAAAAATTATGAAGTATATATTCACTCCGAAATAATTACAAAATTTATAGAGAAGATGACTAGAACTAATCAATGATTATGATTTCATGGTCCATTACAATTCAAGATTGTAAAATAATATAGATGAAACATTGAGATGAAAAAGTAATGGAACATTAACTGTGAAATGTTTAGAAGGAGATTATTTGTTTTTTTAATTTGATGAATTTTTATTATATGATTTTGGTGTATGAAATTCCTCTATATTGTTTCAGGTGTTAGTGAAATCATATTTATCAGACCAAATTAAGCAAGAAAATAATGAAGACAATGAGTTCGTAGATAAGGGTAGAATTGGTTCAAGTGGTTAAGTAACCTATATTTATAAATGATAAAGATTGTGTTTTGAGGATTGAAAGGAGTTTACTTGTGCTTTTTTATTCACAGTTGAATACAATGTTATTTTTTGAAGATCATATTTCTATGTTTTCAATTCAACCTGACATCACTAAAATGTATAGAAATAATTTGGTTCATTACTTTTTGGATGAAATAAGATGAGATATTTCTGAATTTACTAGGAAGTGTTTGACTTGTAAAAATTTTAAAGAAGAAGAATAGTTAATAAAAGGGATCCAATATCCTTTTCAAATTCTTGAGTGGATGTGAAAAAATGTGTCTATATCTTTTTTAGTGGGATTACAAAATACTTCTATATGTAACAATGAAATTTGGGTTATTGTTGATTTATTGACTATATATAATCATATTCATTATATTTGAGATAATCAATATCTAAATCAACTTTCTATATTGTTTATTAATAAGAATGTCAGGACACATTGTGTAATCCTATCCATTGTATATAGTCATGATCATAGGCTCACTTCTAACTTTTAAAAGGTCCTTTAGTAGTCCTTGGGAACTAAATTAACATTCAGTAAAACTTTTCATCCTCAATTAGATGGACAGTCAAAATGAAAAATTTAGACATTGGAACATATACTATGTTCTTCATCAATGGATTACCAGGAATGTTTGGACAAACAAATTTCTTTGGATGATTTTTCTTATAATAAAAATTTTCATTCTAGTATACAAATGGAATCATTTCAGTAATTATATAGAATGAAGTGTTGAAATCCAGTTTTTTGGGATGATATAGGTGAAAGGAAGTTTATGGGACAAGAATTGGTATAGGAGATGGAATCAAACGTTCAGTTGATTAAGAAGCACATTAAAATAGCTCTGAGCAGGAAGAAATGTTATGCAGATTACCGGAGGAAGAATCTATCTTTCGAGGTAGGTGATCATGTATTTCTCAAATATTTTCCATAGAACAATTTGATGCATTTTGGTATTAAGGTAAAGCTGATTCAAAGGTTCATTGTACCTTATGAAATCATGGATAACAGTGGATCAGTTGCCTAAAAAGTGAAATTACATCCAATTTTATCCTAGGTACACAATGTTCTTCATTTTTCATTATTGAGAAAGTATATGTTGGATCCATATAATGTTTTGAGTCTAGAGGTAGATCAGTCGGAAGAGATCCTTTATTATGAGGAACAACTAGTCAAGATTATTGACCTTAGAGAGAATGTGTTAATCAATAAGTTAATAAAGCAGGTAAAGGATTTTTGAAAAAACAAAATGGTGGATGAGGCTACATGGGAATATGAAAATTCTTTAAGGGATAAATATCCCCAATTCTTTGATATGTGAATATAATTTTGGGGTCGTAATTATAAAAAGGGGGAATGATGTAAGATCCCAAGTATTTATAGAATAATAACTTTTCAATTATATTATTATTTATGAATAAGATTTTATGTTTACACTAATGGGGATTCTTTTTCTGATATCGTACTCAACATGCGACAATGATTTTTTTTTGAAATCTTATGTTTCACACAACATTGAGTTATGCTGAAAAATAATATAATAATGTTATAATTTTAAATATTAGATAACTCTTAGAAGTTGTATTAATGGGAATGAACATAACTAAATACAATATTATTATAAATTATTATTAAATTTCATTACACTTATACAATAACTTTTAGTGGATTAAAATAAGAATGAATGTTTTTTCAAGCATGAAATACTCATATATTTTAAAAAGGCCATCTTACTGTCTTTTGATAGAGTTACCTTTTAAATTTAACTTATATGAATTTTTTATATTCTATATGATAAAAATAAAATTCTTTTATAAAAATTGGACACTAATATATAGTTTTAAAATTTTTTGGAAATTTTCTGATAAAGTTCATTTTTTACGAATAGTGAAAGATACAACATTTTAATTCAAAATTCCCATTTCATAATTTTTTTTTATATAGTTAGATTGTAATTTTAATTGGTTTTAATGTGTAATTGTATTATAGTATTATTATTAATCCAATAATGGTAATTGGATGCAATTTCACTATTAAATTGTACATAAACACATTGAAATCATTTGATAGTTTTCACTTTTTATAAAAATTTCCTTTTGTTTTTGACAAAGGGAATTCATATGAAAATAATTACTAAAACATCTAGATTTTTGAATTTGGAAAAAAGGATTCCATATTTCGATTAAGATGGTCCAAATTTTTTAAATAACTACCATTCAGTTTTTGACATTATGAATAGTAACATCACTAATTATTTTTATTCAACATGGTTAAATGGTAAATTAGGTAAATAAGTTAAAAAATACTATTATAATAATATAAATTTACCCTAACACATCTATTAAACACGTTGTATGAGTCATGGTCGACTAAATAAAGCATTAGGCTGAACTTTTGGCTTTTGTGGAGCCACTTGTGTGTGGAAATGACATTTAATTTTTTTTAATTTAAAGTTTAGGAAAATATGACATAAACTTGTATCTTCTTAATAAAAATAATCATAGATGGTGTTATACATAAGATAAATTAGACTATAAATACGAATTGGAAATATAAAAATATTTTTTACATCATGGTATTTTATTTATAATTTATGCATCAAATAAAAAAATTATTTATGACACAATGATGATGTATTGATTACCATATTAATTAATGGTTTAAATAAATGAGATTATAAATATTAAAATAAATTCATTTTAAAATATTTTATGAAATCTATAAATTTTATCTGTGAATACGACTTCTTGTATTTTAATTAATGATGTTTTTTAATGAATCATATTGTTATATATTTTTAAGAATTCATGAAATGAATAGTATAACAATTGGGATAAATGAGTTTTTTAGAAGATACTATTTTATTAAATGATATAATAGTACTAAAAATATAACATTCGAAAAAATTAATTAATTAATGTTGGAAATGAAACTAATTGACCACTTGAGGTTATATTGTCATTTTATTGACACCATATTAACCATATAGTATGAATATAATAGAATACATGGTGAGAGTTAAATTAATTAACTATGGGTATATGATAAAAGATATGTTGCATTTGAGACCTATACTTGTATAAAACCTATTTTTGATACGGTGTTAACCCCAAAGAATCCAATATTTGATATAAATCACTTTGGGTCCATTTTAAACCTAAAATAATTTTATAATAAAATAATATATAAAAACATTCTAAAAGTTCCCCCTCCCTCTTATAAAAGGGCATTAGTCCTACCTATTTAATAAAACCTCTTAATCCCCATGGATAATATAAATTATGGTCATATATGGTCCCAATATCCCTCCATTCCTCCTATAATCCTTACCTTGGAAATAATTGAATTCAATAAATCAATTTGGATCAAATCAAAAGAAGTTACAAAATCTAGAGGTAACGTCTTCTCTCAAGTTTTATTCCTTTATTTTCCTTCTCTACTACATGTTCTATTCGTATTCATTGATTACATAAAAAAACTAGTATCCTAAATATATTAGGATATTTTTATGATAAGTATTATAACTACACTTAAAAAAACTTTCATCTAATGGATATGAACATAATGTTTTTTTTGTACGGCAAACTACTCCCTCACTAAATGATGATTGTAAAATTTTCAACTACCATCCCTCACAGAGGCCATTATAATATAACTGTATTTATAGATGATATATATTACAATTATATTGTCTTTATGTTTCTTTATTTCTCATTTAAAATATACATTTATGCATTCAATAATGTGAAAAGATGATAATTTTATTTGTGGAAGTGTGGACTACTACCCCCTAAAAGTGATACGAATCATTCATTAAATACATGGAACATATAATGGATGAAGATAATGAAATTATGTAACATATATAAAATATTATATTATATTGGAATTATAATATACCTATTTATAATTTATTTTTCTTTCCATGAAATCTGAAAAATTAATTAATGTATTGTTCATGCATACATACGACCTACCATCTCCATGAACGATGCATTTCATTTTTCATATCCAAATGTTATGGAATATTAAAAAAAAAATATTCTAGTTCTAAATACATATATATATGATATATATTATATTTAAATAATTAATATGAATATGGAGATATGTTACTTTTGATGACATGGACAATTTGTAATGATAATAAGATCATTTTCCACTCAATTATCGAACATCAAAAAAACGACCGATATGAACATGAATAACTATATGATTGGTATAGAAAGGTAATAAGAGATATAAAAGGAATAATAAACCTGAAAAAGGTTCTTAATCACTAATAAATTAACCAATATTTATTATACATGAATATAACGAACGAATGAGACATGTCAGACTCAAGGTATGGGACTTCGTCTCAATCTCCTTTAATTAAGAAATATTTTAGATTATATACGACTTTCTTTTATGTAGTGTAGAATTATATAATTTGAATTTTTATTTAATTAAATTATTTTCAAATGGAACACTATTATATGAAGTATTTTACTATATAAAAAATAGAATGTGTCTTTTTAACGTACATGGCGACAATGATGAAAGGAATGTTTCCTTAATATATCGTAACGTTTTTAAAAGAAAAATAAATACAATATATCCATTTTACAAATTTTGGTATTGAAAATTATTTTTATAATATATTAATTATGTTCATTTATTTAAATTATATATTTTGAGTGAAATATGGAAATGTTATTTTTCTTTTATGTTTTTATTATATGTTATGATTATGTTATAGTTATTTGGAATTTTTTATGTATATGGGTGGTTCCATGATAATACAAGGGAGTAAGTGGCTAAGATAGTTCTCCAATGAATTAGTAACTTGACGGAGGTTAACACTCATGTTTCCTTTAAGAGATTTATGGAATATACATTGATTGGTATTCCAAACGTAACTACATATGTAGTTGTGAAATATAAAATGTAAGTATGTAATGGATGTCGTGTGTTAAATTTATGATTTAGGATATATATGTGTTATTCATTAATCATAAGATTTGATGAGATTTGTTTAAGAGATTATGTTTTATTATTGGAAAATGTGATTTCTTAGATTTTTATTTATTTATGGACTAGTGTTTTCATTCCTAATTTTATAACTGTAACATAGATATTTATGCTCATACCATGTTTTTGAAATGTTTTTCATAGGGTATAATGAAGTGTAATGGAATGTAAGACTTCAATAAGATTTCTATCAAGAATATAATTATTAATTTATTTTAAGGAGTTTTATTTTTGTGAAATAGAATTGATAGATATGAAGTTTCTACATTTAAATTTTTGAGATGTAATGTAACATTTATGGCTTAATTCTCTAAAACGATAAACATGAAAAGATACTTAATGTAAAATTATTTATTCAAATCAAGATGATGTAATTTTTAATGCCAGGGACATAACTAAGTACGAGATAAGGGTATACAGAAGAGGGATTATAGATGCTGCTACGATAATTATGAGTACATAGTGATTCACTTTGGAAAGAAAAACATCATAGAAGTGTTAATGGGACTCTTGAAATGGGTTTTTCTAACCTAAATCAACCAGTTTAGAGTAGACTTCATCGATGATATCCTTGTGAAATCGTAATTCAAGGATGAGCATGAGACACTTACAGATGGTTTGGAAATAAATTGAGAGAAATAGATTTATCCAAAACTCTCAATGTGATACATCATGATTTAGACAGTCCACTTTCTAGGACATGTTATCTGAGTGGATGTAGTGGCCATAGACCCAAAAATGGATGAGTCAGTGTTAGTGTGGGATCCACCTTGGAGCGTGATGAAGGTACTGAGTTTCCATACAATGAAAGTATATTACTAGATTTTAATCCCGAATTTCAATAAGATATCATTGACTTTGATATCTTTGAGTTGAAATATGTATCCTTTGTGTGGTTGTAGAAATATCATTAGTCTTTTCACTTGTTGGGATAGAGTCTGATGAGTGATCCGATATTGAAAATTCTAGAAGATGGTGTTTGGAACATAATGTTCAGTGATGAATCTAGATCTTGGATTTGTTGTGTCCTTATATATCTTGATGTGGTTGTTTCTTGTGGTTTCACGACACATGAGACCAAAATACAAGAACTATGTAACCCACGATCTTCAGTTAGAAGAAGTAGTATTTTTTTGAAGAAGTGGTCACACTACCTGATGGGTGAGTAGTTTATCATCTGCACTGATCAAAAGAGTCTCAATAATATCATCTTTTAGAATCATCAATACTAGAGACTTAGGTGGTGGTCAGTTTTCTTCTAGGAATATAACTTTGAGATTGTCTATACGCATTGGAAGGGGTTCTTAGTAGCATATTCTCTCAGTAAGAGATCCAGTTCATAGTTTTTCGATAATGAATCAGAGTAGTTAGCCTCATTTTATGAATCCTTTGTGGATTTTGATGGGGGATCTTACATCCAATTGATGGTTGTTACCCCTACACTTTTACAACAAGTCAGGGAGAAACAACATCAGTATACTAACTATGAGACTATATGTTCCCATATTTCCCGAGGACATGCTATTGATGGATATATGAAATGTGGGGAGGATATTATTCTTTTTAGCGGATTTACAGTAGTACCTATGGTGTTGAGAGAGGAGGATCTGAGGGATTTTTAAACAACCAAATTGGTCATACATGTAGGTGTGGAAAAGATATAATAGGTCCTTCGATTTTAGTTCTTGTGTCCATAAATGAATAATGGAGTTTTCATGTTTGATTCTTGATTGCATACTTGACAACTAGTAAAGGTTGAGCACCACGTTCCAATGGGTTTGTCTCAACCCCTTGAGGTGCCAAAGTGGAAATTTAATGGGATATACATGGACATAATGATTTCTTAACCACATGCATCTATGGAAAAAAAATCCATACTTTTGATTGTTGAACGACTCACTATGTCATCCCACATTAAAGTGACCCGAGAGAAGATGTATGTAAAAATCGTGGGATTCATCTACATGCAGGAGATAGTTTGGTTTCAAAAAGTGCCATCAATGATTGCTTCAGATCATGATTCTAGTTTTAAATCATAGTTGTGGAAGGTATTCCAATAGGCATTTGTAACTCCGTTACACATGATAATAGTGTTTTACCTCTAGATGGATGGCCAGCCAGAGAAGTCCAATCTAGTTCTGGAGGAAATGTTTTGATCATGCATGTTAGACTATAGTCGTTGTTGGTAGGTTCACCTACCAATAGTATATTTTGTGTACAATAGTAGATAACACTCCATAACATTTATGGAACTATTAAAGGATCTATATGGTGGACACTAAAAGTCACCACATTGCTGTAATAACCCATGAGAGTCATCACTCATCAGCGTAAAGATGCTGCAGTCTACTATCGAGAATGTGCAGATCATCTATGAGGGGATGAAGACCGCACAAAGCAGGAAAAAGTTGTATGAAGATATTAGAAGAAGTACTTTGGTGTTTCAGTAATGATACCTTGTGTTTCTAAGGGTCATATATTTATGTGGGTTTCATAGATTTTTCTAGTTCCACAAATTTTCTTAGAGGATCATCGACCCTTTTAGATATTTAATAGAATTTGTGAGGTGGATTACATCTTAGCTCTAACCCCACAGTTGCATAGTGTACAAGATTTTATCCATGTGTTACAGCTAGGGGTGATTGTGCATGACCCATCACACATCATCAACTAGGGAGAGTTGGAAATCGATGATGGAACAACTTTTTCTATCTAACTAATGGAGATCAAGGATGGAGATAAAATGATCCTATGTGGGAGAGTGGTTCACATGATACAAGTCCAGTGGAAGCATGTGAATATTCATGTGGGCACATGGGAGAGGGTGTCCTAGATTCATGCATAGTTCCAACATTTATTTTTCTATAAATTTTTTGATTTTCAAGGAAAAAAATTCCTAGGGTGGGTATAATGTAATGTCATGGATTTTACATGTATTGTTTTTTTTAAAAAATATATTTAATTTTAGACTAGGTTCCTAGATGTCGTGAGATTCTGAGGCCAAGTGTACTCGAATTTTTTTTTTAAAATATATTAAAAATATTAAGCAGAACACATGGGAGCTTATCTTCAAAAATGGAATGATATCTACACAAGTCATTATATCATAAATATGAGGGCAACGTTGTGTTTATAGAATTGAGTTTACCCTAGGAGTAGCCTAACATCAGTTGCTGCAAGTCAACGATGAAAAGTTGTTTTTTGTGTTTAAATACAAAATATAAATGGAGCATTTATTGTATTTCATTAATTCCCCAACAAAGCAATGTGTCATCCTTGTCATTTTTTATAAGTCATAGAGGAAGGGATCTATGGATAACTCATAACCCTATAATTTCTAGGATGATTTAGAGAGAACCTTGGAGAACTCTCTTCATAGAAAACAATGATGGAATGTGGATCAGAGATCGACATATTTTGTTTGATGGATCTGACCAACGACATCGATAGAATGATCAGTCATCTTTAGTGAATGATCCAACCATATGCTTGGGTGTGTTATTTGGATTTATTCTCCCCATTTCGGAATTCAATGACTAATGTGGACCAATTAATGAAAAAGTTGATCCATTGTTTGATAGTTTTTACGAGGTGGGATTATATTTAAAAAAAATTATATGGTTGATATTCATCTGATTTGTTAATCATTCATACCCAACTGGATGGAGGCTAAAAATAACAATTGTCGAGGAACATTCTTTGGGTCTGTTTCCCTATGCGTGTTTCTACTCACCCATATGTTTTTTTCATTCTTAGTTAATCATGGATTAAAAAATTAATGACTTGTTTACCTTTGATTCTGAACACAATTATATGAAATTATATATCTGAAATCGTTATGACTTGACAAATGTGTGACTATGGTTGTAGTATTGGATCAAACAATGATGAGTGGTGAATTCTTATTAATAATTTTAAATGAATAATTATGAATATCTTGTTTTTCAAGATGAATGAAGACCTGAATCTTACCCAATCTAGATGGTGTGACAGAACGACGTCAGATCTCATGTTTCCCAAAGTCATAGCGGGAAGGATTATTTTAGTGACATGGAAGATGATTGGTGCATGAATCTGAGACTATAGAAAATATTGATTCATACTAGATATAATATGAGATTACATTAAATGTGGGCCCCCCGGTGTGGTGGCTATGGTTTTGGGGGAATTCAGGTGTCACATGAAGTCTTTAGTCTATCACAGAGTGTGTGAGACCTTTTTAGAGAAGTGGTATGTATCTCATAAGATAAACAGACATGACGTTAAGTTCATGGGTTATACACATTGTGTATACTCCACCACAAGGCCTATATGAACTAGTTATGTGAATTACCCCGTGTACATGAACACAGATTTTAATACACAGTTAAAATCCATGTAAGGGAAAATGTCTAGTATACATCGGTGGATCGTAGATAGTAAGACATGATGTGTGAAACTTTATACAAGATGTGTACTCGATTTCATTATGAGAAGTTTTGTTGACATGATCTGTTGTTCATGGGTAGTACATGGGGTCTAGGGACATGGTGTTTGACCCTATTACATGTTGTGTTTGTCTATCTACAAGACATGGATTCCTTGTTCATAATTTCATGGATATGTTTCTCTAGGGTTCATGAATTTGATCATTTCCATGAAGGTAGGTGGGTATCATTTCATACTCACAGGAGTATGATCCTTCCAATAGGACATCCTTGATAGAGTTACGGGAATCTACCAAGAGGCCAAAATAATTTCGAATATTAAATAATCATACCTTATGAAGTGTCATCAATATTTATGTGACCAACTTTACAAGGCATCGATCCAATACATAGAATGATAATCTAGATAGAGTTGCTGGTATCACCCAATGGACCTGGATGCAATCCTCATATAATGTATCATATCTATCTTTTGATAAATCGGTGTATCTCTTTATCATGATGATTTATAATGAATTGTTTTTCTCAGACAAACATCATTAGTTCTATTTGACTTAAGAATGTAAACTCTCATATGTGTGCCTTATGGAATCATTGAGTGTAATTACTACTGGTGGTATGTGGCTGTTTTGATTTACATCTATAATGCATGTCTTTATTTGACTATATTTAGATATCATTATCATATACTGTTGATATATTCTTGAGTATATCTTGCTGTATCTTTCCTTTGTGAATTACTTTGTCGTTTCAGGGTGTCATATTGAGTAATGATATAATCACCCCTATAGTTGATTTTTCTGCACATTTAATGTCTCTTGTAGATGAGAGACATTTTATAGATTCCTATGTTGACCAGGAAATGAATAGATTGTACATTTTAAGTTCAAACTGGAAATGTTTTCCAATGGATTTAGACAGTTGTCTGAGTACCATTGTTTACAGGTTGAACTTTTTGGTTTACATACAATTATTTGTGGACTTGTATTCTGGACAAGTTTATTATACTGTACTTTACATTAATCACATACTTTAGTTTTGATATAGTAGTATGAATGAATTTTATTCATATAGGGTTTTATATTTCATCATTTTTGTTCTAGGAGATGTGAGTGTGCATACAGGTACATAGGTAATGCCTATCATATTACTCATATACGTACTTGGTGCTAGTTGCTAGCCCATGACCTATTACATGAGATCTTGGGGTGTCACAGAACAACCCAAAGTGAGATGAGTTATAACATAGTGTTTTTGGAATTAAAAAAAATACATTTTGGATATTTATTATTATAGAAATGAATTAATTTAAAACAAGAAACGGAGGAAATTACTATTATGAAATAAAAAGTATCAATTTATTTGATTTCCCTAAATTCATAGAAATAAAAACAAATCCTCAATATAATGAAAAAATACTTAGATATAATAATTTAACAAATTTCCAATATTTATGTTTATATCAATGAACATTTGTGACATATTTGATTTATGGTTTTTGGTTATTAACCTTATCTATATCATCCACATTCTAGGGATCAATATTCACTAAAACATTCCATCGAAATTTGAGTGTTAGTATTCCCTTAAATGTCAATTTTCTCACATACCAACTACATTATCAAACATGGAATATGTGTTATGTGATTAATCCAGATGGAATTTTTTACTTCCCTTTCTCTCTTATTTTGAGAATATTTTATTGAACCATTTTGATGTGTATTTTTCAATAACGGTATTCCATATTTCGAATTAATGATTAACATGATCAATTCTAAATTATAACGGTTCAGTTTATTTAATTTTTAACCAATGTAACACCCCAATAAATTACATAATACTTTATTAAGAGTTAATTTAATTTCATTGATTATTTGTGATGTAAAAATCACTGTGTTTAAACAAAACACAATTTACTCATGATTTTCAAACATAATTTATAATATAATTTTATAAAAAATTAAAAAATTATTTTAATGATTAAACATTATTATTAAAATAATAATTGAAAAATAATCTTATATTTATTTTTTAAGAATTATATTAAATAAATTATCTTCTAATGAATAGTGTCAAAAAATCATTTATAATTCAAATTGTATTTTCATATAAGTAATGTATAGTTTCAAATAATATTATGAATTGTTATAAATAAAATTAGTTTTATTGTAGATATATTAATAAATTTTTGTTCATTACGATCAAATTATTTTTGATTTTGGATATAAAATAATTACAATATATTATTCTTATTATGTTTAAAAACATGCATTCTAATCACGTCTTCAGGATTAATTATGAATTAAAATTTTCCTATTATATGAATTAAATTTTGAAATTATATTCAAAATTTGGATTAAAAAATTATATTTTAATGTATGATCATATTATTTTTTACAAAAAATAATTGTAAATTTAGTAAAAACTAATTAATATTGTTTGGGTAAAAACAAATGTATCGCAGGTTAAACTATAATGAAAAGAGTGTAGATAACCTAAAATATTTTTAATTTTTTTTATTGAGTTTATATCATCCATGGAAACCAAAATCTCTAATATTTGGAAATTTAAATCCATAATACTATAAATATGTCACATATTATTAGTTAATTAAGGAAATGGCTAATATGATACTTTTTTACTTTTAATATCTACAACACTTAACGATATATATTAAAATAATATAATTCATTATAAATAAAATTTTATAATATATTTGATTTTTCCAAGATTTTATATTTTAATTCATTATACAATTGATCATTACTATAAATGCTTACGAAATACTATCACATTGATATTTTAGTTAATAATTAGAATTATTAAACGATACTAAAATATAAAAGTAAAATATGTTATATGAATTATTATGCTAAATTATTTTTCTCCATTAATATATTATTTTAAATAGTTTTGAAATTTTTTTATTCTAATTCAATTTTTGTTTTGAAATTTATAATATTAATTTAATGGAATATTGTCAAAATTGGCATTAATGGTATTTTAAGTTAAATTATCTTTTATAAATTGATTTTATTTTTTTATATCCAATATTCAGTCCTCATATTCATAAAATATAACAAATTAAAATTATATTCCATTAATGAACCAATTTTTTTATAATTAATTATTTATCTCGAACGATTCAAAATTCTATTAGCACAATAAATTTAAAAAGGTGATTTTGCGCATTTTATGGGCTTCTATTATAATTAAACTCCAAAATGAATATTTTTTTTATTTTATAAACTATATATAAAGTTTAGAAATATTGGGTATACGTTTAAGAATAATTATCTCTTTAATTTATTCTTAATGGATAATTTTCCTAGATTTGAGAATTACTGACCATAGGAAAGACAAAAAATTTGTAAATATAGGGAAACATATATGATAAGTAAAAAATGTATATAAAATGTTTTCAATAGTGTAGTGGAAGAATTCCCCAACCATATTAAATCTAGAAACATTTATTTATTGTTAATTGAGCCATTGTCGGTAAGACATCCATTCCAATAGTGAATAAATTTAGAGTATATACATGAATGAAAATCCTTTACAACTATATAAGGGAACTCCCCGCCACACATCACAACAACCTATAAAGGGATTTTGATATTAATAAACCTATATATATGTTTTCTCGACATACCAACCCTCTTACTATTTCCAAATTTTTTCTATAAATCCTCCCTAGAAAGATTTCGGTTCAATGGAATGGAAGATACCCAAATAAGAGGCCATCTTCTTCAACAAGGGTCCTTATATTATATATTTATCCACCACCATATTTTTAAAAACAAAATTATGATAAAATTGATTTATTATCATCCATATACATGGATTTTTACTATAATGATTCAATTACCTAATAACATATAAACTTCTGTCAAATGGTTACTGAAATCATCATTTGTGTTTATGGTAGACTATCGCCTCACAAAACCGATGTAATTCATTTTCTTTTTTCCACACCACAATTTTTTGTATAAAGATTAAAATAGGGTGTATATATATATGATATTTACATATAATTATACCCATGGTGTCATTATATAATATATTCAATATTTATTTTAATTTGGTAGGATATATGATAAGGTCAATCATGAGTACGGAGGACTACCACCTCGTAATACGATGTGAATCATCTATCAGTATCTCTTTACATGGAAGGTTACAAAGATAATATTAATTATTAAATGTAATATAAATATCCTAATTATTATATTAATGAAATATTTTTCATTTTTAAGGGTAATATATATATTTTTCTACCATTCCTTTTCAATCTCATAAATTTGTTATCATCGTTTGTACTATTATGGACTACCACCGTAATGAAGTGATTTTACTATCCTTTCATAACCAAAACTAATGGATTATATAAATACATATGTATAAAATATAATATTTTCATTCTTAAAATTTAAAATATTACTTACATCATTTCTATAATGACATTGGAAAACAGAAATGTAACTCACATGTATGAATGGCTTACTATGTCCATTATAAAAAAATACACCATTTTAAATATGTATAATATATTATTATTTTTAAAAGTTAAATTTAGTTAAAAATATGATTATTATTTCATGATTATTAAATTATATATTTTGGAACTATATAATTTGCAGTATAAGAAAATCATTAATAACAAAGAAAAAATAAATGAACAAGGCATTTAACAAAAAAAACATTGAAAACAATAAAATATTATTAACAAACATTTATAAAAATATAATAAAGGATAATATATGATATAATAAATAATAATATATCCTTGGTGTATGTTAAACAAATTTATAAAACCCAAATACATGAGGTAAACAATGTTCAACAAAAAGGGCATTTGAGATATGATATTTGTTCACAATTTTATTTCTATGAGAAATATTGTAATTTTATGTACCTACTTAATTTTATATGTTTTATATATTCATCGAATGATATTTAATATAATTAATACTTAATTATTCATTTTATTTTTAATTTTAATTTCTATTATTTCACACATGGGGATATTAATTGAATATAACAAACTGATAACTGTTTTTGAGAAATCTCACTATATTTTTTGATTATTAACATTCCCATAAAAAAATCACATTATTTTTATTAAATTTCAATGGAATCTAATTTTTTTTAAATATTTTTATTCATGTTTTATGGATATTTTTATAAGACATTCCATATATCATTTTAAAAAATAGTGTTTACTTTGAGCATTATTTTTTTAACTGATGAAAAATTAATAAATTTGTATCATTTCCATGATAAGAAAATTGTATAGTATGGTATATTTTTCAAAAATTAAATATATTAGTTAATATATTAAGAATGAATTGAAATAGTTGTTAAGGTGGATCATATACATTATATATCATCTTTTTTCATCAATTGGTCTCATGATAAAAATCCATTGGAAAAATTAAATGAGTTTCTACATGTATTTTAAAACAGTATGGTGGATATTCCATAATAGTAATGGTTCTAATGGGTATAAAACATGAGTTAAAATAATTTATTATTTCCATAATTGAGAATTAAATCATTAATTCTCATGATTTTCTTTAAATGATAATAGTTATGGATTCAATATATTCTCAGTTTAATGATTAAATAGAATGTATTTTTATTTATTTACCACACTCTATTGATTCTAACTTATCATATCATGGTATTTAATTTATCTAAATGTTACATGTTCTTATTTATCTACCTTTACATATTTTTTATTATAATTTATTAATGATAGATTATTATGTACAAAAACCTTACCAAGCATTTGATCTCACAGTCATTTTTATCCTTTCCACATGATATGAAAACAAATTTGTGGAATATTTAATGAAGGATGTTAGTCATTAGTTTTTAATATGTCTTATGTATCATGTATTATTTTCCAAAGTAAAAATAGAATAATGTTTGAGTTTTTCAACCATTTATAAAAAATGAAACGTACTGTGGATTCGTACCATTATATCTATTCCAATGTAATAATATAATTAACTAGCTTCGTGATACTATGCCCAGGGATGTTACATATTCTTTTCTAAAAATGGTTGTGAGATAAGTTTTCATTGATTAAAATAAATCTAAAAAATATTTCAATAATTATAATTCTGAAATTTAGTTTGGAGTTATTTTGTAGAAACCAAAATTAACATTTTCATTGTTTTACTTGTTAATTTATTGGAGTCATCGGATTTTATTTTAGGTATATAGAAAAAAATGGAATCCTAGAAGAAGGTGAAATTTGAATAACATTTAAAAATGGTATAACAAAAGTTTTAATTGTTGGATCATAGTAAAAAATAAATTTTCCTTCATACAGTGGTTTGTAGAGTATCAATCAATCTTGATGGTCACATATCATTTTCATTTGGAAAAATAATTGAACATAGTTATAAGAATATATTACTATTTTTTTTGAATATCCTGATATTTAGATATTATTATCTAAAAAATTGATGAATAATATATTCTTATTCCATAAATATAATAATAAATGGTAGGATATGTATTAATGGGTATGTAGTGTTGAAGAGATAATTGTAGTGAAATAATTTATTTTTTTATTAAAATTATTATATATATATATATTCTAAAAAATGGATAAATATTTTTTAAAAATACATTATTTATATTTATTGGAATAGATTAATCATCATCAACATTATGTCCACAAAATATGAGTATTTTATAATGTTGGACCTCATAAAAAATGATCCTCACAGTCCAAAATCCTATAAATAGTTCAATATAGTTTCTTTTTTTACAAAATAATTTTCTTATATAAAATAATATTGTATAATTATTTCTATTTTTACCTTTATAAAAATTATTTATACTTAATAAAAAATAAAATTTTTAATACAATTATTCAAATACTATATGAACTCAAATTTTAATTGATTTCCATATGATATATTTACACCAATAAGATAACATGAATCATTAGATTCCTTGAATATATCCCCATTCAGGTAATATGTCGGAAATTGGGTGATTAACACCCCATTATTACTGATTTAGTTCTTAAATACATGATACGATTTAATACAAATTTAATATAAAAATACAACCCGAAAAAAATTTAATATTAATTGTTATTACAAAATTTAATTTATTATATAACTATAATGTTTGGATTTCAATGAAAATATCCTTAGTGTTGGATAAATTCATCAGTAATTCTAGTGAAGGATACATTTTATGGTATTGTAACAATGATTTTGAGGGTCTAATTATTTTTACATGTGTAGATAGTCCACGTAGATCACTATAGGATGACTAAACCTAATATTGATGGGGTATAGGTTCTTTTATGACTATCTCTAAAGTGTTTACTTAATTAATTTTTGAATCTTGAAGGATGTAGTATATGTTCTTTTGTGATATTCAAAAAAAATAAAGGATTACTTAGAAGGGGTGATTCAGGGTACGTCAATTTTGTAGCCCATTCTAAATATCATGTTCCATGATACTAAAAATTACACTTTATCAATAAAAAATCAAATAATTATTTGTCACACATTGAATAAAAAAATATAGGGTTTACTAATAAAATATATTATTCAATGATAATACAAAAAATTATATACTTTTCAATAAGAATATACTAAACATTAATGATTTTTTTTATATTTATTGTTTATTAATTACACCTTTTGGTTTATATCCAATAAAAATAATGAATATTATGTCCTCCCTTACGAAATAAAAACTCATCAAATTTTCAAGTTAACAAAATTTAGTTCATGAACCAAAATGAATAGAATATTATACAACCATTATAGATTAAATTCAATCCATATTTCTTAACAATAATGTTTTTCCTTACACCTTGTCTTTATATTGTAACCATACCAAATATCAATTTTTTCTTCCTATAGGATGAACTACTCTCTCAAATTATACCAATATCTTATAATGTTTTTAATTCCATTAATTTTACTTATTTAATCACATTTTGTGAGTCAATAATTTTCATCCAAGTTCCGAGGTTATTCAAAACCATAAATTTTATGACATTTATCCTACAACATATTATGTAGACTAATATATAAAATTTGACAAAGAAATATCTATTTTTCATCAAATTAATACTTCATTTTGGATGAATAATGATTTCATCATAATTTATAATCATCAAATCATTATATGATAATTGAGACTAATATAATTTAATTACATTAAATTACATAATAATATTAATACCATCAATCTATATAATATATTTACTTATCTTTATAGTATGATGAATATTATAAAGGTATCTACGATTGATATATTTTATCATAAAAACTATCAGGGAACAAATCAAATTTTATATCCTATTTTTTTATATAAGCGACAAGATATTACATGAACAGATCAATGAAACTTATTTTTAAGAACTCTATCAGTAATAAAGAGTCATTGATTACAACGTGAAGATTTACCAAGAATCCAAAATGTTCAACCCGTTCATCATACATTTAACCAATCATGTAAAACAATTATTTTATTTGAATGATTTATTGTTTGTTATTTCAATAAAATTATACAAACAATCATTAATAATATCAATTTAATAGTGATACTATTTTCTTTGTATCAGGATGACTATCCAAAATCAATAAATATTATGGTGTAACACAATCTATATTGCAACATGATTTTTTTAAGCTGTAAAACCACGTAGATAACATATAAATATAAAAAAATGTTAAAAATAAAATTTCAATTTATTTGTTTAGTCTTTTAGAAAATATTTTTTAACACCAAAAATCCAAAAACAACTCAATGAACATTTTTTATTATCTATGCATTTATATTTTTATGTACACATTTCCTCGAAATAAAACACACATTGTTATACATTTTCTTTTCGTATAAAATATATACTATGAAGTCAAAGTATCAACAATAATTTAATTTAACATAATATTATTTATTGTCATCATGAAGCAAATATATATATGATCTTTTAAAAAACTGGAGAACATCATAATCATAATTTTTTTAGATCACCTATTTCTTAACTTATAAAATTAAACACATATTTTCTTATATCTGATATCTTTAATTATATCAACTATAATTATGTTTTCCTTATAATATGTCATTATCAATATGAACACAAATTTATATTTTCTATAATATTATTATCCTAGATTATTAGAAATTTAGTGAAAACCCTCTCATAAATTTAATTTATATGTGAACACATTGAATTTATCCTTAAAATTATATATTGTTTTACAACCCTATTTAAATTCCTTGACAAAAATTCACCCCAAAATTATTATTTCTAACAAGTTACTATTTTCATGAAAGAAAATAGAATATCATAAAAATTTTAATGATAAATTAATAATATATATTAAATAAACTCATAATATAAAACATGAAATTCATTGCACCCATTTTGGAAATTCATATCCCTCACATAATCATTCAATTTTTTATGTTAATCCTTCACACAAATTCATTGACTATGAAAATTATTTTCGGTTGTTTAATTCAATCCATCATACCATTCAAGTAGATTTATATTGTAACCCCCAACCCCAGTTACCCAGAGCTGGTTCTTTGTTACATAACATTGGAATGATAAAAAAAGTTAAGCCTCAAAATACCAATTAGTTTAGTAGCCTTGGAAACAAGATACATACATAATTTCAACATTACATCTTGATAAAAAAATAAAAAACTATGTTATTCCATTAGAAACATACAAGACTCCCAGATTATGCATGCAAGTCACTCATAACTAACTTCATTGTATCCTGGGAAAATGAATCATAAGAAATGGGTGAGCTTAAATAGAATGTAAGGGTAAGAAATACATTGGAAGATAACATTGAAATTATGCATGGTGAATAATTGAAAACGCATGCCCTTACAAATAATAAACAGGAACATTTTCTGCATGGAATATGAACTGAGTAAATAATGACATAATAAAACATAGTCACGGGTATTCTACTAGTCGAATAACCACATTAACCATCAATAATATTTTCATAATGAGGGAATGTATAATTTCGGACATTATGAAACATATCTTTAAGGCATCGTCCAAGAAATCTAAAAATGATTTAGGCCTCGGCAAAAACCATATATCAAATTGGGAAATGACTGTGCCAATTATACGTCTAATTGTCTCATGAGACCTACCAATGCATCGAGGAGCTATAGCGGGATCTACCCATCACATACTAAGTCTGATACATTCCTCATTTGAAAAGGATGAATCATAACATAAACATTTGTAATAAAACAATCATACAAAATGTCAATAATTTAACCATAAACCATGAATGGTATAAAAATAAAACATCCATAGTCAATCATATCACAAAACCATCAATACAATATGAATTATTTATATCATAATAAATCAACTTCCAATAAGTTTAAAATCCTTCCATGGATGTAGACATATATAAAATGAAAACTATTTAAATGAACTAACTCTTTCTATTTTGAAACCATTTAAGAGTCACAAAATTATAAAAGAAAACATATATATTGAAAATATTATTATAATCATGTAAGGGATGCTTCGATGATGTTATAACGGCAAAAAATAGTCGAATCTATTGTATATGATAAAAAACATTTTTCCTTAAATATGTCATAAATGTCATAAAGTACTTGTTTGGAAAACGACGGAAAAATTACTTTAAAAAATATAAGGCCCAATAAGGGTATAAATGACATTAACCCATAGTTTAGTAAATAGTAAAAGAAAATTGAAATATATTTTGAAGTCAAAAATGGATGTTTCTGATAAAAAGGTTTTGTTAGATACAAATGTAAAAATGACCTCAAATAATAAAGAGATTGTCAAATTAACCATTAACACATTGTAATCAATTGAATCGTATAACTAAAAGATAATAACCCCCTAATTAATCACAGAATACCATATATATAAATAGATTCATGATAATATATATTAAATTTCATTACACAATACAACACTTGTAATAAATTAGTGGTGAACAATGAAAATATCATGGATTTGAAAGTGATATAAGAAATCCCTAACCTCATGTCGGTCTTCACATGTCTGTTCCTTGTTCTACCTGAATAATAAACTAAAGTTAATTTAAAGTTTCTTAAGAAAAATTTTCATGTATATTATTCCTTTTATATCAATTATCACCATGTTATAAACATTATGTAATCATTTATGTTAATAATGATCGTTTTTTTGATATTTTGTATTTGAGTCAAAAATAAACTTCTTATAATTACAGGTTGATCATGTTTCCAAAAATCCATTAACTCTAGAATTATATTCATTAAAAAGATACCATATATATCAAATATATCAAATATATCTAGTATATATATGTATTTATAATATTACATAACATCTATCGGTAAGAAATGGAATTCATCATTCCTGGATAATATAAGTCATACGTACGCATGAATGGTACTTTCCTTTCCATTTTCTATTTAATGGAATGAAAACAGAATTATAAAAATCTATATTATAATTATTGTATAATTTCATATATAATATCTTTGAATATGTAAGAACATGGCTCTTATTTATTGAGGTATGGGTTTCTTCTTTTCTCTCTTCCTTATGTGTTATTATGAAAATAAGGAAAATTGGGAAAAATCACAAATTTTGGATCTACATATAGTGTACTATTCTAGATGTCGTGTACTTTTGGCCATGTGGAATGGGTACATGGGGCGTGTATCCATGTCGGCGAGGAAGGGTGTAGGAACCAACTACACTCCGTGTAGTGGACCTTTACACGCCTTGTAGTCAGTTGGTAGGACAAAATAGTAAGGTGGGGGAGGAGCCACTAGCTGGGCGATGGTACACGTTGTGTACTCATGAGTACATGCCGTGTACTCGTGTCAACGGATGAACAATTTGGTGGTGATGCTAGAGGAACAGTTAAATGATGAAAGTACACACCCTATACTTGGAAGTACACACCATGTACTTCGTTTTTTCTCTTAAATGGGCAGTAGCATCCCCTATTCACATGAAAGGCTTATAACCGGACAAGAGGAGAAAAAGAGGGAGGCCGAACCTTTGGAGATCCACCGATCAAGGGCCCGGAATCCGTTTCCTCCTCGGACGATCTCTTTGGAACCGCGTGGGTATGCCCTCTCTTCTCTTTACGTGTTTCTTAACAATTCTTCCCCTAGTGGGAGTTATTTGAGGTTAAGAGGCTTTTCTTCTTTGTCAGATCTATGTCGTAATTGGGCATTTCTAGAATCTACATTCATGTATAGTGCTTGTTGGCATATAATGTAGGTGGCTTGGTGTTTGTTTTTCCAACTGTCGTGTGTTTGTGCGTTTTCGTGCCACAAACCCATGTTGATGTGTCGTGTGGTTGAGGCCATAGATATTTTAAATACTTAGATTTGAATATGTGATTTAAATGTGATATTAAAATGCTAGTTGGGATCGTTTCTTGGATCTGGAACCACCCCGGGGGTGTTTTCCACTATTTAGCCATTTGTCCAGGATACCCAAGGGTATGACTTTATAGTAGTAATTGTAGTATTTCATTGAAAGGAATAGCTTGTTTAATGCTTGTTTACATGTTGGGAATGGCCTGGTTACCTATTTATCTTGAGGGAATTGTTGTGATTAGCCTGTGGGAACTTCACTGTTTTGCCTGAGGGCATTGTTGTGATTGGCATGTGGGCGCTGCAGTATTTAGCCTGAGGGCAGTAGCTACTTTAGGCCTAAGGGAAACTTCTTCCGTGCCTACGGGAGATTGAATATGTTCCTGAGGGAGACACTTCGTACGCCTGAGGGAAATTTCTCTTACGCCTAAGGGAAATACATACGGGTTGGATTCTGATTACCTGAGGGTGAGATTTTACTTGTCTGGGGACGTTGACTGATTATTTAGAAATTCACCGTGGTGGTTTCTAAATATTAAATGGATTAAATGAATAAATAAATTGCAATATAACTAGAAGTTAGTTACTTTTCAGTACTGATTAGTTTATTTGATTTTACTACTACACACTTGTTGCATGTTTTACACACAGTTGAGCACGGGCCTTTGGTGGGTGCCTACTGTGATTTATTTCTCACACCCTGTTTGGGTCATGATTTTCGGACCAAACAGATTATGTTTCTGCAGGTGTGGATAGGGGAAGTGTAACTATACAGGTACTTGACTGTTGCTAAGGAGTATGAGGTCATGAGGCTCGCGATGCCGCTGCCACCTGTTTTGATTTGTTTAGTTGTACTCTGCATTTTTTGTACAGTATTGATGTGTAACATGTTCTGGATATTTTCTTAGAACTTGAGACATGTTTCATCATTATTTATATACAGTTGGTTATATCTAATGTAGTTCTTTATTTCAGTTGTGTATGGTTTATTTTTTCCGCATTCTTTGTATGTTTATTTTGGTATTCCGCTGCCACACACTTTGAAAAATGAGGGTCATGTTCGGGACATATATGATGTGTGATTCCACAAAGAGGTGGTAGGATGTTACCACCAAGTCAGAGCATCACAGAGACATGGCATGAGAATTATTTCAGGCAGTCTTCTATGAATTATTTTTCCCAAATACACTTAGGGCAGATAGATCTCGAGAGTTCATTAATCTGCAGTAGGGAGCTATGTCGGTGATGGACTATTCTGCTCAATTTATCGAGCTTCAGCGCTTTGCACCGGTGCTAGTGGGTGATTAGATGTTGAGAGACAGAAGTTTTGAGGATGGTCATCGTTATGACATCCGAGCACTGGTGAATGTTTTCCGGTTTCATTTAGTACATGCTATTGTGAACCAGGCGCTGATTACAAAGAGGATCCTGCGGGAATCTAGTAGTGTGAGCCAGGGCAGTTCAGCACAAGTTACAGGTACTATTTCTACTGGAAAGTGGAAGAGACAGATGGTCTTCTCTCAGTGTGGAAGTACCATCCAAGAAGTTTCTTCAGGTGGCCCGGTCAGGTGCAACTAGTATGGTAGAGAGGGGCACAAGAGGCCACATTGTCCACATGATCAGGTGGAGTTTTGATCTTGCGTCAAGATGGGTCATCTACAATGATTTTGTCGGGCGTTTCCACCAGTGGCTAGTGAGAGGTGTTCTGTGCAGACTCCGCGTGCGGTAGTAGGACTAGTGGATTCTTACCAGTCGGGGAACTGGAATACATCAGGGCGTGCATTGTGGCCGTGGTAGCCAGACACTAGGATCTCAGAGGGTGCAGGGCAGGGCAGCTCAGGGTAGCCAGGTTGTGTCATAGGGTCGCTCCACTGGGCAGGCATATGTAGTGCAATAAACCCAGCATGAGCAGGATCACAGATCTTCTATAGTCCAAGGTACAATTCTAGTAGCTTTTGTCTTATCTTTAGTACATTTTGAAATGAGTTCTACACATAGTTTCATATATGTACCCATTGTGGAGAGCCTTAGGCTCTTTGTTTCTTCTCCTTATGATATCATGATGCTAGACACTCCGTTGGGGACTAGAACGGCTGGTGTGCGTCCGTGAAAGGATTTCCCTCTTGAGGATTGTGGGTGTCATTTTTTATGGGACCTCTATGTCTTGGAGATGACAGCTTATGACGTCATTCTCAGGATGTATAGGTTGGTTCCCTTTCAAGCCTTGGTAGACTGCTATCATTGCAGGGTGCATTTCATGTCACCAAAGGGCTGAGATATTCTATACAAGGGCGAATGGGATGTTCATGCGAGTCGAGCTGGACCAGAGCATCATGGGCGAGGTGGAGTCAGAACCTAGATTTTTAGCTTATATCTGGATAATCAGGGGACTTGTCATATAGATTTCCCTCCATTCATTGATCGTATAAGGGATGTCCTCCTGGATGACTTTTCAGGTCTACCTCCAGAGTGAGAGGTGGATTTCCCTTTCAATCTTATGCCAGGAGTAGCACCGGTGTCCATTCCTCCTTATAGGATGGCTACACCTGAGTTTCAAGAGATCAAGAGGAAGTTAGGGGAGTTACAGGTGAAGGGTTTTTTCCGACCCAGTAATTCTCCATGGGGTTTTCCGGTCCTTTTTGCAAAGAAGGAGGATGGTACCCTCAATCATTGTGTGGATTATCGAAAGCTGAACTAGTTGACGGTTATGATCTGATATCCCTTACTGAGGATTGATGATATTTTTTATCATCTTCGTAGAGAACGAGTGTTCTTGAAGATTGACATGAGATCCGGATACCATCAGCTACATGTGATACCATCGGATATACTGCTTATGGCTTTTCGGATCAGATATGGTATGTACGAGTAATTGGTTATGCCGTTCGGACTCACGAACGCACCAGCAGTTTTCATGGCTCTGATGAATCGTGTATTCCATATGTATCTTGATTCTTTTGTGCTAATATTCGTGGATGACATATTAGTGTAATTTCACACTCGACACAACCATACCACCCATCTTGAGATCATATTGAGTACACTGAGAGAGCATCAGCTATACATTAAACTCTCAAAGTGCCACTTTTGGATGGACCAAATTCACTTCTTGGGACATGTTATCTAAGAGATAGGTGTTGCAGTAGACCCAGAGAAGGTGAGAGAATCAGTTTCCTAGGAGCATCCTAAGAATGTGTTTGTGATATAGAGTTTCATGGGTCTAGATGGTTAATATAGACACTTCATACAGGACTTCTCCCGCATAACAACACCGTTGATGGGTCTGACTAAGAAGGGTGTGATGTTCGTTTGGTCAGAAGCTTGCGAGAAAGCCTTTAAGGTCCTGAAAGGAAGAATGACTTCAGCAGTGATCCTGATACTCCCAGAGCCGGGGAGGAGCTATACAGTTTACTGTGATGCATCAGGTAATGGGTTGGGAGCAGTATTGATGTAGGGCAATTGAGTTTTTGCATACGGGTCTCGGTAGTTGAGGCAACCGTTAGGGGAATTGAGCATTGTTGTAACACCCCAAGATTTTATAGTGTGTTATTTCTTCAAAATAATTCAATAACATTCACTACACGCAACACCAAGTTCAATCACACCATGACTTACAAAAAAAATCCATTCAAAAGAGGTTATGAATAGTATTATCTAAATTTTAAACTTTATATAATCCTTATAATTTTAGAATCCATATTATGAGTTTCTTAGTCATAATGCAAGAACAGATTCATTTTCAGTATTTTACTTTTATCAACTTCTAATAGTGAAACCTTTTTAAATACAATATTCTAAACTTTTTGACTAAATGGGGACATCAAAAAATTTAAAATGAAACACCCCAAGCTTCCACGGTACGTTTCCCTTTGAATAATGTGATAGCGTGTGTTGTACGCAACACCGAGTTCTAACAACCAATTAAACTAGCCGTTATGAATAGTAATAACGACTTTTTGAAATTATATATATTTTATATTTCAAAATGGGCTTCATTTTTGGATTCAGAATATCAAAATTAGCCTAGGGTGAAATTTTGGTACTTTTCGGATAACTTTTATATTTTGATGAATAGTGAAAATTACTAAATTTTAATTAAAAACAAATTTTTTAATCAAAATAATTAATATTGATAAATTATGAATTTGAGTGGTTTTAAAGTATATTTAGAATTTATTTTTACCATTTAATATAATGTTGGTCATTGGACATAATTTTACAATTAAACCAAACATAAACAAGTGTCAATCTTTTGATAAATATTATCTCTTAAAAACACGCTTTTTGTTTTGACAGCGGGAATTAATTTTAAATTAATTTCTGCCACTTCTGTGTTTTGAATTTAGAAAAATGGATTCCATATTTGGAATCAGGATGTTCAAATTGTGTAAATATATAACTTTTATTTTTAGACATTTTGAATAATTACTGCGGTAAATATTTTATTTACCATGGTTAAGGGTAAATCCGGTAAATAAGGGTTAAAAAATAATATTATAATAATACTAAATTACCCTAAAACGTGTCTTAACCCTATTGGTTGATCCATGGTCGACCATGGGCATCTTTGGGTCAATTTTGGGACCCCATTGATCCACTTGTAAGTGATAATGACACTTTATATTAATAAAGTTAAAATAAAAATAAAAATGGCATAAGCTTACATCTTTTAGAAGAACGATTTTTACATAGGGTTATACATGTTGGATTTTCGATTATAAATATTCATTAGAAAGATAAAAATATTTCCTACATAATTATAGTTTATTTATAATTTTTAGACATTAAATAATTTATTTTATATATGACACAATGATGATGCAGTAATTACTATAATAGTGAAAAATTAAAATAATTGATATTATAAATACCCAAATAAATATAATATGAAACTTTTAATGAATTAAACTAATTTTCTAGGATAATATGATATATTAGGATTGATTTAATTGACTTTGTTCGAAGTAATCAATCTGTTATGAGTTTCACAAAAATCAACTAATGAATAGTGTCAAAATTGACATAAAAGAGTTCTTAAAACAAATATTATATTATTAATTGATATTAAATTCCTAAAAATCTAAGGTTCGGCCAAGAGACTTATATTATGATAGGTTAATCATTAATGGACCACTTGGGGGTCTCTTGGATGTATGTGGTAAGTTTATTAACCATATAATATAAAAATACAAAGAGACATTGTAAAAGTGAAACTAATTAACTTAGAGTTAATAATTAAAGATAAGGTTAATATAAGTACCCAAACCTGTCTAAATTCTATTGGATGAGTTGTTTTAGACCCATCCCCACCTCAACCTTTGAATAGTAAACTTTGGAGCCATTAGAAACCGAATATGAATTTATTATAAATTAATATTTCTAGCTTTTCCAAAGGTGCCCCTCACCCCTCTTATAAAAGGGCACTCCTCCTTCTCTTTTCCTCACACCTCTCAAGCCACTTGGCTCGTCCAAACTCTGCCCAACTAAGCTCCCCACATCTCTCTCCTCCTCCTTGAAGCTTCCCCTTAGGCAGAAAGCATTTCAAGAAGTCCTTTGGTTCCAACCAAAGTGAGTTACCTAAATTAAAGGTAACAATTTCTCTTAAAGTATTTTCATTTATTTTGCTTCTCCAACCCCCAAAATCTTTTTATTTCCTTTATTTTGTAACAACACCAGTATCCTCAATATACTAGGATGTTGTTATAAGAAGGATTCAAACTACACATACACACAACTCCATCTAATGGATGATGAACATAATGTTTCTGTGGATGGAAAACTAACGCCTCACGAAACGATGATTGTTCAAATACATCTTACCACCTCTCATGGTGGCCATTATGATGACACTGTAATTAAATATGATATTAATGATATATATTTTATATATAAGCTTCTGTAATTCCATTTTATTTCATACCATTATTCGTTTCATGTTGTATATACATACGATAATTTCATTTGAGGAAGTGCGGACTACCGCCCCCTTAAAATGATATGACTCATTCATACCACACATGGAACGTATAAAGGATGGTGTTAATGAACTTAAGTAACATATATAAAATATTATATTATACTGGAATAGTAATATAACTATGTATAATTTTGATTTGATTCTTTTAAAATAAAAATTTAATGGAAGTAGCGTTCGTGCGTACGTACGGACTACCGTCTCCACGAACGCGATAAGATTCATTCTCCATCATATCCATTCAAGTATTATTCTCATTTTAGGGTTAAAAATAATGTTAATATCATTCTGATTATGAATAAGATATTATCTATCCATTACAAACATGTATTACGTAACCAAACATTTAAGAAGAACGAATCGATTATCACCCAAAACGACGATAATTCTAAGATATTATTAACAAATCAATGTTAAAAGATCATATATGATATCATATTAATATATATGATTCTTTTATAATTTAATAACAATTATTTCACCATTATACAGGAGGTTAACCTACCCCAACCAAGGAAAAGTACAAGGTAAGGGTTATTTCACAATCTCTTCATTATCCGAGGTTGTTTATACGTAATAATCTACTAGGATATCTTTATCATCCACATCCATGTTTCTTAAAAATGTATTTCAAAACATTTTTACTATTTACAAGAATATGGGTTAAAGTCATTTATACCCTTGTTTGACTTTTTATAAGAGGTTTATAAAGGAATCTTTCCGTCGTTTTCAAAACAAGGTCCTTTTTAACCTTTTCGACAGAATTGAGGTAAGAATGTTTTTTTTAACTTATACGGCGGGTGCGGTTATTTTACGCCGTTATAAAATCTTCAAGGCTTCCCTTACAAGCTTATAAGAATATTTTCAAAGAAAATGTTTTATTTTATATGGATCTTAAATGATTTCAAAATAGAAGGAGATATTTCTTTTAAAAGAATTTTGATTTCATCTATGTCAACATCCTTTGATGGATTTTAAGATTATTTGAAGTTGATTTATTATGATACAAAACTTCTATATTGTATTGAAGGTTTTGTGATGTTTGACTGTGGATGTGCTATTTTTATACCATTCATAGTTTATGGTGAAAGTATTGACATTTCGTATGCTAGTTTTAATACGAATGTTTAAGTTATGTTTAAACCTTTTCATATGGGAATGCATTGGACTTAATAAGTGACGGGTGGAGCCCGCTATAGCTCCTCGATGCATCGGTAGGTCTCATGAGACAAACTAGTGTCTTGGCACAAGGCCTTGACAAAATCTTATTTGTAGTCTTGGCACGAGGCCTTGGCTATGTGGTTATGATAGTCTGGCATTATGCATTCCAACATTATGAAAGTGGTTATTGATATTGCATGTGATTATTCGATTAGTAGAATATCCATGTGAACAAGTAAATGGCATTATTTCATTTTACTTTTGCCATACTATGTTGAAGTTCAATTTTAAAAGGCTTTTGTTTTAGTAATTCATTGCCTTAAATGTTTATGCTTATTTTGAATGTTCCGCTATATTGTTATCCTTACTGGGCATTTGAGCTCACCCCTTTTCTATGTTTTATTTTTCCCAGGTAGTGAAGAAGTAATTTATGAATGACATGTAGGGATATTATGAGGGGTTAATAGTGTGGATATGAAGACTTTGTTGTTGTAGTGGTTTTTCACTTTGAAATGTAATGTAAAACTTTATGATTATATCTAGTGTTTCCAAGGCTACTAAACCAATCGGTCTTTCGGGATTTGATCTTTCTTGTGATCATGCCAATGTTACGAAGTAATGCACCGACTCTGGGCAACTGGGGTCGGGGCGTTACAGTTGGTATCAGAGGAAGTTTAGTACAAACCTTGGAAGCTAGATTTAGATAAACTCTGATTAGAGCACGTAGACCTAAGATGAACTTTGAGGATTAGTATAGAAGAACTTCCTAGAATTTTGGTATTGTAGAGATTTCGTGAGTTTTCCGAGCAATACATCCCTGTCTGGATACGAGCAGGTAGAGGCGGCTCTGGCACAGATGTACCTAGGGGTAAAACCCGAAAACACCGCTTTGAGCTAGACTCGAACGGGAACTGGTGCACGACAACGAGCCTTGCTGCACTCTTGGTTACGACACTCCCGGGGGATATGCTTAGGATAACTATAATTTTCTTTACAAATCATTATGAAGGGTTTCTGAGTATATACATCCTCAAAGAAGACATTTTTATGATTATGGATTATATCCATAAATATTTCAATTTATGTTAAGTGTTTTATAAGTATGGGATTATGTATTTTGATTCATAAACTGATCTAGTGTATGCCATTGTTTAGAAATGGCGCCCAGTAGAAGGAATGAGAACTCCAGAAATGCACATGATCCAAAGAGAAGGAAGGATCATATCTTTCATGGTCTTAAGCTAGAATTTATAATAGAAATAGTCTCCCATGTATTATCATCATATGAAGAAATAATATCATGTGTTGATAAGATAAGTAAAGAGTTTACTGAGTCCTATGGCTTTGAAGGGAATCAAGAGAAGAAAAGGATGGAAGAGAGAAAGATGGATAAAGGGAAAAGGGAAAAGAAGAATTTTCCCATATGTGGTAACTGTGGAAAGAAACACCCTGGAACTTGCCTGAAAGGAATGAGAGTTTGTTATAAGTGTGGAGGAAAAGGGCACAAAGTACATGACTGCAAGGGTAAGAAAATGGTTTCAAATGTACAATGCTTCATTTGCAAGGAGTTTGGACACTACGCGAACCTATGTCCCAGTCATCAGACTATGCCGCAAATGATGTTATTGGATAATAATCAAGTTATGATACTGCCACAGATGAAGAGGAATGATTAGAGTTCTTATGTTGATTATGTCAATTGAGTGTTGTATCAACAATGTACTTGTTACAATAATCATGGAGTATATAAGGATTGTACTGCAGTACTATTTCATTAAGAACTTGAGATTGTGTGGAACAAAAAAAAGTGACTCAATAGCAGGATAAATTTTTGGAAAATATATGGTTGAGAGAATGATAAATCATAATATAGTTCTGATACTGAGGTAGTGATTTTGGAATAATATATGATTGTTTTGAATAAATTATATTGGATATTCTTGACTACCCTGGAACTGATTAATGATTTGTATATTCCATCATTGTTGGGGTTTAAAACATTTTTGGATTAATGAAGTATATCCAGCATTCTATATGGAATAAGGGAGCATTAATGTAATCAATAAGGAATATGGTAATACATGATGAAGGTATTCATATGCTATTACGGGGTAAAAAGGATCTATATTATGTTTACCTTCCTTATAAATGTTGGACTGTGAGTTTGGACAGAAGTATTTTGGATAGTTCTAGTTTAGATTATTTTGGATTGCCATAAAAGGATAACCCGGAGGTCGGGCGGCAACCCGTCGCGTCCGGCAAGGCTGCGAGACTTGAACCCGCAACCGAAGGGCGACAAGGGTGTATCACCTACCACTGGCCCACGAGATGTCCTGGATTAAATAATGTAGTTTTTATTAAAAGATCTTGTAGATGAATTATAAATTCGTTTATTTTGGAACCCTATACGAATAGTGTAAATAGAATTTTTTTTTACATTCTATTATCTTTTAGAGTGAAAGATGAGTTTGTGGTAGAAATTTATTAATGGATAAAACTCTAATTATAAAGTAAGTATATCTCCTTATGATCTTAGCCAATCTCATAAATAAATTCCTCAACATTAATAAAAGGAACTTAGAACAAAAATGTTGTCCTAGATGGTACCTAAATCATCACTAATTCATGGCTTTGGGATTGTTGGCCTTTTCATAGCCATGTTCTCTACCACTCTCCATCAGATAATTGATGGTTATATTTCTCTTCCATATCCATATTTTCTTACATGGAACCCTAGTATGTGTTATTTTCGGTAATCTTCATACTTTCCACTCTTTATTTTAAATAGAGGCCTCGTTAATTCATTTTTCGATGTGGGATTTCAACTAAGATATTTTGAAACGTCAAAAATGTGTTATGCTAATACCCTATGTTTTGATGAACCGATGGTATTTCAAATCATCATAGATTGATGAATTTAAAGACCTCAATTATACACTTGTTTTTGATTGATGATCTCAATCACTACCTATAAATATTTACATTTTTCCTCCAATTATATGTCTCTAATTGCCACCAATGTTCTCCTAATCGAGATCATAATTTGGTGGTGACCCTTTCATTTCTCTTTTCCTCATATTAAGACTAAATTTTAGTAACCTAATTTCCGATGTGGGTTTTCCCACAAAGATATTTTCTATTTTCAACCTTTTATTTTCGAAGAACAATTTCAAATTGCGAGGACGCAATTTATTGAAGGAGGGGAGAATGTAACACCCCAAGATTTTATAGTGTGTTATTTCTTCAAAATAATTCAATAACATTCACTACACGCAACACCAAGTTCAATCACACCATGACTTACAAAAAAAATCCATTCAAAAGAGGTTATGAATAGTATTATCTAAATTTTAAACTTTATATAATCCTTATAATTTTAGAATCCATATTATGAGTTTCTTAGTCATAATGCAAGAACAGATTCATTTTCAGTATTTTACTTTTATCAACTTCTAATAGTGAAACCTTTTTAAATACAATATTCTAAACTTTTTGACTAAATGGGGACATCAAAAAATTTAAAATGAAACACCCCAAGCTTTCACGGTACGTTTCCCTTTGAATAATGTGATAGCGTGTGTTGTACGCAACACCGAGTTCTAACAACCAATTAAACTAGCCGTTATGAATAGTAATAACTACTTTTTGAAATTATATATATTTTATATTTCAAAATGGGTTTCATTTTTGGATTCAGAATATCAAAATTAGCCTAGGGTGAAATTTTGGTACTTTTCGGATAACTTTTATATTTTGATGAATAGTGAAAATTACTAAATTTTAATTAAAAACAAATTTTTTAATCAAAATAATTAATATTGATAAATTATGAATTTGAGTGGTTTTAAAGTATATTTAGAATATATTTTTACCATTTAATATAATGCTGGTCATTGGACATAATTTTACAATTAAACCAAACATAAACAAGTGTCAATCTTTTGATAAATATTATCTCTTAAAAACACGCTTTTTGTTTTGACCGCGGGAATTAATTTTAAATTAATTTCTGCCACTTTTGTGTTTTGAATTTAGAAAAATGGATTCCATATTTGGAATCAGGATGTTCAAATTGTGTAAATAGATAACTTTTATTTTTAGACATTTTGAATAATTACTGCGGTAAATATTTTATTTACCATGGTTAAGGGTAAATCCGGTAAATAAGGGTTAAAAAATAATATTATAATAATACTAAATTACCCTAAAACGTGTCTTAACCCTATTGGTTGATACATGGTCGACCATGGGCATCTTTGGGTCAATTTGGGGACCCCATTGATCCACTTGTAAGTGATAATGACACTTTATATTAATAAAGTTAAAATAAAAATAAAAATGGCATAAGCTTACATCTTTTAGAAGAACGATTTTTACATAGGGTTATACATGTTGGATTTTCGATTATAAATATTCATTAGAAAGATAAAAATATTTCCTACATAATGATATTTTATTTATAATTTTTAGACATTAAATAATTTATTTTATATATGACACAATGATGATGCAGTAATTACTATAATAGTGAAAAATTAAAATAATTGATATTATAAATACCCAAATAAATATAATATGAAACTTTTAATGAATTAAACTAATTTTCTAGGATAATATGATATATTAGGATTGATTTAATTGACTTTGTTCGAAGTAATCAATCTGTTATGAGTTTCACAAAAATCAACTAATGAATAGTGTCAAAATTGACATAAAAGAGTTCTTAAAACAAATATTATATTATTAATTGATATTAAATTCCTAAAAATCTAAGGTTCGGCCAAGAGACTTATATTATGATAGGTTAATCATTAATGGACCACTTGGGGGTCTCTTGGATGTATGTGGTAAGTTTATTAACCATATAATATAAAAATACAAAGAGACATTGTAAAAGTGAAACTAATTAACTTAGAGTTAATAATTAAAGATATGGTTAATATAAGTACCCAAACCTGTCTAAATTCTATTGGATGAGTTGTTTTCGACCCATCCCCACCTCAACCTTTGAATAGTAAACTTTGGAGCCATTAGAAACCGAATATGAATTTATTATAAATTAATATTTCTAGCTTTTCCAAAGGTGCCCCTCACCCCTCTTATAAAAGGGCACTCCTCCTTCTCTTTTCCTCACACCTCTCAAGCCACTTGGCTCGTCCAAACTCTGACCAAATAAGCTCCCCACATCCCTCTCCTCCTCCTTGAAGCTTCCCCTTAGGCAGAAAGCATTTCAAGAAGTCCTTTGGTTCCAACCAAAGTGAGTTACCTAAATTAAAGGTAACAATTTCTCTTAAAGTATTTTCATTTATTTTGCTTCTCCAACCCCCAAAATCTTTTTATTTCCTTTCTTTTGTAACAACACCAGTATCCTCAATATACTAGGAAGTTGTTATAAGAAGGATTCAAACTACACATACACACAACTCCATCTAATGGATGATGAACATAATGTTTCTGTGGATGGAAAACTAACGCCTCACGAAACGATGATTGTTCAAATACATCTTACCACCTCTCATGGTGGCCATTATGATGACACTGTAATTAAATATGATATTAATGATATATATTTTATATATAAGCTTCTGTAATTCCATTTTATTTCATACCATTATTCGTTTCATGTTGTATATACATACGATAATTTCATTTGAGGAAGTGCGGACTACCGCCCCCTTAAAATGATATGACTCGTTCATACCACACATGGAACGTATAAAGGATGGGGTTAATGAACTTAAGTAACATATATAAAATATTATATTATACTGGAATAGTAATATACCTATGTATAATTTGGATTTTATTCTTTTAAAATAAAAATTTAATGGAAGTAGCGTTCGTGCGTACGTACGGACTACCGTCTCCACGAACGCGATAAGATTCATTCTCCATCATATCCATTCAAGTATTATTCTCATTTTAGGGTTAAAAATAATGTTAATATCATTCTGATTATGAATAAGATATTATCTATCCATTACAAACATGTATTACGTAACCAAGCATTTAAGAAGAACGAATCGATTATCACCCAAAACGACGATAATTCTAAGATATTATTAACAAATCAATGTTAAAAGATCATATATGATATCATATTAATATATATGATTCTTGTATAATTTAATAACAATTATTTCACCATTATACAGGAGGTTAACCTACCCCAACCAAGGAAAAGTACAAGGTAAGGGTTATTTCACAATCTCTTCATTATCCGAGGTTGTTTATACGTAATAATCTACTAGGATATCTTTATCATCCACATCCATGTTTCTTAAAAATGTATTTCAAAACATTTTTACTATTTACAAGAATATGGGTTAAAGTCATTTATACCCTTGTTTGACTTTTTATAAGAGGTTTATAAAGGAATCTTTCCGTCGTTTTCAAAACAAGGTCCTTTTTAACCTTTTCGACAGAATTGAGGTAAGAATGTTTTTTTTAACTTATACGGCGGGTGCGGTTATTTTACGCCGTTATAAAATCTTCAAGGCTTCACTTACAAGCTTATAAGAATATTTTCAAAGAAAATGTTTTATTTTATATGGATCTTAAATGATTTCAAAATAAAAGGAGATATTTCTTTTAAAAGAATTTTGATTTCATCTATGTCAACATCCTTTGATGGATTTTAAGATTATTTGAAGTTGATTTATTATGATACAAAACTTCTATATTGTATTGAAGGTTTTGTGATGTTTGACTGTGGATGTGCTATTTTTATACCATTCATAGTTTATGGTGAAAGTATTGACATTTCGTATGCTAGTTTTAATACGAATGTTTATGTTATGTTTAAACCTTTTCATATGGGAATGCATTGGACTTAATAAGTGACGGGTGGAGCCCGCTATAGCTCCTCGATGCATCGGTAGGTCTCATGAGACAAACTAGTGTCTTGGCACAAGGCCTTGACAAAATCTTATTTGTAGTATTGGCACGAGGCCTTGGATATGTGGTTATGATAGTCTGGCATTATGCATTCCAACATTATGAAAGTGGTTATTGATATTGCATGTGATTATTCGATTAGTAGAATATCCATGTGAACAAGTAAATGGCATTATTTCATTTTACTTTTGCCATACTATGTTGAAGTTCAATTTTAAAAGGCTTTTGTTTTAGTAATTCATTGCCTTAAATGTTTATGCTTATTTTGAATGTTCCGCTATATTGTTATCCTTACTGGGCATTTGAGCTCACCCCTTTTCTATGTTTTATTTTTCCCAGGTAGTGAAGAAGTAATTTATGAATGAATTTCAGGGATATTATGAGGGGTTAATAGTGTGGATATGAAGACTTTGTTGTTGTAGTGGTTTTTCACTTTGAAATGTAATGTAAACCTTTATGATTATATCTAGTGTTTCCAAGGCTACTAAACCAATCAGTCTTTCGGGATTTGATCTTTCTTGTGATCATGCCAATGTTACGAAGTAATGCACCGACTCTGGGCAACTGGGGTCGGGGCGTTACAATTGTCCCCTTCCTTAACACATGAATTTAGAAGAGGAGATAGAACCTCAGTCTAACTAATATCTTGGGCATAGAACTTAAATTCAATACACCACTCTACCATTCCATGTACACATACTTAATTATCATTCACCACAAAACACAATATCATAAAAACATTTCCAACGTCATTTATAAAATCACAACAGTCTCAATATTTAGCACCCTGAGATTTTATGAGAAATAATCTTTTCTTTGATGTCTTGAGTTTTACGCTACACCAAGATTAAATTGCGCTATAAAAAACATTGTATTATCATGTATTATACGAATCAATTTACTTTTCTTGAGTTAAATGCAAGTGTGACCTTCCTCGATAGCTTGCGTGGTATGGAATACTGAATTTCACTAGATAGTGTTATATTATAATATTATCAACTTTCCATTATTAATAGTATTAACAACATTTGGAATTATATAACTTTATAATTCATCTTACACATTTTATATAACATGGTATGTGAACAAAATAAATATTTCGGGTAAAATAAGTATTTTTTTAAAAAAATGCCATTTTGCCGCCTTTTGATGGTTCACTCACATTAAATCTATTATTGAAACATTTATGTGTTAAATTTGAAAAATTATAATTATTCATTTCAATAATAAAATAAAAATTTACTTTGTATAATTTTTTTATATTTTTCTACTAACTTTCTTATTTGATGAATAGTAAAAAAACGCAAAATTTTAATCTAAAACATCTTTTTTAATTAAGATAATTTATATGGTTACATTATAATATTTAATATTTTTAAAGTATAAATAGAACATATTTTTACCATTTAATATAATTTATGTCATTATCATTAAATTTTCATTTAATTCATAGGTAAAATCATTTCAATCATTTGCAATGTTTTAAACCAAAATCCGTTTTTTCAACAACGAGATTAATTTTAAATTAATTACTGCATCATCTGTGCTTTAAATTTGTAAAAATGGAATCAATATAAATTAATCAGTAGGTTCAAATTGAGTAAATAGATAGCTATTATTTTTAGGCATTATTAATAGTAACTACGGTAAATTTTATTTTACATAGTTAAAGGTAAATCGGGTAATTATGGGTAAATAAAAGATTATAAAATTACCCTAACACTTTTCTTAATATAATGGGTTGATTATATTTAATCATAAAATATACTTTGGTCGGAATGGTATATATTGGAAACCACTTGTATGTGATTAAGACCTTTTATTTATTTTATTTAAAGAACGTGAAATATGCCTCACTCAATCATTATTAATTACATTATTTTTAATATAAGGTTATACAGAATATAAATTTGATTATAAATACTCATTAAAACTATAAAATATTTTTATTTATTGTTGTAATTTATTTTTAATTTTTAAGAAATATTTAATTACCTTAATAGCATATACATTAATGATGGAGAAATTATTTATTTTGTGAAAAACCAATAATCTAGTTTTTATTAAAATAATAATACCAATAAAAGGACTTTAACACTTGAAAAAAACTTATTGGTCGAGTATATCTACATCATAAGAATCCTATGGTCGAATTGATGACCATTTGGAGCCTTATAAAAGCGATTATGACACCTATATAATTTTATTTTAAATGATGTTAATGTTGTCACCTTCATAATTTATAAAATATTACACTTTAAAAGTTGCCATTTTTAGATGATAAATTCAAGTAAAAGTATTATTATTAAAGGTATTATATTTATCTTCATTGAAGGATTTTTTGAAATTATTATGAAAAAATAAATATATTAAATAACTACACCAAATGTTGTAGTAATTATTTTATTAAGAGAAATATCAAACAAATGGTTTTAAAAATATTAAAATAAATATTATATGTACTAATTAATGTTCTCCATGAATTTATTAGATGCATATGACATGTTATAAATCAATTAAATATTTTTTTGGAATATATCTACTGTGTGGATTTAATTTAAATTCAAATAATTGAATAGTGTCAAAATTGACAATATTTATATTTTATAAAAATAACATATAATTAAATTATTAAAAAATCACAAAAATATTTAAAAATTAAAAATTTATATTTATATGGTCGAATATGTAATAATGTATCAAATTATGGAACATTTACAAAACATATGTATGAATTTATAACAATTTAAAAATTAGAATATTATTACCGCGAATAAAATTAAATAGATGAAATATGGACCAATCAAAATGATAAGGTTTAAAATAAAATCAAACCATGTGTAAATTTGATTTTTTGATTATATTACTACCTTATATTACCTCATTTACTAATTTGAGTCACTTTTGAAAGTTTGTAAGTGGGGTTTGAGTTTATTATAAATTAATATTTTGGAGGTTTCCAAAAGTGCCCCTCTCCTCTACTATATAAGGGAACATCCTTCCCTATCTTCTTCCCAACATTTTGGGCCTTCACGCTCATCCAAAACCTGTCCATTTATCTTCTCAACTTCCATAGAAACATACTATAGTTCATGGTATTTTTTAAAGACCATCTTTAGTCCCCTAAGAGGAGGTTTAAAAGAGGCGCGTCGAAGAAGAGGTAATATCCTTTACCAATACATTCAAATGTATTTCTTGTTTTACTTCATATTATTTATCTTTTTCCTTATATTGTAATAAAATAAGTATAAATAATATAATTATATGTAATTATAAATTTTATACAACCCTATTTCACATTCTATCAATCGTACGAAAAACGAAATCAACGCGCGTGCGTACGTATGAAATACCATCCCAACGCCGTAGTTTAATATGTTTTTCCTCTACCACCATGCATCGATGGGTATAATGGAGGAAATAATAACTATATATGAATATTATAAAATCATAATTATTCGTATATATTATATTATCAACCCCAATTCAATTCAAAAGTTATGGGAATGATATCACCGCTCATGCGTACGTACGGATTACCGTCTCCACAATGCGATGAGATTCATTCTCAATGTTAACTATTCAAGAATGATTATAAAGTATATAAAATAAGTAATCAGGAAATATATTACGTAATAATGTTACTGGTTTTATGTATATATATATATATATCTCATTAAATTCCATTCAATTTATTAAGGAAATGAAATCAGTGTTCATGCGTACATGCGGCCTACCATCTCCCATAACTGTGTATTTCATTCCATTTATCAATCTATCATATATATTTATATACTGAATATATATTATATATAAATCATGTTTTAAATTCTATAATTAATTAAATCAGGATATATGTAATAACATCAAGAACAACAAGTCCAATCACGTACGATAAATGAAATGATTTTACCCAAAACGACGCTTTAACATGGAATTGACAAAAGAACGGTTAATATAAAGTCATAAGTGAATCATATATGATATCATTTATTATGGTTCTTTTACAAGTTAATAATATCTTATAAGGCACTATACAGGAGTTTCAGACAAGTACAGAAGAAATTTGACCTATGGTAAGGGATTATTTCGTCTCACATTTATTTCTGTGAGACATATCCCTTAATCACCATATATTTCTTTTATATGGTGTTTATGCTTCCCATGACTGTTTTATGATTTTTATTATCGAGTATATGGTATTTAAATATGAATGTAATTTTCTTTATTTTATGACATGTATGATTCCTCCGATCATAAAAGGTAAGGGATAATTATTCCAATCTTTTTCTTATCTGATACTGTTTATTCGTAAGTATTTACTCGGATTATATTTATCATCCATGACCATGTATTGTAAAACTATTTTCATAAAATTTTTACTATTCTTCCATGTAGGTCTAAATTAATTTTTACCCTTTGTTTACTTTGACCACATGGTATAGAAGGAATATTTCGTTTGTTTACCATACGAGGTACTTTTTTACTTTTTTGGAAAAAGTACCAGGAGGATGTTTTTTAACTCATACGACATGATTGGATTTTTATGGTTTCCGGATAAATTATTTCCATGTAGATTACAATACAACATTTCATAATTATTTTCCACAAAACTCATTTCTGTTAAAATTTCATGGCATTTTTAGAAAAGAAAATGATTTTGACGAAGAAAGGATATTTTTTTCAAGAATTCATTTCCAGTGTTTTATCAAAACTATTTTCTATCTAAGTTGATATTATTTATTATGTTTATGTTTAAAATATAATTTCTTTAATATTTACATGGTTTCATTTTTATTATGATGAAATGATATACATTTATTCTATATGGATTATGTTATGATGGGATGATGTTAATGAAACCCATTTTATTTATTTGCTTGCGATGAATGATTTATGTTTATTTCATGGAACACGAAATAAGGAATTCATTATGATTAGGGTGGGATATATATATCCCTCCAATGAATTGGGTAAGGATTTATATCTCATGAGATAGACATGGCTGGAACCGGAAGTGAATCTGGTTCAGTAATAAAGGGCCAGAACGGCAAGTAATCCCATTTTAGTAATGGACATTTTCCATGATGATGGTCTTGGAAGTATTTACTTTGATAGTAGGGAAATCAAAACATGTTCTTAAAATATTCCACAATTACATGTTTTATCCCCATGCTACAATATCATGATAAATGTTATTTTATGATATATGCCTTGTGTACTGCCATGTTTTATGTCATTTCTCAAGATTTATACTTTAGATTTAATGTTCATTATTTACGTTCAAATTTTTATGGATTGTATTATGTTCTCCATGTTTACCCTTACTGAGAATTTGAGCACACCCATTCTATGTTTTCGTTTCCCCAAGATATAAAGAATGGTTTTTGGTAAGAAAAAAAAGGGGAAGAACATTATGGGAGATGTTGAATATATTTCACCATTATAAAAAGATTGTGTTCCATGTTTCCAAAGACACTAAATTATTACTATCCATGGGTGTTTATTTTTTTTATGTTTTATGTATTCTGCAAAAGTAATGTAATTTCCATGTACATCATGTTTGGGTATCTATAGTTGGTATCAGAGGAATGGTTTAGTTATCCTTTGGAAACTAGGATGTGAAAACATTATTGAGATCCCTATAGATATTTCTACGGTATGTCTAGGGATTTACGTAAGGTTAAGTATAAGTATAGGTTACAGTCCTAAAATTATGATAACTATCATGAATAACCTGGGATTAAACCTAAGATGTTAGAGATTGAATGTACTCCCCTTGATAATGTTGTTTTCCTGGTATGATTTTTGCATCTCACACTATTTTGTTTGGGTTTTAGATGATGGTTGGAACTAGAAGGAACCGTGATGATCAATGTAATAGAAAATGCAATGATTTTACTCATGATCAAACCAATTTTATTGGAAATGGGGTGAAAAATCTTATTTATATACTTACACAAGATATGAATTATTCTAGACTTCGAAATTAGCAAGGAAGGGAACAATATTCGATTGAGTTCTTCATGAGGCAACATCCACCTTCTTTGAGTGGGTCTTCTGATCCACTTGTTTCTAATTAATGAATTAGTATAATTGAAAGTTTATTTTCCATACTTCGGGATTCAGGTCATGGAAAATTCATTTTGGCTGTTTACCGTTTAGAAGGTGAAGCATACCAATGGTGGAATCTAATTAAGAATACAAGGCCCCATGATGAAATTGAATCCATGGAATTGGACGAGTTCAAGAACTTGTTTTTGAATAAGTACATACATAACATTCATAAAACTAATATTTATAAGGAGTTCATTGAGATTATGAAAAATGATGATGAATCTGTTGGTATATACAAGGTAAATTTTACTAGGCTTTCAAGGTATTGATATGGATTTATCATCCAATCTGAAAGTAAAGTTGATTGATTTTTAAGTGTCTTAAAACCATGACTTCGAAGGGCATTACTATAAGAGACATCAGTAGCTATGAATAAATTGTGCATTGTGCTATCAAGTTAGAACTAGATTCTGTTGTTACATATCCATCTCATGGTTTTTATATGAAACAAAAGATGGAGTTCAAGGAAAAATCTCACAAATCTAGTGAAAAGAAGACAATTATTTTTTTATGCTCAAATTGTGGAAAGAAGCATAGTGGAGATTGTATTAAAGGGACTAGAAAATGTTTTCTGTGTAGAAAATAATTCCATCAAGTAGATGAGTGTTGAAGTAATGGGAAAAAGGAAACTATTGATGTGAATATAGAAAAGACTACGGAGAACGCAACACCAACACTTCAATGCTACAAGTGAAAAGAAATGAGGCATAATGCTAACCAATTCCCTAATACAAGGGTTAATGATGATCGAAATCAACAACCTCTTGAGGAAAAGGACAATGGGAAGTCACATTCCATCACTATTGGTGATGTTGAATATGACAACGAAGTTGTGGAATGATTATGGGTTTATGTGACGAGATTCCAAAATATTGTTGCAGAATCTCATTTATAATATCGTGGAATATTAGAATATCTATGTATTGTTTTTTTGTGGTTTTAAATAATTAAATGATATCAGTAAATATAATGTCCCAGACCCGGTCAACCACCAGAATAGTGCCGATCGGGTCAGGTGTCACTACCTTAGGCCCACCACCCCTGAACGCCAAAGGCTACCGCCTAGCAGCGAGGGTCTGGATAGGTATAGTAGGGAGGCTGTACCCTATTGGAGGATCATAGTAAGGGTACTGGTCTGAGTATAAAAGTAAAGATATAGCGGAAAAAAAGTCTCAGCAGACTTGAACTAGACCTGCAGAGCGGAAGCATATACAAAATCAACAAATAGCGGAAGAAATAATTATAACAACAGCAACGGAAAGAAAGACTCAGCAGACTCGAACCAGACCCGCAGAGCGGAAGAATATCCAATATCAACAAACAGCGGAAGCAATAATTATAACAACAACAGCAAAAATAAACACAACAACATGCTGATACCTTGTAACTACTACTGAACAATAAAACATGCATCCAAAGCAGGTCAACATACAAAAGGGCGCCTATGGATACCCAACAGTAGCTACAACAAGTAAGCATGTTGATACAGAAAAGTAAACACAATAATTAAACCCCACCTAGGCATGACCTCAAGGTCTGTACCATCTCCATGCAACAACTAACATTACCCAGCTCCTTATGCTGGCCCCTTTCTTCCACGTAAATCCATGAAGTCTGCATGAGTCCCGAAGGGCCTGTACAGGGTGTGAGACAAATCTTAGTAGGATACCACCCAATGGTGCGTACCAAATATATGTGTTTAAGCAATCATGCATTTACCAGGAAAGCAGTAATCAGTACAATGCAAAAAGAAATACAAACTCCACTAGTGCTCAAAAACTACCATGGAGTGTCACCTTCTTCGGCCAACCCCAGAATCTCTATCGTGTAACCCGGCACCATGTGCCACCTGACACCTCATGTCCCAAGTACCGACGTCCCGATGGCACACCCCAAATAGTAACCCAGCACCAAGCTCCCACTGACACCTTCTGTCTCATGTACCGACGTCCTGAAGGCACGCCCACAAATAGTAACCCAGCACCATGTGCATCCTGACACCTCGTGTCTCAAGTACCGACATCCCGAAGGAACGCCCACAAATAGTAACCCAGCACCATGTGCCTCCTGACACCTCATGTCTCAAGTACTGACGTCCCAAAGGCACGCAAATTTCCTGAAGGCTCCACACCTCCCACATCAATTTCTATGGCAAGCACCCCCAACCAAAAGTACCTAACTGCATCTACAGGGGCCACTACCCAGACGAGTGGTCAAAACCACCTCATCACAGAGTATCTCTATGTGCACACTACTCATGTCCCAGTGAGTGGTAATCACCCAAATAGTCATAATCCACCAAAACATCTGACACCTTTTGTCCATGCGACCATGTCTCTCAAGTTTGATAGAATCTCCACCCTAGTGTCTTGGGCCATGCCCCACCAGACAGTCGTACTGCCGCAAAAACGTCCATGATGCCCAATCCCCTGTTCAAAACAACCCAATGTAACCCGGGAAATGCCCCACCCTGTGATCAGCATCACTCAAGCGTAACCGGGTCACACCCAACACAACCCAATGGGTACAGCAGATGCAATTCAGCAATTGCATATATAACATGTTTAAATAGAAAAACATAAACCAGCAAAACAAACAAAACAGTTGAATTGCACTATACCAGGTGTTGTCCCATACCATCACTGAGGTCTTAAATGAATCCAATAATTATAACAGGCTTAAATAAATTAAACTAACAATTTAACACAATAATATTGAAATTAAAACCATTTTGGCGTTCCCCGGATAAAATGCCCTGATGAGCCACGACCCCTCACCCGGCCCCGCTCACGGAAACTGGTAACCGGGCATACCCAAAGTCATCCTAGAGGTCCCATAAACAATACAGTATGAAAAGCAGATGAAACGGGTCCTGCTCAAAAAATACTCGAAAATGCGTCGAAGCTGTGTTACCCAAACAACCACGAAAACACAAAATGAGGTATGCCCCACCTACCTGAGACTCGCACGATGCTACTATTCTGGTAACACATGCCAATTCGGTCTAAAACGCGGTAAATCTAAAAAATATTCAATACCGCTTAATGGTCTATAACGCGTTCTAGAAATAAAATCATAAAAACGGCCAAAGATGAATCGAGGCCTTACCGAGGGGGTTCCAACTCACTAATCAGCGATTGAAACGGGTCTCGGACAGATGATCAGGAGGGGAAGAGAGGTTCGGGCGGCCTGCTTCATGTATCCGGGCAGAGGAGGGGTGTTCTGCCTCAAAAACGAGGCTACTACCCATTTTAAGCGAAAAAAAGAAAGAACACGGCGTGTGCTTTGGGACTACACGCCGTGTATGGTTCATTTAATTGTTCATAAGACAGAAAGATTCTGCCGACTTATATTCCGAACCTACCGACATGAGTACATGGTGTGTACCTCTGGGTACATGACGTGTACCGGGATCCTCTTCCTTTCCTCACCGATGTACTGACACGCCATGTGTTTCCCTTATACACGGCTAGACTGCACGGCGTGTCCGATGGGAACACAGCGTCTCCCTGGTTCTTACCCAGCCAACAGGCCTACACGCCATGTATGGCTTCATACAGTCGGGGGTCTACACATCGTGTTCAAACTACACGCCGTGTAGTAAGAAACTACTACATGGTCACTACACGGTATGTACTCAGTGAGCACACGATCAGCCACTCTCCTAGACATACATGGCGTGTACTTAAAGTACACAACGTGTAGTCTGGAAATTTTCAGAAACTTCTCATTTAATACAGTTTCCTAGGAAACAAGTCAAAAATTTAAATAGGGTCCGGATTTTGACCCGTTCTAAAAACCCGGATTCTTACAAACTCCACACCTTAACATAGCTCGTCCCCGAGCAACCAAGAGAAACCAAGAGATGGTACCGAACATGCCCACCCCATTTAAACAACCCGGACTACCCCGGTCTCAAAGGTTTCAGCCAAATTCTTCAAGGGGGATCCCCCACCTAGGGAATTTTTTACCCGGTCTCAACCCAACAAAACGTAAAACAAACATAGTTTATTATCCTGTTTTCCGGAAGAAAAATCCTCTTGTGACGCATCATCACCCCGGCACCTCATTGGTGCTCCTGTGTTGCTTCTGACACCCAATCTATCCTGCACCGCATCGGTGTCTGCCTCTACGAGGTCCTGGTGCCTAGCACCTCAAGTAACATGCATCCACGATGCCTCGATACCCACGACACATCATGTAACCCGCATCCATGATTCCTCGATGCCCACGACACCTCATTAACATAAATATTAATATAAATATATATATATCATGCACCCGAGATGGTGCCAACCCACTGAATAGAATCTAGTAAGTCCACAAAGATCCTTTGCACCTCGTTCACTCAATACAGACATACCTCTACAGGTCATTCCAGAAAGGAAACATGTAGATCACAGTCACACCGCGGTGTACCTCTAACTGTCATCGGCTAACCAGCATGCTCAGCCTATGGAAGCTCCACAGCATGCCCCTGGCCTGAAACATGGCTGCCTGATGCCTGACCTCCCTATGGTGCTACTCCAGTCACCGGCCACTAACCCCTGAGTTGGGTCCCACTGTCTCTGTCACGGCCTCCGTGCACAGCTGAACCTCGACTATCCTCTCCGGGTTCCAAACCTGAACCAACTCCAGACGCTGCAGTCTGTCCTGGACCCTACCTGCCAGCTATATGAGAAGGCTGCCTGAAAAACCTCTCCAGATGCCCATCTTGTGTACATTCCCGACACTCCTTCAGAGGCCTGTCGCACTGTGCCCGAACATGTCCCGGTTGTCCACACTGGAAGAAAATCATCGATGAACTCCCACGAGGTTGTCTAGCTGAATCCCTAGCCTGACTGCCCTGCTGGAACTCATCTCATCCTCGCTTCCTGCTATCTGAACCGTTAGCTGAAGCTGTCGTCCTGCCCAAGCGAGATTTCTCCCTCTTGTTTCCCTCGGCTATATGTGCCTGATTCACTGCCTTGTAAAAAGAACCCTTCCTGAAAATGTTCACCTGGACCCTAATGGCGTGTCACAAGCCGTCTTGGAAGCGCCTCACCCTAGCTACATCATCACTCACCATACCAGGTTCCAAGCGAGACAAATCTGTGAAAGTAGCTGCGTAGTCCATGACGGAAATGTCCCCCTGCTGAAGACTCAAGAACTCCCGATCTCTCTCTGCCCTCAGTGTCTCCGGGTAGAAGTGCTCAAAGAACCTTCCCTCGATGTCCTGCCATTCCAGTCCCTTGTGTCTACGAGCCTGAACCTGTACGTCCCACCAACACATCGCAGGTCCTCTCAGCATGTACATCTCCATCTTGACCCTCCACCCTGGAGGTGTCTCGAGCTGCTCGAATATCATCTGTATATTCTCTATCCAGTTCTCAGCTGCCTACGGACCACCATCTCCCTGAAAAAGCGGCGGGTGCTGCGACTGGAACACCCGTGTCAGATACGCCATAGAAGGCTCTGCACCCTGAACACCACTATCAATTCCCTACAAGACGTGTACTAGGCTCGGGTCATGCTCGTCCCGACAACTCACGTTGTCTCAAACCGATGACCGAGTCGCCCAATCCTGATAGTTACACTGCCTCCGTCATAGTACATGCCTGCTTTCATAAGAGTCAAACCCCAAACCCTGCCACATGCAATTCTACAAAAAAATAAAGCATGGCATACACATTGCAACAACTATCAATTCTATCAGGAATTTCACCATTTTAACTTTCAAAGTAGATAAAGCATTGCAATTGATTTATTTTTTTCACATGGTATTTTCACTTCAGAAAGAATACATGCAATTATGAAATTGAAATACCCTAGAAATGTGCCTATCAAAAGCCAAGCAACAAGCCTTGCCATACCGGGACAAGGTCCAATTCTCCCTAACCACAACGAGTCAAGGGTCACATATCACAATGCAGAACATATCACACCAAGTGAGCCACCGAGGTGGAAATCGTATAAACTGTAATCTGAGCAATATAAAATAGAAATTCTCACCCATGGAAACTAGGTCCATCCCTCTTACCTGGGGCTGCAGGCACCCAAGCACAAGCTCGACACCCAGTCCTTTTAACCAAAACTTATCTCTAGTCTACCATATCCCAAAGAGTTAAACCAGCAGAAAGAAACGAGAATCCTAAAACTCATTAGTAGCCAGTAAACCGTTTCTACTAAATCCCTTTCAAGAACTCCTCTGATACCACTGTGTAACATCCCAGACCCGGCCAGCCACCTGAGCAGTGCCAAGCGGGTCGGGTGTCACTACCTTTGGCGCACCTCCCCTGAACGCCAAAGGTTTCCGACTAACAGTGAGGGTATAAATAGGTATAGTGGGGAGGCTATACCCTCTCAGAGGATCATAGTAAGGGTACTGGTCCGAGTATAATAGTAAAGATGAAGCGGAAAGAACGACTCAGCAGACTCAAACCAGACCCACAGAGCGGAAGCATATCCAATATCAACAAACAGCGGAAGCAATAATTATAGCAACATCAGCAGAAATAAAGACTCAGCAGACTCGAACCAGACCCGCAGAGCAGAAGCATATCCAATATCAACAAACAACTGAATCAATAATTATAACAACACCAGTGGAAATAAACACAACAGCATGCTGATACCATGTAACTACTACTGAACAGTAAAACATGCATCCAAGGTAGGTCAACATACAAAAGTGCTCCAATGGGTAACCAAAAGTATCTACATCAAGTAAGCATGCTAATAGAGAAAAGTAAACACAACATGTAAACCCCATCTAGGCATGACCTCAAGGTCTGTACCATCTCCATGCAACAACTAACGTAACCCAGCTCCTAATGCTGGCCCATTTCCTGCACGTAAATCCATTAAGTTCGCACGCGTCCCGAAGGGCCCGTGCAGGGTGTAAGAAAAATCTCAGTAGGATACCACCCAACGGTGCGTACCAAATATATGTGTGTAATAAGTCATGCATTTACTAGGAAAGCAGTAATCACTACAATGAAAAAATAAATACAAACTCCACTGGTGCTCAACAGCCACCATGGAGTGTCACCTGCTTCGGCCAACGCCGGAATCTTTGTCGTGTAACCCGGCACCGTGTGCCACATGACACCTCGTGTCCAGAGTACTGATGTCCCAAAGGCACGCCCCAAATAGTAAACTGACACCATGTGCCTCCTGACACCCCGTTTCTCAAGTACCGACGTCCAGAAGGCACACCCACGAATAGTAACCCGGAACCATGTGCCTCCTGACACCTTGTGTCCCAAGTACCGACGTACCGAAGACATTCACTCAAATAGTAACCCAGCACCATGTGCCTCCAGAAACCTCGTGTCTCAAGTACCGACGTCCCAAAGGCATTCCCATTTTTTGAAGTCTTCTCACCTCCCATGTGGCTTTCTACGATAAGCACCCCAACCAAAAATACCTAACCACAACTACGGGGGCCTCAACCCACTCGAGTGGTCAAAACCACCTCATCATGGAGTATCACTATGTGCACACTACTCAAGTCCTGGTGAGAGGTAATCACCCAAATTTTCTTAAGCCACCAAAACATCTGACACCTCGTGTCCCTCCGACCATGTCACTCAAGTATGTTGGAATCGCCACCATAGTATCATGGTCCATGCCCAACCTGACAGTCGTACTGCCTCAAACCGACATCCATGACGCCCAATTCCGTGGTCAAAACCACCCAATGTAACCCGGGAAAATCCCCAACCTGTGATCATGATCAGTAAAGCGTAACCGGGTCAAGCCCCACACAACCCAACGGGTCTAGAAGATGCAATCCAGCAATTGCATCTATAACATTTTTAAACAGAAAAACATAAACCAGCAAAAAAAAACTAAACAGTTGAATTGAACTATACCAGGTGTTGTCCCATACCATCACTGAGGTCTTAAATTCCTCCAATAATTATAACAGGCATAAAAAATTAAACTAACAGTTTAACACAATAATATTGCAATTAATACAATTTTGGCATTCCCCAGCCAAAATACCCCGATGAGCCACGACCCCTCACCCAGCCCCGCTCACGCAAACAGGTAACCGTGCATACCCAAAGGCATCCCAGAGGTCCCATAAACAATACAGTATGAAAAATCAGATAAAACGGGTCCCGCTCAAAAAATACCTGAAAATGCGATGAAGTCGCATTACCCAAAAAACCACGAAAACACAAAATGAGGTATGCACCACCTACCTGAGGCTGGCACGATTCTACTCCTCCAGTAACACATGCCAATTCGGTCTAAAACACGGTAAATCTACTAAATATTCAAAACCGATCAAAAGGCTATAACTCATTCTAGAAAGAAAATCAGACAAAACAGCGAAAGAGGAATCAAGGCCTTACAAAGGGGGTTCCAACGCACTAATTAGTGATCAAAACGGGTCTCGGACGAACGATCGGGAGGGGAAGAGAGGTTCAGCCGGCCTGGTTCACCTATCCGGGCTGAGGAGGGGTGTTCTGCCTAAAAAACGAGGCTAATTCTCATTTTAAGTGAAAAAATGAAAGTACACGGCATGTAATTTGGGACTACACACCGTGTATGGTTCATTTAACTGTTAATAAGACAGAAATATTCCACCGACTTACTTTCTGAACCTGTCGACATGAGTACACGGCGTGTACCTCTGGGTACACGGTGGGTACCGTTTTCCTCTTCCTTTCCTCTCCGACGTACTCACAAGCCATGTGTTTCCCTTATACACGGCTAGACTTCACGGCGTGTTCGAAGGGAACACAGCGTGTCCCTGGTTATTACCCGGCCAACAGGCCTACACGCCATGTATGGCTTCATATGGTCGGGGGTCTACACGGTGTTTTCAAACTTCATGCCGTGTAGTAAGAAACTACTACACGGTCACTCCACGACATGTACTCAGCGAGCACACGGTCGGCCACTCGCCTTGACATACACGGCGTGTACATAAAGTACACGGTGTGTAGTCTGGAAATTTCTAGAAACTTTCCATTTAATATAGTTTCCTCGGAAACAAGTCAGAAATTTAAACAGTGTCGAGATTTTGACCCGTTCTAAAAACCGAGGTTCTTACAGTAACCATGAAAAATGATTGAAATATTTTTGGAATGCATATTATGTGCAAATAATGAAGGGATAATGAGAAAATAATATGTTTGATAGTATTAATGAGATCATCATTGATATAAGGACAATGTGATATCATGGTTTGAGTATATAGAATATTTTTGATTTTCGTATGTGGAAAGAGTTAACATTTTTCAGCATTCATGTTCTCACTATGGTTTTATGGTAATTAATTTTTCCGAAGAATACATGATTAAGGTATTCCCATGTTTGTAATGTGAATGAAAAGATATTTCTTATGATATATGGGTGATAAAGGATGGTAATCACATGATTTGTATATAATCTCTCTAGTAATCTTTTTCTTTATACTATGAGATTGGACAGAAGTATTTTCGACAAGACAAAAGACTGAAATGGATTATCTTAGACATCATAATGTATTGTTTGAGGCTAGAACTTTTTGATATTACATAAAAAATGTTATAGTAGTATAGTTTTATAAAAAGGAAAACCCATCGCGTCGAACAAGGCTGTGGGAATCAAACCCAAACCCTAAGTGTGACAAGCCTTTATCAGCTACCACTGCCCTACAGGAAGTCCCTAGTTAGTAGAAATTAGTTTTATTTTATTAAGAGGAATAATAGTTTAAGTATAAGTCCATTTTTGAACCATATGAAATAAATCTCACCATAAATGGACTTATGTATATAAATTTTTCTAAAATTATGTTTGAGACAGATATAATGACCTATCATTCTATTGCATGATCTGCTAGCACTTCACAGAAGACAAAATCAACTTCATTTATTTATGATATGAAGTTGAAATTTTTCATGGCATGAAAAAAAATTATATTGTACCAAAACAATTATGTATTTCTTTTAGTTAAAAAATTCTTTAACATTAGTGAAATGATATTGAAAACAAAAAAAATTTGTCCTAGTACATTCATATCTGATGAATCAGATGGTACCTTAGATCAACAAAAATTCAAGTCTTTGTGATTGTTGACTTTTTCCTAGCCATGTTCTCTACCACTCTCCATCAGAACGTGATGGTTAGATTTCTCTTCAATATCCATATTTTCACCTATATCCCCATATGTGGAAACCCAGTGCTAAGTAACTTTGGGTGACCGCTATGTTTCTAACGTTCCTTATTAGAACTATGTTTTTCTTTTTCTTTTTACGATGTGGGTTTCTATGAATGAAACTTTCATTTAATAAACCATTTATAACCCCAACGAATTTCGATGGAGAAATTAATTTTATGGGGGGTAGAATGTAACACCTCATGATTTTATGAGAAATAATCCTTTCATTGATGTCTTGTGTTGTACGCTACACTAGGATTATCTTGCACTATATGAAACACCATATTATCTTGCAGTATACGCAATAATAAACATTTCTTGTGTTATAGGCAAGAGCGACCTTCCTCGATAGCTTGCGTGGTATGCAATACCGAGTTTCAATAAACAATGTTATATTATTAATTTATGAACTATATGTTATGAATAGTATTAAACAAATTTTGAATGTTATAAAATTATAATACATCTTGCACATTTTATAGAAAATATTATGAGAACAAAATAAATTTTTCGAGAGAAATATATATTTTTTTAAAAATACAGTTTTGCCTTCTTTTGATCGCGTTCCCACTTTCAATCTAGTTCTTGACATGTTTATAAGTTCAATTTGACAAAATAAACTTATTCATTATAATAAGTATATACAAATTTACATTGGATAATTTTTTAATATTTTTCTGTTAACATTTATATTTTGTTGATTTATAAAAATACGCAAAATTTTAATTAAAAACAAATTTTTTCATCATGATAATTTATATAGTTAAATTATAATATTTAATGGTTTTAAATATTAAATAGAATATATTTTTACCATTTAATATTATTTATTTCATTGTCATTAATTTTAAATATAAATTCATAAGTAAAAACATTTCAATCTTTTGCAATGTTTTAATCCCAACCCCATTTTTTTGACAATGAGATTAATTTTAATTTAATTACTGCATATTATGTGAATTTAATTTTTAAAAATGGATTCCATATTTTTAATAAGGAGGTTTAAATTGAGTAAATTGATAACTTTTATTTTTGAGCATTATGAATAGTAACAATGGTAAATTTTATTTACCACAGTTAAAGTTAAATCAGGTAATTATGGGTAAATATAATATTATATAATTACCCTAAAACATGAATTAATATAATTTAATGATTATATTTAGTCCTAAAATATACTTGGGTCGAAATAGTATCTATTGGAACCAACTTCTATGTGATTATGACCTTTTATTTATTTTATTTAAAGAAAGTGAAATATATCTCACTGAAACTTTAATAATTCGATTATTTTTAATATAAGGTTATACAGAAAATAAATCCTTTTAAAAATACTCATTTGAAAGCTAATTTTTTTTCTTTATCATGGTAATTTATTTTACATTTTTATGAAATATTTAACTACATTAATATCTTATACATTATGGATGCAGACATTATTTATTTTGTGAAAAAACAATAATATAGTTTTTATTGAAATAATAATACCAATAAAAAGACTCATACACTTGACCAATACTTATTTTTCGATTATATCTACATCTTAAGCATCTAATTGGATATTGGAAAACCATTTGGAGCATAATAAAATTGATTATGACACTTATATTATTTTATTTTAAATGGTGTCAATGTTCTCACCTTCATAATTTAATAAATATAACAATTTAAATGTTGTGATTTTAAGATGATAAATTCTAGTAAATGAATTATAATGAAATTTATTATAGTTATATTTATCATAAGAGTTTAGATTTAATTTTTATTCTAAAATTAAATATATTAAATAATTATAAAAAAATGTTGTAGTAATTATAATATTAAGAGAAATATCATATAAATGGTTTTAATGATATTAAAATAAATATTATATGAAGTAATTAATATTATACATCAATTGTTTATATGCATATGACATTAAAAAAATGTATTTAATAGTTTTGTTCGAATATATCTTTAGTGTGGATTTTATTTAAATTCAAATAATCGAATTATGTCACAATTTATACTATTGATATTTTATAAAAATAACATAGTATTAAATTGTATAAAAATAACCAAAAATTTTAAAAATTAAAAATTAAAAATTATTTGGCCTAAGATGTAATAATTTATTAAATTATGGAAAATTAACAACACATAATTATGTAATTATAATAATTTGAAAATTAGAATATTATTACCACAAATAAAATTAAATATATTAAATAAGGATAAATCAAAATGATATGGTTTCAAATAAAATAAAAAAATGTCTAAATTAGTTTGTATGATGATATTTCAACCCTATATTACCTAATATCCTAATTTCAGTAACTTTTTTGATGTTTTTATGTGGGGTTTGAGTTTATTATAAATAAATATTTTTGAGGATTCCAAAATTTCCCCTCTCCTCTCCTATATAAGGGATCCTCTTTCCCTCTATTCTTCAAAAAATATTGAGCCTTCTAGGTCAAGAAACCCCAATCTATTTCCCTTCTCCAATTCCATAGAAACATACTAGAGGTCCTAGAATTTTTCAAAGACCAACATTAGGGCCCTAAGAGGAGGTTTAGAAGAGCTGCGTCAAAGAAGAGGTAATATCCATTACTGATTCTTTAAAATTTACTTATTATTTTAAATCCTCTCATTTATTTATTTCATTATAAAGTAATAAAATATGTATCAATAATATACTGATATGTTATTATAAATATGAAACAAATCTGTTTCACCTTCTATCCATCATACAAAAAATGAAATCATCACACGTGAGTAGGTACGAAATACCATCTCCACGCCGTGGTGTAATCTGTTTCTCCACCACCTCCATACATGTATGGGTATAATGATGGAAATAATAACTATATATGATTATTATAACATCATACTAATTCTGAGATATTATTTCATTAGCTCAAATTCCATTCAACAATTATGGAAATGACATCATCGCTTGTTCGTACGTACAGATTATCGTCTCCACGATGCAATGAGATTCATTCTCCATGATTACCATTCAACTATTATTATAAAGTATATATAATAAGTAATCATGAAATATATGACATAATAATTATACTGGAATTATATATATAAATTTCACTAACTTCCATTTGATTTATTAAGGAAACAAAAACAGCCTTCAGGCGTACGTACGACCTACCGTCCCCATGAATTGTGTATTTCATTCAATTTATTGATATATCATGTATATTTATATTAAGAATATATGTTTTATATAAACATGTTTTAAATAATGAAATTAATTAAATCAGTATATTAGTAATAATATCAATAACACCAAGTCCAAACATATACGATAAATGAAATGATTTTACCCAAAACACTGCTTTAACATGGAATTGACAAACGAATTGGTAATATAAAGTCATAAGTGAATAATATATGATATCATAAATATTATTATGGTTCTTTTACATGGTAATAATATTTATAAACCCACTATATAGGATTTTCGGACACGTACGGAAGAAATTGTACCTAAGGTAAGGGATCATTTCGTCTGCCTTTTATTTCTGTGAGACATATGCCTTAATCACCATCTATTTATTTTTTATGGTGAATATGATTCCCATGAATGTTTTATTATTTTTATTATGGATGATATGATATTTAAATAGTCATGTATGTTTCTTTATTTTATGACACTTATGATTCCACCGATCATAAAAGGTAAGTGATAATTATACCAATATCGTTCTTATCTGATATTGTTTATTCGTAAGTATGTACTGGGGTTATATTTATCATCCATCTCCATGTATTCTAAAACTGCTTTCATATAATGTTTATTATGCTACCATGTATGATTAAAGTCCTTTTCCCTTTGTTTACTTTGACCATATGGAATGGAAGGAATCATTATTTTGTTTACCATACGGGATACTTTTTGACTTTTCCCGCAAAAGTACGAGGAGGATGTTTTTTCAACTTATACGGCATGAATGTCTTTTTACAATTTCATAACTACTTATTTCCATGATGTTTCCTCTACAATATTTCATGATTTTTTCAACAAAATCCTTTTCATTAAAATTTCATGGCATTTTGAAAAAAAACTATTTTGAAGAAGAAAGGATATTTTCCTCAAGAATAAATTTCAAGTGTTTTATCAAAACTATTTTCCATCTAAGATGAAATTATTTATTATGTTTATTTTTCAAGTATAATGTCTCTAATATTTACATGGTTTCATTTTTATTATGATGAAATTATATGAATTTATTATATTTTGATTATGTTATGATGGGAGGATGTTTATGAAACCCATTTTATTGATTGGGTTATGTTGAATGATATATGTTTATTTTGTGGAACAGAAAAAAATGATTTCATTATGAGATGCGTGGGACCTATATATCTATGTAATAAATTCAGTAATGTTATATATCACATGATATATACATGTCTAGAATGAAAAGTGAATTCGGTTCAGTAATACAGTGCTGGAACAGCAAGTAAACCTAGTTTAATAATGCACTTTTGTCCACTATGATGGTCTTGGCCGCAATTCCTTGGCTACTATAGAAATCATAACATGTGCTTAATGGATTCCACAATTACATGTTTTATCCCCATGCTACATTATCATGATAAATGTTACTTTATGATCTATTCCTTGTGTACTACCATTACTATTTCATTGCTCAAGATTTTTATGATTAGATTTTAATATTCATGTTTTTACGTTCAAATGTTTATGGATTGTTTTATGTTCCCCATGTTTACCCTTACTGAGCATTATATCTCACACTTTCTATGTTTTCTTTTCCCCAAGATATAAATAATTTTTTTAGGTCAGAAAACAAAAGGGGAAGATCTTTATGGAAGATGTTGAAGATCTTTCACCATGATTAGAAAACTGTGTTCCATGCTTCCAAAGACAATAAACTATTACGTTCCTTGGGTGTCTGTTTTTGTTATATATTAAGTATTCTGCAAAAGTAATGTAATGTCCATGTATGTTATGTTTTGGTCTCTACATAAATAATATAAAAATTACAGTTTTTCCTCAATCCAGTAACACATGCATAATTTATATTACTTATCCCCTTGAGCCCAATTCCCATTTTCCATGCCTATCTCAGAAAGCATATTCAAGTATAAAGCTAACCACTAGAATTTTCCCATTAATCCATTTAGAACATATTCATGCCATCCAAAATACCTGTTAGGAAATTACCCAACCTATGTATATTACTAAACAAATATTTTGCATCATTTAATAAATTTAACATACTCCTCAAAGGCTCTATGTTCTCACACAATGGCCATATATTTAGCTAAACTTATGGTTCTAGAATATCATCACACCCCATGGATAGCCCTAATTTTTATGGTTCATCCACCATGCATACCATGGGGATCAAGAGGGGTTCAATTAACCATTTAGACACTCACTCCATCACATCAGGTAAAATTCACTATGAACTCTTCATGAGAGGGAAATAACAAAAACCCTACATACACTAAATCTACTCAAGACACATTGACATTACATGTTGACCATATTCCTTGAATATATTGATGAATTCACTCTAAATAGAGGCTATAGATATTGATTCAATCAACCCCCCTAATCCTCAACCTAATCCTCATCAAAAAAGAGGGTTTGAGTGGTTCAAATGGAGAAAAGAAAAGGATACCAGCCAAAAATAAAAAAATTAATCATGGAGGGGATTAACCTAACCTAGATCATCAATCCACAACTGACGACACTCCAAATTCCCTAGAATCATAGTATAATCCCCACTACGAAGATATATGGAGCATGAATTATCACTAGGGTTTAGGGGAGGTGGAATGAGGAAAATCTAAAGTTGATTATAAATCTCCATAATGACATTTTTGTAATTTTTTTAAAGGATTCTGAGCTGTACGGTTTACCCGCACGGTTTTCCAAACTGTGTACAAACCATGTAGAGGATTTTGTCCCAAAATATCCCCCTCAAATAGTATACCTACATGTTTTTCCAAACCGTTTGGAGGCAACTGTATGAAAACCCACCATTTTCACAGTCACCTGGGAATTTCGCACTGTTTTCACTAACCATGATGCCTACCCAGAACACCCCTTTTCATCCTTTTTCATGTCCCATGCCCTTGGAACACTGCTGAGACTTCGTTATGGCCTGGGAAATTATATAATTGACAAAAATAATTGGTTTAAAAATAAACATATGTAAAAGACACCTTACGGAGAAATCCAAGATCTTACAACCACATCACCTTATAACGGATCATCCCTAGGGTGCTCTTTCCAAACATCATTGATTTTACAAAGATAAGATCTAGGGCCACTAGTCTGGAATATCTAATTCTTTATCCCATGAGTTCACCAGAACGTTCCCAATCATCATTGATCATGAACCATGGAGACAACCTTTCTCCGAAAAAAATTCTCACTATGATTCTCAATATGAATCAGGTGCCCCTCAAAGGACACATCAACCTCAAGCTCATCATCCTTAGAATTTATCACATGATATGGATCAGAGTGATACTATTAGAGTTATGAAACATGGAAAAAATCATACGTCCCACTATACCTCTAAGGAATATTCAATCAGTAAACCATTAGTTTTATAATCTCTACAATTTGAAACAGCCGCACATACCTAGGTGCCAACTTTCCCTGTTTCCAAATTATATGGTGACCCATCCTTGGAGACCCGAAAAAAACACACTATCACACACCATGAACTCAAGAGGTCGAGGATGATAATCCATATATGACTTATGATTACTCTAAGCTGTTTCCATATGATTTTGAATCAAACAAACCTTCTCTGACCTATCCTACACTAGACTCCGTCGTAACACCTTAAACTCTTCATCCTCTAACTAACACAACCGATATATCTATGTTCTACTATAAAGTTACTTAAATGGTTCCACCTAATCTATATCCTGAAATGTATTGTTTTATGAAATAAAACAAGTGGCAATTGATTCTCCCATAAACCATCAAAATCTATAAGACTTGCTTTAAACATTTATTATACTACCTGAATTTTATGCACTAAATGCCCATAATTCTTTTGGTAGTAAGTCGTAGTTAGGAATACATGGGTACCAAGCCCCTTCCCTATTCCCTACTAGAAGTGCAAGGTTAAATTCATATCATGATCCAAAACTTTAGTTCTCGGCACACCATAAAACCATACTATTTCACTAACATACAATTAACACCACTATTTTACTATATAGGTCTCTAAGTTTTGAATGATATTGGCGACTTTGGTCATATGATCAACCACCACCCAAATTGAATCACTCTTCTACGAAATCCTCAGAAGACCCACTATAAAGTCCATCATGATGTCATTCCACTTCCACTCTGGAATAGGTGATGGCTACACCCACCCACATGGACGTTGATGTTTATCCTTCACCTACAAATAAGTATGGAATCGTTCCACAATACTCAAAACACCATTCTTTATTTCAATCCTCAAAAACATCCTACGAAGATCAAAATAATATTAGTCAAACCCGGATTTACTTCACACTTTTACATGTGGAAATCGTGCATCATCTCCTCCTGTATATTTGATGCCACCACAACATGAACATCAACATAATAATCTCTATCAACATTTAATGTCCAACCACATGGGACAACCCACCTTTATAACTTTCCTTCATAGCTAAACATGATGGATCCCCCAAATGACTCTCTTTATGATGTCAAAGAAGTGAATATTAATTTTCAAAATATGAAAGGGTAATCTATTTTTTCCCATCCTCTACTTCCAAATTCATATTAGCAAATAGGGATATCATCATCCACTATTATATGGATTTATGAATCACCTGATTCTGAGTCATCTGGCTTAGAGAATCAACGATACTATTCTCTTTCCCTGGTGCATACTCCAACTCAAAATCAAGAGACCTCAGGTACTCAACCAACTATCACAACTGAATATTCAAATTTCTTAGATAGAATATGTATTATAAAAATTTATTGTCCGTAAACATTGTAAATAGTTATCCCAACAACTAATTCCACCAACCATTTAAGCCATGAACCACATCATCAGGCTTCATGTCATGAGTAGGATAATACCTTTCATGAGGCCATCACTGTATCTACCCATTTGCCACAACCCAATCATAATGCATCAACACTACCCCAATCCCCACTCTAGACGCATCATAGAACAAGGGGTACCTACTACCTGGTTCGGGTAGGATCAAAATCGGGGTGGTAGTCAACCGCTAATTCATCTCCTGAAAAGCTTCCTCACAAGCCTCTGACAAACCAAACATAACCCCTTATTGTTTAGGCCTATGAGTAGTGATTCCAAATGAGAGAGGTCTCTAATAAACATTAGGTAATAACTACAAAAACCAATAATTTCATGAATATCAGTGATGTTTTTGGGATGCTCCTACGACAAAAAACTGTCATCCTTTTTTGGATCCACCGACTTGTACAACTCAGAATTCATGTGTCTCTGAATGTCTACTTCATCAATCAAAAACTAAGGTTTTTTATCTTAGTGTAAAGACTATGCTATATTGGTGTGATCAATATGGTTTTAAGATGATTATAATGAACATCATAAGTTCTGGATTAGACGAAGATGTCATCAATGAAAAAAATTATCAAATGATCGAGATACGGTTAGAATATTCGGTTCATCAAGGCCATGAACATTGTTGGTTGATTGGTCAATCCAAACAGCATCATCAAAAATTCATAGAACCCGAAAAATATTCAAAAGGCCTTCAGGGGTATGTCATAATGTCTCACCCTAATGTAATGGTATTCCAATATCAATGTGATCTTGTTAAAAAATGAGGTACTTATGATATTATCAAATAGGCCATCATTTTTAGGAAGAGGGAACTTGTTCTTAACTGTCATCTGGATTAGCTTCCTATAATCAACATATATCCTCAGTGACCCGCCATCCTTCTTAAAAAATAGCACCAGAGATAATCTAGGTGATGTAGTAGGATGAATAAACCCCATACTCTCCGGTTACTCTAACTAAAACTTCAGTTCTTGGAGCTCTACTGAAAAAATTCTGTAAAGTGGAATGGAAACAAGCTCTGCACCTAGAAACAATTCTATCATGTACTCATTGTCTCTCTCTGGGGGTAACCTAGAGAAGTTTCCAAGAAATATGTCCTGAAAATGGTTCACAATAAGAGGAAAGACTGGATGTCCTTTCTCACAATCATCTAACATATGGCATGCCACATGGGCTATGATTTTACCCAACTAATGGCGTAGTGGCCCTACAAGGCCCGCTCGAGTATCACACTCACCACGAAGGACATAAGTGCTTCCATTGAGAGATGTGAAAATTAATCGATGTTGGTAACAATCCATATTAGATTGATATAACAACAACCAATCCATTCCCAAGAATATTTCAAAACTAAAAATCTATAGAAAAAAAATCCCATAGAAAATGATACCCACCAACCTCAATAGAACTATCCTTACACTACCGAATGTCCATGACACATACCCCTAGTATAGAATGAAGGGACATTACCCCACATGCTATATCAATTGATAATCTCAACACAACTACGTACTAAGAAACAATAATGGAATTTGTAGCACTTGTATCATATAAATAACTAGAAAACGTGAAGTCTACAAGAATCATACCTCAGATAGTATAAAATGTTGCCTCACCACCATTATGTGGCACCTGAATTGCAAGGAGATGACCTACCCCTTTCTCCTAGGCTCTAACCTGATTATCCTACACTGCAATACACTTTTGTTATGGGTGATCTCACCCTAGTGTTCCACATCAACTACCCCTTCTGGTACGACTCATGGAGCTCAAACAACCTACCTGATACGGGGTAACCAACCCCATGACAACACTCGACATCTGCCTCTGACCTCCATCATTCCTTGAATGTTTCGGGTTCCTACATAACCACTGCAAAAGGCCTAACCAGTCACATGATTGGCACTCGACCGGTGGGCTAGGACACAAGTAATAATTATGCCATATCCTACCACAATTATATCTGAAGACAAGGTCTCCACCCTACGAATCTGGTCCCCTCTTCTGATTTCTCTATGTGCTTCCTCAATGCTAGAATGTTCCAATGTGGCACTTTCTACTATCAGAAGCCGAACAACTTTTTCTCCCTGCTGGCATCACAATTTCACTACTGAAGATAACTTTTTGTTCTCTATCAGATTAGGTATTGATCCACCAATTTAGAAAAATTTTTCAAATGAATGATATTCACCTAATATCTGATCTCGTGTATTAGCTTGTCTTAGAATTATTTCACCACAGCTGCCTTATCTCATACCAACGTAGGAATGAAGCATCTCAAATCAGTGAAATGACTAGTATAGTTCATCCCTGACATTTTCCCCTCGGTAAACCTCATAAAATCTATAGACTTCTCATACCTCAGGGTTTCTTAGTTGAAGTTCTTAAGAAACATCTCCTAAAAATCCTTTAACCCCATTCCTTCAGTCTTCTCTATCTGAATCATAATATCCAACCAACAAATTTCATGACCACTCAACATATAGTCTTCTATATTTAATAACTTCACAAGGGTATTATTTAGATGGTCAAGAATAGTTTGGATGAAATATATATATGTTACGTTGCTACTTCTGGCCCACCATCTCTAGTAAAGTTCAGAAGGTGCAACAACTAAAACTCTCTGGTCAGCTCGAACATACTCAGCGAAACTGACATGGGTATAAATCCATCATCTACCTAAAATGAGAAATATTCTCACATAACTACACATCCCTATCTCTATGGATCACCACATTAATTTTCTCTACTATAGGATGAGCTTTCTCAACAATGTCTTCATGTCTCCCAACCAGCTCATGTCTATGATGTGTCTTTTCCCTATAATGTCAAACATGATCATTAGAATGAAACTTATAAACTATTATGATCAGATGAAATGGAACATAGGTAGACTCATCACTTTTAATAACAAAACTAGATTGTTGACGCTACAAAAAACAAGGCCACACAAAAATAGATCACTACCATTGGCCATCTCTCTAAGGCCGTGGCTAACATGGTATCTAATTCACATGGTTACAAGACGTATATTTTACACCCATCCAATCTATTTCTATATACCAATTTACTCTTACACGATGTTAACCCAGTTCCACTTCCTTGGTGAAAACCATTTTCAGATTACTGCTGGACGTTCTCACATCCCTTTTTACCCATTTATACTATTTCATTAGGCACAATTCATTAAATATTAAGACAATATATGCATTAAAACATTTATTCCGTGCACACCATCCTGTGTGTGTGCCTATCAGGATGCATTTTTCTTTCCTACATAGGTTCATAGAATTATTCATGAACTCACATACTCATACCTTTCTGGTCATGAGATAAATATCACAAATCCATCAAACAACACAACAAGTAAATCACACAATGCTGAAATATTATCAAATGTAACAACACACAAGAAGAACAACATTCCCCTCCTAGGCTGACTTGGGTGTTCCCCCTTACATGGGTTAGATACTCCAAAGAACGAGCTCATTACAAGGGCTTGAAACATTCATATCCTCTTTTCTACCATCCCCAAATAGTAATAAAGAGAAAATAACTCCTTTAATACCACTTTGTAACGTCCTCACCCTGGGATACACGAATCTGATGCCACGAATCGGGTCAATAAATGACCTCAAGAGAACGTCCTCGTATGTAAGAAGTTTTCGACTAGAAGCGAGGGTCTAATAGGTCACGTCAAGAGACTATTCCCTTAATAACAGTGTCAGACACAATATATAAAAATTGAAATAGTAGAAACAAAATAGAAAAATCCATAACATGCATAAATAAACAAATCCAAAAACATTATACAATCCTAATAAACAATAAATATTCCATTACATTCTACAGTGTCAAGTGAATAATCACCCAAATAAATAAAATACTATAACTCCCAAATTGTTCTAGACCCCAAGTATGGAACCTCACCCAACCATGTTCCATGTTCAACTAAACTCCCTATCATTGGGCTCTTTCCCATGTCCTGACCTACAAGCATGAAATCTGATCAGGTACACAATGAAATCCCAAGAAGTGTGTGAGTATAACTCAATAGGCCACCACCAACGGTCCTAAAAAATATCCAGAAAGGTCGATAGTTCATGAAAAATTTAAATTAAGGAAAGTTAAGGTTAAAATTCAATAGTCTATCATTAATAATGTTCTTTTAATTTAATCATCCAAATAACCCATGTTTATTAACAAGACATTTCATTTATCATGTCACCATTTTAATCTATTCAATGGATTTGGCATGATCATCATTTTCAACACGTGGGAATAAAATATGTCATATATCATTAGGAATCATATCAAAAAAATTTCCAATATCTTCACCTCAATGCCTCAGAGCGAGTTGCATGTAACAGTCAAGGGAATGTAACTGTTTCCCCTTCCGTAACTACTAGGGGAGGAGATAGAACATCGGTCCAACTCAACACGTGGGTGTAGAACCTCATGTCAATACCCATCTACCATGCCATTCTCACATGCTTATTTATCATTCACCATAAAACAATATATCACAATGACATAGCCAAGATAATTTATAATATCATAAAAATATCAATAAATTGGAAATTACATTTACCCTCAATACATTAAAATTTTATTATTCATATTACATAACCCCTTTATATCCATTACCATTTCCCTTCCAATCTCACTAAGCATATTGAAGTATAACGATAGTCTCTAGCATTTTCTAATTTATCAGTTCAACCCTTTCTGATGCCAACTGAACAACCTATTAGGTAATTAGCCAACCTAAGTGTATTAAAAAACACTAATTACTGATAATTTATGAATATTAACATATTCATTATAGTCTCTATGTTCTCACAAAATGACCTTACACTTACATAACTAAAATATAGGTCTGAAAATATCAGCACACCCCCATGGATGGAACTAATTTGGTTGAGTCAACCCCCTTGCATACCATTGGGATCAAGAGGGGTTCAATTAAACATTTAGACCCCCACTGTATCACATCATGTCTATGGCACTAATATCTCTTCATGATATAGCAATAATAAAAACACTACATTGAAAAATCTCATCATAAACCAAGGGATTCAACTTGTAGGCCACCTACTTGAATCTGTTAATCAAAAAACTCTTAAATGAGGGTATAGATCCTGATTTAATTAATCCTTGAAGAATCAACCTAAAACTCAATGATAAAGAAGGATTTGAGTGCTTTATATAGATGGAAGAAAAAGATACCACTCCTAAATAAGGAAAAAAGCATAAAGGGGATTAGCCTTACCCGGATCATCAATCCCCAACTTATAGTACTCAAATGCCCTTTAATCATAGGAGAATCACATCTTGGAAGATCTTTGGAGCTTGGATTTTCACTAGGTTTCATGTGATGGGGAATAAGGTAAATTTGGATTGGGTTATAAAACCAAGTATTGGTTTTTTGGTAATTTTTTTAAATTTTTATAGGCCTCATGGTTTACCCGCAAGGTTTTCCCAACCGTGAACAAACCTTGCAGAAGCATAGGTCAGAAATTAGCCCCCTCAAATGGGTTACCCGCACAATTTGAAAAACTTTGTGAAAACCATGTGAAGGATACTATCAGACCCCCTACCCAATCTCCAAGGAATTTGGCACGGTTCGCACTGACCGTGTGCAAACCGTGATGCATGCCCATAACCCCCTGTTTTTTTCTTCATTGATGCCTCGAGCCTACAAAACACCCTCGAGCATTCTTGTGGGCTTCGTAAAACACTTAATTGACCCAAATAAATGGCTAAAACTAAAACCAAAGTTAATCATACCTTATTGGGAAATCTAGGATAATACACTCCCAATACCTTAATGGATTCATATTGGACTCTACTGACAATAACAACTATATTTATTTCATGTAAATACCCTTTGTGATCAAGGATATTCATGATTCTAGAATCACTATCCTTAGTACCACTGATGGATATACTGAAATCATGATTACAAAGAGACATTATTTTCATCACGTGTAATTTTATTTCATCCCTTAACAATTTTATCTTTTCAAATATTGTATATCTTGATGATTCTGGCATACATTGATCATTGACCACATACTAATTATATACATTGGTTGGGAATTTTTCATCCATAATAATGATATTATATCCTCATTTAGTATCCATAAGCTTTTCCATATAATCAAGGACGACTTCATCACCTGGAGGAATTGACTAATCATGCCTATTTAACCTCCCATAGACCCGTTTTACAATGGATAAAATAATTTTAATTAGTCATAGATCCATTATAAAATAACATTTATATAAAATTTTATATTTTTAGAATGTAAAAATATTATGTATCAACATATCAAGGAAAATATCATATATATTACGTACCCTAGGGAAAATTTGTTCTGTATAAATCTCCTTTGGATTTATCAAACATAAAAATATAACAAATCTTCTTATATTAGGAAATCATTTATACATGTTTTCATTTAGTGAAATTTTTTCCAATTAGATATTTTTACATATACATTTTTCAATTTTAGAAATATTATATATCATTATCAACTCTAAAAATAAATCAAATTATATAAAATGTTTCGTTATCAAAGATCCAAAAAAATATTAAGAAACATTAGATTTGGTAGTTTATATTAACATCCTTCACTTTATTAGTTTCTAAATCCCCCTATCAATTGATTTTAAGAATCCTATTGGAAATATTAAAATTATAATATATCTGTACCAAAACTATGTTTCCATAAAATTGAAACTATATGTTCTCAGAAATTCTATTTTTAATCTTCTTCTAAAACGTTAATAACAATTGTACATAATATAATAATAAAATTTATTTCAATATATATAAACATAAATTTTATAATGATTAATTAATTTAAAATAATGAATAGTAAGAGTAATAATATTAGATTTAAAAAAACATAGTAGATAAAAATTCAATGTATATAATTAATGAAAATATAAAAAAATATATAATTTTTAAAATATAAATTTAATAACGATTTATTAATAACTCCACCAAAATTGAATACTAACATATCCATAAGTCCATAATTGAAACATATCAAACCATGATAAAATTTTTTCTTTCTCTTTAGTGTAATATAATTTTTTAGAATAAAATATTTGACACATGGACCATTCATTACTTTTGTTACTCTAAACTACCTATCCTTCTAATTTATTTCAAATTTCATTACAATTTTCCAAATGAAATTCAAATGTATAATATAAATATTATTTACCATGATCATAATTTCCCAAACCTTATTCATCATTTTTTCTTACGAGCACTTATTAGAGTTTTCTATCCTATGATTGGTGAAAAGAACTTATTAGATAAGAGTTGATAAACTAAATAATTAAATATCACAAAAAAAAGACATACATAGTGACTAAGATTAATAGGTAAAGAAAAAAAATAATTTTTAGGAATAATGATCGTAGAACTATGATTACAATAAAATTTTAAAAACACATATACATGTGATTTTATGACAGAATAACAATTATATACCATACCCCATATAAATGTTTTACTCTAACTAACATAAGGTATCTTATTTTTAGATATAGATGCCACATGGAGATTTAATCATTTAAATATTATTAGTTATCATAAATAATGATAGAAATTATAGTTTCCTCATGATATAATTTTTATTCCACTAAAGTTTATTCTATTAATAATCCTAAACCAAATAAAAAAACAAATTTATCAATAACTAGTTACATACATTCGGTATAGTTTTCACTACATGGTTTGACACATATGTATTATAATTAATTAATAATTATATGGTGTTGGTATTTTATTATATTCACCACAAATCTTCACTAGTGGATCTATACTACAATTATTGATATTAGATAATCGGTCAATTATTTGACCAATGGGTAAAAAATATATATTATCCAAAAAATTTCCTTAGTAAAAATCACATAATATTAGATGAATACTCATTAAATACCATAATTATCTATTACATATTCGAATATGTATTTTGTATTTGAGAAAAAAAATACATAATATACTAGTTCAAATTTTGACCCCATCATCTCCTAATTTATCCTTTACACAACCCTTCCTAGTCATTGAATGTTTAATACCACACTTTTTGACCAGTGTAATGGACCAGACCACTTCGGACCATTACATGGATAGAATCCACTACTTGTGTTGTTATAAGAGGTCACATTCACTCACATAAATAGAATTATAGTTTTCCATTTTCCTAATCAGTGAGTTATGTATGGGAGATCAGAACTCAGAATCACACCGATATATCAAAACAATGAGTCAGGCTCGTGAATCAGGATCATTGAATCGTACCTGTGAGTCGTTGATGGAAGTTCACAATATAGAGTTATAATTAGTGACTAAGGATCATTGACTCACGCTTGTGGGTCACCGATGGAAGGTTACAACAGTGAGTCATGATGGGGACTCATTGAATAGTTGCTCACTGAATAGGGACTCACTGATTATTGACACACCAAATAGTTTCTCACTGAAAAGTGACTCACCAAATGGTAGCTCACTAAACATTTAATCGCCCAATGGTCACATAGTAAATATTGACTCACTGATTTGTGACACACCACCAGTAGATTGCGCTAGTGACTCACCCAATAGCGTGTCATTTAAAATAGCTTTCTAATATTCATTTTTCATCTCATTTTTTTTATTTTCCCCATTTTTTATTTTCCTTGAATTAAATTGTGTTTAATACCATATTTAATTGTATTTAAAGACCATTAATAGAATATTGAATATATTATTAAAATCCTCAGGAATTGGGGTCATTAAAAAATGTCAAATAATGTGGTCTGGGTCAATATCCACCACTGATGGTGAATTCAAAATAGTTTCACATCCCGATAGTCTCAAATCTGATATTTCAAATATGGAGACTATCCCTAGTTCATTCCTTCTCCATTATCTTGATAGAAGTCATCCCAATAACCCTTCTTCCATAAAGATTCAGGTGTTTGTGTTGTGGCCTTTGGATCACTTCTTCCTAAGAGGCCTTTCCTATCGCATGTCCACTCCTAAAATTTGCGTAAAATGGAATTTTTGATTATCTATTATTTGAGGTTGAGATCCCATTGTATATCCATATTTCATACCTTGATGGGTGGGTGTTTGAATATTTCCCATGTCAATAAATTTTAATCCACATTTAATAACGATAATTGAATAGGCCATAAACTAATAAATATGGGTTGGTAAAAGTGATGATGACTGTGTTATATTATTGATATTTTTTTTCAATGTTATGAATTGATTGGTCTTTATGCCAAAATAAAATCTTGGATGTTGGTGGTATTTGATTTTTAACATATGATGGATTGTGAATTCTTATTTTTATCTTTTATTGAATGGATGTATATATATGAAATTGACTGAACAGTTATATATAATTAAATAAATTGATTCCCAAGGATAAAATTGTTTTTTGATAACCCCTATATTAAAAAGTGTAATTAATGAACGAATGACATGTTAAATCTATATATTGTACCTTTTCTGTTTCATTGGTGTTATTGTTGAGAGAATGGTTGTGTTATTGGTGGTTTGGGTGGTGTAAAGGAATCTAAAGATGAGAGACAGTTTTATTATTGAATGGATAAGAAATGTCATAGAGTGTGGATATGCTTGGGTTGTGCTATGTTTGTGTTGAGAGATGTGTGGGTTGTGAGGTGTTTATGTAGCAGGGATGCTGATTCTTACGATGATAGGTGTTGATGGGTGTTTCTATGAGTTGGTGGTGTTTTTTTTTAGGATGGATTAGGTTGGAGCAGTTTGAAGAAGGATGGATTAGAAGGGATCACAATGAATAATGATGATGATGTGGGTTTCTTTAATATGTTTCTCTTCCCTCCATGTGAATATTTTTGTGTGACTTGTTATGTTCTTTGATTGGTAGATTCATGATTGGTGGAATGAATAAATGATTTCTTAATAAAGAAATAGAATTGGGTAAATGAATTGGTTGGGGTCATGAATTGAATTTATGAACGTTTCTATGGTTGTGCATTAAGAGGTAGTATAAAAGACTGTTTTCTGGGCAGTTTTTTTGTTTTGAAATCCCATAGGATGGGATAAGTGATTGTTGTTATATATATATATATATATATCATTTCATTTCCTTGTTATTTATATATCCTCCCCACCTTTGTTGAGAACTAGGTGTCGAACACCCCCATCACCAGGGGGTGGGTGTCATTTCCCAAAATTCTATAGGGAGTATGTACAGATGGTTATATTCCCTTCCCTACCCCATCTTTATGGTGTTGGTACCCCAAGACTCCTTGAGAAGGATGTGTTGTAGTTGTGATGTCCATGTGTCTTTGGGAGACATGTTCTTTAATAGGTTTCTTCAGGATGAGATGGGGTGTGTTATCCTTGGTTTATTCACGATGAGATGTGGTGTGTATTCCCATGTGTATTCAGTATTTGGTTTTCTTTTGGTCGAGTTGTGTGCAGGAAAGATGTGGTGGCCTTAATTTTCCCATGTGATAGGACTTTCTCTGAGGCCCAGGTGTGTGTTGGTGGCATGTGGTGAGATTACATTTCCCATGTGATGGGACTATCTATGAGGACCAGTTGTGTGTGGGTGGGGTGTGGTGTGTTTCATTTTCCTTGGTGACCTGACTAGATCTAAGGCCCAAGTGTGTTGTAAGGATGTGATGTGGGGCTTGTGGAAGATGGAGGATCATTAGGACATTTTGTTAGGTTATGAGTAGATAACTAGTTTAAAGAGGTATGGGGTAACATAATCATTTATTTGATTACTATATTTCATTCATTTACTTTCATTACATGGTGAGCATGGCCTGGTGAGGATGGGATGTCTCGTATACCTTCTTTGGTGTTTTTGGGTTCTACTGTTTTCTCAATGGGGAATTTATATGCCTTTTCCACTTGTCCATGATATAATTCTATTTTTTTCTTAAATGAGTATAATATTATGTTTAACCTATTTATATAAAACTATATACATGTTTCCTGAATGGATACATGATCCATGTTGTATATTACATGCTTGAATGTTGGGACAATTTCTGTTTCACTACATATCTTTGTCTTTGGTATTTACATTTGTAATGACTCGCTAATTGCCATTGGACTGAGAATACAACGAGTCTTTTAATATCTATAAGCGACATCCCCTAGATGCCAACAGCTGGAAATAAATGTCGAAGGGTGTCAAATAAATGTGGTGGATGATTTACCGTTTGAAAAATAAACCATTAAACCCACACCCCATAACATAAACATTCACAAAATGATGAATGGAAAAATATTTCAAAAAAACTACTTCATTTATATCAATGCCACTCCAAATTGTCAAAAAATTGCAGAACAAACCTGTATCTGTGTAAATAGTGGATGAACATCGAAATACACTCAAAATACCACATGGATGCATCATTCAGAAGATCCAAGCTTCACAGTCAATGTACAACCCAACTATCATGAGGCGTAGCTAAAAACAAGTGATATATAACATTGCCCATGTCCCAAATGATAGCATGTACAAAATCACCGTAGTGACAAAGAATGGGTGATTATAGAACTATGTAGGCTCTACCAAATGTCTTTACTACTTATTCCACTATGATAGAAGAGATTGAAACATTTACATAAAAAGGTGTATTTGAAAAAATTTATAAAAATATTAAATAACTAAATATAATCAAGTTTCCAAAACAATTCACAACAAAAATCATGCAAGTGAAATTGAAAATAATTTTTTAGATATATATGTTTTCTTGAAAATAAATAAACAGATCTTTAAAACCAATTCTCAATTTTCCTTTGGCATTACCAATACATTCCCCACATCCACACAACCAACTGTGCATGCTACATAATGAAAATTCCATACTGACGAGTGGTCTCACATAAATCAACCAAGTCTTCATAGGGTAATTGTATCCCTTCATCCATTAACCCATTGGCACTGAGAATATGTTCATATCTCAACAAAGCCCCATATGTGCACCATTAACACACACACACACCACCGATGCCTATAGTTCATGCCAATATAATGAATTAAATAAAATCACCTTTTTATTGAAAACCTAGTTTCATTAAAACCATTAAAATAACAAATCACCTAAATAAAAAGTATTTTTAATGAAACATCCTACCCAATAAAAACATTTCAGAATTTCTAGAAAATATAACATTTTAAATCACCATTTGAAATTCATGAAACTAAAACAATTTTCCAAACAATTTAACATGATTTGAAAAATAAAAAAAACATTAAATCACCACAAAAAATATTTATTCATTGTATCAAAAAAATAATTTTAAACAAATATTATCTAATTTTCTCAATTTGAAACATTTATAATAAATTATATACGAGGAAATGAGAGTGAAGCCACCAACCTCAGTGGTTTTGATGAATATTGACAACGGACGAAGAAATATAATGAAAAATGGTTCGATTATTCACGAAACCTCCATAGATCTCTTCTACTATAAATTTCAATAACAAATATAAAATTATTAGGAATATACAGTCATAAATAAACACATAAGATTTGTAGATTTGAGAACTTAAGAAAAGAGGAGAAATAGATCTAAGTATATCTTTGAAACCGATCAAGAAGTAAGAAGAATGATCACTTATTTCACGAATCCAGCTTTAAATCCTCAAGGGAAGGCTCCATATTGACACCAAACCACATTGGAGAGGTAATATTATTTACAAGGAAGATAAATATTGGGTTAGCGCCATATAGGATTAAAACTATGAAATAGAAAGGAAAAATGTGCGAGATCAACTTTTTTAGGATCTCAATTTAACGATGTGCATGGTTAGTTCGCATGGTTAGACAAATCATGTGTGATCCTGGAGTTAGATACTTTCTAGATAGGATCTTGCAGGGCCTCCCAGCAAGATCCCATGTGCATCTCCTTTATCCCCCAAATCTTATTAAAATATCAAAAAATCTTCCAAATATCACCCTTACACATTATATACATAAAAACACAAAAAATGGTTATGTACCATAAACTAGGGGTACAAAACCATTGAAGTGTTATAATATTTGTAAGAGTTTTTTTAAATACTTCATGGGGGTGGATTTCATATATTATTTATATATATTTATTTTAGTTTTTGGGAGGATCCATATTATCAAAAAATCCTATTATTTTTTAAAATGGTAATGCCTCCTATTTGGTGAGCTTGTATTCCCTTAGTGCTGGTCACCACCCTGGAGCCTACAAAGGGTAGGCCTTGGGGGTAATTATCTCTCTTTCCTCATAATGAAGATGAAATGTCATTGAATATTATATCAATTTATCCATCTTTATGAAGGATGGTCATGTAACACTACCCCTATTTCTATATCTTGAAGAAGGAGGGTCATGATATAATGGTATCAAATCATATGGTTGAGGGATATCATGGAGATTGGAGTTACAAATATTGAGGATTTCATGGGTTGGTAGGGATAAAATTTTAGGTCATCCTAGTATGTGACATATGGCAGGGAAGACCGGACATGACACTGGATTTTAGGGCCCCTGTGATCCGATTAATGGACTCTGAGCCTACTGAACGACCAAGTCAGGCTACACCGTTGGTAGGGTTGAGACCCTTAGAATGGTACATGAACCATAATGACATGAGTTCTTTTTTACTTGGTATTTTTAGTGAATAATAATATATTAAAATTCAAATGAGTAAAAATAAATCCTAACTATAATTCCCTAGAACTCGAATATAGGAATTCATTAACTAAAATTTTAACTATGACACCCAATCATTGTCTGAGTGGAGTGCAGGTAGTGGACGTTCAATAGGCTGACCCAACTGATTGAAATATGGCTTATCTATTAGAGATTAATGACCAATGGTAGGAAAATCTATGTGATTTCTAGCGATAGACATTGGGAATAAATGGTAGAATTGATTCATATATAGAGACAAATAGCTAGCTCGGGGAGCTTGTGATCACATTCAGTTGATCCTGGATCTAATGTACTATTGGGTTCCATTGTTATTGTGTCAAATGAAGGGATCTTTACGTCAGTGGTAGATATTTTTCTTGTAGGAGAAGTATGTGGATGATGTTATGTAGGTTGATTTCAAGAAATAGATCCATGCTGAATTCCTTCATTGACCGTGAAGGATGATAAGGGGATGGAGGTACTGTCCCTCCATTAGTTGAGTATGTTGGTGTGGGTCCTAGGAATCGAATTCAAGGATCTCCTCTGTTTTTTTGTTGATCTCATTCTATAAGATGAGTCTTGTGTGATATTTCTAGGGGAGGTGCTTTGTCCTTCTCTAGAGTATGCGGTTACCCCCTTCTAATTGCTGATGTACTTGGAGGTCTGGAGGATGGAAGAGGTAGTTTACAAGATGAAATCACAAGTAGGTATATTGTGAGAAGGAAGTGAGTAGGGTTACTCAATGTGAAAGGTTACCTATAGCAGGTCTTTGGAGTTAGGGCCATTGAGGTTTCAGCCGTAGGGGAGTTAACCACATTTGTTTTCATTTCAACCCTCTAGTCTACATGTATTTCTCATGTCCTTGTGACCGAGGAGCTTCACATGTGGAGTGTGTTGGAATTGTCTAAGGCAGTTTCTAGTGTCCATTGGAGCTCATTATGGTGGAGGTGAGAAGGGTTAGCACAGTCATTTACAATATTTTCAACCTATGTCATTTTAACAGCAAGGATAGTAGTCTTCTGCTCTACCGTAGGAAGATGGGGATAGAGGAGGTCAACCTATGGATGTTCCTCATGTGTCTCGATATGGGCGTGATCGTCGAGGCATTCATCAACATAGTGGACAAGAAGTATAGTTTCATTAGTTTCACACCATAGAGGAATCTTCTCTAGCTTTTCCAGAGATTTTCCATGGTATAATCCATTTTTTAGTACCGTTGATTGTGATATATTTTATTTTGGAACCTTAGACATCGTTTTTACACCCACCCTAGCCCATACTCTGGGACTAGACATATAGAGGCGTCACATGCCCCTATTTTTGAGCACACTAGTCAGAGGACAGACCAGCTTTTTTGTTGTGGATGATGATGGGGCCATATCAGTATCACAATGATCTCATTTTTCTATAGATGAAGCCATATGATGTTGTTATCATCATTGGCGGGTTGTATTGTTTTCATTTCATTATCAACTACTTATGTAAGGAATTCATATTCTTTGACATTTATGGCCAGCGTGAGGCATTCATTAGCGAGTAGAGTTTTCATGTAGGAATTTAGCATGTCGATACTCTCCATTTCTTGTAGGCCAAGCTATCAGTGGAATCAATGGTTGATGAGATGTTGGAGGTTCCCAGAGTTGTTAAGGAGTTATTGTAAGTTTTCTCTTATTAGGTTCTGACTCTACCACCTTGATGTGATTTTTGAGTTTCATATAGACTTATATCCTCACAATTTTTTGATTTCGATGTATCCTTACCCAATTGAACCTTATAAGCTATATAATTTGAGTATTCCGAATGATGTCCTAATGAAAAAGTGATCTATTGAGCATAATGTTTTGTTGTGGGGTGCTCCAATGTTGTTTGAAAATATTTAAGATGTTTGTACGAGTTTGGGAATATACTAATGTATGTTAAATCAAGAAACATTCAAGAACCATTACCCTCTCATGAGGATATATGTCTTTTTTTACCAAATAAAGGGAGAAAGTTATATTTCAATGATATATATGTGGTCTCTACATCACCAGATGAGGGTGAATTTGGGTGATATCTCAATGAATTATTTTATATTTAGGTATAGGGACATCGAGTTCATGGTTCTGTCTTTTGGTGATACAAACACTCATGTTGTGTTCCCGGGGCTCATTGACTCTATTTTCCATGTGTTCATGGATGGGTTCATCATCATATTAATCGATGACATATTGACCTACTCAAAGTAAGATGAGGTTCATATTAAGAATATTATTACTATCATGGAGGTTCTTCAAATCCACCATCTCTACAGATCACTAACCAAGTGTATGTTCTTTAAATGAGATGTGCATTTCATTAGGCATGTTGTGTATCATTATTGTGTAGTAGTGGTCCTTTCATAGGTAGAATCAATTATTTCATGGGAATAAACCATGAATGTTGAATTGGATCACATTTTTCATTAACAAGAAGGATATTATTAGAGGTTTGAGCCAAATTTATATCTATTTGTATCCCCATTGACAACCTTGACTGGGAAAGACCATGATTTTTTATTTTCACTGAGTAGTACCCGGCAGCGTTCAGCTATTGGAAGTGGATGTTGGTCAATGCTCTATTGCTCTAGTTGCTATAGTAAGGGGTTATTTTTGAATTGTTCTATGATCCCTCCTATCTAGGTTTGGGATACAAGTAGATGTAGCAATGTGGAGTGATATATTATGGTTCCAGGAAGTTACATGCGCATGAATGTAACTATGTTACCCAATATTTGGAGCTAGCAGTAGTCATGTTTTCACTAATATTATTATAGAATTTCCTCATTATGGAATGATGTTTCGTCTTCAAAAAACAAAATAGATTGTGGTATATCATTTCCCCGTGAGATTCGAACATGTGATAGAAGAGGTGGATGGTTTTTTTCTAGGATTACGATTTCACGATCTCTTACACAGTACGAAATGGGGATGTTCTGGCTGATACGCTAAGAAATAATTTGTAGAGGGAGGTATTTCAGAAATCTGTAGATTCTTGGAAGGATATGGTGGAGTTGGTAGACTTTCACCAAGATGTAGGAATGGATGTTGGAATATGATATCTATTTTAGATGATACTGAAGTATTTTATGTTGTAGTATGTGGATGAGTGTCTGTGAGGAGACATAGAGGGCGATGTGATGCACAATAACATTGGCTATGGTGATTCTATTGAGGGATGGTTGCAGTAGAGTTATAATCAGATGATGTTTTGTGGCAGGCTGTTTCATCCAGTAGCGATGCATGATGGATTATGCAATGAGTTACCAAGATAACCCTTAGTGGTTCACTGAAGAGTTTCCAATGTGTATCATGGAATGGGTGAGTTGTTATTTTTTCGGGATGAAATACTATGTGGTGGAGTTTATGGAGTAGTTCCTAGTGTTCTTGAAGGTGAAGGATGATAATCATGTTACCAGTGGGTTATTTTCATCCCTTATATTTCCCCAAATGAAAGTGGGATGACATATCGATGGATTTGTTCATGGGGTTACCCATATCATAAGGGGAAACAATACAATCTGGGTAGTAGGTACTCAGCTGGTGAAATGGAATCATTTCTTAATGATTAAGTATTTGGTCATAGTGGATTCCTCGTCATGGATACATTTAGTGAGCTAATGTGGCTGCAAGGAGTTCTGAAATCCATCGTCTCATATTGGGATACACGTTTTACATTATGAGTCTAGAGGGGATTACATCATGCTTTTCATACTCAGTTACACATCATCACTGCTTCCCACCTATGGAGAGATTAGCTAGTAGAGAGGACCATCTAGACATTGTAGGATATGTTGTGGTCATGTGTCTTGGATATTGGTGGATCGTGGTAATGACACATTCATTTTGTATGGATCTCTTAAAATAAATGTTATAACACTTCCATTGGAAGTGATCTATAGGATTCTTTGTATGGAAGGAAGTTTTGTTTACCATTATCCTCGACTGAGGATAGGGAGACATCTATTCTTGGTCTTGAGGTGGTGTAGAGAACAATAATGAAGGATCATCTTTTTCAAGAAAGGATGAAGGTAGTGTGGCACTGGAAGAAGTTTTATGTCGATCGCCGGAGGAGGCCCTTGGAGATCGAGGTAGGGGACCATGTGTTTTTCATGTTTTCCCCATGAAGAAGGAAAGAAATTGTTTTCTAGGTAGGGTAAACTTTATATTGGGTTCGTTGAACCCTTCAAGGTGTTGGGGTGTGTCGGTGTATGGGAATACCAGCTGACATTTCCCCCATAGTTGGAGAGGAACCATGATATCCTTCACATCTCCCAACTTTGTCAGCTTCTTCATACTGAATCCCATTTAATTGACTAGGGAGAGTTGTATATCTATGGAGACATTACATAACTGGAGATAATGATAGATATCCATGATTTTTGGGAGAACGAGTTCCATGGATAGACAATTCTATTTGTTTGTGTGTTGTGGATGCATTGTTGTCTAGAGGAGAGTACGTGGGAGTAAGAAGGACATATTTCTTCCCAATACCAAATATTTTTTTTAATTTTTCCATGACATGCTTATCTTTTAAAATTAATTCCTAAACCTAGTTTTTTAACACATTATAATATCCCAAACATGTAGAGGGGATGAATTGATGCCTTATTGGGACACATTAATGGAGATAAGATTAAACTGATTCAGGAATCACATTTACACCCGAAGTAGATAATATCATAACACGGAGGAAGTAATTCCTTAATATGTGAGTTTGGATGGTGAATATTTTGTGATTTTGGGGTGTATCTTGTGGTTGGTTGGGTTAGCAGATGTTAAAAGAGGTGTTCTTGGATATCGAGGTTTTACTCCACATTTTTTACAACTCAAGGTGGATTATCGTTGAACCCTAATGTGTTTCAATTATAGAAGTGTTTAACATATAGTGGGATAATTTATATGTATATAGATAGATGGTCGTTTGTACCCATCCTTATCCTAGGCCTAGATTTGGATTCATGAGGGTGAGAATAGAATGAGAGGTGTTTGATTTAATTTCACAAAATTCTCTTCTCCATTACTTTGTGAAAATCAATTGTTTGAGGTGTTCTGTGAGGTAATGGTGGATCACTTCAATAGCTTTCCAATTTTTCAGTTTCCCACATATGATTTAGGAAAGGTAGGACACATATTTTACTCATAATAGTGGGTCTCAATGGTTAATCCATACCAGTGAGTCGCTGATGGTAGGTCCCAATTGTTAGTTGGAAATAGTGAGTCGAGACCAGTGAGTCACTGATGGTTGGTCATGATGGTGATTCAGAACAGGTGAGTTAGGGTAGGTGACCCATAGATTTGAGTTTCAAAAAATAGTTTTCAATGATGATTCGTGATACTGACTAACATGACAATTGCCCTACGAATGGTGACTCACTAAATAGTAGCTCACCAAATGGTGACTCAATGAATGGTGACTCAGGGAATGGTAGCTCACCAAATAGTGACTCACTGAATGGTAGCTCAATGATCATTGAATCACTAAATGGTGACTAACCAAATAGTGATTCACTACTGGTGGCTCACATCCGTGACTCACCCAATGGTGATTTGTTTCTGAATGTTATTCAAAATTTTAGTTTTCATCTAGTTTTTTCAATTTGGACCCATTAGAATTTCCATTGATGTAAATTGCATTTAATACCATATTTTAGTGGTTTTTAATCTGTTTCAAGAGATATAAAATATAACGTTAAAATCATAAGACTCTGGAGGCTATTAAATGGTTAATGTGCATGGTCTTGGTCATGCTCCCCATTTGATGTCAAATTCAAAATAGTTTTTTATATTTATAGTCACGGATATGATTCGTTAAACTAAAATACCTTCCCCATTTCAGTAATTCTCATGTATCTTGATACCAAGAGTCCCCCTAATCCTTCATCTCGGAGGATTCATCCATTTGTGGTGTGCAATTTTATCTCATTTTCCCAGAACGATTTTCCTACTACATAAACACTCCCTTACATTGTGTAATAAGGAATTGATGATCATCTATTCTTAGAGGTTGTGATCCCTTCATCTATCTTAAATTTTTGTCATACGAGGTTAGTGTACAAAGGCTACCCATTTAAAGATAGTATAATTCAAATTTTATTAATCATAATTGAATTAGCATTAAACTAATAAAAAAGGGATGGGGGATGTTATGGTAAACATATTGTTTTATTGATATTTTGTTCAATGTTTTAAATGTTCTGGGTTATATGCCAATTGAAAATAATTTTCATTGGTTTTATTTGTTTTAACTCCTATTATTCCTTGTGAATGATTTTTTGTTGATATTATTTTGAATTGATGTGTATATATGTTTTAAATTTAATAAGAAAGTATATTCGATGAAAAAATGGAAGCCCACTGCCACAACATGTTCTATGATAAACATAGAATTAAAAAGAGGAATTATAGAACATGTGACATGTTAAATTTGAAAAGTGTACCTTCTATGTTTTTCTGGTGATATGGTTGAGGGAACAAAAATGTGCAGAGTGTTTTGGGTGGTCTAATGGAATCTCAAGTTGATAGATTCTTTTATTTTGGAATGAATGAGCAGGGTTACGCATCAGGGCTACAGTTGGGTTGTGTTATATTTCTGTTGTCGATTTTTTGGTTGTGGTGTGTTTATATAGAGGGCCAATAAATGGGGGAAATGATTGGTGTTGATGGATGTTGCTTTCATTTTGGAGTTTTATTTGGAGGGTGGATAAGGAGGTTTGTGTTTGAATAAGGATTTATTGGGAAGGATCACATTGGAGGAGGGTTATGAATTGGATTTCTCTACCATGGTTCTCCTCCCTCTGTGCACCTTTCTCTATGTGACTTGATACTTTTATTTATTATTTGTTTTCAGAGTGATGATTTAATGAGGAAATGGTTTCATAATAAAGACTGCTAATTGCTTAAATGAATTGGTTGGGGTTGTGAATTTATTTTGTGGCTGGTTGTGTAGTGACGCGTTTAGAGGTTGTAGCAACGGCGGTTTTGTGGTATGGTTGTTTGTTTTGAAAACCAATAAATTAGGATGTCTTCATGGTATTATATATATGTACACCCTTGTACTTATTTGTTATTTCTATGCACAACCCACCCTAATTTTAAACTATGTTCCAAACACCTCCTTCATCAGGGCAGAAGCTATGCTTTCCCAACATCCCACTGAGAGGATGGATGTCTAGTAACTTTCCCTTCCCTTATCTCTATTCTTGAAATTGGTTTCCCAGGAATCATTGGGGAGGTTTTGGTGTGGTTGTGCGGCACAAGTGTATGTGGGTGAGTAGTGATTTCCCAGGGGTCCTCAGGATGAGATGTGGTCTTTTTTACTTGGTGTCTTTGCGATGAGATGTGATGTGTTTTTTCATCGGACTTATAGATGAGGTGTGGTTGTGACCCAGGTGTTAGTGGAGGGATGTGGTGAGCTTAATTTTTCCCAAGTGAAGGGACTATCTTCTAGGCACATGTGTGCATAGGGTAGGATGTGGTGAGATTTATTTTCCTAGGTAATGAGACTAGCTTTAATACCTTGTGTGTGCAGGTTGGATGTGGTGAGATATGTTTTAAAATGTGATGGGACTAGCTCGGTGGCCTAGGTGTGTCCTTGTAGGACACGGTGAGCATCATTTTACTAGGTGAAATGACTAGCTTCGTGGTCCATGTGTGTGTGGGTGGGTTGTGTCATGGGGCTTGTGGATGATGTAGGATGACCATCACATTTTTATAGGGAATGACTAGATGACATGTGGAAATTGGTGTTGGGTACCCAAATCATCAATGTGTTTAATATATTACATTACATGTCTTCCATTACATGGTGAGAAATCCTTGGTGAGGTTTGGATGTCTAGTATACCTTATTAGGTGTTATTGGGTTCTACTGTATTCTCATAGAGGAATTTGTATTCTTCTTCAACTTGTGCATGAGACAGATTGGTTTTTCCTACTCAGTATAGTTATATTCTCACCCTACGCTTATAAAATAATTTTCAAGAACCCCTGAGGATTATGTAGACCATGCTACACCTTACCAGCTCATACATTGGGACAGTTGTTGTATCTCTACTTAGCATTGGTTTTTCATATTTTATTTGGTGTTTTATTTAAATTGTAATATTTTTATTAAAACATGCATGTGGGAAGAATTTAGGATTTTATTTATATTATGTTCTTGTATTTGTTTGTAGATGATCATATTAACACATGATCCTATCTTATATAAAAAGTTTATGACCTCACATTTTATGAGCTTGTATACCCTTGGGGGTTTCCATCACCCTAGGGCCTACTGGAGGTGGGACTTGGGGGTTATTGTCACTCTTTATTCATCATGAAGTGTGATGTTCATGGAACATTTTTTTTAACTTTCTTCATCTTGAATAAGGAAGGTCATGGAACACTACCTCCCTATCATTATCTTAATGATGTAGGGTTGTGACTGCATGTGGAAATAAAATATTATAAAGGGTTAGATAGAATTATTATTATCGATAAATAGTGGAGATATAAAATATAATATAGAAATTTAATTAAAATAACGATTTGAGGAAATAATAATTATAATTATAAAAATCATAACCTATATATCATATATCTAAATAATGAGTCATTGAATAAATTATGGAAGTTTATAAGAGAATAATTATAACTAAATCAAATAAAATAATCGAATGAGGTAATAAAATTTGAATAATATATATATTTACGGAATATAAATATAGATAGAAAATCCTTTCATTGGTATCCATTTATCGTTAACCATATAATCATTGTGGGTATATTTGGATGTCTAAATAATCATAGAAGTTATGGTTCACTCCAAAGACAATCATATTGAATAATGTATAATAATTAACTGGTTTCAATACCAATTTTAATCAAGCTTATCATATGATATTCCCATATTTATTAATAGTATTTGAGGTATATATAACCCCAGTTCTGCATATGACATAATTAAAATCATATACATGTATTCTAGAAGATAATAATATACTCACCACAATAGTATCTCTAAATATTAAATGGATTTTAAAAATATTCCAACATTTTATGACCAAGCAAAATGGAATGTATTTCATAATTATAATATTATAAAATTAATACTCCGTCCATATATTGAATAATTATGAACTCATTGGATAATAGTATAATAATTTGTTACATAACATAAAAGTCTATAATTATAATTTAAAATTTCGTTCTAAATATCACAAGGAATATATATCGAAGAAAATACCATTCCCTATATGTAATAACATAATTAAAATTTAACTATTTCACAAAATTTATGGAAACTATTTTCCATGAAAAAAATAATTTTACCAATGAATATTCAAATTATTTAGATTTCACTGTGGTGGAAAATTCTATTAATTCAAAAAAGTTAAAATAAAACATTCTATCTACACATTTGTAAAAAAAGTCATAACATAACATTTTTAGATTATTACATTGTTATTAATTTTAATTTTTTTTAATATTAAATCATATATATAATACACATTAAAAATTATGTATAAATATTAAAATCGTTTTGGAATAATATTTTTAAAATTAAATTTATGTATGAAATTTTTTTTACATCGAACTGTAAAATAATGTCCATTTTCCAAAAAAATAATGTTTCGGTATCATGAGTTCTTAATAAGGGGAAATGAAATATATTTCCTAAAATTTCTAGAAATAATTGTAGGTTAATGTTTTTATTATTATAATCATGAGATGTAAATTAAGAAATTTCATCATCTATAATGTAATAACCAACAATCTATATAAACAATGACTTTTACATATATATATCCCTTACCCTGTGGGTAATAATCGAATCCTAATCCCAATGGAATAGTAACATCATATTAAACATTAAATAACATTAAAATAAATATATTAAAGTTTTAAAATGACATGGAGATGTTTATATTCCTCTAAAAATAATACTTGTTCACAACATAACATATGTTCTAAGGAACACAGTTTGAGATGATAAACACTTACCTTAGGTCCAAATTATTTCATAGATGTTTGATCCTCATGTATATTAAATGTATGTATATCATATACAAATATATATATATATACACATATATATAAATATATAAATTACTGAACTATTATCATATATACTAAACCACACATTATTTTCTTATATCATCTTATCACCATCATATTATAAATTCATTATTAATAATAACTATTCCATTTGGAAACACTCTGTTTTTCAAATATGTTTTGGATTAATAGTGTGTTCCTTATATATATAACATGGTTACATAGTATTAGTAGTTTTAATAATTGTATTAATGTAATATTTATTTGTAATATTCATATATATAACAATTTATAAAGAATATATATAGTAATATGAATTAAACCGTTCATGGATACGGCAAGACACATGTACGCATGGACGATATCATCATTTTAAATGGATTGAAAATAACATATTTAAATAAATATTCACCGTTAAAATGATTACTATATCATATATATTCTTTATGTTCATAATTTATTCAATCCATAGAATAAATGAAAATCAAATCACATTGCATATGGAAGGTTATAGTTCACACGTACGCTTGGGCGACATTATCATTTTACAATAGTTTGGAAGGTAATAATTTAAATATTATATTATAATTAAATATGTGTAATTAAATTATTAATAAAATATCAATAAATTATATCCATATTCATTAGAATCCATGAGAGGTGCTAATCTAAATATTGTTACATCTATTAGCATGGGTGTGGTCTCATGCTCAGATGATTTGTATTTTCATTTTTAATTTTATGAAAAGGGGATATATATATATATATGTTATGTGATTAAAATAATAACATATTATAAAATAAAATTTAATTGTGGTTATATTTAATAATGGTTAAATAATATTTTATAGAGGTTGAATAAAAAATAAAACAAACATTCATTGTTCAAATATTACCTCTTCTTTGGACAACAACATTAGGATTATACCAAAATACTTCCTAGGATGGTTTTGTATTCAAAAACATTATATAGTGAGTTTTAAGGGATGTATTAGTGAAATGTTTATTGGTATTTTCTATGCCAAAACAAATTTTATGTGTGAAAATTGTTTGGTAAAAGGCCCCCTTATATAAGTGATGTGAGGGGATGTTTTGGAATTTCCAACAGTATTAAATTAATATATATTAATTATATCAATAAATTGTTCCAAACTAATGTAATTTTAACACAGAATTATTTTGGATTTAAATATTATCATGAAATTATATTTTTGAAATTTTTATATATGGATTTATCCATTATCTCATTATTTTAATTCACATTAACCATTTTTGTCAATTTCTATTGTAACAATTGTTTTTAAACATATTTGGGTTAATATTGTTAATATAAATAGAAAATTGGAATATAAATTGAAAATGGTTGATATTTTAATCAATATATGAATAACATGTCATAATATATCATTTTTTTAATTTTAGATCATCTAATACAATATTTTTTAGTATCAAATACCTTTAATGTTATGTTTGAAACTATTACATTGTTTATATTTTAAATAAATTGATGAAAGAATATAATTTGAATATAATATATTAACACAAAAATAATTTGTTATATTTATCTAAAAAAATAATCATAAATATTAATGCATTGAAATTTTATTACATTAAATATTTTTAATCTAATTTTGTTTTAATTTTTATATCAATTGATTAAATAAACTGTTAGTGATTCATATGAATTAAAAGTTAATATAAAATTTTTATTAATTAAAAATAAAGTACCCCAATTAATATGAATTTATTATTCCTAAATTTACCTTTTATATTTGTTAAAAATTTATTTTAATCCATATGTATACATATAATTTAAATATAATTCTAATAGAGAACAATTAGTTTATTTTACATCACATAAAATATATGTTGTGTCATTTTAATGGAAAAGTGACAAATATAACTTAAAATATCAATAATAACATGAAAAAATAATAAATAACTTCATCCAAATATTATTTATATTAAAAACTGGTTGTTTTATCACTATGTTTAGTCTTAGGTTAAGCCGACTCACCATTTAAGGTTACTGAATTTTTCTGTTCTTTTATAATTGATTAGAACCAAAAAATAATTTCTCCTTATTTAATCATGTAAAATAATTTAATTAAAATCCTGAATTAATTTAACAAAATTAAATCTCTATATTTTGGGAAAAATTAATTTTTTATATTACAGTAATGTGAGACAAAAAAAAATTTCCAAAAAATAATGTTTCCATTATAATAGAAATTTTTAAATCAATATTAAACATAACTTTTATCTAAATAATATAAAGTAGACAATTAATAATATAATCCAACTAATAAAACATTTAATATAGTTTTAAAATAATAATATTTTTTTAAATTATATAAATGTAAAATAATGTTTGCAAAAAAAATAGAGATAACATTATTTATCAACAAATCAACCATTTAATAAATTTCTCAAAATTTATTTATAAGATAACTTCCAAATGACAAATAAAAAATGAAAATAATGAATATAATTTTAATAATATTGGAATAAATATAACTTATTATATTTTGAAAACCCAAATTTTTGAAGAAATAAGTATTTTTTTGCATATATTGAATATGATAAATATTTATTACTTGTTTATAAACATATTATATATATATATAAAAGTTGAGAAAATAATTCAATATATATATTCTAGTTCATTCTGAAACATTTAATTTATAGAATATAACGATTAAATTTAAATAAATATATTTACATTACAATTTTTTTGAATATGAGTTTTTTATAAAAAAGATATCAAGGAAATAAAATTTTCTTAAATAGAAATATATTATAAAATATTTGTGTGTTACATTTAAAACCCCATAAAAAAATTCCTCCATAAAAATTTTATCCTAGTCATCAAGGTATAAAATTTATTTAAAACAAACATTTTATAGAGGGATAATAACACATCATTATAATAGAGATAAATGGAAATATGATGCATATTTAAAATCTTACAAAACTATGTTTTCAAAATGGAAAAATTTTTTGGAAAGTGAAAATATTGTCACTGAGTTGAAACATAATTCCTTTGTTATGATAGATTATGGTAGATAACATTTTCCATAGAATTTATATAACAAAAAAATCATAAATATGTGATGGATTAATTTTCCATCAATTTGTTATAAATTAATGTAAAGGTTTGAAATTTTATCTCAAGGCCATTTCATGATGGTTGGGTATTGTTTTTATATCATGATATAGAACAAAAAATAATTCAATTTTTATTTGTTTCCATATTATTATTATAATTTTATTCTCTTTTCATGTTAAGATTGAATTCTAGCTCATATCTCACTCTATGGAATAATGAATTTTTCATTCTAAAATAAGAATAGTAACAGTAAATGGATAATAGTATAAGTAATTCAATGGAATGAAATTCCTACTATTTTAATATACTCATAAAACATACAATGATAATGGATGGTTTTCCAATATGGGTAAATCATCTTTAAGTCTATAAATCATTTAAAGTAACACCATAAAGTCATGATAAAAGTTACAATAAATTCGTTACCATAATACCCTTCGAAAATATGTATGACCAAAAAAAAATACAAATATTTATAAATAAGGTCACTATTGTTTTAAAATAAGCTAAACATTAATCCCCCATACAATATAAAATATATATTCACATCAATTAATAAATAAGTGAATTCCATGATTTTATATTCTAATGAATATTAGTCGTAAAAATAATTGCTATAAAAAATTAATGAATACATGCATGATTCCAAAAATTATCTCTCTCTCAATTAATTAAATAAAATCACATAATAATGTATATATTAAATAAATAAATAGTAATTTCCACTCCCTTAAAGAAAAAAAACACAATTTTTCATAAAATAACTAATAATTTCCATGGTGAGGAATACTAACCAATTTACATTATAAAAAATATATACTTTTATCTTAATTAAACAATATTAACTCAACCTCATGAATATGAGAAGAGTTATCATTAACATAATCATGTGTAATGACAAAATATTAACCAAACACTAAATTTATTTTCATTGTTATCAATATTAATAAAAATTTTGTTTCATTTCCTTAAATAAAACAATATTAGAGAAATATTCTTTAGTAATTAATTACTATCATAAAAAAATTACATTTGAAAAAAATACATATAAAATATTATTATCAAATCCTAGTATAAAAATACATCATTACAATCACTTAAATTATTGGTATGGTACAGGTTTCATACATGGTCGATGAGTTGACAATTACTTTTGGAAATTAAAATATATAATCCCATGGGTCATTCCATTAAAGTAAATGAACAATAAAGAAATTTCATGATTGAAATTTATTTCCCTCAGTTAAACTCAACATATTTTTTCAGTAAATGTATTCTCTATTCCCTTTATTTCTAAATGTAAAACATTTCTCTATTACAATGAGATAGTCTTTTGGGTGCCTCTTTCAATATTTCAATAATTATATAAATTGAAATCTCTTTCTACTATAGAATCCACCAGATGATCTTGTAGTGGACTCAATCATAATCATCATTGGCAAGTCCCAGAGTTGGTTAATATAAATGTTAAGAATCATATATAATGATAACTAAATATGAATAATAAAAATATAGTTCACTTCAATAATTATCCCATTTGTTTCATTATAATAATAGTATTTACAATCACATTTAGTGTAAATATTATTCCTCATTGTTCTATCCATTAAATAAAACAAAATATCATTTATTAGGGAAAAATATTCATGATTATGATCAATAATTTATATGATGTCTAAAACATGAAACCATTTTTTTAATCCATTTCAACAAATTTTTAACCTTTATTATCCACTATTATTATACATTAATATACATGATAATGTTTTGTAATAAAAATATGTATTTTACATATAATATATCCAATGTGTATAAAAATAGATACATAATGACCAAGAAATAGAATGATGGATAATATATTTTCAACAAACTATTTTTTGTTTATTTACCATAAATGTATCTTTTCTAAAAAATTTCCAACTTCTAGTATACATATAGGAATTTTTTTCCTTTAGAAAAACTCAATTTTACCATAACACAGGTTTTTATCTTTTATATAGGATTATCCTGAGGTTACATATGACATATACCCCATTCTAGTTCCCCAAAGAAACTAAACTGCATATTAATAGAAACCATAGAGACCCATACCTTTTCATAAATAAATATCACAACATTTTAAATTAATATTCATGGTATATAATAATTATTTATTCGACATTCATATTGTTCTAGTGCATCTAAATTATCTTATACTTATAAAACATGTCCATAATCGAACGAAATAATTCCCCACTAATTTATTTATAACTTTAATCCTTTTAAGACGTATATAAATTAATATATTTATTAATAAAATGAGGAATGGGAATGTAATATATTAAAATATATAATATATTAGTGTTATAATTTCAGAACATTTGAAATATATTTTAAGAAGATATTGGAACAAATAAAGTAAAAATGCTTAATTAAGAATGCCAATCTTCTCTAAAAAACCACTATAGTTATACAACAAAATCCAACCTATGACAGTTTACAAGTAAAAAATTAACTATAGATAAGGAAATATAATTATGGAATGTATTTATTTAAGGATTTTCAAAACCACTAGTAGTTTTAGTAGATAATAAAACAAGATGGTGGTGTGTTTTTTTATTTGATGGCAGGGACAATTTTTGAATTTCTTAAAAAGTTATTTTAACATAAATTTAAGTTCATAGAAACAGTCACAAAACCTATTCAATTAGATTATATGATTAATATGGGATGAAATAATGTCATCCTAAAAACTTTTTAAAGTGTTTTGGATATGTTTTAAATAGTCTATTTAATTTAAACTTTCATAATTGTTTTTTTTTTGAAAATTTATATGATAACAATTTATTTTTTACAGGATGGGTGATTATTGTTACTATAAAAGTGAAATTGGGAATAAAATTGACCATGTATTTTATTTTCAATCATATTATAATAAATTTTATTCATATAGTGTTTTTAGTAATATAAGAACATTTAATAAGATATTATTTATAATTAAATATCATTAATGTCATTTTTGGAAACTATTTTTTTTAATTTTTAAAAAAGTGACATCATTGGAATTAGAATATAATTCATAAAAAATAACTAAAAATAAATATTTATCTAAAAAAGAAAAAATTATGATAATTCATTTAATTGATATTTCTTGTTCTATTTTTAATAATATTGTTTCTATTTTTCTATTAATTTAATAAATACACTGTTAGTGTTTCATAATCTTTTTGATAATTATACATTGATTGAAAATAATATATAAATTAACATTATAAATATAATTAAATTAATGAAAAATAATGGTTATTATTCATTAAAAAATATATGGTTTTCACAATGTGAACATATAAAAGAAAGAGAGTTACTTTTCTACAATTTTCTTTTGTCAATGTATTATACAGTTCATTATGAAAGATAATTCACTAATAAAAAATTAAATATAATGCATTAGAAGACAATAATAGAAATAAAATAATCTAATAAGAATTAATATGAATAATTTTGGACTTTTCAACTAGATTAGACAAATAAAAACTAATTTAACCTTTCACTATGATGAAAATTTTTGGCTATCTTACTACTCATCATGACGATAAATTATGATGAAATTATATAGAAAACATTATTCTGATTCCAAATATTGATTAAATTTTACGTACTTAATTATATTTATGTGTTATAAATTCATTTTATAATAATCTGATAAATGGTGATGAAAACTAATTCGGAAAAAAAGTAATTTTTCTGAACTATAAAAAACATTTTATAAATATTTAACATAAAAATTATTCTAATGACCAAATTTGGATTATTAATTATATAATTTAATTAGTTAATTTTTCATATCTATTTTTAAATAAAAATTATCCTTTTAATTTCTTTAAATTATATAATAGTTTTCAACATAAATTAATAATTTCCACTCTTCATTGAAAATATTATTCCATGAAACAATTCTTCTACATTTCACACAATTATAATTTTGAAATGAGGATTTTAAATTTCAATATAAGTTACACAAATATATATATATAAGTGTAATAAATAAAATAACGTTTTTTCATTAAATGTGTAATAAAAAAGTTTTCAGTGAATTTTTTTAATGAATATAATGACTAAACTAAATATTGAGTTACTTTTTAAGTAAAACATGTTATTTTCATATGACTATGATAAATATTTCATAATATTTAATCATAAATATTTAATCAAAAAAACATTTTTTATATTAGAATGGTTAAATTTAAATTATAATATTTATCTTGTTTTTTTAAATTTTTTTTCTTCTAAAGGATGTCATAAAAGATATCATATATATATATTAACTAAAATATATTCCAAAATATAATGGGTTTAAATATGACACATTGAAAGGATGATATCTATCAATATCAAAAACCACATAATAGTCACAATTTTTCCTAGAATTATAGTTCAACGTATTTGACATAAATTCGACTCCAGTAAAATGTAATCACATTCAAAATAAACTAGGTATGTTTAAAATAATTATATCCCCAAAATACAAACATTTTCATAGAAGATCAATTCTGTTGGCATGTCTTCTTTTTTGTAAAGTAATATATAAAATAATATTTCCCCTCAAATCATAATAAAATATTAAAGTATTGAAAAATACCTGATTAGTATCTCCCAATGTAAACTATCTTCCTATAAATCCTTTGATATCTAAAATCACCTAATTGAATGTGTTTTTGGAAAAAGTTAATGATATTAAAATTCTTTATCTGTTAATGAAATTCTAAATCTATTTTTGAATATAAATTTCGTATAATATTAAATTCTATTTAAAAGAAATTAATATGATTTAAATATTGAAGTAATTTATTTAATTATATAGTAATTAATATTAGTAGTGTCTATGTAATTACCTACTTCAACATACCAATGAACCATTCTTAATAACATGTAAATCTTATCACCCGGAAATGAATCATGAAATAATAGATCCTCATGTATTTTTTTATTTATGTAGAAGATGAATGATGTGATATTCTACAATGTACCCACATACAATTTCTAGAATTCCTTGAGATTTTAAAAATAAAACTACTTTTGATAAAATTAATTTCACATAAGAATAAGCATCGACAAACAGTGATTTTTAAAATATTACCCATATAACATATTAATTAATTTGGAGAATATGAATTGTATTATATTTTTTAAGAATTATTTATTATGTATATATTAGATTTTAATTTTCCAATAATTTCCAGTCAGATATTAACTAAATTTATATTAACGAAATTTATTTCTAAAACAATATTTTTTCAAATAACATTTTTTAAAACTTTTTAATAAATTTCTGGAATTTTTTTTAATTTTATTTAAAGAAAATAACTTAATTTATGAATCCATCATGGGAATTTAAACTTATGAATAATTTTTGGGGACTCATCGATAAGAGTTTAAATTTATGTGAATTGAAAATATTACAGATTTTTTATATAATGTGACTTCTTATCATTATATAAAATAATTTAAAAGTCACATTATATTTTTGATATTTTATTTAAGGTGTCATATAAATAATTTATTTATAATATTCTAATTTATTTCATTTAAATATATAGTATTCACGATTTCAGTATAAGTTTATTTTTATTCTTAAAAACACAGATTTCGGCAAACTGTTTTTAAGTGCATAAGATTATTTTATTTTAATTATTTAAAATAACCTCTAAAAGTGTAAAATATAATGAAATATTTTTATTATTTATAAAAAAATTAATTTAAATTTAAATAATTATGATTTACAATTATAGAGTTAATATAAGACTATCTTTTAATTGGATAATTTAATTTCATTAAAACAACTTTTCACCTTGTTTTGGACGATATATTATAAATTTTATTATTCATAAAATGATAATTTAATTTGATAAAATTTATTTCATGATAAAAATAATAATACTAGTTACTGTGATAAAATATTAGTGATATTTGGTGTCATAATGAATAGTAAAAGCATTAAAATTTAATTTCTAAGGGTCATATTGAAAAAATGTCACATTTCATACACATGTGTAAGAAATAAATTTACACACAAATAGATAATGTGGATGAATTATATTATTTATTTTAAATTATTATGTTTAAATTATCTAATAAGGATAAATTTAGTTTTATACTTAATGGATTAATTTACTAGATAAATATTCTTTACCACGGTGAAAACATAAATGGTAAAATTGAGTAACCATAGTTGTAAAGGAAAAAACATGTATAAAGAATGGATTTAATTTATTTTGTAGGTATGGGTCGACTATATACTACCTAAAATACATCATTAATAAATTTTAGAGTCATTGTATTGAGAGTGAATTCTATGAATTAAGTAGTTTTGAGTATTTAAAAATATATAAATCCTTATTAATTATAAAATTGAACCTCATAATAGTTTTTTTCACCTAAAAATCCTTTTTAATCTTCCATTAACAACAAAAATAAATTAATTACATAGCCTAACACTTCATATATTACTTTTTTAAATTTTTTAACAATTTATTAAATGATATTGGTGAAGAGATTGGGAGGTCCTCCAATGAAGTTGTATCTATATTAACCATGCATTTTTATTTATATTTTATTCCACAATCTTGAAGAATTTTTCAAATATAATGATATAAAATTCTAATTATCTCTCATATATATAGATATTATAATGTTAATTTAATAACATTTATTGCAATCCTATTCCATCAAATGGGATATGAAACCATCATTCATGTGTATCGAAAACTACCACCTCACGAACTAATGTAATTAATCTTCCACAATCGGCTCTCACTAATGTTTATGATGATGGATTTAATTTATATATATAATTAACAGTAAAAATTTTCATTATTTTAAACTAATATATCAAATATTATTTACCATACGATTCATTAAAATATGAAAATTTTGTTTGTGAACAAGTGTGGATCACAACATCCACGATGTAATACAATTCGATTTATATATCTCATTCACATGGATGGAATATATATGTTTATTATATAAAATAATATTTTATTTATTATATATTTTTAATTATATAATTATAATATAACACTTACATTTCTTCCTTCAATATCATTGAAAATTTGAAACGATACTCATGTTTTTTAATGGCCTATTGTCTCATTCCTTGAAACAAATAAATTATTCAGAACAATATTTCAAAGTATGTTTTATTTAGTATAAATTATTTATAAATTTTTTTATATCATATTATTATTCTATTAATGATTAATTATAAATCTTCTTTCCAGTATTCAACATAGCAATGTGATTTTGGACATATTAGTGAAATATCGTCCAAACTTCCGACATGAACATAAATGATTAAATAATTATAAATAACATGTATAAAGAAAATTTAAAAGTTCATAATAAATTGAATAATTAGAATTATATTATTATTCACGAATATAATGAACATACATGATTATTCATACACAAATAAAGAGATCTCTCTGAACCGTTATTTTCATTGGGTTATGAACCTTCTCTATTAAACTCACTTTCACTCTCTCTCATTAATTTAATGGGTGGATTATAAATTTTCATTATATTTATATCACATAAATTAATATATTATTATCACATTATAATATTTGGAATTTAATATAATAATATCTTTTATATTTTTAATACAATTTATTTCTATTGGAACATTTCTATGCTTGATTTCCTTTTTTCTTTCTCATAAGAATAAGAGTGTTATAATGGGTGTACACCAATTAAAATCCAATCAATTTAATATGGATTTTTTCACATGATATTTTATTTATGAGATTAGTGCTAATCCAAATCAATTATGGTAATTTTAAAACCAAGTTATATTTTTAAGGGAGTTCTACATGACTCTTGTTTATGCAATTTTATATGTTACTACCCCATTTACCAATGATTCTATGATTTTATGATACCTTGTCATTTTTTTTATGATTCCCTGTAATTAATAATTTTACATTAATGTTTTATAACAGTTTATATATTTCACCCAAACCATATGTTTTGTTGACAAATATTTTCCTTAGTGGTATTTTTAGGTCACCATTTTCTTCAATGGAAATCAAAAATTATCCTCTATTTCATTAAATGATAACGTTGATTTAAAATCTCATTATTGAAAGTAAATTAATGATTTATGATTTTATTTTCATTAATATTTATTACAGACCTTGTCTTCCAAAGATAGTATGCCTCATTATCATTTGGTTGTTCTTATTAGATAATAATGTTTCAAAAGGTATAATTTTATCATTTCATGTAGATTTATATTGCTTATTGATAAGTAATATTTTACCATTAATTCTATCATTTATTTTTTGGGTTTAACTGTAGAGAGTTCATGGAATAATTATGATAATATTTAATGGAAAAGGGGATGTCCGTGGATGGTGCACTATTTTATGACATAGTGCACCTAGAATAAAAATAGTATATCGTTGGTACAATGGGATTTTTAATATTTTCATGGTATTTGAAAAACATTGTACCCTATTAGGAGTAACAATTACCCATACCACACTACCCTAAAATTGGATCACAATTATGTCACATGGTATGACAAACTATGCACCCAATATATGAAACTGTGTGTTTAGTAACAAACAAACCTATTATTTTCTAAAAAATAACAAAGCCTTACAATATCACCTTATCTCCCCCGAAATAGACACTAAATTGTTCCATTAGTCTTAGGAGGCATTTATATGTATTCATAGGGCTCTTGAACATCGTTATCAATGAATTGATGTCTAGAATGAAGATCAACACCTCTCCCATTAGAAAATTCTCATGCAAATTATTTATCTCAATCTCTCATATGAATTCGTCAATAAAGAGGTTATATTTTTTCACCATTAAAAATTGATTAATCCAGGGATATCTTAGTTATTGAATATATTAATATTGGATCTAGATATTGATTCTAGATCTCATTCTTCATCATGAATTTTATTGTTTCACTTCAATTGGTGATTTCTTTTTGAGAGTGTTTTCCATCAATTTTGTGTTAGGTGGTCTATTATTTAGTTCCCATTGTCTGAATATCAATTAAATTTATGTAATTTTAGAACATATATAGATATTTTTTCAATCAATTATAGAATTAAATTAATTAATTTGGATATTTAATTAATTAAGGATTGGGTTATATGAATTATTAATGGGGATATTAATTTGTTCTATTAATGTGTTTAATAAATTATATATTCAAGAAATCAAAGAATTTAGATATGTTACATTCCATGTGATATTGAGTTTGTTAAATTTTGTGGAACCAGAATGGGATGAATTTGGAAAAATTCATTGGGTATTTAATTAATAAGTTTTTTTATGTTATACCATGTTTTAAGATATTTGTAAGAATTGATTAATGTTGATTAACATTATTGACATAAATGAGTAAATTTTTTTGATATTAAGACATTTAATATATATGAGATAAATGTGTTTGAGACGATGAATGTGTCTCCAAACACACATATGATATAATTTTTTTTAGGATATGTATTGATGCTCCAAGCACCCCCAATGAGTTAAATTTTTGTGGGATATGAATTGAGGCTCCAAATACCCACATGTTTGAAAAATGTTTTAGGGGAAAGTACTGTGTATCCAAATGGCCATAAATGAGATAGAAAGTGTGGAATAGTGACTAAAGCTCCAAATAACCATTGGTAATTGTGGTTTCATATAGGAATAAGGGATCCAAATAATAACATGGTGACAAAAACTAGGTTCATCACAAATGAGTTTATAATTGGGTGATTGTTAAAAGAAAATGTGATATAATCTAAAATCAAATGAAAATTGATTACTATGGTTTTTTGAATTGTGATATTTATATGTAGTACTTCAGACATCGGCAAGGGATGATGCAGGTAAAGATGATAAGGTTTATTAGGGACTCTGAGGATTTATGTGGTTATCTAAAGGATAATGAAATGGGATAAATGTTTAATTTTTGTATTGTAATTTATTCTTTACACAACGGCGTATAATGTTACTGATTGGTTATTTTTTCTGACACTATTGTTGGTGGCCTCTTATGATGCTCATAGAACCTACTCAATATTCCTTATTGGTTCCCAAATAGAAAAAATGTCTTTAAAAAAATTAGGGAAGGATTCCCATGTTAGATGGTGATGTTGGGATAGTTCATGGACAAGGTAACAAGACAACGTGTCATAAACCACATTTGAGTTATCAATGTATTTATTTGGGGTTTGGATTTCGACACTGGAAACATATTTGTCAAAGAATTTATTTTTATTTTAGCCTTGGATTTTGTATTCAGTTTTGGTCATCATGTGATACTACTAATATTCTAGATACGGTTATTATCTTTTGGAAATTGTTTATTTATTTTCACTACTGAGCAGCTTTATAATGAGGGTATAATATCACCATCATCAATATTATACCATCACTACTATTTGGTAGCATTTAATCCCTAGGGAGGCATCCCCAAGGTCATGTGAGAGACCAACTCATGAAACCTATGTTTGTACCTCCATGTCGAGCTGATATAAAGTTGTATTAGTGGTGGGTATTTTTTTGTATTTTATGGAAATAATATTTTTGAAAGATATAAATGAGAATAAAATCAGTGATAAAATTTTTATGAATGTTTTCATGAGTGTATATTTCCCATATTTGAGGGTAAAATGAAATTTCCTATGGTAAGAGTATTTTTATTGATGTGTGTTCTTATAGTTTTATTTTATTTCACCTCGAGTGGTGAAGCTGATGCGTGATGGGATTATTGTATTTGAGTTTTGTAGATGTGACTCATGTCCTATTATGTCATGAGATTTTAGTATGCATGGATCATTATATGATCTTGGGATTATTATTTTACATTCATCATTTTCTAAATAAACAATCTAAAAGGTGTTGGTTAAGTCGTTTAATTATGTTTTTATTGCATGTGATATTTTTAATAAAAAACATGCCTAAATAGAATCTAAAAGAATAATATAAATGATGAAAATTGAGATAAATTAAAATGGATTTTGGGTGTTTAATTAGGTTCTTGAAAAAATGAATAATTTTAACCCCCTATTATCATAGACCTGGATGAGGGATGGTTCATTATTGTGATATTGCTTCAATTTTGACCGTGTATTTTGGTTTGGGGGAGTGAATTGTAATATATTTATATTAATACCTCTTATGATAATGTGATTATGGAGTGTAATATATCCTGAGGTAGGTGTTTTTATTTATATATATACCTCCATGAAACACACTGAGTGGATGACATGAGGATATTGTTTGAAATGGTCCACCAAAAGTGGATCCTAGTACACCTGTATTGTCTTGTTATGTAGTAAGAGATCATTTTAGAGTAATATTTTATTTCTTCATGTAGTTTTTGTAGAGAGTCAATTAGAGTGTTTTGAAGAGTATATATTTCTCAAAATGTGTTTTTACTCTTATGTATTTACTATTGGAAGTTGAAGTTGATGAAACTAAATAAATTTTATCCTCTTCTATTTATCAATGTTCTATTTGACATCATGAGAAAAGATTCTATTTTATCCATGATATATATGAAATTCTGGTATCATCATTTGAGTGTTTGATGTTCAGATATACCCAAGATTATAATATGTAAAAGTAATGTCCTTTAAAAGTTCTTTTTTAATTTTTCTTCGGTTAATAAATGACCTCACTGATTTTTTGGAACTTATTAAAAATATATTCCATCAACAACTCGATAATTTATTTTTCATGTTTTTGGATGACATATTAATGCCATCCAGGAATCATGATGATCATACCAATATATAAAAATATCCCTAGCTAGACTGAAATAGGATCAGATATTTTTTTACTATGTGTCAAATCTGGATTGATAGGGTACACTTCTAGGTTTGAATCGTCTAAGAGTAAGGTGTGTCAGTATACCAATATATTGTTTAGGTAATTGTTTCATTGGAGAGTCCTATTTTTTACATCCGTAGATTTATAGGGATATTATTATATTATTATAGGATTATGATGTAATTTCCCTACTTATGAGAACTACATTAGGGTTTTTTCAAATAGGTAATGATGTTTGAATGGTATGAAGCATGTGAGAATGCTTCGCAATAGGTGAAGATGTTCTTAACAACAACAGTAGTTTTGATCCTAACCAAGCCATGTTAAGAGTATTAATTTTTTTATTCTTCTATTATCTTCAAAGTACTATTGATTTTAATGATGATTCAGTAGTGGAATATGGGTCAAGTTAATGGATTCTACATGAACATAATTACCCTACATACCATCATGATTTTGCTTCTATTTTTAATCATTGACTTGTTGGTGGAGTTATATTTTGGGTGAAAAGATTACTATTTATACTAATCACATGATCATATAATATATATCCTCACAATAAGATTTTAATATCCAATAGTAGATATGGGTTGAGTATATGCAGTCATTTGATTTTGAGCAGACAAATATGACAGAGAAAGGAAAACAATGAGGCAGATTCATTGGGTAGGAAAACTCTACCTCACGTAGTTTAATATTATAGTTCATAGTGGAAGAATATGAAAATTTTGGAAGATATATTTGTTTTAGTTTATGAGAGCTTGTAGAAGATGAAACTCATGTCAAATTACATGCCATTTTCTCTTTCGAGTCAAATAAGGGAAAAGAATAATGAGGTTCCTGATTGTTTCTCCTTAATAGAATTCCTTCAAGGTGGGGAGACACCATCAAAATGAAATATAGATTAGGATGAGATTTTATATGTTGGAAATAGATTTGTTGTGCTTATGAATATAAATGAGGAGTTAATGCATGAATATAATGACTTTAATAGGACATCATATTTAGTTTTCACAAAAATGTATTGTGACCAACGACAATAGTATTGGTGGCTAGACATGAAATGATAAACTCTAGGATTTTTCACCATATGAGACACCTATAAATAGGTTAAGGTCGATAACCAATGAACCAATGGATTACTACAAATATTTTCCCATAAAAAATGGAAGTGGGATGAATTTAGTATGGAAATTGCGGTGGATACCCTGAGGATGCCTTAGAAGAATAATTATATTTTTGTGGTTGTGGACCAAATGATGAATGTATAGCTTTCCATGCCTATTATGGAGTTTGGTTCAGTGAATAATCTTGGAGAAATGTTAATTCCAGACATATATTTACCTCACATGGTGCCATATAGTATTGTTTAAATACATGACAAATAGTTTACATTGTGCTTCTGGAAGTTATCTAAAATGGAACATGGTACTTTTATCTAACTACGTACAGTGTTATACACACATAATGATTGATTGTAGGATTTTAATATATAGCTAGATGTGTTCCTACTATGGGCATGTGTCCTATCCTTTGTTGCGTATTAGGATAAGCACAATTCCACGGGAGAGTTCTATTATTTCAAATGTTATCAAGAAAATATTCAAATAGTACAATATGGGTATCCTTATGGATGTCCGTGTGGAATAATTATATGTAGGTTGGATGTTGGTGAGTTAGAGTTGTTGGGACTATGTCTGGTATATAATTCATCAAGTAGGTTTAGCTGATTCTAATGTGTGTGGCTACAACATAGAGTAGGATGAATACATATGCTAATTGATGTAGACTAACCATATATTTTTCATATGTTCATCATGTTTTCATTAAATATTCACCATGAATGGATAATTGTATGATTTAGAGGTAGGGTATGTTGACACCCTCTGTTGTTGCTATATTTAGGGTTCTGGAGTGAATTGAAAAAATGGGATACCAATTAGATCTTCCACACTAGTATAGTTATGTGAATGATGGTTTTCATGTGTCACAACATCAGTGTTATCACCCTCAAAATTCTCATGTGATCGATTTGGATGATGGTGATAATGAGATTGATGAATCCTTTTAGGATAATCTAATACATGTGTTAGACCATATTGAAAATTCATTTTAAGGAAACACACTACTAATAGTAAATGTATTGTGTAATGAAATGAATGTTCATGGAGAAACATGTGAGAGAGAAGATGGTATGATGGCTGAGTGTCCTGAAATTTTTACATTAGAATCATAGAGATTATTGGGAGTACAATATGAGGGTGATATGTTATAAGGTGGGGATACTGTAAGATCATTAATATTTGTCGGGTTTTATGATTATTTTTTATAGGTAATCATTTACCCTTGGTTTGAGGAATCTTTTCTTCGGTTTTACCATTGAGATTCTCTAGGTGAAATTAGAAATTTTTTGATGGAATATGGGATGTGCAAGGTTATTGCATGGTATGAAAAAATTGTGATACGGAACCCAAAAACCATTCCCCCAAGATAATGTTGAGGTTTTAGAATGGCTTCTCAAAAAATGTAATATCATAGTAGAAATCATACTTCTACCCCCATCCCACTAGATGGGGTGAAAATTTAAGGTGTACCATTTGACAAACTGTGCACCCCATATAAGAAACCACATAGATAACCATATTTGGGTGAACATGTAAACCTTTCTCTGATATTATATGACCCATGATGTGAACTTCTCTAATCCAAATGTTGAATTTACTAATATTTTCATATAACTGGTGTTCTATTAGTGTATTATTCATTATCTGAAGATGATTATAATTTTTATTTCTAATGAACGAATACACTAAGATGTCACATATGAATAAATCATTGAAGTGATCATGATATGGCTGAAAACTGTATTCATAAATGTCATGAAGGTTACTAGTGCATTCATTATACTGAATATCATAATCTAATACTTGACCAATCCATTCCTACTATGGTATTATATACATGGTTTTCATAATACTCTAACAATTACTTGATTGTAGCCAAAATCAAATCTACCATAACAAAGATATTTTCTCCTCAGATACGGTTAATGTAGTACTTAATACAACATAGTGCATACTAGTTTTCCACCCAAATAATTTTCAAACATTTTTAATTAATCCAAAATCAAAGAGTATCATCAACCTTCTTTGTGAAAAGGACTAGTGAACCCCATGATGATATAATGTGTTGTATAAAACCCTAATCCTCTATGTATTAATGCTTCTTCTTGAGTTATTTGAACTCTATAGGTGTTGCAATATATTGACTAATGGATTGTAGTGTTATTCATGGAACCATCTCAACAGTGAAATCAAACTCTATCTCAGAATGTATGTTGGAGAAATCATTAGGGACGACCTCCGCGAAAAATTCCACTACTTGAGAGAACTCAACTAAAAAATTCCATGATTGATTTTGAGGAGCTTCATCAACAGATACATCATTTCACCTAGCCAAAAATTCATTTGTCGAGTCACAGTATCATGTATATGCCATTTAGAGTTATAGATATACATATTTTCCTAGTGGGATGTGAAAGATAGCCAGTGGTGGTAGAAATCCACCTATTCTCGTTAAGGAACAAGCCACTCCAAAAATAGAATGATGTTGAATCCCAAAACCTGAATAATAATGAAACTCTAGAATAATAGAAACCCACTTATTTCTAGAATGATCTTTAGACAGTAGAATATATCCTCTCTTCTATCCCCTACAGACGTGGTGGGATAAATAACACAATAGAAGTACTTGATTGCAAAATGAAGAATTTCCACAACCCCAGTAGTTATAAAAGTGTGGGAGGAACCTATATAAATAATTCCTTAATATAAAGTAGGGGATATTTTAGTTGTACCTATTATTTTAGATGGACCTAAAATATTCTAATTGGGCATAGGCTTTACTACATAAATATGGGACGAACCATGCCCTCAAGATGATTTATGAATGGACTTAGTAGATCAACTATACTAATGTCAAAGCCGTAGGTCTTGAATTCCTCGTCCAATGCCACTACCTCTTTGACCTAATCATCAAATAGTAGAATAAATACTATTTTTTCATGTATTCATTGATTCCATTCCTGTTAGAGGTGTAGGTATAGTTACCCTCACACTAGCTGCAAGATGAAATGTCTATGAGAAGGACTAAAGGCCACCCATTATACAACATGTTTTTCATTCAATAGGGATCATCATACACTAAGTCTTCTTATGTCCCGAACATTCAAACTAGTGAAAAACTATAAAGTTTTTATTTAGTTAGACTTCTCTAGCATTGTCTCCATGTGCACACTCGAAATGACTTTTCATAATACTAGATGGACTACTTCTGTACCTCAGAACTAAACATCCATTTTAAGGATTACTAGATTCTATAAAATTAAATTTAGTAACACAATAATGGTTCACTATAACTATAATGGTATTAATCCTGAATACATTCACACATGAGTAGATAACATAACCATTCCCTTCCTTAAATCTCCTCGGAGTCTTCAAAAAATCATCATTCATGGAAGGATAAATGTAGAGACCCAAAGCTTGACGTACATTGACATTAAGTTACTTTTGCGGAATACTTAATACATAACAAAAACAGACACAAAAGGACCGTAATAGTTTAGTGTCTTTGTAAACTCGGAATATAAACATCTAATCATGTTGAAATATCTTCAACAACTCCCATAACGATCTTCACCTTTGTGTTTGCTTACCTAAAACCTTTCTTTATTTCCTGGGGAAAGTAAAACATAAAAAGGGTGATCTCAAATTCTCAGTAAGGGAAAACATCGAGAACATAAAACAATCCATAAACATTTGGAAGAAAAAACATGAACATGAAATTTAAACATCAAAATCTTGAGCAAATAAATAAATCATGGAAGTACGTAAGGCGTATATCATAATGTAACATCAAACATGATAAAATATAATGGGAATAAAACATGTAATTGTGGAAACCATTCAGCACTTGTTATGATTTCCATAGTAGCCAAGGCGTTGTTGGCAAGACCATCATAGTGGACAAAGTCCCTTTTTGAATCGAGTTCACTCTAGTCCAGTATTACTGAACCAGTTTAAATTTCCATTCCAGCCATTTCTATCTCAAGCGATATAAATCTTTACCCAATGCATTTGAGGGAGATATAGGACACACCTATCTCATAATGAAATCATTCTTACTTGTGTTACAACATAATCATAAATCATTCTTCATAACCCAAAGAATAAAATGGGTTTTATAAAAATCATTCCATCATAACAGAATCCATATAAATTAAATGGACATAATTTCATAATAATAAAAGTGAAACAATGTAAATCATAGAGAAATTATACTTGAAACATACACATATGAAATAATGTCATCTTAGATGGAAAATGGTTTTGAAAAAGCACTTGAAATGAATTCTTAAGGAAAATATCCTTTCTTCTTGAAAATCATTTTCTTTACAAAAAATTCCATTCAATTTTAAAATAAATAGATTTTGTTGAAGATAGTCATGAAATTTTTAGGAGGAATCTTCATGAAAATAAGTCTTTATAAAATCATAAAAAATCATTTCATGTCGTATAAGTTACAAAAACATTCTTCTCACACTTTTGCCAAAAAAGTATAAAAGTACCTCGTAAAAGAAATATTTCATACAAACCATGTAGTAAAAGTAAAAAATGGGTAAAAATGACTTTAAACATACATGAAACTATTTTTAGGAAACATGGACATGGATGAGAACAATATCCCCAGTAAATACTTACGAATAAACAATCTCGGATAAGAACGAGATTGGAAAAGTTATCCCTTACCTTAGGTCCGATATGCTTCGTATGGAGCCGAACATCCTATATAATGATTTAAATAACGCCATTGACTTATTACATAATCATATTCATTATTATGATATCATATATGATTCACTTATGACTTTATATTACCCGTTCTTTGGTAAATTCAATGTTAAACCAACGTTTTGGGTATAATCATTTCATTTATCGTATGTGTTTCGACTTTTCGTTCTTGATATTATTACTCATATGCTGATTTACATAATTCCAGATTGTAAAAAAATATTTATATATAATATATATTCATTATATACATATATATTATAGATCGATAAAAGTAATGAAATACACCGTTCATGGAGACGGTAGGCCGTATGTACGCATGAATGTTGTTTTCGTTTCCTTATTGAATAGAATGAAACTAAATAGATGACATACATATATGTATACATAAATCCAGTAGCATTATTAGTTCATATATTTAATTATTATTCATTATATAAACTTTATGATCATTCATGTATTCTTAACATGGAGAATGCGTCGTGGAGACGGTAGTCCGTATGTACGCACGAGCGATGATATCGTTCCCATAATTATTGAATAGAATTGGAGTGGATGGTATAATATATAAGAATCAGAATGATTTTATAATAAACATATATATTTATTATTTACACCATTATACCCATCCATGTAAGGTGTTGGTGGAAAAACAGATTACACCACGGCGTGGAGACGGTATTCCGTATGTACGCACGCGCACTGATTTTGTTTTCTGTAGGATGGATAAAAGGTGAAATAGGGTTGTTTCATATTTATAATAACATATCCGTATTTTAGGGATACTGATTTTATTACTTCATAATGAACCAACTAATGAAGAGGGAGTAGAAGAAGAATGGAACTAGAAGAAAACGGTAGAAGGTATTACCACTTTCTCGAAGTGCCTCCTTTAAAATTTTTCTTAGGGCACTAGAGTTGGTATTTTGAGGATACCATTACCTCTAGTAGGTTTCTATGGAAGTGGGGAATTGAAATATGCAGGTTTTGGTCGATGGTGAAGGACCAAATTGGTGTGAGGAGGACAGGGAGGAGGTGCCCTTTTATAAGGGAGGAGAGGGGCACCTTTGGAAATATAAACAATTTTAGTTTATTATAAATCCAAACCACACATAAAAACAATCAAAATGAATTATATCCAAAGATTAGATGAGATAGGGTTTTAATATCATAATACAATAAAATTTAGACATGTTAGGAATTTATTTTGAACATTATCAACTGGATTTATCCTTATTTATCAATTTAATTTTATTTGTGGTAATAATATTCTGAATTTTAAATTATTATAAATAATTACATATGTGTTGTGAGTTTTCCATAATTTGTAAATTTATTACATTTTAGACCATATAAAATTAAATTTTTAATTTTTAAATATTTTTTTTATTTTTAAACAATTTTATAATATGTTATTCTTATAAAATTACAATAGTATCAATTTTGACACTATTCATTTATTTGAATTTAAATAAACAAAATACATAAGATATTTTCTAAATAAACGATTTAATATATTTATAACATGTTATATTTATCTAGAAAATTCTTGTAGAACATTAAATAGTTCATATAATATTTAGTTTAATATTTTTAAAACCATTTATTTGATATTTATCTTAATAAAATAATTTCAACATCACTATTATGTCACCTTTAATGATAAATATTTAATCCCTAAAAATTCTAAATAAATTTATATGATGTATATGATTGTATTATCGTTCTGGAAACTATTTATATCTGATGTTTCATGAAGTTTATCACTAAACTAAAATTATTATACTTATAAGATTTAAGAAAGTGACATGTTGTCACATTCATTGGTTTTAATAATAATTAAATTATTTTCATGGACAAAAGTCCATTAAATTAATCTAATCCAACCCGTAGGTTATAATCTTCGACTTTTATTCATCCAATAGAATTTTGGAGGGTGTTAGAGTAATTTTATTATCTAATATTTATCCTTAATTACCCGATTTACCTTTAATTGTGGTAAATAATATTTACCGTAGTTACTATTCAAAATGCCCAAAAAATAAAAAGTATCTTATTAACATAATTTGGACCCACTGATTCCAAATATGGAATCTATTTTTCCTAATTCAATACACAAAATTTGTAGAAATTAAAACTAAATTAATCTCGTTGTCGAAAGAAAATGGGTTTTTGTTTAAAATATTGCAAAACATTGAACTGATTTAACCTACGAATTTAATGTAAAATCAATGCTAATGACATAAATTATATTAAATGGTAAAAATATATTCTATTTATACTTTAAAACCATTCAATATTATAATCTAATCATTTAAATTATTACGATGAAAAATTGTTTTTTAATTAAAATATATCGTGTTTTTACTATTCATTATAATATCAATGTTATCAGAAAAATAAAAAAACATTATACAATGTAAATTTTTATATGCTGATTCAAAATAAGAAGTATATTTTTGAAAATTTAACTTATAGACATGTCCAAAAATATATTTAATGTGGGTGCGCCATTAAAAGGCGGCAAAACTAAATTTTTTGAAAAATACTTATTTTACCCGAACAAATTATTTTGTTCACATACCATGTTCTAGAAACTGTGTAAGATGAAATAATAATGTTGTAACATTCAAAATATAGTCAATAATATTCATAAAGGCTGGCTCATATTAATATTATAACCATATATCATTGTTTAGTGAAACCTGATATTGTGTACAACACACGCTATCAAGGAATGTCGTGATTGCGTATAATACAATCCAAGTCATGGTTGCGTGTTGTGCAAGAATCTTTCGTTGTTTTGTATAACATAATACAACCATATTTCATTTATACATTTAATATATATATAAATATATATATATATATATATTCACTCAATGTTGCGAACTTGAAATTGTGTGTAACACGATCCAAGAATAGTGTTACGTATACTACAAGCTAATGAAGTGTTGCGTATAGTACAAGCTAATCTTTGTGTAGTGTATAATAGAAGATCAAAGAAATTAAAAATAATATATCTCATAAAATCTTGGGGTGTAACATTCTACCCCCCTTAAAGTGAATTTCGTCGGGGTTATAAATCTTTTACTATTCATAGAAACCCACATCGTAATAAAGAATAATAAACATAATTTTAAAAACTAAAGTAAGAAATTTAACAATTACCCAAAGTAACTCATCACTGGGTTTCCATTTAGGAGAACATAGGTGAAAATATGGATATGGAAGAAAAATCTAACCATCATGTTCTGATGGAGAGTGGTAGAGAACATGTATATGAAAAAGCCATCAATCGCAAAGCCATAAATTTGTGATGATCTAAGGTACCATCTAATTAATCGGATTTAAAAGCACAAGGAAAACATTGTTGGTTTTCAATATCCTTTCCATAAAATTGAAAATTTTGAATTAGAAGAAATACATGATTGATTTTGGTACAATCTCACTGTTGTTGATGCTTTGAACAATTTCCACTTACTCTCTTAAAGAAATGAAGTTGAATTTGTTATTCGTGAAGTGTTAACAGATCATGTGATAGAATGATGGGTCATTCAATCTGTTTCAATCAAAAGGTTAGAAAAAGTTATCAATTATACACAAGTCTATCTATAGTGAGGTTAATCATATATGATTCCAAAAATGAACTTATACTTCATATATCATAGCGCTTAATAAAATAAAAATAGTTTCTACTGGCTAGGGACTTCATGTATGCCAGTGGTAGGTAATAAAGGCCAGTCACAGTTTGGTTGTGGGTTTGATTACCACAGCCTTGTCCGACGCGATGGGCTATCACCCGTCCTACAGGTTGTCCTGTTTCTAAAACTACGTTACTATAACATCCCATCAATAATATCGAAAAAATTCCTATCCTTAAACAATACTAACTTATGTCCAACATAATCAATTCCAATCTTTAGGCCTATCTAAAATACTTCGGTCCAATCTCAAAGTATAAAGAAAACAATTACTAGAAAGGTTATCTACCATGAATTTGAATACAAGCATATATCTTACATATATCATAAGATATATCTTGTTGGTTGCATTCCAAACACATGAATACCTTAGTCATATATTCTCTTGAAACATAAATTGCCATATAACCTTAGTTAAAACATGAATACTGTCAAAAGGTAACTCTTTCCACATACTAAAATCACAAAACATATATATTATCAAACCATAATATCACTTAGTCTTTATACCAGTAATGAGCTCATGAATATAATAAATCATCTCATTATCTTCTTATCCCTTGATTATGCGCATATCATCTAATTTCAAAAAAAATCTGAATGACCTTCCATTGTTACTGGGACCATTCAACATATTCTTACAAATAATTTAGTAAAAAAATAGTGTAACAATCCTTAGATGATTCTTTATTCCATAGTACCATACATTATTCTTTATAAACATACAATCATTCCACTAACTTCTTAAACCACTGACTGAGCTTCATCATTTATTTCATCTCATATTTCATTTGTAGTCTCTTCATCATCATCCACATAAATGCTAATCATATGACCATGCTGATTCTCTTCATGGGATTTTCCCTTACAGCCATGGTTTTCATAATTCCCATAAATTCCACATTTAAAACATCTAATCATTGTTGATGTCGTAGAAATACCATTATCCATGTCCATGGGGTTAACTGAACCTTTTCTTTTGCACTTACTAGATTTGTGTACTTCCTTTCCACACCCAAAGCATCTTCCAGTTCCTTTGAAACAATCCCCACGATGCCTCTTCCCACATGATTTATATGAAGGAAATTGAACTTTCTTTCCTCTATGATCATCATTAAACTCCATCTTTCTATTATTATCTGAGTTGGGAAACTTACCAAAATTGAGATTATTGATAATATTATGAGATTTCTGATTAGGCATAATAACGATGTTTGGTCTTCCAAATCACGTTTCATTTGTTTTCTAATGATTAATATCATTCCATTGTCCGTCATATCCTCCATTATCTCGAATCTTCCTGTTTCCAGCCATTTTCTAAAACCCAAAAAGAATAGTGTGAGAGAAAAAATCATGCTAGGGAAAACAACATAATAAAGTGAGATTACATTCAATATCTAACATCTGAGGTTTAATTCTAAGATCGTTAGAGAAATTCTAGGACTATAATCTATTCGTATACTTAACCTTAGGAACATCCCTAGACATACCTTAGAAATATCTCTAGTGATCTCACTAATGTTTTCGCATCCTAGATTCCAAAGGTTGACTAAACCTTTCCTCTGATACCAACTGTAGAGACCTGAAGCTTGATGTACATGGAAATTACATTACTTTTGCGGAATACTCAATACATAACAAAAACAGACACACAAGGACCGTAATAGTTTAGTGACTTTGGAAACTCGGAATATAAACTTCTATTCATGTTGAAATATCTTAAACAACTCCCATACCGATCATCCGCTTTTTGTTTCCTTAAATAAAACCATTATTTATTAATTGGGGAAAATAAAACATAAAAAGGGTGAGATCAAATGCTCAGTAAGGGAAAAAATAGAGAACATAAAACAATCCATAAACATTTGGAAGCAGAAACTTGAACAGAAATTTAAACATCAAAATATTGACCAAAGACATAAATCGTGGAAGTACGTAAGGAATATATCATAATAAAACATAAACCATGATTAAATATAATGGGAATAAAACATATAATTGTGGAAACCATTCAGCACTTGTTATGATTTCCATAGTAGCCAATGCATTTCTTCCAAGACCATCTTAGTGGAAAAAGTCCTTTTCTGAATCGAGTTCACTTCTCGTTCCAGTCCTATATTACTGAACCGGTAAAACATTCCGTTGTAGCCATATCTATCTCATGAGATATAAATGGTTACCCAATTCATTGGTGGGATATATAGGTCCCATCCATCTCATAATTAAATCATTCTTACTTGTGCCACAACATAAACATGAATCATTAATCAGAATCCAAAGAATAAATTGGGTTTTATATACATCATTCAATCGTCACATAATCCATATAAAATAAATATACATAATTTAATAACAAGAAAAGTGAAACCATGTAAATCATAAAGACATTATACTTGAAACATATTCATATGAAATAATGTCATCTTATATGGAAAATGGTTTTGATAAAGCACTTGAAATGAATTCTTAAGGAAAATATCCTTTTATCTTGAAAATCATTTTATTTTCACAAAATGAAATTGAATTTTAAAATATAGAGATTTTTTTGAAGATAGTCATGAAATACTTTGGATGAAGCTTCATGAAAATAAGTCTTTATAAAACCATAAAAAATCATTTCATGCCGTATAAGTTAAAAAAACATTATTCTCGTACTTTTTCCGAAAAAAGTCAAAAAGTACCTCGTATAAGAATGATTCCATACATACCATGTAGTTAAAGTCAGAAATGGGTAAAAAGGAATTTAAACATACATGAAACCATTTTTAGAAAACATGGACATGGATGAGAACAATAACCCAGTAAATACTTACGAATAAACAATCTCGGATAAGAACGAGAAAGTAAAAGTTATCCCTTACCTTCGGTCTGATATGCTTCGTATGGATCTGAACCTCCTGTATAATGATTTAAATAATGTCATTGACTTATTACATAATCATATTCATTGTTATGATATCATATATGTTTCACTTATGACTTTATATTAACCTTTCTTTTGTAAATTCCATATTAAAGCATCATTTTGGGTAAAATCATTTTATTTATCGTACGTGTTTCGACTTGTCATTCTTGATATTATTTCTTATATCCTGATTTACATAATTACAGAATTTAAAAATTTATTTATATATAATATATATTCATCATATAAATATATATTATATATTGATAAAAGTAATGAAATACACTGTTTGTGGATACGTTAGACCGTACGTACACATTAACGCTATTTTCGTTTCCTTATTGAATTGAATGAAACTAAATAGATGACATACATAAATGTATACATAAATCCAGTAGAATTATTATTTCATATATTTCATTATTATTTATTATATAAACGTTTTTATCATTCATGTATTGTTAACATGGAGAATGAATCTCATCGTGTCGTGGAGACGGTAGTCCGTACGTACGCACGAGCGATGATATCATTCCCATAATTATTGAATAGAATTGGAGTGGATGGTATAATATATCAGAATCATTATGATGTTATAATAACCATATATAGTTATTCTTTACACCATTATACCCATCCATGTAATGTGTTGGTGGAAAAACATATTACACCACGGCGTGACGACGGTATTCCGTACGTACGCACGTGCAGTGATTTTGTTTTCCGTAGGATAGATTGAAGGTGAAATAGCGTTGTTTCATATTTATAATAACATATCCGTATATGAGGGATACTGATTTTATTACTTCATAATGAAACAACTAATGAAGTGGTAGTAGAAGAATGTATCTTGAAGAAAACGGTAGAAGGTATTACCTCTTTCTCGAAGTGCCTCCTTTAAACATTCTCTTAGGGCACTAGAGTTGGTCTTTTGAGAAGACCAGTACCTCTACTAGGTTTCTAAGGAAATTGGGAAGTGAAATGGGCAGGGTTTGGTTGATATTAAAGGTTAAAATATGTGTGAGGAGGAGAGGGAGGGGGTGCCCTTTTATAAGGGAGGAGAGGGGCACCTTTGGAAATATAAAAAATATTAGTTTATATTAAATACCAACCCCACATAAAAACATAAAAAATGACTCATATACGGATATAAGATGAGATAGGGTTGTAATACCATATAAAAATAAAATTTATACATGTTAGGAATTTATTTTAAACATTATCAAATTGATTTATCCTTATTTTTCAATTTAATTTTATTTGTTGTAATAATATTCTAAATTTTAAATTATTATACATAATTACATATGTGTTGTGGATTTTCCATAATTTTACACTTTATGACATTTTCTACCAATAAAAATTTAAATTTATAATTTTTAAATATTTTTATGATTTTTAAACAACCTTGTAATATGTTATTTTCATAATATAACAATAGTGTCAATTTTGACACTATTCAGTTATTTGAATTTAAATAAACAATATACAGAAGATATGTTAGAGATAAAAGATTTAATATATTAATAACATGTCATATTTATCTAGAAAAGTAGTGGAGCAGATTAAATAGTTCATATAATATTCATTTTAATATTTTTAAAACCATTTATTTGATATTTCTCTTAATAAAATAATTTCAACATCACTATTATGTCCCCTTTAATGATAATTATTTAATCCCTAAAAATTCTAAATAAATTTATATGATTTATACAATGTTATTAGATTTCTGGAGACTATTTATACTCAATGTTTTATGAAGTTTATCACTAAACTAAAATTATTATACTTATAAGATTTAAGAAAGTGACATGTTGTCACTTTCATTGGTTTTAATACTAATTAAATTATTTTCATGGAAACAAATCCATTAAATGAATCTAATCTGACACTTAAGTGATATGGGTCGACTTTTAGTCATCCAATAGGATTTATTATGGTGTTAGGGTGTTTTTATAATCTTATATTTACCCTTAATTAGCCGATTTACCTTTAACTATGGTAAATAAACTTTATCGTAGTTACTATTCATAATGCCCAACAAATAAAAAGTAGCTTATTAACATAATTTGCACCCACTGATTCCAAATATGGAATCCATTTTTCCAAATTCAATACACAAAAGTTTCATAAATTAAATTAAAATTAATCCCGTTGTCGACAGAATATGGGGTTTTATTTAAAATATTGCAAAAGATTGAATTGATTTAACCTAAGAATTCATTGTAAAATTAAGGATAATGACATGCATTATATTTAATGGTAAAAATATATTATATTTATACTATAAAACCATACAATATTATAATTTTACCATATAAATTATTATGATGAAAAATGTTGTTTTTAATTAAAATCTAGCTTGTTCTTACTATTCATTAAAATATGAAAGTTATCAGAAAAATATGAAAACATTATCCAATGTAAATTTTTATATCCTGATTCAAAAGGAGAAGTTTATTTTGTAAAATTGAACTTATAAACATGTCAAAAAATATATTTAATGTGGGTGAGCCATTAAAAGGCGGAAAAACTGTATTTTTTTAAAAATACATATTTTACCCGAAACATTTATTTTGTTCACATACCATGTTCTAGAAAATGTGTAAGATGAAATAATAATGTTATAACATTCAAAATTTAGTTAATAATATTCATAATGGCCATCTCATAACAATATTATAACCATATATCATTGTTTAGTGAAACCTGATATTGCGTACAACACACGCAATCGAGGAAAGTCGTGATTGCGTGTAATGCAATCCACGTCAGGGTTGCATGTTGTGCAAGAATCCTTAGTTGTTTTATATAAAAGAATCCAACCATATTTCATTTATACATTTAATATATATACATATATATATATATATATTCACTCAATGTTGCGAACTTGAAATTATGTGTAACACGATCCAAGAATAGTGTTACATATACTACAAGATAATGCGGTGTTGATTATAGTACAATATAATATTGGTGTAGTGTATAATATATGATCAAAGAAATCAAAAATAATATATATCATAAAATCTTGGGGTGTTACAATAAAGATGCAGTAGGTCATTGTTTTGAGCAGAACAATCATGTACAGTCATATGAAATTGTTGATGATTAATAATCTCAATGAAACAAAAAACTCTCATAGTCTTTAGGAATAACGTACTATATAAAGATATTTTGATGTCATCTCAGACCATACCTCTATGATTGTTTTCCTATAATATGAAATCCCACCAATTCTTGTAGGAATCACATAACATGTAGGTAGTTACCATGACCCTCCACTCTTAAGGAATCTCTATATTCTTATAAATAGATACCATAGATTCTAACCATAATTATGCTGCCTGAGGTTCACCATCACTTGTTAATGTAAGAGGATGATGCTTATAAAAGAACTGAGTAATCTTTCTCATAGGTAGGGCATGTCGAGGAGAACCATGAACACACTGAATGATTTGAAGGAAATTTATGTGGAATTGAGCATCAATTCACATTGGAATACTTGTAAGAGGTGACTTAATTAGATCTATTAGAATTATCATGGGGGGATCATGAACCAAAACCTCTGGAGTTTTCTTATATTCACTCTCATGGAATACAACATGGGTATTTCAAAGTGAAAATATCCAAAATTGGAAAGATCACTCTTCAATAAATGTTTATAACAAATAGGAACATCGATAATGAATGTACAGGTATTTCCCTTCCTCCAAGAAAATCATAACTGACATCTTACATCTGGATCATGGTTTAAATGGTCATAAAAATCCAATTTTGGGAATATGAGACAATTCCTACTACCTATTATAACATTGGTTAAAGGTTAATATCCCACATTTCACATATAAAGTTTCAATTTCATTTCAACGGCATTGTTTATTTTATTTCATTTTTATATTCAATACCCTTTTTAATTTGTTTAATTATGTGGGTCACCATTTCAAATCATAAGGTCCCATACACCTTATAAACTAAACATGATAATACACTTAATCTAAACCATATCATGTCCCTGTAAGTAGAACTAGACCATTTTTATAGATATAAAAAATATCGAACTTCAAGGTTCAAAAAAATATGCAATAACAAAAATCACATTGAAAACATGAAATACATGCAAAAAATTAAATATGGAATGCCATAATTCCTGAAATTTTATTCTTATTGTGAATTATATAACGTATTTCTCTAATACACACTCATATCATCTGGTTAATGTAATAGAGTCCAAAAATTCAATAATACCAATGTAACAATAGCATAAAACAAGTGTGTTACCCATCAATGAAGATGTATCAACCTGAAAACACATGATCATTAACAAGCATTTCATATCCTATTTAATATGGGTTTCTACTTTATATATGTTAGCTATGTCCAAGAACATGGTTAATTGAAAATTCTAACATACTAGTCTCCTTTCTAGACCCATAAAATAAGGAAAAATTGTAAATTTATTATATGATATAACTTTGCAGCATCCCACCCGAGTTTCACTAATATGTGCCCTGAGACAGTGCAATAAGACCTCTAACACACCTCCCAGAAGTTTAGAGGCTGGTTTCAAATTTTAAGGACCTATAATATGTATATATGGAGACTATTCCCTCATATATCGAAATGTGAAAAAAATACATATAATAAGTAGAGGAAGAAAAAATTCTAAATATAAATCCGTAGAAACAATATATTATTAATAATAAACCATGATGGTGAGTATAAACAAATGGAGGAAGATGAATGAAAATTTAGATATCCAAGATGATTATGAATATAAATGAAATGAAAATACAAGGGGAACATTGTATAAATTCATATACTACATGGTATGAAATATAAATAATGGACAAAAACCTCTTTAATAGTATCTCAATAAATAACTTGGTCCTCTACCCCCACCAATCTCTATCATAATGTTGTAAATAAGTCATGCAATAGAAGAGGCACTCTAACAATTTTCCAGACCCGTAATCATAATGTATTCTTTAGTGGATTGGGTAGCCTATGTAGGGTGTGGGATATAATCTCATTCAGAAAACACCGACGGTGTAAAAAAAATTCATTTCATGAAATAAATATTTGAGTGTTGTTATATGATTATAAAAGTAGGTAAAATATGAATAAGTAGATAACTTCTCTGTCCAAGTTCCTAATTGGGAACCCAACTAAAACCACCGTTTTCAGCCTAAGACAAATGTCATAAAATAGGTCCATGTTAAAGTAATAATATTCCTATAAGGGACGTCATAAATAAAAAAACAATACAGAAAAACCAAAAACATGGTCTTTTTCCATGAGGTTACAATAAATTTCATCAAATAACAATCTCTAAATACAAATATGAAAATATCATACGTCACAAAAGAAAACAATTCCTAAAATACATAGTTGGAGTCATCATCCCATCCAAGGTAGTTAATATTGAATTAAAAGGGTCACTATAGGTAAATAGGATATATCCTATACCACTGAGTCCATTCAATGAATCTCATAAATGAGTTAATTATATAACTAATAGCATGATGACTCTGAGTTTTTACCAAGAATCTCACATGGGGGGTTCGGTATCACCAAAGGACTAGTGCAGACATCATTCTAATGGGTTTGTACACTTTTTCTCCCACAAGGAACCATTTACACTAATTAATATAAAGTGTTATACCTAGAGAGGTCACACCTGTCTTAAAAAATGTTATATTATGGAATATAATGTTAATCTAAACTGAACATGGAGAGTCCATCCATGGAATCCTTCAATCAGAACCTCTGTTCTATTTTGGACTATAACATGTGAGTATATATACAATGACACATATAATGAGGAAAATTATTTATATAATCAAAAAACATCAATAATGTTTGTAAACCACACAATATGATAACCCATCCAATATTTATTAATCAATCCATCAACATTTAAAAATTTATTAGGCCCAATCGTAAGCCCAGTGATGAATGGAATGATATCTATGAAACTAGAAACTTGATTGTGTAGTGATATATAATCACATAGAATACAATATTAAATATGAATAAGAATTGAGTTCCAGGATACTAAGTATGTCATATTCTTTATTAAGACTAAGTAAAACAGGAATGGTTTAAGGAAAAATCATTTTAAGAAAACCATAAGTATTTTGAATAAGGCCTATTACATCAGCAGTAATTTTTAACATAGGAAAATCACACAATGGGTCCTAACTAATCTATTGTTAACCATTTCAATTAAAAATTATAAACAATGGTATTTTAGAAACATAAAACTCACACACATAAGATGGTTTACAATTTAGAGAAAATTATTATGGGAAATTCAAGGAGGGATCACCCAATGGGGTGTCCACCCATGATAAAAATATTATACTTTTTTGTTCTGTCATAAAGTATGGTCACACATTATATAAGAAAACAATTTAGTTATGTTATAAGAATATGTTGAAGCATCTACAGAAGTGTCCCAGTAGTTGAAAAACCACACATAATTTAAAAAGAGAAAAAACAAGTGGTATGTACTTAGAAAACCTACCTCGATGCAGTTGAACTCATATTATAGACTATAATGGCATGATTTGATCGAGAATGGATGAAATCAATGAAATATTCATACGAATCCAATATATGGATATTTAGTCACACTTAAATTGTACAGTAGGTGTAGGAGGAAGAATGAAATATAAAATTTCATAAGGAAGAGATTATTGAATGATATTTTATCCTTTTGATGGAGATGTATTTGGTACACATATGACGGGGGATGTAAAAAAATAATTTATGTGCATCAGAAAGCTACCAGTTTATAGGTAGGAGAGACACCCTTTAAAAGGAAGTGGTAGATGAAAGGGATTATATAAAATCTGTAATGTGGTCTATGATTATTATTTTATCTCAAAAAAAAGGAAGCATTGTTTGGACACACATTTGGAAAACTACACCGCAACTGTGCACCAAGACAATGATATAATGGGAGAAACTCACATAGTTACATGAATATTTTATCTCACCATGAACAAAACATGTGATACCTATTGTCCAAAAAAATTTTATGGGTCACATGACTATGTTGTAAAGGTCACATGACTATAGAAAAAATATGATACCTAATGTTCCCACACTCTAAAAGGGCTTATTTTAGGGAAACTGTGTGGTATTGGAAGCATTTATTTTCCTAATAATGAATGTCAGTATCTTGTTCACATTTCATGAATCTGGGCTCTAAAGGAGACTCATACACACTTAAGACCACGTTGAAAATATTATGAATCATTATAAAGGTTGTTTGATGAAATTTTAAAAAATAACAGTCTGTACCACTGAGAAATATCTATATTTAATCGTCATGATATAAATACATTGTTTATTTAGTTCCTTATATATAATAATATATGTTATGGAGAGTGAAAATAAAAACACACTATTTCTATGTTATTTAGTTTCTCATTTTGGGTTAATACATTTCTCTAGATTCATAATGAATGACATTAGAGGTTACTTCAACTATTTTGATATAAAAACCCAACATTAGGATGTAATGAGTCAAATTAAAATTCAAAATATAAGACAAAACATGGTATTCGGTTAATCAACAGTTTCATGGATCTATTCACCAATAAACATAATGCAGTCCAACATGATAATTTACTGAAATATGATTATGATTTTATAAAATTATTAAGGGACACTATTTTATTCTTCTTAAAATTTTGAATTCACATCCCATTGAATCCATTATCATCTTAAAATTATCTCCCATGAGAAAAAATTGTATCTTATGAAAAAAATATTATTATATAAATTTTAATTGTATATATTTAAACAAACTTTTGAAATTATAAATTCTAATTTAATTATGTTTCTCAACCATGAAGTGGAATTTTTTTTAAATTCAAAAGTTAGATCTTTTCTATGAATATTTTTTATAAACATATTAATGAATAAATGTATAAGGTAAAATAATGTTATAGAAACATCAATGTCAATAATATTTAAATATATAATTTACTTCATTAGGTTTGTGAAAATCCATACCATGATCCATTGGAATGTATGTATTGTGATTTATTTTCAAGATAGTAATGGTTTAAACCTTATCACCCATTACATAGATACGATTCTTACTATGGGGATGTATGAGGGATATATCAAGGAAGGAAACAATGAAATTATGGGGTTTCACGATATATTATTTCATGGGGAATTAATTTTATTCATGAATATGAGGGTAATAATGGAACCAACAATAAGCGTTAGTGTTGAATGGTTTTAATCCTCCTTTGATTTTAAACATTCTATTTCATAGATGAAGGATGTGGTGTTGATTCTATGTGGTGTTAGTTCATAGTTCCCCTATTTAATTATAGGATCTGTAGGTGTGACAATATATTTCAATGTATATTTTTTGGATTTGGTCCTACTATGGTGATCTTGAGGTCATACAATAAGGAAGCATGGATTGTATTTTTTTGAGTCTCTCTAATTTTGAGGGTGTATATGACATGGGGTATGGTTTACAACATAGATTATTTTTTAGTTAGATAAGATATTTCAAACTAGGATTATCATTCAAGGATATTACATAAATATAGATTAATATTCATAATATTGATGATGTACATAATTGAGAACCAAGCTAGTTTAACATCGTTTGAAACGTGGAACAAAACCTTAGTAAATGAGAATAATTGTTATACACAAATATTGTCTACATTAGAACATCTACTTGAAACCATTATTAATGACATATGGAAATGAAATACAAGAAATTGTTGACATCAAATGCTCGGTAAGGATAAATAAAGGATGTATGTAAGAGTAACATGAACATAATGATATTATAAAATGAAAATATATTCACAGATCATACCTCAGATATAAAATATCATAATCAGGATAAATGTAATAATTATTAGCAATAAATATGGCATGAATCATAAAGGAATCAAGATAATTAGACATGAAAACACAATCAAGGATGAGGACAATTATTTTAGGGCATACACATAAGAATATAAATTTTAATATCAATTATACCAACAATGAAATTCATTAAATGTTAGGCATGGGATTAAACACATGTCCCTTCTTCCGGAATGGGTTAAAAACCCCTATACCCCTTCTTTTTCAAGGATTGGGTTAAAAACCATATAACCCATTTTTTAGGCATTGTATTAATTACCATGTACCCACTTATTATCAGGCATGGGCTACAACCCATGCATCCTCTTATCTCAAATAAAATTTATCTTTAACTAATTCAATAGAAGAAAATATGGGTCCCACAAGTAACAAAATTAAACGATACATACATGTTCCTTGAGATAAACAAAATTCATCATATCATCACCCGAAAACATTTATGGTTTTGTTAATCATTATATCATAATCGATGAAATGAAGTGGTTATTAAAAACATTTAATAATATCAAAACATATGGAAAAGAGATAGGATTAAAAATAATTTCATTCTATAATAACCCATGAATTGATATAGGCTTCATAAGAATATAACCTATGAAAATGGAATTTATTTCATAAATAAATAACTCATGAAAGAGTATTAGTTTTCATATATGTCATTCTATCAAAACTTAAATCTTTCAATGAAATAATAATAATGGAATCTTATATCATATCTCAAATATAGCCTGAGTAACACCAATATATGTTATCGTAGATTGGAAATAATATTTGATATTATTATTAAATAAATCTATTTAAAAATATAATTTCAACATTTGAAAATACATTTTAAATCCTAGATAATTTTTAAAACCTTTTTCCTTGAATATATATTAAAATACATATATTGAAATCTTGGAAACATTTTGATAACTGTTATCATAGAAAATATGTAAAAAATCAAAATGAAATATTGAAAAACATTTGAAATCATTTTCATTGAAAATAATAATGATTACATAAAAAGGTATCATTGAACAAACCCATTAAAAAATAAAACATTTCTTGAAATTCCTTCTCATTGAAAATTTTATTAAGATATCATTTATAAACACTTCGTGATGAAAATAATATTAAAACATTTCAATGTGTGCCGTACCACTTTCAAAAATTTGAATCATAATTCTCATGAAGTAATAACGTTCCATAAAGCATAATAAATCATGAAAGGGATTGAAATCATGATATGACATGTTAATGGGAAGTATAAACACGTTATAGATATATATATGTAGAAAACATGGCATTTATCTCGATGAAGGAAAATTTATAATATATTACATTACTTATTTGGTATCATTTGAAGCATAAAACCCATTGAAAAATATGATATTAAATTTATATGTAAATATACATAAAAATACATATATTAATCCTATAATTCATTCATGTTCATCATAAACACCACACAATAGTATTGGGTGGTGATCCAACAATATGTCTAAGATAAATTAAAGTAGCACGAGAAAACCCTTACTACATGAATAACATTAGAATCCAGATCCTACAGAAATAATATCATAAATTTAAACTATGAATATAAATAAATGAATGAAATGAATGATATATAATTTTACATGTCATTATATACATGACAAAAATATGAGAGTTGTAAATTTGTAATAAATATGAAGAAAATAAAAAGTGTTATGAATTTCCCTTAACAATTGTCATGATTCTCAATGTACTCATTCAAAACAGATGAATAAATTGTATAAGATTATTTTTTATTTTTATTATAATCATATTAGTATATATAATACCATATATTTTTTACTTATAAATTTATATTAACATTTTTTAATTATTATATGTTAATGTTATGTTTCAGGTGATAACTACCTTGTTCTGCATTAATGTTTTTACTTATTATTTATTGTCTTCTTACATAGATCATTGTATTAATACATCCATAATATAATTATAGATATAAATACCATATATATTCAGTGTATATGTATTTATTACATTATAAAAATGAAATGAATACTAAATCGAATACATTATTCATGGAGGTGGTTGGTCATACGTATGCATAAACATCGTTTCTGTTTTCATTTAATATTAAAGAATGAATTTAGAAGACATGTGCCTATATATATATAATAAAATTAATGTATAATTTCTATTTCATATATATAATAAAGGTTCACATGAACAATCATTAATACATTCCATTTATGTGTGAACACATCACAACTATTTGAGGAGGTTTTAGTCCACATGTCTATAAATGATGTTATCATGTATCCAAAATATGGAAATAATGAAGGTATGCATTATATTAAATTATATAATCCTAAATATTTTATGAATATAATAAATATATATATATTATTTAAACCATTTTTACATCATAATTCTAACCAATTAGAGGTGGTAAATGATAAATGAACAACATAATTTTGTGAGGCAGCTGATCACCGTACACCAGAATGATATGTTCATTACCCATTTGATAAAATACTATTTATGTGTAGGTATAAAGATTAATATAACAAAAATTTTATAAAATTTAGGATAATTTTGTAATTTTTAATAATTTATTATGATATATATATGTGGAGCATAAGGAATATAAAGGAATGGGGCAATAAGAATGAGGTTATATATTCTTCGGTTAACTCCTTTTTGTATCCACAAAGGGAAATCATTGGATAAATTTAGAGTCAAAGGTATGATTGAAGGTGGAAATTAGAGATTTTTTTTTATAATTTACTATATTTTAAAAGATACAAATTTCACTAGAGGTTTGGGGAAATTTCAGGTGTGGGTTTTTTATAGTGGATGAGGAGTGACATTCTTGTAGAAATTTTACATAAAATTCCTCCAAACGTTTTACCTTATACAGTGGATAAAATAGTGATAAAATTTATATAAAATATTGGATAGGGTATAAATATATCAACAAAATTTCTTTTGGATAAGTATCTAGGTTATTTGTTCCATACAAATTATGATTTAGATCCTCATTAATATGATTTTTCACTTAGTCGTTAAAATTAATATTAATTAATTCAGGTAAATATTTTTCCCAAAAACTAAGTTGAAAATATTAAAAAACATAATATTATATGACTCCAAATATGAAATATATTTTTCAACATTCAGAACATAGAATCTTCATAAATTATTTCAAACATTATCTCAAAGAAGTGACAAAAAAATAGCTTTTAATGTAAAAGGATTAAAATGTTTGGAATGTTTTAACATCAAATTTCAATATGAAATTACACTAAATGACCTAAATTGGATTAATTTATTTATATTTTACCCATATTGAAATTTAAAAATAATAATATAATATTTAAACATATAATTAAATTAGACAAAATAGCAGTTTTTAATTAAAATTTATTATTTCTGAATATTCATAAAAAAAACTATGTTTCTCAGAAAAATACAAAAAATCAATGCGAGTAAATTATTTTATTTCTATTTATAAAATTATTTTTATTCATTTATATAAATACTATTACATTGTATAATTTATGATTTAAAATTAATTTTCCATTAAAATGTGGTAAAGTTGAATTTGTTTTTGAAAAATGCATCCTTTTATATTTATAATTGGATTTATTATTATGTTATGAATATAAATTCTATTGAATTGGAGTTACATTTTTTACCACATAATTTAAAAAAGCTTTAAAACATTCTTCAAATGTAATTTTTAACAAATTTATATAAAACAAGTTTGTATATGGAAAATAATATACATTGAAAAGGATTTTTTTTCAATATAGTTCTTATATTCCATTCAATATAATTGATAATAATAATATTCATTTTATATACATGTGTAAATAATATTTTATAACATTTTTTAATCAATTTTGTAACATGAATTCAAATAGCTAGTAAGTAACTATAATAATACAATGATAACAATATTGATAGTAACATAGTCTTCTGTAAAACACCTCCATTAATGTAACACATAATATTGAAGGGACTCATTATTGTTTGTAATATAAGACTAACATAGTATTATGGGTACAAAATTCCAATTTATGTTTTACATGTTATGCAAAAATTAAATGGTGTTGAATATAATGCATCAAATAAATGTGAATACATATAAAAAATCTATATTCAATGTTATGTGAAATAATAAATATTTAAATTATAAAATTAATTTTAAAAATAGTTTTAAAAAATCATGGGATGTTACATTCTATTACCTTTATGAGGAATAATTTTCTTGAAATTAATCTTGTTTATCATAGGTATAATATATTAAATTTTTTTCATATAAACTATAAAATAAGAAATTAATAATAAAAAAATCCTTAAAAAATGGAATATTGAAACCTAAAGGTTACCCCAAGTAAAATATAACTAATTCCCCACATATTAAAACCTATAAGGAATGTGAAAACAAGGACATGAATAAAAATATTACTATATTGATCTGATGTATAGTGATATATAACATGGAAAATATAATGTTAACAAAAAACAATCCATGAACAAAATTGTTCTGAAAAAGGTCATTGATATCATAAAAAATTATTCTAACACCACAAAATATTATTTTAGGTTCTTTTTGATAATTTTGATTAATTTTTATTAGAAGATATAATTACATTATTTCATCATAATCATATTATTTTTTGTTCCCTGATCTATTTATATTTCATCTGTTATTCTATGTAATGATGGTGAATTTTTTATTCATAAACCATTAGCATGTAAAGAGATTCATAAATAGACTGATAGTTCATTCCATTTACCTTATCACAAAACAATGCTTATAAAAAGTTATAAAGTATGATTAAATCATCACATTATAAATTAATACATTAATCACTAAAACCTATTCCAATGTTTAATATAATCCAGTTCATAAATGGATTTACTTATAGCCAGGCCAATATATAAGTCACCATTTATTTATTGAACAATTTATTTTCTTATAACAAAAACATTTTCAATAGAAATGTATGCCTATATTTACACTAATAAAACATAAAGAAATATTTTATTATACTATAATCCACGTACAATGAGATATTCACTTGAAATTTCACTAGTGGATGATCAATTTTATTTTCATATGGTTTTTTAATACAAGATATAACATGAAATTCCCTACTAGGGAGTGAAGGATTTGTATTCCCAAATTATAATTATTTTCTTCATCAATTGTAATTTCATAATAATTCTATTTTCTTTTTTCCAAATAGGATTTTTTCATTGAACTTCATTATTAACCCATTGATTTTGGGAACTTTTTAGATAAATTCCCAAACACAATGAAATTGAAAAACTGATATATGGGTGGTGTATTCTTTGGAGATTTCTCATTATTCACATCGTTTGATATTTTTTCACTAATTAAGTAGGAACTCATCTGCTTGATTTCCTTCCATTACACACAAATTTTTTTTAATTCCATTATGAAAATTTTGTACATGTTCATTCACACAAATATATCATAAAAGATAGCACATAATCTTCTCTCCATTGTTTTTATATTTTCATTCGTATTCCATTCTTCCTTTCTTATCCAACTAATGAGGTTGATATATAACTCCAATCTATATTTCCAAATTAATTGTGAATTGAAAAATATCTTCATTGAATCCGATGTCACTTATAGTTACTTCTATTTCATGATTTGGTTTTAAACTATTGATGAATCAATCAACTATACATTCAAGATGAATGATAAAACACGAAAATAATATTCATGTATAGTAAATTTTTCTTCATAGGTTCCAATAAATTCATCATCCTTCATTTTAATACCTATTAATAACATCTCTATATGTGTTCATATAATATGATATACTGACTTACAGTAAAATATACCCTTAAACTCTTCTCATTCCATAGATAAAATTGTGTCTTATTAACTAGTTTTCTTCAAAACGTTCCACCACTAATTTCCTTCACCATCAAAATGACAGACAACAGTAATGAATTTTTAATTCATAAAACACTAAATAAAGGAAAATATTTTTTTGTGATATTGATCCACTTCACTAAAACTAATGTATCAATTAAACCACTAACATATGGTAGATCTTTCCCCAGGAAGGATTGAAATGAACATTTTTTCGTCATTTTCTCATTTGGTTACTCAACATGATTCACCGCTTAGGCAATTTTCTATGCATAACAACAATATGATAAATTCTATATCCTATAAGGTTATGTGTGTCATTAGGAAAATAAGTTGAATTCCTAATTTATTAAAAATTAATGGGGTTCCTTCTTTTTAAATCAATTAAATACATCCAGAAATTATAGAATGATTTACAATTATCAATGCATAAAATCCCATAGATATGAAAAATTTATTATAGGATGCATAAATCATTACACTTAATTATTTAATCTAAGACACCATAGGTTTATCTATGCATATGTATATTAATATTCAATATAAATACTTCATGAATGATAATAAAGGGTTTGAGAACTCAAAATGAATATCCCCGATGAGTTTCAAACCATTATTGAAGGAAGACCTATTATTGTGTAGTAGGTTACACTCATGTGAAGTCTGGAATTTTTTTTCATATTTGTTACCCCTAGGAATATCTGTTCAAGATCTATATAAACATACAGTATACAAATAATAGTGTACTTCTAGGAAACCACAGAATCTATATATTACCAATATTCATCGGAATCATCTTATACGCATCCTTAACCATATACTTATCCTTATATAAATAAATAAAAAAATCGTTATATATATCCCTATGGATATTAGTAAAGGTTTTAAATCCTAGTTTCCAATTGATGACTAAACAATTCTATTAATTCCAACTATTGACATGTAGGATTTACATCAATGGATATTACATCAGTACAGATTATTATTCATCATATTAAAAAAGTACATGCCTAAGGACTTTGATAGTGTGGTTTCATTTGAATAAATTGTCAGATATATTTTACATGTCTAATATTCTTCAATTTGTTCCACCCATATCATCCCCTTTATTACCAATAATTAATCCTTTATTAATGAAATGGGGAAAAATAAAAAATAAATGGGCGACCTCTAATGCTAAATTGGTGTTTATTAATGATATACATAAGAAAAACATAAGCATTAGGGTATGAAAATGTGATAATATCATTTTAAGATCATTCCTTGCATATTAAATGTCACAATCACATGAGATAGTATAATTATTGTAAATTAATAATAAATGATCCATAATGAAAAAATTGAATAATCCATGATAGATTAAATGAGGAATAAGACATAGAATTTGTGGTGTGCATAAAATTAGAAACATTATTTTGTCCCGGATACCAAGAAAGACCATCAAAACATGTTAGTCTTGGGATATAACCCATGTACCTACATTGACCATGGTCTAACATCCTAGGTGCCAAATTTTATTAGGGATTGTGATACAACCCATGTACCCAATTGTTTTGGGGATTGAGTTAAAACCCATGTTCCCCCATATTTTTAAGCATGGTATATAAACTATGTACACAATGAGATCATATATAATTTATCATTACCCAATTAATTTTAGGGAGATATAGTTCTCACCAATCAAATAATTATATCATACATATAAGGTACATATGATAATAATACATTCATTGTATTATGACCCTTAAAAAGAGATGGGTTTAAAACAAATTATTTCATAACCCATGAAATGAAATGAATATCATAAATATTTCATCATATCCTATCCTATTGAAAAGTGATAGTTTCATAATAATTTCATCCTATAATAACATGTGAATGTAAGTGAGATTCCTAAGAATTTAACCTCTATCAGAGAAACAGTTTTTAAAAACACATATCTCTTGAATGTAAAATGGTTTTTATAAATTTCCTTCCATCATAACATATAGCAGTCATAGAATGAATAATAATGGAACCATTGATCATATGAATAATAATCCTTGAGTAATAGTAAAATATTTCATATTATATGGAAAATAATTTTGATTGTTCTTTATAAACAAATTATTGTGAAAATAAAATTTCCACTTTGAAAAACTCATTTTATAACAAATATAAAAATTAAAACCCATTTTATATAAAATATAATGAATAACATATAAATAAATAAAGGATGGTTTTGAATTCCATTATTTTTAAATACATTGAAAACTCATTAACTACGATTGGAAAAATTTTGAAAATGTTTTTATTTGAATATAATATTAAAAAAATATAAATGAATCTATCGAAAAAACACTATAAAAAATTTTGTTCCTTTACAACCATTCTCCTTGATAATTAACATTAGAGATAATTTAAAAACATTTATTGATGAATATAATCATTAGACAATTAAAAGTTTCCCATAACGCCATCTAAAATTTGAAATATAGTACCCATGAAATAATAAAATAACATTGAGCTAAATAACTAATGAAAATAATTATATTCATTATGTAGTTTTTAAAATGTAAGTATATACAAAAATATATGTTCATAAGATGGTATGTATCTCAAAGACTTAAAATGGAGATAAACTTATTTTACAGAGTTAGTAAATTTTGAACCATTAAATCCCATAAAATAGAGGTGGTAAAGATGATATGTAAATAACCATAAATATAATAAGAGGAAAAATGGACTAAAATTTTGGTAATTAGATACATCCCTCATAATAAATGGGTGGATAATAAGGCATATGTCTCATAAAAAAAGTGATACGAGAAAACCCTCAGTAGATGTTTAATTTTTATATCATGATCCTTGTGAAAGAATAAAATCAATAAAAACACTTAATATCATGAAATAACTGATAAATCATGCCATCAGTAATTATATACACAACCCAAATAAACAAAGTTTTAAATATGTCTTCAATATAATAGAAATAAAAAGAGAGATGGATTTCCCTTAAATTATGTCTTGAATCGCTTTGTACTAATTCAAAACTTTTTTACAATAAATATTTGTTCATAATAAATAAATCAATAAACTATATTCATATATATAACACAATATATTATTTACATATTTCATTAAATTACCCATTCATTAATAACTTCATGTTAATGTTTTGTTTTGGGTGATATCTGCCTTGTTTTTTAATCATGTTAAGACTTATAGTTCTTGGCCCTCTTAATTGGATCAGGAAATCCTTATTTCCATAATTTAAACCATGATATAAATATAAAATATATTTAGAATATATTAATTTATAAATATCTATAATATATATATATATTAAGATAAATACATTGTTTTTAGGGACGGTGGTCCATACGTATGCATGAACATTGTTTTCGTTTCTCATTTATTATTGAGAAACGAATGTAAATAACATATATTTATATATATATATAATATCACTAAATTATCATCATAATTTATAATATATTTATATATTTTCAATAAATCCATAACTAATTAATAGCATGTAAAGTGTTAATGATTCACATCTCTTACAGGTTGCGGTAGTCCACATGCCCACAAAAGAAGTTATCATGTATACCTGATATTGAAAGAATGAAGGTATGTTATATATATAAATTATATAATATATATATATATATCATATATATAATATTAAAAATCATGTTTCTATCATAACTCTCATCCATGATATGTGGTAATGGAATAATGAACAACATTATTTCATGAGGTGGTAGTTCAACATTAACAAGAACGGTCAGTTCGACGCCCTTTTTTATCAATGATTTTGTATGTTTAGTAAAATAAATAAAATATTAAATTTATTTATATTTTGGATATTATGGTTATTATATAAGAATGTAAAAACAATAATCTATGCCATGTACAAATAAAATAATGTAATGGAACAAGAGGACTACTCAGTGAGAAATCTTGCAACTACTTCCTGACTGCCATGAACAAGGTGGAAATCCACAACACTTTGTTCTTCAGACATTGTGGTGCATAGATAATTATCCATATTTCTTCACAGTCTTTAAATCCCTTATTTAAATTTGACTCCATTCCTCATTTTCCGATGACTTTATATTTCCTTAATGTTATGAATCTGTTTGAAGGTATCCCACAACTCTGGATTTCATCATTAGATTACATCAAAACTTCATCCATTTATGATATAACCATGGTTACTATATTCTAGCATCATTGATATTGGTAAAATAATTTGAATGGTTTGTATTTGACTCTTCGGGTAATCCTAACCGAGCTACAATAGGATATGTCGAAAATAGGCATATAATGGTTCGTATTGCATCATATACAGATTTGATTAAGGCCTAGTTCAAGGAAACTCAATTCAACAATGGAAACTATTTAATTCATTTAATTAGGTCCCATGGGTTTCAAATGAAGATATAATATCCACCAAGGTCGATCCGAATCTATTTTTAAGTGTTTTCTCTCCCATTTCAAATCCCTTCATTAATCTTGATTCCAGGTAACCTTATTGGTCGATTTCTTTATTCTATTACTAGAACTAGTACAGTCTGTCACATAGGTTCTCCTCAAAATTATTTTTAAATAAATTCTTAAAGGATGGTTATTTATTTTAATTTAATTTTTTATAGTGGAACTGTGGAATAATTATGCAGTTTTGTTTGAATCAAGGATGGGTTTATGTTCAGTTAGTATTAAAATGGGTCATCAGATGTCAATGTGCCACCAATAGCTTTTAGCATCCCATTTATTTAAAGAAAAATAATTTCTTACATCTATTAAAATTTATGAATAAGATATTAATTTTATGCTAAATATGATACAATTTACGATAACATACTTGACATGCAGCAAGAGGTTTTTTTGAAATCTTACAATGTACACAACTATGAGTTATACTAGAAAACAATTTAATAATAATATTTCTATTTGAATAGGTCATTAACGCATAGTCGTTGTATTATAAGGAATGAATATATGTAACTAATTTATGATTATAAAAGTGTTTTAAATGTTTTTACATATATCCAATAAATGTTTGACTCTTTAAATGAGAATGAATCCAATTTTAAGCATAAAATATTCTAATAATTTTAAAAGGCCGTTTTACAACCTTTTGTTGGAGAACCATATTTAGATACAGTTATTTCTCTTTTATATGTTATATTTGACAAAAATAAACTTCCTATTTATAATAGGGACATCAAAATTTCATTTGGTTGAAATTATGGTATTTTTTTGATAAAATTCACATTTTAATGAATAGTGAAAAATACAGCATTTTAATTCAAAACCATTTTTCATCTAATTTATTTATATATTTAGATTGTTATTTAAATTTTTTTTTAATTTAATAAGATTAAATATTTGTCATTTAATCATATTTTAATCATTTTATGTAATTTCAAATTGAAATTGGATGTAAACGTCTATCAATAGTTTGATCGTTTTTACTTCATAACAAACCCTCTTTCTTTTTTTTGAAAATGGGAATTAATTTAAAAATAAATTCATCCAATTATACATTTTGAATTTGGATAAATTTATTCCATTTTTGGACTAATAATTTCCAAATTCTATAATTAGGTACATTTTATTCTTGGAAATTATGAATAATAACCTCAGAAATTACTTTTCATTATCGTGGTTAAAGGGTAAATTTGGTAAATAAGGGTGAAATATAATATTTTAATAATATAAAAATACAATAAAACGTGTCGTAAAACTGTTTTATGAGATATGTTCAACCATGAGCGTCATTATAAAGAACGTTTGGTTTTTGGGAGACACTTGGGTGTGAAAATGACATGTAATAATAATTAATTTAATATAAAGATAAATATACCATAAACATGTATCTTTTCACATAAACAATTTTAATAAAGGGTTTTATAATAGATCTCTTGGACTATAAATTGTAATTAAAAACCAAAAAATATTTCCTAAATAATGGTATTTTATTTACAATTTTATACATTAAATAAATTATTTAATTTATTACATAATGTTGATTTAGTGATTTCATTATTATTAAATGATACAAATAAATGATATTATAAATGTTTTAAAAAATATTATATGAAGCTTTTGATTCCAAACACGAATTTATGGATGATTATAACATATAATAATTTATTTAATTCCTTTTTTCATACGAAAGAATTTGTTATGAATTTAACAAAAATCAATTAATAAATAGTGTCCAAATTGACAAAAAATGTGTTTTTAGAACATATAATATTTTATTAAATGATATAATAATACAAAAATAATATATTTGGCTAACATAATTATATAATCTTAACAATTTCATTAATAATATTCTTCTTTATTTCCTGGAATTTTATAGTAAATATAGAAACCATGTGTTATGAAAATACAAGAATACAGGGTAAGAGTCAATGTTTTTAATTATATGTTAATGATAAGTGATAAGGTTAATTTTTGACATAAACTAGTAAAAACCCTCTTTAATGATATTATTGTGACCCATATGCATCGTATAATCTTTTTATATCACTAAGGAACTATTAGAATTCAAAAGTAATTTTATAATAAAATAATATTTCTAGACCTTCCTAAAGTACCCATAGTCCCTCTTATAAAAATCCCCCACCTCTACCCACATACTCACACCTCTCAATCCCCTAGGTCATCCCAATTCTGCTCAAATAACCTTCCAAAATACCTCCCTTCCTCGTAGAGGCCACACTTTGGGCATAAATCTATCCTAAGGATACGTTGTTGTGAAAATTAAAAGGTGATACTCGAAAAATATGTATTTGTTTTATATTATATTTCAAAATTATTTTTCTTCTTATACTTCCTCATATTATTTCATTTACATTATAAAGTAATAAATCAAGAATCTTATTCATGATAAGGTCTTATTCTAATTATGGAATAAAATGAAACGTCCTTTTATCAATCCTATGAATAACAATACCACCATCTGTGCGTAGGTACGGGTTACCATCTCCAAATCATGTTATAATTTGTTATTCAACAATACATATTTTGGATGGGTATAATGATGAGTTTAATAGTCGTAAATAATGAATATAACATTATAATTATTCTGTATAATTAATATACCATCCAATTCTATACTTTTTAGCTATGAAATGAATGATATCATCGCTTATACGTAAGTACGGCCTACCGTCACCACGATACGATGTAATGGGAATAATTTTAGATGATCTTCATTAAATCACAATTATATGCATGAATGAAATAAATAAATATTATAAATATTATATTTATATTGACTCTATGCTTCCGTAATTTTTATATACAGCATACTTTGATATCTTCCATAATGTGTAAATACGATAATTTCATTTGAGGAATTGTGGACTACCACCCGATCAATGTTATATGACTTGTTCACGCAATACATGAAACATTTAATGGATAGTTTTATTAACCCTATGAGACATAAATGAAAATAAAATAATAATAGTATTATAATATACATTTATATCATTTGATTATTATTATTCTAACGTGACCAAAAAATGAAAGTAGCGTTCATGCTTACATATGGCTTAACCTATCCATGAAAGGTGCATTTCAATTCATATGTTCAAATATTAGGGATATTTTAAAAACATATATACTAGATAGATATGATATTTGAATCCTGAATAATATTCTAGATATGATGTACTTTTGACCACATGGACAATTAACAACAACAAAATTCATTTTTGACTCAAGTACCAATTATCGACAAATCGACCGATATGAACATAAATATTTATGTAATATTTATAAAATGATTATAAGTAAAATAAAAATCATAAAAAACATTTAAAAAGTTCTGATGCATGTATAAATTATCCAATGTTTATTATTCATGATTATAAATAACAAACAATACATGTCAGACTCAAGGTAAGGGACATCCTCAATATCATTTAATTTAGGGATATTTTGATAATATAAACCTCCTTATTTTAGACTTCTTATAATAAATCCATTTTAATTTTAATTTCATTCAAAGATAATATTTTTCTACAAGGCATTTTACTAAATGAAAAAACTAAATATTTTTAACGTATGGAGCGATAATGACTTATCAAACACTATAATTGTTATTTTATATTTGGATACCTCTATAATTAATAATGTTCTTAAAAGGAATAAAAATACATTGTTCAATTTTTGGTTTTTTTTTATTGGAAATCATTTTTAAATGGATTGAAGTTTTCAATATCATGAAATGGTTTCTTCTAATTGAAAATAAAATGTTACTAGTGAAATGTTGATATTTGGAATATTTTATGTCTTATGATTATATAATGGTACTTGGACAATTTATGCGTGGTAATGTGATAATCCAAGGATGGGTGTTTACATTATAATCCTATGACATGTAGTTCTGTGATAAACAATGGAAATGTGTTCACATTATAACCTCTAATGCATTGGGAATGGAAGTCGGCCACATGGCTATTCTATTTTGTGATATGTATATAATTTGACCATATGGTAGTTCCATTTATGTAAGTTTATGTCTGAAGTTACCTATTTATGTTACATTTTTCTCTCTATATGATTTATGGTAATAAATTTGTTACAATAATGGTAATCAATTAGCTTATATTTATTCAAGTATATTTTGTACTTATTAATGGATAAAATTATTACCTTATGATAATGTTTTCATGGTTTTCATGTTATCCCATGACTTACAGTTATCCTTCTCTATGTACCCCTTACAGATTTATTTATGCTCATTTCATTTTTTTGAAATGTTTTTACTGGAAATAAAGGATAATAGAGTCAATTATGGGATCAAGGAAAATTCAAGCTATTTAAAACATGAAATGAAACATGTTTCTTTTTGAATTGTTTTTATTTTAGGAAAAAATGGATATTGGGTAGAATTGTATACATGTATTATTCATGGATTTATGTATAAGTTATGATCTAATTATATAAAGCTCTAATCCTAGAAAGTTACTAAATGTGAAATAACTTAAAATTATTGACTTAAATAATGATTAATAATTATTAAGGCTGGGGAGTTATATGGATAAATGTCGATGATCAGATAGAGGTTATGGTAATATCATCAAGTGTCATTGTGGTATGGTAAAATGGACTGATGGTGTAGGTTCTATATTGGGAATCCAAAAACGATCATCCAATGGAGTAGGTTCTTTGTAATGGATCCAAAAATTCTCCTTCAAAGTAAGAGGTTCTTTGTTGTCCATCCATAAAAGATCATATTTATTAAAATGTTTTCCAAATGATTCTTAATGTCACAGTCGCTAATGTATTTTTGAAGATAACAATGTGAGCTGAATATTAATGTGAAAGGTCTGTTTGAGTCCATATTTCTTGATGGGGTGAGAAATAGAGGAGATTTTGAGTATAACTTAAATTTTCCCCAATCTTCGTCACATGTGGGAGATATGCGAGAAAGAACATTGATTCTCTAGAAGAAAGTTGTTTTTGGAGATAATGCATTGGGCACTCAGTCCTCAAATTTTTTTTTAATGAGGCATGGGAGTGTGGATTAGCTTGTGGAATAGTCCAAAAATTACAAACTGAGGGGGTGGGTGTACATCATAATGAAGAAAAGTATACATATAATTATTGTTAATATATTTGAATCTTTGGTGAGTGATGTGACTAATCATGACCATGATATAGATTAGGAAGATTGAATCACTATAGATAAGGGACACAAAATGGAAGATTATAGTGATGCATCTTCTTTAGTTTTAGTATAAAATGCATTTGAAATCTAGATCACAGTTCTACCCAATCTGATGACAAGGACCAGAATCAGGACTCAGTGATGTGTATCCAATTTAAAAAAATAAAATTAAAAGGGAGTAATGAATACTCATAATTACCCCACCAAATAGAAACAAGATCTTCCAAAACCGAGTAGTCCAGGGTAAGGGATTGTGATCTTAATGTTTTTAGTAATAACATACATGTTTCTGGTGACAATAAGTAAATTGAGTAGGAATGAGTTCTATCAGAATATATTGAAAAAATGTAATAATGAACGATTGTTCCAAACCCACATCCTAGCTTGTAATCATAGTAATTTGAGGATATTATAAATATGGAACTATTGAAATGTTTTTTTCAGTATAAGGATGAATTGTTGGTAGAATAGTTTCTGATTAAAACACTTAAAAAGGATGTGTGTAAGTTGTTTCTGTGATTTCTACATGTGGATACTATTACTGTGCAGTTAGAGTGGATCGACAGAGAATATATTATATTAAAAAGAGTATTAAAAGAAGATAATATAAAATTTTAGGTGTACGTTTAGATATAGGATAAGATGTCATAATTGTTTGAAGACCATACAATGGATGATCTGGTCCTAGTGGAACAAGCTCTTCCTTAAATGTTATTTTGGAAGAATGTTTCTAACAGACTTAAATTAGATTTCAATGGTAAGATTATCAGTTACATTATTTGAAGAAATATATTTTGTATCTCCATGGTATCTCACATTACTTTAAAAGTTTTTTTTTAAAAAAAAAATTAGTAATTAGTCGTTGTTATAGGATATGATCTGGAGGATGGATGTTACCTCTTCTTTGTGTAACTACATTTGAATTGTACCGAATGGATTTATTGGTTGGATTTATACCGATTGAGAGTGTCGATGTAATAAGGGATGGATTTTTTATGGGGATCTTATTAGATTTTCCTGACCTAAATTACATGATAGGTGTAAGGATGTGGGAGGGGTGAGTGACTTTTTATATTAGAGGAGTTTAATTCCTGTAAAAATTTTAAAGGGAATTCCACCCACTTTTTTCATATGTAATGTGTCGATAATAATGATCCAAATTATATAATATTGATGATAGGATATGTATAATGCATCCCATTTCTATAAAATATTTTTATAGAGTATTTGGGCCCTTATGTGTAAGGTTTAGTATCTTTTTAAGATAATTTTTCTCTTAGTCATTGTAATTAATTTTAATTACATTCACTAATTTTTTTGGTCAAAAAATATGTTCACCGCATTAAAAATAATAAATTATTATGATTCCATATGATTAATAAAATTTTTATAATTCCAAATATACAAGTTGTAGAAAATAATTTAAACTTAATCCCATAAACAAGTGGGGAAAGCAGGCTTTTAATGTTAAAAGGTCCAATGTTTTGGAATGTTTGTTCATCCAATATAATTATAATGTTTTTCTAATTACATACACTATATTAATTTAAATATTATTTTTTAAAATTAAATAGTAAAAAAAATAATAAAAAAATAACTTATATAAATATGTTATATGAAAAATTTGTTTTTCATAAAAATTCAGAATTTTTCACAACTAATCAAAAAATGATGTTTCTCAGAAAAATAACAAAATTTACGCTAAAGTAAATTTTGATATTTTTAAGTCCAAAATAATTTTTTTTGTCAAATAAAAGTTATATAATTTTCATAATTTTTATTTAAAATGAATCTTTATTAAACGGTTGTAAAATTCAATTTTATTTATAACTATACTTTTTAATAATATAAATATATTTATTAGTATCTTATTACTATCAAATATATTACATTAGGGTCAACTATAATGAATGAATGAAATATATATATATAATTAAAAAATTCATAAAAAAAGTTTTTTCATTGACTAATTGAGATTCAACATGTTTATACATAGAAAAATAGTTTTTTATAAATGAAATTTCATTATTTTCAAATAGTTCCAACATTAATTCATAAATAATTGATTTCTAAATGATTTATATTATATACCTATGTCATCAATATTTTCACACATTATATAATCATGTTTGTATCATTAATTCCATTGGATAGTTGGAAACTATAATTATATTTTTGCAACAATATTTATGTTATCTATGAGTTCAGTAAAACACTGCCTTGTGGGAAAATCATTCTTTCAAAGGAACTCTGTTTTTTCATAATATTAGAATAAAATAATTTTTTTTGTATCACATTACATTATATGAGTTTCGTGTAGTCCAGCCTCGAATTGTTTTTCCATATAACTCAACCAAAAAAATTTGTTTCATATGACAAAATATTTATTCAATGTTGTGTGAAATGAATAATATCGAAGAGATCAAATTAATTTTAAATATAATTTCAAAAAATAATGGGATGTTGAAAAGGATATATCCATGATATTCAACATGGGATCTGGTGGTCAGTATGATTGGAAACACTACAACGTAGAACAAAATAGTTTACCATAGATTGGGTGAAAAGACATAAGGAATACATTGTATGATAATGGTCAACATAAAATTATTTGAATTGTCCAGTGAGGTGTATTGTCCAATTTACATTCTAACACTATAAATAATAAACAAATTTTTCTGAATATTTTTAATCTTTTGGTAAATTTTTTATTTTCTTTAGACTTTTTTCCTAGTGGGATTTTATTATCGGAAGCTTATATTCAGTATAATGACCCATACTTTAGATACATGGTTATTACTTCAAAATTAAAGCATACTTATTACATCATATAAAAAAACCATTGTAGGACCGTATAGGTATAGTGTTTTTAGAAACTAGGAAACATAAACAACTGGTTCATAAATCATCTACATTGTCTCCCTCTTATTTCATCATATCTAAAGTCCCTTTTTGGCATATCCTACTTAATACCTTTCTTCCTGACCTGGGGAAAAGAAAACATACAACATGGTGAGCTCAAATGCTCATTAAGGATAAAAAAAGGAAATATCAATCATATCATATACATAAGAACATAAAATTTTGAATATCATAACCTGCAAAAGAGATCATAATATCATAACATGGTATAAATCATAGTAGTGAAATGTAATCCAAATAATCATAACATAAAACATGAAACGTTTTTGCATACAAACATAATGATAAAAAATCATTTCATTTTAGTCAAGGATAATTTCCAAGACTATAATAGATGACACATTCCATTACTGAACTGAGTTCACCCCTCGTTCTATTCCAGTATCAATGAACCGGATTAACCTGCCGTTCTAGACATGTCTATATCATGAAATATAAATCTTTACCCAATGCATTGGAGGTAGATATAGGTCCCACAAATATCATAATGAAACCATTCTTATTTGTTCCACAAAATCATAAATCATATATCCTAACATAACCCTTGTAATACAAATGGGATTCTTGATCATCATGGCATCATAAAACAATTCATATAAGATAAATAACTTCATAAAAATAATTCCATCACAACATAATGAAATATATGTAATAATATGTATATAAACATAACCCTATATTATCGTAGATGGAAAATAATTTTTATAAAACACTAGGGTTGTTTCATAATTATAATGTTCTATGGAATCATAAAAATCCATTTATGCCATATAAGTTAAAATAAAAATCTTTTCGTACTTTGGCTGAAAAAGTCAAAACGATCTTGTACTGAAAATGACAATAGATTCCATTCATATCTTTTACTAAAAATTTACCGATACGTAAAATTGTATTTATAAAATTGTAGGAGGATAGAAATAATATTACATATTGATAAAACATGGATGTGGATGATAAATATTCCCTAGTAAATTCTAAAGTATAAACAATATCAGATAAAAATGAGATTGGGATCTTTTCCCATACCTTAGGTCCGATATGCTTCATACGTATCCGAACCTCCTGTATAATGATTTAAATAAATTCATTTACTTATTAAAAAATCATATTCATTTTTATGATATCATACATGGTCATATTCTTATCTTTTTATTAGTAATATTTCATTTTTACTTGTTATTCGGGTGTTCATTGCTTTTATGTTCTTGCGCATGTCTTGTCGAATAAATATGTATTCCTCTTTCTAGGTTATAGATACCTTATTTCTAGAATGGTATTAGTGTAATATATATAATATTTATTCATTCAATTCATTTATATAATCATTATTTAATGAAGATCATGTAGAACGAGTTGCATCACATCATGGAGATGGTAGGACGTACGTACGCAAGAGCGATGATATCGTTCCCATAACTTTTGAATGGTATTGGAGTGGAAGATGGAATGTCTCAAAATTAGTATCATGTTATAATAATCATATATTGATATTATTTACACCATTATACCCATCCATGTAAGGTGGTGGTGGAAAACTGATTACACCACGACGTGGAGACGGTATTCCGTACGTACGCACGTGCAGTGATTTCATTTTCCATAGGATGGATAAAAGGTGAAACAGGTTTGTTTCATATTTATAATAACATTTCAGTAAATGAGTGATATTGATGTCATTAATTTATTATGAATACAATTAATAGGAATAAGTAGAAGATGAAATAAAATGGAAATAATAGGTAAATGATATTACATCTTCTTTGACGCGCCTCTTCTTAACCTCCCCTTAGGGCACTAATGTTGGTATTTGAAGAATAGAAGAACATCCAGTATGTTTCTAGGGAAGTGGAGAAGATAAATTTTCAGGTTTTGGATGATCTTGGAGGATCAAAGTGGTGTGAGGAGGAGAGGGAGGAGGTGCCCTTTTATAAGGGGCGAGAGGGGCACCTTTGGAATTATACGAAATATTAATTTATAATAAATTCCAACCCAACTTAATAACAAACAAAAATGACTCATATCATATGATTAGATGAGATATGGTTGTAATCTCATAAACCAATAAAATTTAGACAATTTGGGAATTTATTTTAAACATTATCATCTTGATTTATCCTTATGCAATCTATTTAATTTTATTTGTGGTAATAATATTCTAAATTCTAAATCATTATAAATAATTAATTATATGTAGTGAGTTTCCTATAATTGTATACTTTATTACATTTTATACCATGTAAATTTTAATTTATAAATTTTAATTTTTTTTTTGATTTTTAAACAATTTAATAATATGTAATTATTATAAAATAACAATAGTGTGAATTTTGACACTATTCATTTATTTGAATTTAAATAAAATATACAAAAAAGAAATGTTCGAACTAAAAGCTTTAATATATTCAAAACAAGCCATATGTTTCTAAATAATTAGTGGAGAACATTAAATAGTTCATATAATATTTATTTTAAAACTTTTAAAATCATTTATTTGATAATTCAATCAATAAATTAATTTCAACATCAATATTGTGTCATAATTAATGATAAATATTTAATCCCTAAAAATTATAAATAAATTCACATGATGTATATAATTTTATTATATTTCTGGAGACTATTCATGTTCGATGTTTCAAGAAGTTTGTCACTAATGTAAAATTATTATATTTATTGGATTTAAGAGAGTGACATGTTGTCAATGTTTTTGGTTTTAATAATAATTAAATTATTTTAATGGTCCAAAATCCATAAAATGAATTTATTCCTACCCTTAGGTGATAAGGGTCGACTTTTAGTCATCCAATAAAATTTTATCATTTGTTAGGGAAAATTTTATAATCTTATTTGTACCTTTAATTACCCGATTTACCTTTAACTTCAGTAAATAAAAATTACCATAGTTACTATTCATAATATCAAAAAAAATAAAATTAACCTATTAACATTATTTGGACCCACTGAATCCAAATATGGAATCCATTTTTTAAAATTCAAAACAAATATGTTGTAGTAATTAATTTAAAATTAATCTCATTGTTATGAAAATGAGTTTTAAAAATTAAAACATTACCAATGATTGAAATGTTTTTTCATATGAATTCAATGTAAAATTAATGGTAATGACATACATTATATTAAAAGGTAAAAATATATTCTATTTACACTTTAAAACCTTTAAATAGTAAATTTAACAATATAAATTATTGCGATTAAAAATGTTGTTTTTAATTAAAATATAGAGTGTTTTTACTATTCATTAAATTATGGAAGTTATCAGAATAATCTGAAAAAAATTTCCAAAGTAAATTTTTATATCCTGATTCCAAAGAAGAATTTTTTTTGTCAAATTAAAAATATAAACTTGTCAAAAACTAGATTTAATGTTTGTGTGCCATCAAAATGCGGCAAAATGAATTATTTTAAAAATAATTATTTTACCAGAAAAATTTATTTTGTTAACATACCATATTTTAGGAAATGTTTAAGATGAATAATAATGTTATAAAATTAAAAATTTAGTTAATACTAATCATAATGGCTAGTACATAATAATATTATAACAATATATCATTGTCTAGTGAAACTCGATATTGCGTACAACACATGCTATAAAGGAAGGTTGCTCTTGCGTATAACGCAAACCAAGATAGTTTTGTGTGTATTGAAAGATTCCTTTAATTTTCCATATAACATAACACATAAGGAAAATATTTCTCATAAAATATCAGGGTGTTACATTCTACCCCCCTTAAAATTAATTTCTCCCACGAAATTCATAACTTCGTCACATACAGATGAGGATACCTCTCCCTCATCATATCATCAAGCTCCCATGTAGCTTCTTCTAATTGGTGGTTCCTCCATAAAACTTTTACAATGTGAGTGGCATTTTTCTATAGTATTTTTTCACTATGTTCCAGAATCTGTATCGGTTATTCATCATAAGAATGATCTTTAACCAACGGTACAACATCTGAGCTTTGTACATGTGAATGAGTTGTTATGTACTTTCTCATGAGAGATAAATGGATATCATCATGAACTTTAGAGAGATTCGGTTGAAGCTCCAATCAGTATGCTACCTTCCCAACACGATCTAGTATTTCAAAAGGACCGATATACCTAGGGCTCAACTTCCCCTTCTTTCCAAATCTCATTACTCACTTCCAAGGATATATTCATAAGAAAACGTTATCACCCACTTCAAACTCTAGGTCTTTTCTTCGGTTCTCATCATAACTTTTTGTCGACTCTGAGCAGCTCTAATGTGTTGTTGAATAGATCTGACCTTTTCTATCATCTCATCGAAAAGATCAGGTCCCAATAGCTTTCATTCCCCAACAGCATCCCAGCAAGTTGTAGTTCTGCATTTCTTTCCATAGAGATCTTCACAAGGAGCCATCTGCATACTGGAGTGAAAGATATTGTTATAAGAAAATTTCACCAAAGGTAGTTGTTGATCCTAACCACCTTTGAAATCAATATATCATGCTCTTAACATGTCTTCCACATTTTTAATTGATCTCTCAGATTGACCGTCTGTCTGAGGATGATAAGAAGTTATGAAACTCATCTCTGTATCTAGAGTATGGTGAAGACTTCGCCGTATCTTCAAGGAAATCCTCAGATCCTGATTAGATATAATGGAATGTGGTACACCATGCAATCTTAATACTTCCATAACATATATCCTAGAAAGATGATCCAGAGAGAAATCTTCTCTAATAGCAAGGAAGTGTGCTGACTTCGTGAGATGATAATCTATAACCAAATATAGAATTATTGCCTTTGGATGTTTTTAGAAGTTCTGCGAAAAAGTCCATAGTGATGTTTTCCCATTTCCATTGGGGTATGGGTAATGGTTGTAACATCATCATAGAATTATCTCTCTCAGCTTTAACTAGCTGACAAACCAAGCATCGAGAGACATATTCAGCAACATCTATTTTCATGCCATCCCACCAGAAGTACTCTTTCAGGTCCTTATAAATCTTTGTGCTTCCAGGATGAATAGATAATGAAGAACTATGATCCTCATACAACATCTCCTTTAATTCTGGGATGGAAGGAACTCAAACCCGATTTTTGAACCTTATTATTTCATCACAATCATTGTGAAATTCAGAAACATTTGTCACCTTATTTTGTAACTCTACATCTTCATTTTGTGCCTCATTAATCTTCATATGTATAGGTGGTTGAACATTAATTTGAAAAAGAAAATATTTTTCCACTTCAATTATTATTTCAAGATCCATCCATTTTAAATCAATAAATATTGGATCTTTTGTGATCCTCATCATGGATAAGCTAGTATGGTCTTGTCGACTTAATGCTTCTGCCACCTTGTTTGCTTTCCCAGGGTGATAATGAATTTAGAATTCATAATCTTTAATCAACTCCAACCATATTATTTGGCACATATAAATCTCCTTTTGTTTTAAAATATACTTTTAACTTTTATGATCAGTATAAATATCACACATATCACCATATAGGTAATGCCTCGAAATCATTAATTCAACGATTACTCCAGCTAACTCTTAATCGTGAGTCGGGTTATTTTTCTCAGTAATTTTCAACACTCATGAGGCATAAGCTATCACCATATCATTTTTCATGAGAACACACCCCAATCCCTTCTTGGATTCATCATTGTAGATCACAAACCATTATCCACTACAAGGCAGTGTGACCACAGGTGCACTGGATAATCTTCATTTTAACTCCTTGAAATTTTCTTCACACTCCTCCACCCAAACGAACATAACTCCTTTTCGAGTCAACTTGGCGAGTGGATTATATATACTTGAAAAATCATGAAGAAAACTTCGATAATATCCAGCCAAGCCAAGAAAAAATTGGATCTCAGTTTCTATTGTTGGTCTCGACCATCTTTCGATAACCTCTATTTTGGTTGGATCCACAGATATGCCCTCTTTTGATATTTTGTGACTAAAAAATGATAATTTTTGAAGCCAAAATTCAATCTTGGTAAATTTGGAATAAAGATTCTCCATTCTAGGGTCTTTAATACAATTCTCTAGTGATCTTCATGTTCTTCCTTATTCTTTGAATATACAAGAATATCATCTATAAAGACTACCAAAAACTGATCAAGATTGTCGCTAAAAAAATCAATTTATTAGATCCATGAAGATAGAAGGGGAATTAGTAAGACCAAATGGAATCACTATAAATTCATTGTGTCCCTACCTTGTATGGAATGTTGTCTTTGGAATATCCTCCCTTTTGACCCTTAATTGATGATACCCTGAATGAAGATCAATCTTGGAAATGTATTGCGCTCCACTTAGTTGGTCAAATAATTCATCAACGCGTTGGAGAGGGTTTTTTTTGATAGTGAACTTGTTAAGTTCTCGATAATCAATGAAAATTATCATTGATCCATATTTATTCTTAAAAAATAGAACAGGTACTCCAAAAGGTGATGCTCTAGGTCATATGAATCCTTTATCAAGATTCTATTGGAGTTTCTTCTTTAATTCCTACATCTCAATTGAGGACATTCTATAAGGTGTCTTTGAAATGGTCATATCACCCGGTATCAGTAATATTGATAACTCAACTTCACAATTTGGTGGAAGACCTGTAAATTACTCTGGAAAGACATCATCAAACTCTCGTACAATGGGAATATTCTTAATCATGAGTTTCTATCTAACCAATTGAGATAACTAACCTTGATTTAGTGTAATCAAGACCAGCAATATGGAAGAAATATTCACCGGAAGGTTATTTTCATCCTTGCATCGATAGATGGTCATAGATTGATCAGGAATATTAAATGTGATTTCCCTTCATTGGAAATTGATATTAGCTCTGTATAATGAAATCCAATCCATGCCAAGAATCACATCAACTTCCACTATAGGAAGGATCACATGATTTTCAGGAAGAACCTTCCCACAAACATCAATTAGAGAAGAATTGTAAACTTTTGATGCCACCATTGTGCAATTAGGAGTTGTCATAGCTAACTCAACATAAAATTCTTGAGGTAATATGGAGATAACCTTAGAAAAGTATTCAAAAATAAACAAGTGGGTGGATCCAGAATCAAATAAAACATTTTCTACATTAGGGTGGATGGTATGTGTACCTTTCACCACTTCGTTATCGTACTCCACATCGTCGATTGTAATTGCATGTGACTTTCCTATGTATTTGGCCTTAAGAGTGTGTTGATGTCGATCATCATCAACAACACTTGGATTTGGGCATTGATTTTCATAATTACCATTCTCCTTGCGTTTGAATCATTGAATTGTTGGAGGTTCATTCTGTGCATCCCTTTCAATGTTCACATCATTAGACATCTTCTTCCCATTATTTCAACATTTAATTGCACGTGAACTTTTTTTCCACACTTAAAACATTTTCTTGACCCTTTAAGACAATTTCATCCATGTTTCATTCCACAATTTGAGCATAAAGGAAAACTCATCTTTTTTTCAGTGTGGTCTTTAGATTCTCCTTTGAATTCCATTTTACTCTTCTTATTGAACCCATATGATTGATGGGTTACACCAATCTCCATCTCAACCATGAGATCACATTGAAAAATTTCCTCTTAGCTATTGAAGTCAATTATGGATAATTCTCTTTGGCGATTTGGTTTTATGACACTAATGAATCAATCGATCTTACTCCCAGGTTGGATAATAATTCCACAATCGTACCTTTCAAGTCTTGTAAAATATTATTCGTGGGTACCAACCGATTCATCATTATTTTGCTTCAGTTCAAGAAACTCATCCATCATTGTTTGAATAATATGAGTGAGGTACTTATTGAAAAATATGTTCTTGAAATAATCCCATTCCATGGACTCAATTTCATCCATTTGCCTCGATTCTTGATAAGATTCCACCATTGATCAGCTTCACCTTCCAAATGATACACTTCTAAGATGACTTTGTCATGTTCATAAAATTTTAGAACTGAAAATATCTTTTCAGTGGTACTGATCCATTTTCCAGCCACTAATGGATCAGAAGACCCGCTGCATGAAGGTGGATGCTGCCTCATGAAGGATTCAATAGAATGTTGCTCCTTCCTTTGCTCGTTTGGATGTCCTGCATGATTCATAGCTTGAGATAGTTGTGTGAGCATGGATACAAGATTTTTAATTCTAGATCCCATAATATTTGGTTTCTCAGGGGGACAATCATTGCATTGTTGGTCGCATTCAGCATTAACACGGTTCCTTCAGGTTCCAACTATTGACTAAATCCAAGAAGCATAGTGCGAGAAACACTAATTACAATAGGAAAACCACATAATCGGTAATAAATATCACACTTTAGGTCTTAACATAGGTTATTAATGGACATTTCTAAAATACTATGATTATTTTCTATGCCTAGACATATCCTTAGGGTTCTTAATAAGGATTTCACATCCTAGTTTCCAATGGTTGACTATACCTTTCCTTTGATACAAACTATAACGAACCATAATTTAGATTCATGGTTATTAGTTTAGATTTGAAGAATACTTATTAAAATATATATCAAAACCATTTTAGGACCGTATAGGTATAATGTCTTTAGAAACTGGGAAACATAAAAAACTGGTTCATAAATCATATACCTTGTCTCCCGCTAATTTCATCATATCTAGAGTCCCTTTTTGGAATATCCTACTTAATACCCTTCTTCCTTACTTGGGGAAACGAAAAAAGAAAAAAGGGTGAGATCAAATGCATAGTAATGGTGAACAAAATAAATATCAATCATATCATATTCATATGAACATATCGATTTGAATATCTTAACCTGCAAAAGTGATCATAATATCATAACATGGGATAAGTCATAGTAGTGAAATGTAATCCCAATAATCATAAATTAACAGATGAAACATTGTGGAATACAGACATAACCACAAAAAATCATTTCATTTTAGTCAATAATCATTTCCAAGACTATCATAGCATACAAGGTCCATTAATGAACTGAGTTCACTCTTCATTCCAGTCCTGTATCACTGAACCAGATTAACCTTCTATTCCAGCCATGTCTATCTCATGAGATATAAATAATTACCCAATGCATTATAGGTATATATAGGTCCCACCCATCACATAATGAAACCATTCTTATGTGTTCCATCAAATCATAAATAATACATCATAGCATAAACCATGTAATAAAAATTGGATTCTCAAACATCGTGACATCATAAAACAATTCATATAAGATAAAGGACTTCATTAAAATAATTCCATCACTACATAATCAAGTCAATGTAATAATAATGAGGGAAACAGAACCCTATAGTTCTTTTGATGGAAAATCATTTTGATAAAACACTTGAACACCATTCTTGCGGAAAATATCCTTTCTACATCAAAAACATTTTTTCTTCTTAACATGTCATTAAATTTTAAAACAAAATAAGTTAATTAAAAATAAGCTTGAAAATTTGTAAAGGATTTTTCATGGAAATAATGTTCTATAGAATCCTAAAAATCCATTCATGATTTATATGTTAAAAAACATTCTTCTCATACTTTGGATGAAAAGTCAAAAAGTATCTCTTAATAAAAATGACAAAATATTCATTTCATGTCTTTAACTAAATATTAACCTCTAGGTAAAATTGGATCTAATCAATTGTAGGAGGATAGAAATAATATTACATATTGAGGAAACATGTATGTGGATGATAAATATTCACCAGTAAATTCTAATGTTTATACAACCACTGATAAAATTGAGATTGCGAGATTTTCCCTTACCTTAGGTCTGATAAGCATTGTACTTATCTGACCTCCTGTATAATGATTTAAATAATTTCATTGAAATATTACAGAATCATATTCATTTTTTATGATATCATATATGGTCATGTTCTTATATTTTTATTTGTAATATTTCATTGCTACTTGTTATTCGGGTGTTCATTGCTTTATGTTCTTACGCATGTCTTGTAGAATAAATTCTTATTCCACTTTTCAGGTTATAGATACCATATTTAAGTAATGGTATTGGTGTAATATATATCAAATTTATTAATTAAATTCATTTATATAATCATTATTAAATTAAGATCATGTGGAACGAGTCGCATCACATCGTGGAGACGGTAGGTCGTACGTACGCACGAGCGATGATATCGTTCCCATAACTATTGAATGGTATTGGAGTGGAAGATGGAGTGTATCAGAATTATAATCATGTTATAATAATAATATATAGTTATTAATTGCACCATTATACCCATCCATGTAATGTGGTGGTGGAAAACAGATTACACCACGTCGTGGAGACGGTATTCCGTACATAATCACACGCGGTGATTTCATTTTCCGTAGGATGGATAGAAGGTGAAATATGGTTGTTTAATATTTATAATTACATATCAGTATATGTTCAATAATTATGTTATTAAATTATGATGAAAAAAATAAATAAGAATATGTATAAGAGGAAATAAAAGGCAATGAATCGGTAAAAGATATTACCTCTTCTTTGACGCGCCTCTTCTTAACCTCCTCTTAGGGAACTGAAGATGGTCTTTGAAGAAGACCTTGACCTCTAGTATGTTTCTAGGGAAGTATAGAATAGAAATTGGCATGGGTTGGCCAATCATTGAGGCTCAATGTTGTGTGATGAGAAGAAGTAGGAGGTTCCCTTTTATAAGGGAGGAGAGGGGAACCTTTGGAATTATAAGAAATATTAATTTATAATAAATTAAATCCCAACTTAAAACCTCAAAAAATGACTAAAATCCAAAAATTAGATAATATATGGTTGTAATATCATCATCCAATAAAATTTAGTCATGTTTGAAAATTACTTTAATAATTATCAACTTGATTAGTCCTTATATAATATATTTAATTTTATTTGTGGTAATAATATTCTAAATTTTAAATCATTATAAATAATTACTTATATGTATTTAATTGTTCATAATTGTATAATTTATTAAATTTTAGACCATATAAATATTAATTTATAATGTTTAAATATTTTTTTTTTGATTTTTAAACAATTTTATAATATGTAATTTTTATAAAATAACAATAGTGTCAATTTAGAAACTATACATTTATTTGAATTTAAATAAAATATACACATAATATATGTCCAAAATAAAAGCTTTAATAGATTAATAACATTTGATATTTATCTTGAAAATTAGTGGAGAACATTAGATAGTTCATATAATAATTATTTTAATACTTTTAAAATCATTTAGTTGATAATTTAATCAATAAAATAATTTCCACATCACTATTGTAAAATAATTAATTATTATTATTTAATACCTAAAAATTATAAATAAATTCAAATTATGTAGATAAATATATTATATTTCTTGATACTATTAATGTTTGATGAGTCATGATGTTTATCACTAAATTAAAATTATTATACTTATAGGATTTAAAAGAGTGACATGTTGTCACTTTCATTGGTTTACATATTAATAAAATTATTTTAATCTTAAAAAGTCCATAAAATGAATTTATTTGGACCTTAGGTGATATGGGTAGACTTTTGGTCATCCAATAGAATTTTGGAAGGTGTTAGGATGATTTTATAATCTTATTTTTACCCATAATTAACTGATTTACCACCAATAAATAAATATAACCGTAGTTACTATTCATAATATCAAAAAAATAAAAATAACCAATAAAAATAATTTCGACCCACTAAATCCAAATATGGAATCCATTTTTTTAAATTCAAAACACATAATTTGCAGTAATTAATTTAAAATTAATCTCGTTGTAATGAAAAAGGGTTTTTAAAGTTGAATCATTGCCAAAGATTGAAATGTTTTTACCAATGAATTAAATTTAAAATTAATGGTAATTACATACATTATATTAAATGTTAAAAATATTTTATATTTATACTTTAAAACCATTCAATATTATAATTTAACCATATAAATTATTGTGATAAACAAATTTATTTTTAATTAAAATATAGTGTGTTTTTAATATTCATTAAAATATAGAAGTTATGAGAAGAATATGAAAATTTTATCCAAAGTAAATTTTTATATATTGATTCCAAAGAAGAATATTATTTTTTCAAATTGAACTTATAAACATATCAAAACTATATTAATGTTGGTGTGCCATCAAAAGGTGGCCAAACTGCATTTTTTTAAAAATAATTATTTTACCTGAAATATTTATTTTGATCAAATAACATGTTTTAGAAAATTTGTAAGATGAATAATAATGTTATAAAATTAAAAATGCAGTTAATACTACTCATAATAGCTACTCCATAATAATATTATAAAAATATATCGTTGTTTAGTGAAACAAGATATTGCGTACAACACACGCTATCGAGGAAGGTTGATCTTGCCTATAATGCAAGACAAGCTAGTTTTGTGTGTAGTGAATGATTCCTTTGATGTTGCAGATAACATAAGACATAAAAAATTTTCTCATAAAATATCATGGTTTTACATTAAACATCATGTACTCCAACTGTGTTCCATCAATCACCCCTCTTGTTTTCTTCTTAGATATTTATTTTATGGTATTTTATTGTTATGGTGGTGGATTTTGTTGTTGTTATTATGAAGTAATATTTATGGGGACTACTATGAATTAGGTAGATCAAGGTTCATGACCATTGATGGGGTTTGTAACTTTCATACATATATTTTATCCTTTAAAATAGATTATAAGGATATTGAATGTGTTGCAGATCCACATTCTCTAAGTAATTTATGATATTATGTGGCAATTTCATTTTTTTACTTTACATAGATATTATGGGTTGAAATAAATATATAATTATGTGGAATTACTAAAAACTGTTGTATATGGCGGTAATATTTTGTGAATACATGTTTTTTGATTTCTCTTATGAGTTTATACTATCTTGTTTCATGTACAAAATACCATTTTTTTAATATCATTGATTATTTTGAGGGGTTTTTAATGTTAGGGGTTTGTAATGGACCCTTTATTAAACTCATTATGTATAAAAAACAATGAAATTATATATATATAATGAATAAATTTTGAATATAAATATATATTTCTTTTGAGTACCTATGTATGTAATGAATTATTGTGATGATGAAAAAATCAAAATAAAAAATTGTAGTGATTTTGGTTGATAAAAATATAGATTTAATGGATATTATTCTTGTTATGGAATATTTTTTATTGTGTATTCATCTTCTGTGAAATTTTATAGAGATGTTATTGATGGGGTTTGAAAACAGAATGTGTGGGTTAATGAGTTTTTGGTTAGTTGGGATGTGATGTTATTATATTTAGTAAATGTTATATTGATTTGTTATTTCATCAGATAATGTATGTCATTAGTAGATATGGAATGAAATGTGGATGATGAAATTAATATAGAATATGTTTCAAAAAGAATAAGTTGGATGAAATTAAAGTGTGATAAATTAATTATAAAGTTAAAGAGAAAAACTAATTTGGAATTAAATGTGTATTGAAATAATTTTAGTATTATATTTTATTTTACCATAATTAAAATATTATTTGGTTATCATGAAATGGAATAACATTATGTCACTAATTTTCATGGATTCTAAAATTAGTTTTTGATTAAATTTGAGAATGGAGTCAAGAAATATAATTATGGTATAATGGGAAGTGCTAATGGGTTTTCTTTTTGTGACCTATTGATTAGGGGTTGGTTCTTATTAATATCTCATTTATTTTCAATGTAATTTTTATATATACCCCACCTAAGTAGGATAACTATTATAATTATGAAATGTATTATGTGAAGAAGATATAATGATACGCCTGCTTCCTTACTCTTCATTTTGGGTAATACTTTTTAGGGTGTAGAAGATTTGTGATGCTTCCAAATGGTTCAAAATATACCAAACAATGATCAGGATATTACATGTTTGGGTGTCATTCATGGTTTAACAATGTAAATATGTTCATTTACATGAAATTAATGATAACCTACTTCCCATGAAATATGATGATGATGTGATTTTGATATACCCTGATTCTAAAATTGGTTTTTTGTGATGTTGTGAAATGTAGATATAAATACCAATCGTCATCAGATAATGACAGATATGAGATATGATATTAAAATATGTAATAATAGTGTAATATATTTGGCGTTGGGAAATGTGATCAGTAGATCAATGGGGATGTTATTCTAGGTTTCCATTGATGATATTTATTTTTATTATAAGTTATTATACATGGAATCATTATTTATTGACTCTCTCATAGTGTGCCTATAGTGGTTAGGTGATCCATTAATGTTTTAGTTAGTCATATTATTTTTCTATTTGGTTGATTATAATTATCATTTCACTTTTTCAATAGTGACCTTGGGTATGCTCAATTTGAGAATACATAATTTTATCATCCCATATATATATATGGTCGTTATGTTTCAAAGATATCATTCAAGTCCATGTTCAATATTTATAGATGTGGATTTAGAATAGTTTTTTATTTTTACCCAATTATTTCCATTTGGAATTTACATTTATAGACTTCATATTTGTTTTCTTTCAAAATGTCTAAGCATTTATGGATTGTATCATTTCCTCTATTATTTTGTGATGGGGGTTTTTGGATGCTTGTGGTACTATATATTGAAATTAATATTCTATTGAGGGTGAGGAATTATATATATATATATATATATCTAATTTTTCTATACAACCTTTCACCAAAAATATATCCAAGGTCCAACAAGATGATTGAATTGTGGGACATTATCTCTCATCCTTTATTTTTAAACCTAGTGGAGTACTTTATGTGGGAGGGTCTCATTAAAAATTTGTCTCAATATAAATGATGAGAGATAGGTTGGATCTAGGGCATAGAAACCAGTGATGACTATAAGGGTTGGTTTAGAAATAATTGATGCCAAACAAACTATTTGATATAGAATAGGGGGACCAACTATGAATAGTGATTTATAAACCTCCCATTATCAAATTAATGGTATTTAAGCCTACAAAATTAGAAATTAAAGTTGTGTTTCTTGTTTATAAGTGACATAAGATAGTTGAATACATCATGATTCATTGTTATTTTGATTTAATTGTATAATGTTTTCAAATTAAAATTTCATGCTACAAGGATTATAGGATACCACATGTTTTCATGAATGGACATTTCATTCCATCATGGGCAGTTCCAATAGTAGAGTTCAAATATGATGATCATTTTTTTATGAAATTGATGATTTTTCATAATAGGATGATCCATAAAAGTGATCCTTGTATGTTTATTTTCTCTATTGTATATGATATTATGAATGTATAATATCCTGTATAGAGAAAGAGATCTTGTTAGAGTGGATTGATATTTTTTGTACTAACTTGATTTAAACCATAGTTTTGGGAACCATTAAAAGTTATCAAAATGGAAGGTGAGGTGTATGACTTATGGAAACTGTATATCTCTGATATGGAGGATGAGGATGTTTATATGGATGACATGAAATAATAGATTCATTTGGAGTTTTTATCATCGATGGTGAAGGAATCAAAGATGCCTGAGATGATCTCTCTTAAATACTCATGATTGATCATGTTGTATATCAACATTATGTTTCTAGTCATTTTTTCATATCTCATACTATGGCATTTAAGATTCTGATATATTGGCAGGATATTTAGACGAGGCATTGTACTCTGTTATCATATATTCATTTAATTAAAACATGATTCCTCCATACATAGGGGTTGCATAGAATATGGTGATAATCAAGAAGATTCACTATAAATGAGGATATTATCTTGATAGAGGTTACTATAATATTTTATTGATTGGAACATCATGTAGTGAATCAATGATGTCAAGTCATTTTAGGTTCTAAATAGTGGTGAGATCATCCTAATTGTATTTTCCACACATTTCTAGAGCTTGTGGTTCTAGAAAATCTAATTCTAGATTATTGTATTCTTGTAATGTCTATAGTGGTCATGGTTTCTCATAGACATGGTGATCTAAAACATATTGGGGTTTATAGTCAATATTGTCGAGTCTCCCTTCAAACAAATATAAAGGCCATCAATAATGTATAAACAAAATGGGGCTCCTTATTTCTTTAGGAGAAGGTGAAGTATGCCTATTCTCTTGTATGTGATGATGGATTTGGTAGTGTAAAAAGATATGATGGACCTCGTCCTTTGGAATCCATAATAGAGCATTGATATTTAGGATACAAATTGTTAGGATGGGGACCTAGTCACCTGGAGTTCCATGTTTAGGTGTTTATTCAACAGGTGGAATAGGTTTTTCAGTTATGATTTGATAATCAACTACCCTATTTTCTGTAATATAATTATAGATCATGGAAGACCTTTCTCAGAAATTAGTTTGTATATTATGACTGTATATATAATGTATTCTTGTTCCATTAGATTTATAGCTATAAAGTGATATATGTGAAATTAAATTAAGAGTACTGATGATTATTATGGAAGATGGTTATGAAACATCCAGTGGCATGTTTATTGTACTTTCAAATAAAATCCTATATCATTATCCATAACATGTAGTGTATCTATTATAGGTTTAAAAATAATTTATTACTCAAAGAGAGTTTCATTTTATATTATAGTATGAAATAATATGTTTTATATTGAAATGTGTAGAGATTGAATTGGTAAAATATAAAGATGATCCTCTTTTATCATCATTGGTGGAGATATCAGTCGAATATTGTTTACTAGACATCGCCATAGTTTATGTGGTGTATCTGGATGTCGTACTTAGTGATTTTTTTGAAACTAACCCCTAATCATGATGTCATGTTTATGATGGTCCAACAACCAGGCCTGTCACAATTCTCAATATTAATCCACAGACAATTTCATTGGGGTTGGGAAACAATTATTTTAAAATCATAACAAACCATTGATCCATGATTTTATTGATATTATAACACTTCCACATGGCCTGATTAAATAACATCACGATCTATGTACATTAACATCCGAGGATAGTATATTTATTGATTTTATTGATAGTGGGTTACATTAGTATATTATTTATTATGGGATGTTATTAATTTTATTATGTTTTATTACATATTTCTGGATGGCAATTAATTCTCATATATTTGAATAGTGTAGGATAGTATATGTTTTTGATTGGAGGCCATTGGATCTTATATTCTTGTTGCATAAAAGAAAACGTCTTGAAACTATGATTATTTATTTATGGGAACTATCAATTGTTAATGGAATAACATTTTATATATATTTTACATAGGGGAAAAACCTCTAATTAATCTATTATGCCAAAACCCTAGAGGACCCATGGGGGTATGGTTAATGTTTCGCGTACATATTTCAAAACAAACTATCTAACCTGGGATCTTTTCCCATCCCTGAGAATTTCACATAAAGGAAAGTTATAACTTTTTTACCACTCATATACCTTCTGCAGTAGTAATATTTTCTCAATCATGATGTAAATTATAGTACATGTCCCAAATTATTCATTTTTAAATGAATTTTCAATGAATATTCTCCAATGATGAATCTAAAATGGTCTAATTATTATTATCTAGAATATATTGTTTTATGAAAATGATGAATTAGTATAGTTCTATAGTTTAATGTGAGTAACAGCAAAATAATTTATTGATCCTCCCCTTTTACACATAATGAGTTCTTCCACTATCATTCGTAGTTCATAAAGTTTCTTTTTCAAATTCATTACGTCAAATTAAAGATAAATCAATTTGTTGGAATGATCAATAGATCTCATCCCGACTTTTTTATTTTTAAAAGATATAGTTTATAAAAAAACTATTTTGAAACCCACATAATTTATAAAAGGGAAATATTATGCTTCAATTAATTATGTATAATTCTTGATGGATTATTTGTTATTACACTATTTTAATATCATCCATGTCTATGTTAAGATGTTCACAACAAAACCATGTAATTTATTGAAAATTTGATATAATATGTATTTAAAAATATAATAAAAACGATATTTACATTGAAATAAATTAATGTTTTTATAGTGTTAGGTACACATATATACCAATGTGTATTATTCATTTCACCCAAAATATTATCCATGTAATTTTAGATTAAAAATTATCTAGATGATGAAGGAGTAAAGGATAATAAATAATTAATGATAGATAGTTTATTAACAGGATGGATTAAAATTAGTATAAATTATTTTTGATGTATCAATATTTCCTTTCTCTTCCCAAAATATTCCCTCAAATACAGAATAAAAATGGCCATCTGGTATTATTCTAGACATTACATGAAAACATCACAAAAGTATAAACACCAAGAAAAATATTATAATTGACTTTATTCTATATAAATTAAAAACATTCTAGATGGAATTATATATGGATTTTCATGAAAACATGTAAAATCCACAAAAAAATTGAAATATTCGGTAATGAAATAGGTAATCTCTTAAAGAAGAATCCATATTCAATGATTAATTTTAGATAAAATTGATAAGAAAGATGGTAAGATTTTTTGAATTGTAATATAATGATATTCATAGAATATGTTATTTACCCACCGCATAACTACAAAAAATTATTCCCATAGTATTATCTCTCGTATCTAATAACTGGGTAGTTAAATACCCAGCTATTGGCCATAACTTAGTGAATAGATATAAAACTATAACCTGTAATGGCCATTTTAGGTTCAAACCAAAATATTCCATCATTTTTTGGAACAATTGGTCACTTCTAAATCACCCTCGCAACAATTCAAGAAAGTGGTTATGAAAAGAAATAAGGATCTATTGAAAATCCAATTACAGGATAAAAAACTACAAAAATACATGAAAATTAAGGAATAAATTATTTTCACATGTAATAAAATAGAATTTATTTCTATTAAACATGAATTAATGTTCTCTTAAATTAATTTGAATTTTATAGTTTGGGGAAGGGTAGGTCTCTTTGGCTAGAATACATATTGACTACTGTTTGATAAATTAATATTTTCCATAATTCATAAATAATAAATTAAATTAAAATACCATTATTATCGTCAGTTTCACACTACATTATAAGGTCAGTGTGACATTAGATTTTGTGTTAAAATCTAAAATTTTCCACTTATATGTTCAGAAGTTGTCGACATAACAATATTCTATGATGTTCTATCATTAATCATTATAATATACATCTCCTCATGTAACTCCAATATTCACCAAAATTTACACATTAATGGATTTAAAAAAATATAATTCCACACTTTTCTTTAAAATATATATCTATGCAAAAAAAAATTAAGAAATTATTTTTATCGATTACATACATGTTGAAAATGGGAAATTGGAATTTTTCTAAGTTTAATTTATTATCATCATGGATAATTTTTTAAACAGAATGTGTGATCCCAAATAACAAAAATGAACATGTTTTAACTTAATCTCATATAGGTATATTGTATTCTCATCCACATAAATTCTCATATACTTATTTATAAAATAGTAAAACATTTTATTTCATCATAAAACATTTATAAAATTATATACATCATATCGTTTAGTTTTGGAATGAAGGAAAATGTTATGTATCCCCTTATCTATTTAAATTTTCAGTCATATCATCGACACTAGGATAAAATAATTTTTTATTCAACTCTTTCATATTTTACTAACTCTTAAATATTATTTGTCTTCAACCATCCTTTAAAATTTTATATATTAAAACTAAGTTCACAATTTCACTGTGAATAGATTATTACCTATTGATTCTATAGCTTATAAAATATTACATATCCACAAAAATTATTAATAATAAAATTTTATATTATTACATCTAATCGTAGTTTGTTTGAATTACAATAAGGCACATCTTCTTTGAGATATTTTATATTATATATTCTTTCTTATAAATATTTATCCACACCTACAAGGAAAAAGTTTATGTATACTCTTTGAAATAACAAAGTATCTCAAAAATATTTCATTAATAAATTTCCTTAAGAATAAATCAACAAAATGATATATCTATAACTAAAATATTCTTTAAAACACAAATTATATTTTAATATCATGACAAACCTAGTATCATTATAGGCATGATAATATTTAATTTCAAAATTTTAAAACAATTAAAATTCAAAATAGTTATCAAATTTAAAATAAAATTTATTACTACCAAAATACAAGGATAAATCTATTTATTTTAGAAATAATGGACTGTAAAAATACATTTTAGATAATTATAAATACTTTCAATTGTTTAATTTTAAAAAAATAAAATAAATTCTTTATATCTATACATCTTAATGTCCTTTTTTATGTTCTTCCTTTTACAACTATATTTTAATGATCATTAGTGTCTTTTCATCCATACAAGGTTCAATGGGAATCAATATTTTGACTCTCTATTGAATTTTTTTTATATAAGAATGATCCATTAAATAGTTGTATCACATTTATGTAAATAAAAAATAAAATCAATAAAATATTCCGTTTACATATTTCTCATAAAAAAGCATCAATCTCAATATGTTGGTCTTATTTTGAACCTCAATAGGAAATGTAATTTACATAAGTTATTACAATATTAATTTGATAAAATTTCTTATCTATATAGTGGTTATAAATAACTTCTCTATATTAGAATCTATAACTCTTTATTTAGATACCCAAAATTTATAATCCATTGGTTCATCATAAATCACATATAGTACCTTGATTAAATGATATAACTTTATCTCAACATTTTGAATGTAAATACTATCTATCAATTCAATGTAGAATTGTTTTTTAATTGATACTTTTGAGAAATGGTTATTTGGTACTGATTTGGAGTATCATGAATATCCATTTCACCTGTATAGTCTAGAATAAAGATATCCATTCGAATATATCATCGCAATAATACATTTCAGTAACCTTTTTTCAATTTTTATAATAGTCTCATTTACACCTGAGTAATATATATATATTGATTAAAACATCCTCCATTTCTCTTCTTTTTTGAAAATATTTCTCGTTCTAATATAAATTATTTCTACTATCATTGAAATAGTATACAACATTTTATTCAGTTTTATATTGTAATCATTTAAATTGATAGCCTTAATTTAATATCCAAATTTTTCATATTCATAAAAAATTGGTATGTCAATGAGAATAAAAAAAATTTTTATTTGGTTTTTTTTGTCGCACATTATCATGTCACAAAAAATACTTTCGACAACCAATTTATCACTGTTTACTAACATTTAATTTATGAAAAAACATGTTCTCATTTACTAATCATCATTATCTTAATATAAATCAAACTCAAGACATAGTTCTACCTCTGATATTCTTTTATGATTGACAAAATATAGTATTATTTGTTTTCTATTTTCCATTAAAATAATATCTTTCTTCTACATTTTTATATTAAGTATTTTTAATATATTCATGCTAATTTTTTAATCATTGAATGTTTATTCTATCAGTAGAGTGAGAGAAAATTATTTCACTAATATAATACTCAAGATTCTGATATATGTTCTCTATATTTTAAATAAATAACTTTTGATTTTATAAAATTATTAAATATTTTCTTATTCCAATTTAAATAATGAAATGTATCTTCTCTACACATGGACAAAACAAGAAAATATTTAAAATTTATATAGACATCAAGAATATTTTATTATAAATATTCTCTTCGATGTGATTCTTAATGAAAACAATATCAGTCATGTTATAAATTATTTGATTCCATATCAAAAGAACTCAATTTTTTAGTATTTCTTATGCAAAAAACATGATTAATTCCCAAATTATAATTTTTGATATCCTCCAATATAAATTATAATCATTTTTCCTCTATGAATTTCTATTTTAGTTTCACATTCCCTAAGAATCTCCACTGGCAATATTTACTATCATATGACACAATTAACATTATTGGGTATATTTGTACTAATTGTAATCCAGGTGATCTAACTATTATCATCAATAGAGAGATAAAAGTACATTCTTCTATTAATATATGTTGTTCATGTGTATTGGATTGTGTTATATAAAATATGCACAAGAGGGGGTGAATTTTGACCTTTACAATTTCTTTGAGAATAGTGATGATTTCCAAATCCTTACTTTAACATTATCATAATGTCAATGTAGTGGAAAAAATAAACAGATTGTTGGATACATTGATGTATAGTTCTTTGGGGAACAGAAGTCCACTAGTTCACTCCACCAATTCTCTACTCCACGAGCATGGTGATTTTCACTATCCAGACCTCTTATCAATAGATTGTCCACCACTGTGTGCATGCAGTTGAATCCTTTACAAGATAAGGATACAATAGAGCCTGGTGGTTCATACAGAGAACCAAAAACACAACATAGTTTGAGAAGCCGTTTACTCTAAATGAAAAAAAATTATTTTTCAAAACAAATCCAGTTGTTCTTCACAGTTGAAACAGCACGCAACTGAATTTAGATACATCGTCATCTTCAAGGAAATATGTTCTTCTAGTAAGATATGTTCTGTGTCGATCTAGTGGAAATTAAATCCTGAAATAAAATCAGAAAATTTAACAACAATATACTCAAGATATAAATTTGATATAGAATAATAATACTTAATGCATTTCCTTTTATTCAAAAAAAATAGAGTATGATAAATCTTTGTAGAATTATATCTGTGTGACTCATATAACTCTGTAAAAATTGTCGTTGAAAAACTTGAGAGCTTTTTCTTCTAATAATTTTTTTGGTGATTCATCTCCCTTTTTTTAATTCAAAATAACACATATATAAAAAGAATAATTACAAGTGTTTTCCTCCCAAATTTAGATCCACAAAATTTTCCTTAAGAATCGTGATATTCAAATGTTTGAAAAATAGAGTACTCATAACTTCATTTAATAATTGGAATGAAATACCCCTCATAAATAAATCCTTTGAATCATTAATAAATGACATTAAATATGTCAAAGATATCATTTAATATGGGGATTTGAATCTGGCTCGAAATAAGCCTATGTTTCTACATAAAGACTGTTTCACGACAGTAATATTTTAAATCTCTAAAAATAGACGTATCGTTGATGATCTATTCATCAAACATAAGGTTGATATCAAATGTAAGGTTTATGTTAAACATAAGTTTCATATCAAATATAATGATGACCTCAAACATAATGTTAATCATCTATACATTTTTTTTCTATTTTGAAATGTATGATATAGTATCCCTACATTACTCTTTAAAAATATAAGATACATGATCCATAATTTTTTATAGAACATAAGGTTCATTATATAATTAAGGTTGATGATCCATACATTTATGAATGAAATTTATGGTTCTAGACATATGTAAGGTTCTTCTTCCATACATATTTGATATTACCAACGTAAGATTCCTTTACCATACTTTTCCTATATTACAGATGTAAGGTTCCTTTGCCACAATTTTCTGATATAACAAACGAAGCATTAGTTTACCATACCTTTTTGATGACATATGTTTGAATAACCATACATTTCTAAACTCCCAAAATGTAAACATGGAATTCTATTCTTAAGCTACAATCTTCAACGTAGGGTATGGACAATGTTTCCATAACACACTAAAATAATTATTGAACACATTCTCAAACATTCCACATGGAGTAAAAACATTGATATTATTTCAAAATGGAAATATAATGATTATTAATTTCTTTAAATATACTTAGAGTAAAATAATTAGATTAACAAACAAGGATATTTTTCAGCATCAATTCATCAAAAAAACATAGAGTATTGTTGAAACAATACATGCTCAATAACCTCCCCTAATCATAATAGTATAGAGTATTGTTGAAAAGAGAACTTTCTCAATAATATACCACTTTGTGAAGATCACAAAACCCTTGAAATTATATGTATATAATTTAGAATTTAGTAGTGGTAAAATAATATTTTATTTTATCAGAATTATTTCAACAAGAGATAAATAAATAGTTTTCCATAGTTATCCGATATATAATGAAAATTTTTTAAAAAAAATCTTTAAAAAATAGATTATATATCCCCCCTTATAGTGTAAAATAATGAAAATAATATTTCATGTTTATCTAAATTTCACCCATAAATATAAAGAAATTTTTAAATGTTGTATTTTATCAAAATTTCACCCCATAAGAAAATGATTTATCCAATTTAATAAAATAAAATTTTCTACCTATATAATTTCTCCACCATTCATGATATCAAAAATATTGATAGAATAAGGAATATAACACATTAAATGTATAACTAAAATTATGTAATTACTATAATTATCTTTTTATCAATAATTGAATCATGATTCTAGCATCTTAATAAAGGAATAATAGTAAAACAAATTCAAAAAAAAATTAGAATCAAAAAATATTTTATTGAAAATATGTGCATAAGTACATAATTGATACTTGTATCAAGGTAGGAATAAAAGACATGAAAATTGGGTTTACTACCTCTTAAAAACTTCTTTATCTCTACTAACTACATTCTTAACCTCTTCATCAGTCTATATACTAACTAAATTATCTGATCTCTGCCATCTTGAGTCAAATTAATATCTATAATCAGATTGACTCTAATAATATCAAGAAATGTTTTTCCATGAACTGATTTAGTTTTTCTGTGAACTTATTCAGTAACTCCTATACACCTTGTTAATCTGATGTAAGCTGGTCAAGAAGATGCTTTTGATTATCCAATAGAACATAAAATGGAGAACTATTATATTGTAAGCCCTACAACATGTCATTCATATTTCTCATTAGAGTTGTAATGGCCTAGAATTTGTTGATCTGATTAGGAGAAGTACAAGATTTACATGCTTTAAATTCCTATACAGGTGATAATTGTTGCTCCATGAATGTTTTTAATTATGCGAAATATAACTTTAATACAATATTAGATATTAATTTTTCAATTTTTTCTATCATCTACTTCTTGAAAACATCCACTTCCATTTTGGAAACTGAACTATCGTCCATGTTCCGAAACTTTTGCCTCTCCTTCTCTAGTTTTCATCTCAAAGAATCATTTTCATCTTGAAATCTATTAAATTTTCTGATTAACTCCTCCACATGATTATTCATAGAATCACAGGTACCTTGTGCTTGATTCTCAACATGATTTATCAATGTTTATGTTAATGACTGAAAATTGGGTCTCAAATATGTATCATTATTCTATGGTTTCTCAAGATATTTTTCCTTATTGTCATTAACTGACTCATACACAAAACAATTTTAATTTAAAACATCAGTATGAACACCAGATGGACTCTCTCATATGTTCACAATTTCATCTAGTTGTTTTTCCTCATGAGAATATTCATTTAAATCCTCTAAAACTTGTTCTTCTGGAAAATTGTATTCTTGAATAACTTCAGTAGGTTGTGTAGACAGTTCTTGAATAGATTCAGTTCGAGCCACTTCAACCTCTCCAGGATATAACTCCTATTGAGGTACATTGTCCTCATCAATTTGAGGTACCACCTCAATCTGAGAAGCAGTTTTAATTACAAATATATAGCTAAAAAGAGATCCAGTTGTAATATCATTTTTTTAATAGTATCCTCACCAACTTAAGCCACTCTATGTCTTTTCTTCTGATGTCCCACTAGACATCCCTCATTAGTAGGTGCAATGGAAGCATCAAATCTATTTTTTCATGATGTTTTGGAAACATCACTGGTCCATGATTTTGGTATTCCTTATTTAGTTTTCCAATTTTTCTCTCCCTTAGCAGACTCCTGAACTTCATCAGCACCAACTAGCATAATCTTCCCATTCATAGTGCTCTATAAAAATAATACTTTTATTAATGTTCTTGCATTGAATATTTTATTGTGATTGAATCACACTATAGAATCTTCTAATAAAACCACATCATACTTAAATATTAATTTTGAAATGATCCTCCCATATGGATGGAAGTAAATTCTAGCCTTTGGTTAACAAAAGTAGTTCAAATACCTTATCATATAATGAGTAAAAATAAAATTTATGTCACTCAGAAATAGAATCATCAAATACATATTAGGATATGAAGTATTTTCCATTACATAAATCCTTAGGGAATCCATGTTGGAACAAAATTTACAAGAATTTTCTGATTTGGCTCGAGAACTATGAATACCATCATTCTAATACTCTTGAACCAAATATAATTGACATAATGTAATCTAAATTATTTTTATTATCTCGAATGGATTTCAAAATAAAGTGATAAACTCCCTCATGAGGGATGTTTAATATTCTATCTATTTCCACAGATGAAATAAAAAAAATAAAAATCAATAATTTTATGGACTATGGTGTCCTCTATATCTCCAAGACTGAACTGAACAAATTTAAAGAAAATTTTCAACTCTACCTTGTTAAAAAATTCTTTTTTTATCAATCAATGTTTTTTTTCAGATTCTAAAAATCCAAAGATTGATTCAGCATTGGATTGGTCTTGTATGGCCATTCCAAAATCAATTACTTTAACATATAAGATCTTCCTTCCTATCGAACGATGATTCTTGGTGTTACTAGCTTTGCCTTCCTCAATTTTCTTTGTCTTGGTAATTTCCGTCTCAATGATCTGATTGATCAAAGGTTTAGGGTTTTAAATGTTTAGTCAAAGGGAGATGAAGGTGGTAAGGGTTTTAGTATTTGAAAAGGTTTTAAGAAAATGAAAAGGTTTGGAATTTGAAACGGGTTCGGAAAACCTTGATTCCCATGGCATTACATATATTAAATTTTTTTAATTATTTAAAATTATGTAAAAACGTATGCGGCCCAAAAACATATAGCAGTACAAATGAAATTTTAAATTATTGTAAAGAAAATAATTAAATTATTTAAAATATAAATGATTAAAATAAAAAAAGAATTCATATAATCAAACAAGTCAAATTAAAATTAAAATATAATCTGAAATTAATTAATCTGAGATTCCCCTTAAAAACATCAAACCATACAGTGGGAAGTGGTTATTAAAAATATCATCTAATTGAATTTCATTACATACAAATTCTACGAATATATCCCTTTTAAGAACATGATATCCTTGAAATTATTGTTTGATATCAATATTCCATGACCTAGAATGATTAATATGATTTTTGAAATATATTTATTGAGGTTGTATTGTCACATAAAACATTATTATTTTTAAACTTTAGTCCAAAGTCCATACATGTTTTTTCATCCATAAAACTTGTGCACAAAAACTTCCTACGTACACATATTCTACATCGAATGTTAATAAGAAAACCGAATGTTGTTTTTTACTAGACCATGATACTAAATATTTTCATAAAAAGTTACACATTGCTGAGGTGCTTTTTCTATATAATCTAAATCTTCCAATTTCAGAATCTAAATATGATTTTAAAATAAAATCATTAATTTTTGGACAGATAACAGATTGAAAAATGTTCATTTTAAATATCTAAAAATTCATTTTACAGAACATAAGTGAGATTATTTAGGATTTTATTGAAATCTTGCAGAAATATAGACTGTCTAAATTAAATCTGGCTTACTAGAAGTAATATACAATAATCTATCAATAATACCTCTATATAACATGTTTTCACCAAATATTCTTGTTTCATCAAAATCCTATTTTATATTAGTACACATAGGATTTGTATATGTGTTGTTGTTTTCAAGTGAAATTTTTTTCAGTAAATCAGTAATGTATTTTATTTGATTCAAAAAAATTCCAACATCTTTTTGAAAAAAAATTTGTCCTAAAAAGGAAATAAATTCTCCAATAATAATCATTTCAAATTCTGTTTGCATTAAATTTGAAAACTCATCAGAATTTTTTTTGTTGATCCAAAAATTACAACAATAACATAAATTTAAACCAATAAAATTTTAGAGTTTATAGTTTTCTAAAATAATGTTGGATCTTCCATTTAGACAGTAAAATAATTTTTCAATAGAATTGAAATTAATCTTTCACAGCAAGATCTAGGATATTAATTAAGGCCATTAACATCCTTAGTATGTTTAAAAAAAGAATCTAGTTATTGGGAATTTTTAAAACTAGGAGGTTTCTCAAAATAAACACCATCCATTTAAAAACCATTTGAAAAGGACAATTTAAAATCCATCTGAAATAATTTAATGTTTATATTAGATTCATCTGATAAAATTATTATTATGGATTATAATATATCTATAGGTGTAATGGTATCATCATAATCTATAACTTCTTCAGAATTATATCATGTAGCTACTAGTATGGATTTATTTGTATTTATAATTCCTTGATCACCTTGTTAATTTCAAAAGGCCCTTTAGTTCCTACAACTGGATATCTCAGTGGTCTTTAAACTAAATTCCAAACATCATTCCTCTTAAATTAGTTTAGTTCGTCTTGCATTCCTATCATCCAACAGTCATGAACTAAGGATTCAACTAATTTCTTTGGTTATAATTGGGATAGTGAGGTAGAAAATTCAACAAGATTTATTATATTTCTTCTAGTCTTTATTCTTGTGTCTAGGTCTCCTATAAAAGTTTCTAAAGGGTGGTTCTTTATGGTTCAAGATTTTCTAGCTAATACACTGTTCGGTTGATCAGTGTCATGTTTTTTTGAACTGCACTAAATTTTATTAATATATTTTTCCAATTCAACTTTCATGTTCTCAAGTATCATGTTATCATTAGAGTTAGATTCATTAATTTTACCTTTCCTTTTCTCATTGGGATAATATTCATCAAATTTTAGAAGAACTTATTCTTCAATAATCCTAGACATATTTTTAAAAATTCGATAAGCATTTGAAATTGCAGAATATCCTAATAAAATGGATTCATTTTATTTTGGAATGAATTTACAATGATTTTCCTTCGTGTTCAAGGTGTACACCTTGCATCCAAAAACATTACTATACATTACTTTTGCTTTTTAGTTATTTCTGTGTTCATAGGGTATATTTTGGAAAATAGGCATAATTAAAACACTATTCATTATATAGAAAGCTACACTCAAAGATTCTTCCCAGAAATACATAGGAAGACTGTATTCATTTAGCATAGTCCAAGGAATTTCCTAAGTAGTTATAGTACATTTCTCAACAATACCATCTTGTTGAGATATTATTGGTGCATAGAAGGTGTTTTTAATACATAATATAGTGCAAAATGAATTGAATTCCAAATTATCCCCCATGATCACTTCATAACAAAATTATTTTAAAATCTGTTTAATTTTGAACAGCTTTGCAAAAACATCCAAATATAATAAAATATTTATTTTAATATTTTAGAAAATAAATACATGTAAATATAGAATATTCATAAACTATAAAATATAAATACAATTTACCATCCAAACCTTTTATTCTTGAAGGTCCAAAAAAATCCATGTGGATAAGTTCTAGAGGATTAGATTTAGCACTTTTGTTAACGGATTTGATGGATGATATGCGCAGCTTTCCAAGTTGACGTGCATCACCAAATAAATCAATATCAAATTTAAGATTAGGTAAAGAATAAATTATTTGTTTCATAGATAAATTATTAAAAAATATATATTGAAATGTCCAAGTCTCTTGTGTCTGATCCAAAATTCATTTATATTTGTTGCTAAACAATTTTATTTTTGTTTATAAAATGAATATATGTCCCCAGTATAAACATTATCTGTTCTGGGTTTCCTAAATTTAAGAAATTTATCTTTAAAAAAAGAACATAAGTGGTAATAAAAATCGACACAATAACCATTATCACATAGTTAAGAGATACTTATCAGCATGTTTTTCAATCCTTGTACATAGTGTACTTTATTAATTAAGACAGCTTCAAAATCTCCATCAATTCCTATGTCAATTATATTACCTTTGGAATTTTCACCAAATGTGACTAATCCTCCATCCTTTTGAGTTAATTTTTTAATGTTCAATGAGTTCCCACTCATATTCCTTGATGGAAAACTGTTTATATACTATATTTCAGTTATGCTTCTATGAAATACTTTTTAGAAAGGTATTCAAACAAAATTTGGTTTTGGAACACATATTCTATTGGGTCTAGCAGTGTTATCTAGAAAAAATTATGGAATCTAGACATTTTTTTTTCTAAAATCAACAGAATCATATAAAATACTTTCAGAAAATAATTTCTATATCCCGCTTATTTGAGTTTTCCTTAAATACTACTTTTTAGATATGTGACCTTTGGTTCCACAGTAGTTACAAATTATACCTTATATACATGGAAAAAATAGTTTATATATAGTTAAGGTTTCTCACCATTACTGCCTATTCCATATATTTCTTTTTTAATGACAAATTTTCAAAGAAATTCATTTATTAACTTTTCTTCTTTTTTAAAACCAATAGCTACATTTTTATATGTCTCTAATTTTATTTGCATTTTTTTTATTTTAGTTCCATTATTTGTAAAGTTTGTGTTATTTGATTTATATTTTTCAATTAATTCTTGATATTGTTTTAGAAGAGTGTCTCATTCTCCTTAAACAGTAGTATGAATATTTTTTAGTGTTTTATGTTTCTTAAATAATGAATCATAATTCTCTTAAAACATATTACAGTAGGCTGCAATTTTATCATTTGGGAAACTAGAACAAGAATCTATATCAGATGAGTAATAAGATTTTATCTCATCAGCTTCTTCCATAAAGCGCATATTTTCATATAGATTCGATTCTTCTATTTCTGTTTCATACTTTGACGAGAAACTGGATTCCTCAGAAACACGTCATGCAGTATTCATTTCTTTTCTATATTTTAGCTCATAATCATTGTTTTCAAAAATATAATTTTATTTTCTCCATTTAAATGGGGATAGTTATGTCTTTTGTGAACCATGTTTTTTCATTCAAAGCATCTGACATCCTTTGGATATTTTTTATATCCCTTGAATTATTTTATAAATCCTTTCTTCTTCTTATAAAATTTAATGAATTTTATAGTTACTTATGCCAGTTCCATTTATGAATTAGATGAGTGAGAATATTCTTCCTTTATGATTTCTTGTTTCATCTTTCTACTCTTCTTCTTAGTTGTAACTTTCATAGTAGAATTTTATCTTTTTATTATGACATTATGCTCATTAAATTCATCTTCTATCTCATATTAATACATCATCATTGTGAAAATCAATTCACTAATATTTATATTTTTAATAGGTGTTGATTGCATAATGGATAGTGATACCCCATTCCATCTGGGTGGTAGTACTCTCATTACTTTCAAAGCTTGATCTTGTTGTTTATAGGATCTCACTTGGCAGTGATGATGTTGAAAATATTTGTGTGAATTTCATTCATCTAAGAGATAATTTCACCATAAATCATTCTAAAATTATCATATTTATGTTTTTCTGTAGCATACCTCATTTTTCTGATTATTTTCAGTTTCTTTATAGACAACTTCAACAGGCTCCCACATCTAATATGTTGTAGGACATTGAGATACTCGATTGAATTCATCTGGTCCAAGACCACATATTATAGAATTCATAACTTTTGAATTTATATCATACTCTACTTCAATAGTTATACTCCACGATTTAGTTTTCTCAGGAATTAAAAAAGGAGTAATAATTTTTTAGTAGACTTTGTATCCATGATTTTTCAGATAGATGATCATCCTCGACTTCCAGCATCCATAGTTTACACTAATGAAGTACCGAGCTCGAATAGTTGACATTCCAACTCATGCATCATCTATTGAGATCTCTCTATATAATCCTTTGAAACATTCATCTTTTTATAGATTTATCAAAATAAATACCAAACATTGATGCCAATTGTTAGATCAGGTTATTCCAAATATGCACAAGAGGGGTGAATTGTGACGTTTACAATTTCTTCAAGAATAGTGATGATTTTCAAATCTATCCATTAACATTATTAGAATGTTAATGCAATAGAAAAAATAAATATATTTCAGTATGCATGGATGTAAAGGGGTTCATGGAATAGATGTCCCCTAGTCTACTCCACCAATGATATACTCCATGAGCTTAGTGATTTTCACTATCTGGTCCTCTTATCGACTGAAAATCCACAACTGAGTGCATATATTTTACACCATTACTAGATAAGGCTAAATTAGTGCCTTATGGTTCATACATAGAACCTAATGAACATCTTAGTATGAGGAGATTGTGATTCAACATGAAATGTGTATTTTTCTAAAAATACATTAAAGTTGTTCTTCACAGTTGCCTTAGAACGAAAATAATTGTAGAAGGATCTCCATCATAAAAAAAAGATGTTCATCAGGTAAGTGTATGTATGAGTCAATCCAGTCTCAAATTGATCTTGAAATAAAATCATCTACATTAACAATAATAGATTCATTATAGATCATCGCTGTAGAATAATAACCTTTAACACTTTTCCTTTTCTTCTAAAAAAATATAGTCTGATAAATCTTTGTAGTAGTAGATCTTTGTGACTCATATTACTCTGTAAAATTTTTAGTTGAAAAACTCGAGATATTGTTCTTCTAATCATTTTCACGACGATTCACCACTCTATTTTTAAATCAAAATAACACAGATATTAGAATAATACAGATGACCATTTTCCTCTCAAATTTAGATCCTCCAAAGTCGCCTTAAGAATCGTGATATTCAAATTTTTTAATAACAGATTAGTCCTAACTTCCTTTAGTTATTAGGATGAAATATTCCTATTAAATCAAAATTATGAATCACAAATAAATAGATTTAAAGCAGTCAAAGATGTGATTTAATATTGGGCATTGAATCTGGGTAGAAATCAGCCAGATTTTCCGCAAAATTTATATTGGATGGAAAAGTCATATTTTAAATCTCGTAATAAATGTACGGTTGATGATCTGTTATTTAAACTTAATGATGATCTCAAGTGTAAGCTTGATCTCAAACATAAGGTTTATCTCAACTGTAGGGTTGATCTCAAACGTAAGTTTGATCTCAAACATAATGTCGATTATCCATACTTTTCTCTTCTACTTTCAAATGTATGGTATATTATCCATACTTCCCTCATTATAAAATCATAAGATTCATGATCCATAAATTTTGATAGAACATAAGTTTCATTATAAATGTAAGGATGATTATCCATAATTTTATTAAGAAATCACAAGGTTCGATACTGACGTTAGGTTCTTCTTCTATACATTTTGGATAATACAAAAGTTAGGTTCCTGTACCATACATTTCTAATATAAAAAATGAAAGGTTTATTTACCATATGTTTTTTATTACATATGGTTGAACATCCATACTTTTCCAAACTCTAGAAAAGTATACATAGAATTTTATCCATACGTTACACTCTTCAACGTAGGGTATAAACAGTGTTTCTAAGACAAGCTAAAATTATTTATGAACACTTTTTCAAATATTCCACGCCGATTAAACTCTTTGATAATATTCCAAAACATAAATATAAATAATATTAATTTCCTGAAATATACATAGTGTAATACCAATAGAATAAAAAACAAGGGTATCAGTGAGCACAAAAATCATCATATAAAGATAGAGTATTGTTGAGACAATACATTCTAAATAATCTCCCCTAACCATAATAGTATAGAGTATTGTGAAAAAAAAACACTTTCTCACCAATTTCATTCAAGAACAACCAACTTTATGATGTTCAACAAAATAATATTTTTTTTTCATTTTAAACCATTACAAACTCTGAATGATAATTATATTTTGATAATAATTATGTGAATTAGTATGATCAAACATATGATTTTCAAAAGTATGAAAAATTTATTTTTACCTAAATCACAAAATGAGACCATTTTCCCCAATAATTCTGTCCAGATGGATATTTTATCTTGGAAAGTGTTACATACCTTCATAGTGGCACATCTTGTAATTGGATTTTTAATTCCTCACTCGTTTCATCGATGATACTATATTTTTAAAATTTCAGTGTTTTTTTAGTATGTTCTTCTTAATAGAATGGACATTCACTTAGTCTTCACCATTCATTCCCTACTTTGAGGTGTCTCTTAAATTTTTTATTATAAACCTATTTTTATTATTATATTTTATTCCATTTTCATAGGATTTATAAAACTATAGTCCTTAATCACTTATCATTGCAGGTGTTGAATCTAGAGGTCCCTTCTAGCCATGGTGGAATTCTTATATCCAAATGCAGCGATGGGATGCTCTCCAAGACCAGTGATTACAAGGTGCTTTGGTGACAATATATGCACTGCCAGTGGAGAGGGGGTAATAGTTCATGTGGGTGGTAGTGGGTTTTCTTGCAAAATTATATGTATTTTCAAGAATTTATTTTGTAGCCTTCCTCGTTGTGTATTTATTTTGGTGCTTTCTTTTATTGGTGGTTTATTTGTTCTCTTGTTCATTTAATTTTTAGTACAAATGATGGGTTCAGTTTCTCGTTTTATAGATATTTTGATGACACATCTATGGTGAGGATGTGGTGGTTCATTTGTATAATTTTTCACATTCAATTGTCGGTGTTTCTGTATTATATTGCAATAAAAGGTATGTTTCGGTCTATGTCTCAAGTAAAGATACATTGATTGTTTTTATGATTATTCATTGGGGAAATGAAGCTGAGGTGTATCGGCAATAACACATGTTAATCTATAGTTTTCATTCTCAATGGGTTATGCAGGAACCCATATCAATTTGGTTTTACTAAAAAAACCAAAAATAATAGTTTGGGTCTCAATTTTACTTAGTGGGTTCAAGGATTCGTGGATCATGTTGAAATTATTTTTATGAAAAAACATTTTATTTTTATCCTTGGATAGATATCCCATGACCTAAAATGAATGTATAATGTGAAAACCACCCTTTTATGTTTCTATTTCATTGTAATTATACAATCATACCAACAATTCATAATTGGGTTTACTATTACAATAGTGTAATCTAAATAAGGATTTATTTTAAATATTTTACATGATATAAAAATTAAAACTCAGTAATAATAATATCCCAAAGATAGATATGTTCAGTGATATTTTATAATAGCAAAATGAATATGTTATTTTACAAAACTCGATGAGAATTCACATTAAAGAAACCATTCTATACCAACATATAGACATGTAATTACTAATAATCATCATTATAAATGAGGGATTGAAAAAAATTAAAATGGTATGAGGTTAAACACGCATTATATTTCAATAACTATTTAATTAATAATGAATTCATAAAAATAAATATATTTGAAAACATAAAAAAGATATCAATATTTTGTGGTTGATTATTATAAAAAATGAATTATTGTCACGACCCCCTCCCACCAAAGATGCCCCTCCTGAGCTGGAAATGGTGAAAGGGAGATAATCACCCCCAAGTCCCATATCCAATAGGACCCAGAGTGGTGACTAGCACCAAGGGTATGAGTTTTCACAAATATGGGAGGCATTACCCTTTTATTATTTATGATCTGGAAATATGATGAATGAAACACCAAAAGAAAAAGGAACAAGTAAATGAAAATAGACCCAAAACCAAACCCATATGAATGTTTTATAAAATACTGGAAAAAAGTACAAGTACAAAAAAGAGTCAATGTAGGATACCAAAAAAAGAAAGAAAAAACTGCAACTAGCAAAACTCCAACACCCTACTAGCAAGGTCCCGCACGGTCCAGGAAGTCCTTCTGAAAACCTGAAAGTAAATGTAGGGTAAGAATAAAAGTATAATCAGTTGTAAAACCTAAAGCTCCCATACAGAAGTGGGGATACATCCTAATTCCCCGTGAGATAACAGAAGGAACAAAAGACTTGCAATGAATATATTCACTCAACCTTACAAGCTATACTCACCAAATATCACAAGTTAATAGAGTAATATATTAATATTAACAATGTATGGGTACCCCACACCACCTTCCCACTGAATACTATGCAATCCATCATGCCAAACGCTTTGATGCTTCCTCCTCTTCCTGATATAGTGCAGCAACTGGGGTATATGATGCTAGAGCTAGTGCCGCAACCTGGCCATACGAAGCTCATAGTATCCTTCCGGAACTCAATCCTCGTCCATAACCACATCTCATCCCAAAGACACTTGGTAACCACATCACATCTCATCCCGAATCATCTAGGGAAATATCTTTCATAACCTTCCTAAAGTATCTTGGGCAATAGAACCTAGAAGAGGGAGCATAGGGAAGAAAAGTAACCATCCATCCTTTATATGTTTGAGAATCTCACCCCCCCCGGTCACACGGGTGTTCGACACGTAGTGCTCAACATGGGTGGTGTATGTAAAGAAACATAAAACATACTGATTTATATAATTATATGAACCAGTCAGCCCATCCTAAGGCATATACACAAAATATATAAGCACATGCCTCGACACGGCTACCTCTAAAGTATGCACACAATAAACAGCCCCAAACACCATTAATATTTTCATGTTTCAACATTTTTAGTTTATCAGTTCCTTAACTATCAAGAAACTAAAAACAACCATAATAGGTCAAACGTTCTTAAAACATATCACTGCCAACCACAAATAATGTTAGGGAAAATAAAAGCAAAACAACACCATTTTATTTTATCAGCCAATCAATTCGATTGATTTTTTGTATTTGATCAACTACCATGCCCTAAAATTCACTAGTTAAATCTTAAACTTTTATTCATATGCACAACCCATCCATGTTGCCCTACTTCCAACCATCATAACCAAAAACACATCAGAAAAAATACATGTACCGCATAATCATCCCTTTGATACCATTTATCGTAGGTCTGCTACCCATCACAACCATATCATACACGCCATCCCACAACCAAGCCAACAGTAGCCCCACTTCTCACCCATTCCACAACAACCCACAAAACACCGCTTCACAAAACTAAACCCCAACGAACACCCACAGAAAATCATTGTTTCATTTAGTTTTACCTAGGTGATCATACAAGGATTCCAACTATTCTTTTAATCATCCTACTTTACATGATTAAGAAATTTCCACATTCTATTAAATTCCATCCTCAAAACAATCTAGAACAATAGGGACACATTTAATTGCACAACAAAAGGCCCCCAACGACCATAATTTTCATTAGGCATAATCCTATTCAATTCACAACATAATCAAAGGATTAAAATTGATGGGAATAAAACAAAAATATCAACAAAATTTTCCCAAACCCGTTATTTAACCAGTTATTATCATTATTTAATGGTTCAACCATATCTCAAGAAAACAAGAGGATACCCACCCCGCATGATGAACAAAAAAGAGAGTGATTAAGGTATGATCCCTACCAGAACTGGTTTTGATGTCCTTTTGTGAGAACAACCACCACGAGGATTTCGATCACTCCTCACGACGACTACGTCTTCCCGTGGATGATTCATCACAACTGAACATAAAACCAAGAGAGACTCCATTAAGTTTTAAGGTGTCACTTGTCTTATAATGGAAAGTAGGAACAGAAATATGAGATTGAGGAAGGAATAAGAATAGGGTAGAACGTACCATTAAGATAACGTTCATCGAAGAGATTCATTCCCATCAAATATCAACAATATCCTCATTAGGAAATTATAAAGAGGAATTCTATGAAGAGGGAATGGAATGAGGTTCAAGATGTTCACCTCGTCGACATGATTCCACAGCCACTGACAGATCGACGATCGACATCCGGATGAAGAAGATATGTGGAAGGCTTCTGGGTCATCTGGGAGTGTCTTCGTGCGGAGAAGAAGAGGGGTCCATAAATAACATTTGGCTCTCTCTTATATAGGAAATGAAAATAGAAAATGGTACGCATCATGTATTAATGAATACATGACTTGACTTTACATCTATTACAATGTTTTACTGGTCAACACATGACACGTCTCGCGGTTTCCATGTGTTTAATGGTAATAATAACTTTAATTAATAATAGGTGTTTTATTGACCCAAGACATGAGTCATAAAATGTTATTAATCACTTCTCTTAAAATGACCATCATAATTTTAGGGTTATGCTACCACTGATGGTTCGTCAATCCGATATCATCTGAAGATGTTATGGAAGAATTTTGGTTTTGACAAACATAAATAATAATATTATTATTACATTATTATTATTATTAATTCATTTCATTGAAAATTTCACTCTCCAATATCATTTAATATTCATGCATTAAATCCTCTCCAATTCGGTGCGCATCACCCCATTCCAACTTGATTGACTTCCTTATTTATTTTATTGCTTTAAATTTTAAATCATTATTTCCTTTAAACACTTTCTCTCTCCAATCTCTCTTCCATTCATGATTTCTTCCAATAAAGGTGACACCTCCCCTTGCCTTTACTCCCTTATCACTTCCATGTTATTATTAATAAAATTAATATTAATAACACCCATCATTATTGATCTAATTTAATCCCATTAAATTAGTTTATCAAGGTAATTCTCATATTACATTAAAACCATTTCATTTAATTAATCACACACTAATATCCACCATTACCATTTATTATTTAAAATAATAGTATTAAATCCTCTTTTAATTTGTTCAATGGTTCTCCATCATTATCATTCATAATTATTATTATTATTGAAGCCCAATTATTTTCTTATAATTAATCCCTCTCTCCCATCACATGATATTAACGCACGGGTTGGGAAATCCTTCAAATTTTCAGAATAATTTTATTATTATTTTTTATAATATATTAATAGAATATTATTAAAATTATTTTAATATTCCGAAATACAAGTTGGGTTTACCCATAAGGGGTTACGCCCCCCCCCCCCCTCCATGAGAATCTTCATGTTTTTATTATAATAATAAATTATTATATAATAATACTCTTTAATGTTATTTACAGAATTCCAACATTAATTGTGGAGAACTGCACAACGCCTCATGTATAAGGTCAGGCCCATGCGCCCCATTTATTATACTTTATTCCTTTATAATTTTTTCCGTGATCCTCAATTATTATAATTTACTCCTTATAATTTATTCCATGAGCCTCCCATTATATGCCCATTACACACATAATTTATTACTTATTAAAATTTAAATAAATCAAAAATAAACCATGAACCTCCCATCATTGAATTAAATACATTGAATTTTATTTCATTTATTTCAAAATGATTAAATAAAAAACATTTAATCTAATTAACACCAAATATTTTCACACCAACCTTATAAATTTTTATTATAAAAAATTATTATTATAACATTCATCGTGTTTGACTACATCAAGTTTTTACAAAGTAAAGGACCGGAGAGGTCCGGACCATTACATCAGATACCTCTCAAAACATTCTCGTCCTCAAGAATTAAAACCAACCCATAATAAAGGGAATGTTCCGAACAACCACCCCACAAGATACCTCTCCAGGATCTCATCATGACAGGAATCCAAACACTATCCTAATTATATGAGTCAGGGAATTCATTCCCCCATTACGAGATATTATCTGCTTTAGGCGGCCCTGACTCGCCTGCATGGGTTTAATTGCATCCAAATTAATGCATCTCGATTAGGTATTAGGTCCTCCCACACCCATAATTTAGGATTTCTCATACACACACTACCCCCTTCACCGCACAAAACAAGAAACATGCTACCCCAACACATTGATTGGGAAATTCCTTGTCCCATGTCATGATATTATCCGATTTGGGCGTCACTAACTCGCATATTTGGGTTTAATCACATCTACATTAATGTGTCTTGATTAGGAATAATGTCCTCATCTCCCCACATGTTAGGACTCTTCACACTCATTTAATGGAATGAGAGAAACAACGTAGCATTATAGACTCATGAAAAACATATTCCAGGTCCAAAGCATTGTCGAGAATGAGTTTCAACAAAGGAGTCTGATGCTCCTGAATTTAAAAAAAAGCATAAATGAGAGAATTGAAGTAAAACCAAAAACATCTCTCTCGATCTCTGGCCTTGCTAGGATTTCCGCTCCTGTTGCATGAAACTATCCGCATCCCACTCCTCTGCTTTTCTGTTGACGTCTAGGTGCCATAGCTGTTCGGTAAACAAGGAACGCCTAAGCCTAAGTAGCAAGGAAATTTTCTCATGGTTTCATTTTATTATTTGATTTCAATTCATTTCCTAGAACACCCAAATAATGTAAAATAAAAATCATGATGATGCATGTACCTTTCCTAGGGTCTCTAACCTGCAACCAATGTAGTCTTACTTGGTCATTCGGTAATCTCAGACTCCTTGCATCGGATCACGGGCCCCCCACCCTAAAATCTCGTGTCCTAGCCTGTCTTCCCTAGCCTATGTTACACACCAAGATCAGCCAACACTGTTTCCCTACCATCCCATGAAATCCTCACTATTCCTAACTCCATAATCCATTCTATATCTCAACCATCACCCACTTATACCATTCTGTCCTGACTCCCCTCCAACAAAATATGCCCCTCCTGATCTGGCAATGATGACAAGGAGATAATGACCCCCGAGTCCTGCCTCTAGTAGGCCCCATAGTGGCAACTAGCACCAAGGGTATGTGTTTTGAAAAATATGGGAGGCATTACCATTTTTATTATTTAGGATCGGGTAATAGGATGAATCAAACTCCAAAAGAAAAAGGAACAAGTAAAGAAAAATTAACCAAACACCAAACCCATATGCATGTTTTATACAACACTGAAACAAAAGTACAAGTACAAGAAAATATCCATTGGATGATACCAAAAAAAGAAATCAAAAACTACAACCAGAAAAACTCTAATGCCCAACTAGAAAGGCCCCACATGGTCCCTGAATTCCTCCTAAAACCCTGAAAGTAAACGTAGGGTGAGAATAAAAGTACACACAGTAGTAAAACCTAAAGCTCCCGTGAACACGTGGGGAGAAATCCTAATTCCCTGTGAGAAAACAGAAGGAACCAAAGCCTAGCAAGGAATCTATCCACCCAACTATACAAGCCACATTCACTAATTATCGCAAGTCAATAGAGTAGTATATTAATATTATCAAAGTATAGGTAACCAAAACCACCTTCCCACTGAATAATGCTCAATCCCTCAAGATTAAATCTATGATTCTTCCCCCTCTTCCTGAGCTAGTTCCATAACTTTGCCATACGACGCTCAAACTAGTGCCGCAACCTGGCCATATGAAGCTCATAGTATACCGCCGACACTCAATCCTCAAAAATAACCACATATCATCCTAAAGACTCCTGGGAACCCCATTACATCTCATCCAGGAGACTCTTGGGAAAAATCTGTCATAACCTTCCCAAAGGATCTTGAGCTATAGAACCTAGAATAGGGAGAACAATTAAGAACAATAACCATCCATCCTTTGAATGTTTGAGAATCTCACCCACCCACCCCGTCCCACGGGTGATTGACACGTAGTGTTCAACATGGGTGGGGTGCGTAATGAAACATAAAATGTAAAGAATTATATAATTATATCAACCAATCATCCCATCGTAAGGCTTCTACACAAAAGATCTAAGCACATGCCTCGACACTGCTACCTCAAATGTAAGCACACAATAAACAGCCCCAAACCTCATTATGATTTTCATGTTTCAATAGTTTTTGTTTATCAGTTCCATAACTACCGAGCAACTAAAAAAACCAAACTAGATCAAACATTCATGAAACATATCCCTACCAACCACAAATAATGTTAGGGAAAATACAAGCAACAATGTACCATTTTATTTAATCAGCCAATCAATTCAATTGATTTTCCGTATTTAATCAACTACCATTCCCCACAATTCATTAGTTAACTCTTCCACTTTTATTTATACGCACAACCCATCCCTGAATCTCTACTTCCAACCACCATAACCACAAACACATCGGAAACAATACATGTACCACATCATCAACACTTTGATACCATTTACCACAGCTCCACTACCCATCAGAACCATATCATAAACACCCACCCACAACCAAGACAATTGTAGCCCCGCTGCTCACTCGTTCCACAAAAACCCATGAATCACCACTTCACATAATTAAACCCCAACCAGCACCCAAAAAAGTCATTCTTTCATTTAGATAATACTGAGTGTTCATACAAGGGTTCCAGGTATTCATTTAATCCTTGAAATTTACATTGTTAAACAATTTCCACATTTTATGAAATTCCATCAACAAAAGAATCCAGAAAAACAGGGCACCATTTAATTGCGTAAGAAAAGGCCCCCAACGATAGTGATTTTTAGTAGGCGAAAGTATATTCAATTAATAACATTATCAAAGGATAAGAATTGATGGGGATAAAACAACAATATCAAAAATATTTCTCCAAACCCATTCTTTAATCCATTATTATCATTATTTATTGGTTTAACCGTATCACACAAAAACAAGAAGATACCACCCTGCATAATGCACAAAAGAGAGAGAGAAACGACAATAAGATCCCTACCTAAATAGTTTTTGATGTCCTTCTGCGAGAACAACCACCACTAGTATGTTCGATGACTACTCCCGAAAACTACATCCTCCTGTGGATGCTGTTGTACAACTGCACTAACAACAAAGAGAGACTCCATTATGGGTTAAGGTGTCACTTGTCATAGCATGGAAAGGAGGAACAGAAATAGGAGATCGAGGAATGAATAATAACGGGGTAGAACGTACCATTAAGATAACGTTAGTAAAAGAGCATCATTCTCGTCAAATATCAGCAATCTCCTCAGTAGGAAACTGCGAAGAGGAAGTCGGTGAAGTGGGAAATGAACGAGGTGCAAGATGTTCTCCTCGTTGATAGGATTCTGCAGTCACCGACAGATCGACGATCGGTGTTCAGATGAAGAAGATAGGAGGAAGGCTTATGGGTCATCCGGGAGCATCGTCGTGCATTGAAGAATATGGGTCCGTAAATTACACGTGACCCTCTTTTATATCGTCAATGAAAAGGAAAAACGGTACGCAGTGTGTATTAATGAATACATGACGTGACCGTATAACTATTATGTTGTTTGACTGGTCATCACATGATATGTCACACGGTTTCTATGAGTATAAAGATAATAATAGAATTAATTAAGAATAGGAGTTTTATTGACCCGAGACATGAGTCATAAAAATGTATTAATGATTATTCTTAAAATGACAGTCATAATTTCAGGGTTACGCTGCCACTGAAAATTCATCAATCTGATATCATCTGAAGAAGTTAGGGACAAATTTTGGTTTTGACAACCATAAAAAATAATAATATTATTATATTATTAGTATTATTTCGTTTCATTGAAAATTTATCTCTGCAATATCTTTTAATATTCATACACAAAATCCTCTACAATTTTGTGTGGATCACCCCATTACACCTTGATTGATTTCCTTATTTATTTTATTACTTTAAATTTTAAATCTTTATTTACTATAAACACTTTCTCTCTCCAATATCTCTTCCATTCATGATTTCTTCCACCCAAAGTGGCACCTCCCATTGCCTTTGATCCATTATCACATCCATGTAATTATTAATAAAATTAATATTAATAACACCCATCATTAATTTTCTAATTTAATCCCATTAAATTAGTTTACCACGGTTATTCACATATTACACTAAAACCATTCCATTTAACAAATCACACACTAAAATCCACAATTACCATTTATTATTTAATATAATAGTAATAAATCCTCTGTCAATTTCATCAATGAGTCACCATCATTATCATTAATAATAATAATTATTATTGAGACAAATTATTATATTATAATTACACCATCTCTCCCATCACATGATATTCACGCACGGGTTGGGAACCCCTTCCATTCTTCAATACCATTTTATTTTTTTATAATATATAAAATGAATATTATTATAATTATTTTAGTATTCCAAAATACAAGTCGGATTTACCCATAAGGGGTTCCCCCCCATATGCGCCTCCTCATGTTATTATTATTTTAACAAATTATTATATAATAATACCCTTCTAATGTTATTTACACAATTCCAACTTTAATTGTAGAGAACCACACAACACCTCATGTACAAGGTCACGTCCATGCACCCAATTTATTATAATATAATACTTTATGATTTTATCCATGAGCTTCATTAATTATAATTTATTCCTTTATAATTTAATCCATGTGCCTCCCAATATATGCCCATTAAACACATAATTTATTATTTATTAAAATTTAAATAAATCAAAAAGAAAACATGAACCTCCCCTAATTGCATTAAATACATTCAATTTCATTTAATTTATTTAGAACTGATTAAATTATAACCATTTAATATAATTAACACCAAATATTTTCACACCACCCTAATCAATTATTATTATAAAAAATTATTATTATAACAGGCGTCGTGTTTGACCACATCAATGTTTTACAAAGTAATGGACCAGAGAGGTCTGACCCATTGCAATTATCTTCATAATATATGGAATAATATGATAAAACAATAAAATATAAACAAGGAATCATTACATGTATAACATAGATTTTATAAATTTAACATAAAAAATTAATATTATAAGCATTAGATCATAATGAATAACATCATTTAACAATGGCACCAACTTTTACCTTATAAAACAATTCTTCCATGAGCCACACAATCAGTTCCCTTTCTAATAAAAACCTAAAATATACTCACAAATACCCATATTTTTTGGATAAATAATCAGAGAATATATATTTTAGAATTATATAGGACCCCTCCAATGTTTCATCAACAAATACATTTTTTACATTAAAATAATTAAATTTTCATATCATAAGGATACTAGGAAAATAAAATTGATTTAATAAAACAAGAAAAGAGATCTCAATTAATTTTTCATGAGTAGATCATATAAATAAAATAGGTTTCAAAAAACATATAAATGAAAATAATTCAGTTTTCATAATGAACCCAAGAAAATAAAATATTTTTAATAAAAAATATCAATGGAAAAAATGAAATCATGAATGTGTGGGTATGATATCGATATAAATGATCACGGAAAATAATAGGATAGTTAGATAAAATATACAGTAACACATGAAACATAAATTTTTTGGAGGTAGATGATATAAAGATAATTATGACCAAATGATTAATATATATTTTTCAGAACACTATTTATATATTATTTTTAAAAGCATATTTGTGAATATCCTATAAAAATGTCAGCACTTTGTTTTATGAAATGTTAATGAAATTTCATTCAACGAAATTTCATTTGGTAATTAACATTTTCCAACAAACACATATCTCATAATACAATTTTGATTATATAGAAGGAATATATATATTTTCTATCTCAAAGAAAGGAATATCACTTACAAAGTCACATTCATCTACACTTGATTTCATATAAAGATATTTAACAAATAATATCATATATATAATCATATTAAGAAAAAATTTCAGAATATTATTTAAAAAAACAATTATTAATTATGATTGGTAAAAATTCTTAACATGTATTAAATTATTTTAATCTCTTTTTATCATCGGGTGATAATAATACAGATGATTCTAAACTATGATTATAAAAGTGATGTAAAGTTATCATTTTTATCTAAAAGATAATAATTTGAAAATAGATAAATTAAGAATAATTTTAGTTTTAAAAATAATTATTTTATTATAATTCCATTACATGGGAGTTATAGTCCAATATTTTCATTGGGAAAATGGTAATGAACATTTTTTCTGTAATATATCATTTTTTATGGATTTCCTTATAATGATCATTATTTGTTTTTTTAATAACGAAGAATATTAATGAAATATATTTCTCATATAGATCATATATATCGATAAAATATAATCTAAAACTATTGATTGTGGTGGTAGTGAAAAACATGAGATGTCACTTTGTGGATGCAGTAGTCTACACAACGCCATGATAATGATTTTCTTTTTCTCGTTGGATAAAAAGTAGAAAAATAAATATTATTCAATTAAAATTAATACATTAAATTATAATATTGATACTTATATGTTTTAATTTTCTATATATAATATATTTTTTGGATTAAGAATAAGTAATAGTGATTATGAAAAATAATATTCTTATATTTGAGATTTGATCATATCTAAGAGATATTCTTAGAAGTGAATAAATTAAGATTAATTAAAGAGATAAAGTGGCTAGGTCTGATAAATCTTCATGTTTTGGATAATCCTATTTAGTAATTTCAAGGGAAACAAGAATATAATTTTTAACCATAGTGGGGTGGAAGTGATCCCCCTTTATAAATGTCTAAAATAGAACATATTCGGAATACCCATTACACTTACATGATATTAGTTCATTATACCATGGTAAATAAAAAAAAATTAATAATAATGTATTTTTGGTGGTTTATGTAATGTAATAGTCAAAACATAATTTAAATTGTTTTAAAAATGTTTCATGTAGTTTATGATAGTTTTCTACATTTTTACGTAAATAGTTTTAACATGATTAATATTTTTAAACTAATTAATTGATATTTTATTAAAAAAATATATATCACTCCTATTTCCAAATAATTTGGTTTCATAAAACATAAACACCCTTTTTTTATAATGAAATCTCAAAATAAGATAATATAATATTCAAAATTAATTGAAAAAATATAATAAAAAATTTGTTGAAAATTGTCTTTTAATCATTATTTTTTCATAATGATTTTTATTATTGATTTTTAATTTAGGGAGTGTTAATATTATAATATATATGTAGTATCATATTAATATAGTAGTTAGTTTTAGTATATTAATATTATTTTTTTTACAAAAATACCATTATATTAATTAAACACCATAAGAAAATGTTGTACCATTTTCATGGTAATTGAAATTACTAATTCTGAAAATATATTCATGACTAAAAATGAAATTGATATTTATATCTAATTTTGATTATTATTATTTATAAATGAAATAAAAATTGATGTATTAAATTTCTTAAAGTGATTAGTTGTTATTTTCAATATAATAACATAATTAAAAAATATAGTTTGAATTATTAATTGTGATCAGAAGATGTTAAATTCATGTTTTATAAATTAGGATAAGTATTATTAATTTATTTATATTACATATAAATAATAATTTTTTATATTAATTTGCTTTCATAAAACTAAATTTAATTATAATTATATAAATTTTATTTTTCTAGTGGAATAATTTTTTATACTTTTCGCTTTTCGTAAATTTTTTAAAATATATTACATAAATTATTAAAAATATAATATGGCCATGAAAAGTAATAAATAAGTTTAAATTTTTTGTTAACACTATTAAATTTTCCATTATAATTTTTATATATAAACAAAAAAAAAATTTACAAAATTTCATAGGAATACTATTTGGGTTATGCTTTTAATTTTATTCAAATTCATAAACAATTTTACATATTTTAATCTTAAATTAGTGTTAAAATAAAATATACAATGAATAAAATTAATTTAAAAGCAATTTTTCATTATCCACTTATTTATAAAAATTGAGACTATATTTAATTTTATATATATACATATTTTTTTAATTGATTACCACTATTTATAAAATCCATTTCAAGAACCACCATCCAAGGATATAAAAGTGTTTTTATTGGTTTTTACTTGTGGAATTAGTTATCAAGAATTATTTGTAGGAAAGGATGAAAACCTCATGTTGTAATGAATATATGATTCGAGTCACAAAAGATTCTTATGCATAGAAAATTCTTTTGAAGACCATTTATACCTAAGAATTTTATTTTCTCATCTCATATAAAATATTCACGAAGATTTCATTTTCATCAAACCTTACTACCCATTATTACTCTATGAAATTTCTATCATATGATCCTTTTCCAATCATATACGAAGTAGAAGATCTATCAATAATTTAATAATTGGTTTGATTTATTTATTTTAGATAATAAGACACTATTGTAACCTTCACACACCTTTCCTTCTTGATAAATGATTTTTTATGTATATCATAATTTGGTAGATAATCTTCTTCTCTCTCCAAATATTATAGATTTTCCTCAATATTTTAATTTACAGACAATATTGGTATTTTATCATTCATTATGTATCTTTGAACATCACAATACTATATAGTTGGTTTCCCATGGAACAATTCTTCAATTCATGGATGAACAGTTAATGATTAAATGTTCATAACCTTCGAAAAAATAATATTCATAAAAAATTTCATTTGTGTGCTGATTTAATATTGTCTATATTTAATTCCCTTATTTATTATAGTAACTTATTACTATATGAAAATTAGTTTTATTGACCCATCGTTTCTAACCAGAAAAATATAATTTTATGTTTCTTCTTTTGTGTATTAATTAGTAGGTGAATTTTAATTTAGACCTATACTAAAATCCATGTTATTCATTGGTTTATGATGTTATTATATTTAATATACCTGCATAAAAATTTGAATATGATCAACCTGTACACATAATTTTCATTCATTAAGAATGTTTTTTCTTTTATCAGAGGGTTTTCTAATTTATTTGTAGATCTATATATCTCCTATTCATGTTTTCCATAGCCTATAATGGAAAATTTATAAGAAAATATGAGGTATATATATATTTCTCTTTATATTTCTATATGTACCATAATTTGATGACATATCCTATAATATTAATGATTCTATTGACCCATTATTTTACATTATTTTACAATCCATCAATAATTCATACATACTCTAAAAATTTATAATGAATCATCCTCTATAATAATATTCAATCATGTTTTTATCATTCCATGTAAATCATTGAAAATTATTTTCCAATGTTTTTTCCATATATATAATTTAATGTCATTAATCGTAATTGTATCCATATTTTCTAACACCAGAAATATATATCTCATCATATTAAAACACTTACACCTATTTAAAATCAATAAAAATCACAAATATTAAATCATAGAAATAAATATTATCTTTACATAGAATGTTTTTTAATGATTTATATGAGAATATTGTCATTGCGTTCCTTGAAATCCACAATTTCATTGAATTATATTCTTTCAATTTAAAAGAGTTACGGTTTTTTTAAAATATCATGAATATTTCTTCATAGATATGTCATCCTTATTATCATCTTGAATATTCTTAAAATGATTTGGAACATGGTTCCTTATGTTTCCAAATTGAAATCATGTAAATGTATGGTTCCCATATTAATTTACTCCTCAATGTTTATTGAATATGTAAAATTATTTTTATATTATCAACCTAATCATTTTTTGGATCATCCACAACTATGAAATTATTAATTTTCAAAAATACTACTAATCATGGTCATTATTTTTTGACTGTATTATATTAATTAGTTTTTATTTATAGTGAAATATATTTTTTATAAAACAGTCCAATGTCATAATATATATTACATTACACTATGCCAAAACCCAATATATCAATGTAATGTGATGCACTTATCAATATCTACTAATCAAATGTTTACATCACTAATTGTTTCACCATGATCATTAACATCATCCAAGTTCACATTGGCTTTCTCAATGAATAAATCAATAAATTGATCAATACCATTCCACATGTCCTTTAATATATTATATAATATTTATTGTTTCCCTTCATGAATTACTTAAGGCTCATTTCATAAAATTCAATAGCTTTTGTAATATCAAATTTTATGATTTATATTAAATCATATTTTTATACATTAGACTGGAAAATACACCCAAAAATGTATTTCCCCCATATAGATGAACAATTTACTAGTTATAATCCCTTCATTCGAGTGATTTACATTCTAAATTTCAAAAAAATATATAAATGTAGTCGATATATATATATATATCAAATGATTATATGTATTGATTTATATTATTTATACATAGTTTTATGTTTTTTATATCAATTATTGATATTTCATTGTGATTTATTTCTACTAATGTCACGACCCATCCTCGGGGCCCGTTCCGTGACTACCCCAAGCCCGCCTTCCATTGGTTAGGGGCCGGCGACTAGAACCAAAGGCGTAAATCCCGATAACTGGGAAGGCATTGCATTTATAAAAGTATACAAAACACCACATAGTACAAGCGGAAGAAAAACACTAAGTACAAAGAGAAGTGATGAAAGGTAAATGGGCCAGATTACAAAAAAAAAAAGTACAACTACAACTGAACAAGGTGCAAAAACTGGAAGAACGAAAACAGCTCCTGGGTCATCCTCCTCGGATCCTACCTGAAGGGTAGGTACAGATGGCGCAGCTCCTAGATCATCCACCACGGATCCTACCTGAATGGTAGGTATATATAGCCTCCACAATTCTCTCACCTGTCAACCTCATCCGAGTGTCATCTCGCTGTGAAGTCCACCTCCAGGTACTGACTCGTCGTGTAGTCCACCTCCGGGTACCGTCCAGTCCTCGAACACTCGGCGTCCGTCAGCACTGTCTGTCGTCTGCAACCAACACAACGAGGTGCGTGAATAGCCTGTGTATAGGTGAGTATAACGATACTCAGTAGGGACCCCGATACCCTCAAGGCCTCACTGAAACTAACAAGGATAACCATAAATAAGATCTCCACAGATAACCTCTACCTAGGTATATTCCCATACATATACCTAAGTAATCAAATATCCCATCTCAATAATGAGGAAACGCAAGGATTATGAAATCAACGGATAACCACTACCCAGGTATATGCCCATACATATACCTAAGATATCAAGTAACACATCTCAATTATGAGGAAACAAAAAGGACATAGACTCAGCTCAATCCAGGATTTTCATTATCGAAATCGTAACTGCTGAAGAGCTCCGTCTCTGGAGTGTACAGTGGTCCTGTCACGAATCCGAGATACTACTCACTATCCTAAGACTGCTGAGGTACTCCTCCTGTCGAGTACTGCGGGTCTGCAACCAACTACCGGGTGCTCCGTCCGCTGTGGGTTTGTCACCAAATACTGGACGCTCCCCCTAATAGCCTACAGAGGTACTCCTCCTGTCGAGTACTACGGGTCTCTGGCCAACTACCGGGCTCTCCATCCATCGTGGGTCTGTCTCCAAATACCGGGTGCTCCGTCCACTGGGCTAGTCGACTCACTCCAAGTCGAGTCGGTCAAGCAGTCGTCAGGTCTCATCCGGCTACACGGCCTCCATACTCCGTACGCTCGTTTCGGGGAGGGTCCGCTCTACTAGATAGAGTTTGATACTCGATGTATCACAAAGTCCCACGAAGAAGTATCTCAAAGGACCGCCTCGTCATAGGGGTCTCAACGCAATAGTCGGCGCGTCAATCGGATGCCCGGTCTGTGAGTTATTAGCCTTTTTGTCCCAGGGGCCCGGTTGGTTTCATGTGCGAACCAACCCGGCCGTATGTCAACTGTACACCAAACTCACATAGGGTATAATCAAAGGGACCATTTCTCCACGCGATCACCAACACCACTGACGGTTTGTCAAACGGACGCCCAGTTTGAAAGATAACAACTTTTCCGTTCTAGGGGGCCGGTTGGATTTCGGGTACAATCCAACCCGGCCACTATCCAACTGCATCCAAAAATCGGGCGAAGTATGCCAAAAGTTCCCTCTCATCAAGAGGAAATCAACGAGACAGACGGTGCGTCGATCGGATGCCCGGTCTGTGAGTTATTGGCTTTTTCGTTCCAGGGGCCCGGTTGGTTTTGTGAGTGAACCAACCCGACTGAACTCTGACAGCATCCAAATCTCGAGCGGAGTAAGCCAAATGCTCCGTCTCACTTAGAGGAATCCAACAATGTCAACGACACATCATTCGGACGTCCCGAGATCAAGATATAAGCGTTTCTGCTCTGAGGGCCCGGTTGGTTTCGTATCCAAACCAACCCGGCCGAATCCAAAGTATTCCAAAACATTGAGTGCGATACACCGAAACGACCGTCTCGTTCCAAGGATCGCTACACAAATGACGGTGCGTCGATCAAAGGTCCATAGCCCATGATATGGGCAAACGACCAATGAGGGTCCGAAATTGGGGGGTCCGGGCCCAGACCGACCCGGCCCGACCCCCCCCCCCCCCCGGGCCGGCCCGAACCGGCTCGACCCGGCCCGGCCCGGGTCCGACCCGGCTGGGCCCGGCCCGGCCCAGCGCGGCCGGATCGGTCCGGCTCGGCCAGTGTGGCCGGGCGGAAGTCGCGGGCGGGGGTGCGCGGGTTCCCCCCCATCGCCGCTGATTGAAGCCGGCGGGAACCCGCCGCTGCCGCCGCTGGTCGCCGGCGCCACCGCGCCGGCGTGGCGCGCCGCCACCGCCTTCTGTGGACCACCGGATGCGCTCCGGTGGTCCATTTCTTCTACCGTCTTCGCCAATGGTCCTTCCGGGACCCAACCTTCATTGAGAAGGGATTCAAATGCCATAGCGGCCTGCTTCGTCGTCGTCCATTGATCCTCACATCGATAAACAAGATGCGGAGGGTTGTCGGGCCGTGTTTGTTCATCCCGCGCCCTCCGCGTTAGGTGTTATCAATTGGCAAATCATAAACACATGATTTTAATAATTGATGAGGGTATAATTTATCCAAAACAAATTATACGAACACCTTTCAATCAAAAACCCACGCACGAGAGTTTAAAACTTTAATGCGCGGCCTGACGATGTCACGCATACTTGCCGCTAGATCCCGCGTGGCGTGACGATGTCGCGTCAATTTCTTTCGATCCGCAACAACAAGAAAAACAAAAGGGAGGGGGATGACCATGTTTGTGTGGTCCGGCCTCCTCCTGTTAACTAATATCATGCGTTCCAAATAGACGTGGATAAAAGACGGAAGAGAATCACGTATAGAAAACACGTAAACCCCCTACCTTGATAAAAGAGATGACGAACGTTGGCGTCCCGAAGCGAGGACTCGAAGACGTTGATGGAGATTTCGTCGTGGAAAACTGTCATGGAAGAGGTGTCGCTGAAGAAGAACGTCATGGAAGAAGACGTCGCGTCATGGGTCGGTGTCGCGGAAGACGGTCTCCGAGGGCTCGACACTCCACGTCAGAGATCGTTCGTTCTTTGCGTTCTTCGTCAATGAAGAACACAATACTTCATTATCTTTTTCTCCAAAAGCTCTCAAACAACTAAACACGAACACAAGTAAAATAAGTTCTCAACTTATTTTACTAACACAACAAGGCTTTTGAAATTCAAGAGTTTGAATTTCAAAAACTTACATTTAACTCACCACATTAACTCCATAAGTTAATAATCTTATGTTAACAAAATTTAAAAGGGAGTTGAGGGGGTTTAAAGGATATGAAGGGGTGGGGTTCGTGTGGGCCCGACCACCCTCATAACCTCACAAGGAAGTTTGGGTAGTTACCCAACTTACTTCCAAAGGATTAAACACTTAGAGTAAAATATAAATTGTATAATAATTATAAAATAAACTTCCACAATTTTTATCATCAACTCTCGTGAAAATGAAACTCCGGAACAGGTGTTCCTAAGAAATTACTGGCGCTGCGGTTCCATCGGTGCCCTCGGAATTCGATTCCGAGCACTGGTTAAAAAGATAGGAATTCCCACTCGTTTGTTCACTGAACATACCCGAGCTAAACTTCGGAAAATGATTCCGGGCACACCGGGCCTTAGAATCAGGCGCCGTCTGAAACTGAATTCTTGTAAAATTCCAAAGAAAAGTAAGAAAAAAATTTCCTTGAAATTTCTGGGTCTTTACATTACTCTCACCTCAGGGATTTACGTCGCCGTAAAACTTCAACACAAACTAGGGTTACAAAAGCCGTATTGAGCACGCACCTGAGCCTTCCGCACCCATGTGCTCACCTGGAGGTTCCCATACTGCCAGAGAAAGTACACCCGAGGAATCGATCATCCTCGTAGGATCCTCTCCTGTCGATCCTCGATCCCCACTGGAACCTCCGTGAATGACACCCCATCGCCATCGTCTAGCTTCTCATGGTCAATGATATGCGAAGGGTCGAGAACGCATCTCCTCAGTTGAGATACGTGGAAGTCGTCGTGCACCTGGTGCAACTGCGGTGGATGGGTCATGTGGTAAACCACCCTGCCTACCCAGCTCAGGACCTAGAAAGGTCCGTTGAACATCGGAGATAACTTGTCATTTTGGCCACATCTCTGTAAACCTCGTCGAGGTGAGACCCGTATAAGGACACGATCGTCATCCTCGAACTCTAGAGGCCTCCAAGTCCTGTCAGCATAAGGCTTCTGTCGGCCCTATGCTGTCCTCATCTGCTCTTGGATGACCTGGACCTTCTCTAGTCTCACAAGAGATGCTATGATTTCTTCTTTGCTGATAAGAGAAATCCGTTCTCATCCCCTGGATGAACCATATTCATTGTCTAATACAGTCAATCCTGACATGAATGATGCATTCATGCTATGGATGACGTCCTAAGGCCTCGACGTAACAACCAAGAGATCCAACTGTCACTCTCGCCTCCAAGGGTTGAGTCACACTACCGGCATCAGTGTGAGGTCACTAGGTCTCCCCCAGTAGAAATCTTGAAAGTGAGGTTCATGTCAACAGTTTTAACCGGGATCACTCAGAATAAACAAAACAAAAGGACAGGAAATCAAACATCACAAAGATAAGTGTCGTTTTATTTTTGTAGCTCATAGTACAATGACATGAAGCAACTACAAACAAAAATCAACAAAACTAGAAGCAACAGGATCAATATCCTCCAGGTCTGGAGCTAGTCCCGCTCCTGTCCATCTGCTTCCGGAGCTCCATGACCATAGGCCTTAGCTGCCTGAAGCTGAGCTCTCCCATGTCCTTCTATCCCCTGCGGTCTGCCCTGATCGAACCTCTGCCTCTGGCTGGGAGATTCTTCATTTAACTGTTGGTCATCTGCATGGTGGGTCGGACAGTCATGTGCCATGTGACCAATTCTACCGCAGGAGTAACACTGTCCATTCTCGGCACGTCTGGCTCTGACTCCACCCCGGTTTCCCCGCACAACAGAACCTGAGTCGTGCGGTCGGCCACCTGTAGGTATGGTCCTCTTAGACCTCTCTGTCATCTGTCTACTGCCTGCTGCAGAAGACTCTGCCGCAAGCCGGCTAGTGGTGGGTCCTACTGCTGGAGACTGCTCAGCAAGGAAAATCTCTACTAAGAGGGCTCTCTCCAACACCCATGTCTGCGTTGGAATGTTGTGAGAAACAACAGAAGCTCTAGTATCTCGCCTGAGCCTCTGCTCGAAGGTTCGGGCCCTGAAGAACGGGTCTCGTACCATATCTGTGGAGTAGCGCGTGAGGTCTGGGAACCTCGCTGAATACTGTGCCACTATCATGCTACCCTGCCACAGCTGAAGTAGCTCCTGTATACGCACCGCTCGTAGGGTGGCTGGTACAAACTCTACCGGAACATGCTCTCAAAGTCTTCCCAAAGAAGTGTCGCCTCTTCATACATCTGGAGCATCAAGCTCCACCATCTGCATGTTGCTGCCTGAAGAAGGCTGGTAGCAAGGATCACCATGAAGTCTACAGGCGTCCCCACTAGACTAAAGAATATCACCACAGCCTCCAGGCAATCCTCAGCCGCCTGCGGGTCCGCCTCTCCCCGGAACCTGGGTGGCCTTTGGCGCTGGAACTCGTGCAGTGCGCTCAAGCAATGTGAACCCTCTACTGCTGGGGCTGGTGGCATCAGTGTCCCAATGGGTAGTAGTACCGCTGGTGCCTCCGCTAGTGCCTCAACTAGAATAGAGCCATGTACTAAGGCCACGTCGCTCGGTGGGCTGTCAGTACAAACAACTCTCGCAGCTCTAGCCGGTCATCCGCGGGGAGGCATCCTGAAAGAAACAACGTGACACGGTCAAACAATTATACCTGGTGAGCTGACCTGGTTTGAGATGATATTTAAATAAAACTTCTAGAAACACACATGCAATGAGTGTTTTCATGCACAAATTCGGAATTATGTTGTCAGGGTCCTAGTGTATGGATACTTCGGCCGCCCACACCAACACTAGACTCTTTGAACTGAAGACCACACTCGGTACCCTTAACACTATTGCTTCACAGAAGGAAAATATCAGAGTTATAATTTCTATGGTAGAACCGACTCCTCTGATACTAATTTGTCACGACCCATCCTCGGGGCCCGTTCCGTGACTACCCAAAGCCTGCCTTCCATAAGCCAGGGGCTGACGACTAACATCAAAGGCGTAAATCCCGATAACTGTGAAGGAATTTCCTTTATAAAAGTAAACAAAACACCATAGAGTACAAGAGGAAGCAAAACCCTAAGTTCAAAGAGAAGTGATGAAAGGTAAATGGGCCAGAATTCAAACCCAAAAGAAATTACAACTACTACTGAACAAGGTACAACAACTAGAAGAATGGAAACGGCTCCTGGGTCATCCTCCTCGGATCCTACCTGAATGGTAGTTATAGATGGAACAACTCGTAGATCGTCCACCACGAATCCTACCTGAAGGGTAGGTACAGATAGCCTCCACAACACTCTCTCCCGTCAACCTCCTCCGAGTGTTGTCTCGCTGTGAAGTCCACCACCAGGTACTGACTCGTCGTGTAGTCCACCTCCAGGTACCGTCCAGTCCTTGAACACTCGGCGTCCGTCATCACTATCCGTCGTCTGCAACCAACACAAGGAGGTACGGGCATAGCCTATGTAGGGGTGAGTATAACGATACTCAGTAGAGACCCCGAGACCCTAAAGGTCTCACAAAAACCAACCAATATAACCACAAAGAAGATCTCCACAGATAACCTCTACTTAGGTATATTCCCATACATATACATAAGTTATCAAGTATCCCATCTCAATCATGAGGAAACACAAGGATTATGAAATCAACGGATAACCACTACCCATGTATATGCCCATACATATACCTAAGTTATCAAGTAACCCATCTCAATCATGAGGAATCACAAAGGTCATAGACTCAGCTCAAACCAGGATTTTCATTATCGAAACTGTAACTGCTGAAGAACTCTGTCTCTGGAGTGTACAGTGGTCTTGTCACGACTCTGAGGTACTTCCTACTATCCTAAGACTGCAGAGGTACTCCTCCTGTCGAGTACCGCGGGTATGCAACCAACTACCAGGCGCTCCATCCACTGTGGGTTTGTTTCCAAATACCAGGCACTCCCCCTAATAGCCTACAGAGGTACTCCTCTTGTCGAGTATCGTGGGTCTGCGGCCAACTACTGGGCACTCCGTCCATCGTGGGTCTGCCGCCAAATACCGGGCGCTCCGTCCACTGGGATAGTCGACTCACTCCAAGTCGAGTTGGTCAAGCATTCGTCAGGTCTCAGCCGGCTACATGGTCTCCGTACTCCGTACGCTCGTCTCCGGAAGTGTCCGCTCTACGAGCTACATGTCGATACTCCAAGTATCATAAATTCCCACGAAGAAGCTTCTCAAAGGACCTCCTCGTCATAGGGGTCTCAATGCAACAGACAGCGCATCAATCAGACGCCCGGTCTATGAGTTATCAGCCTTTCCGTCCCAGGGGCCAGGTTGGTTTCGAGTGCGAACCAACCCGGCCGTATCTCAACTGTACCCCGAACTCACATAGGGTATACTCAAAGGGACCGTTTCTCCACGCGATCACCAACACAGCTGACGGTTCGTCAAACGGAAGTCCAGTTTGAAAGATAACAACTTTTCCTTTCAAGGGGCCCGGTTGGATTTTGGGTACAATCCAACCCGGACACTATCCAACTGCATCCAAAACTCAGGAAACGTATGCCAAAATTTCCGTCTCATCAAGAGGAAATCAACGAGACAGACGGCGTGTCAATCGGACGCCTGGTCTGTGAGTTATCGGCTTTTTCGTTCTAGGGGCCCGGTTGGTTTCGTGAGCGAACCAACCCGACCGCACTCCGACAGAATCCAAATGTCGACCGGAGTAAGACAAATGATCTGTCTCACTTAGAGGAATCCAACAAAGTCGACGCCACGTCATTCGGACGTCCGGAGCTCAAGATATAAGTGTTTCCGCTCCGAGGGCCCGGTTGGTTTCGTATCCGAACCAACCCGGCCGAACTGAAAGTATTTTGAAACCTTGAATGCGATATACCGAAACGAATGTCTCATTCCAAGGATTGCTAAGCAACTGATGGTGCATCGATTGGAGGTTCGCAGCCCATGATATGGGCAAAAGACCACAGAGGGTCCGAAATCGGGGGGTCCGGGCCCGGACCGACCCCCTGGGTCGGACCGCACCGAGTCGACTCGTCCCGGCCCGGGTCCGACTCGGCGGGGCCCGGCCCGGCCCGGCCGGCTCCGTCCGGCTCAACCGGCCAGTCGCGGCTCGGCCAGCGCGGCCGAGCGGAAGCCACGACCGGTAGTGCGCAGATTCCCCCCCCCCCCCCCTCGCTGCTGATTGAAGCCGGAGGCAAACCGCCGCCGCCGACCTTCCGGCGGTGCGCCGCCGCCGCCACCGCCTTCTGTGGACCACCGGACGCACTCCTGTGGTCCGTTTATCCTGTCTTCTTCGCCAACGGTCCTCCCGGGACCCGACCTTCACTGTGAAGGGATTTAAATGCCATACCGGCCTGCTTCGTCATCGTCCGTTGATCCGCACATCGATAAACATGATGCGGAGGGTTGTCGGGCCGTGTTTGTTCGGCCCGCGCCCTCCACGTTAGGTGTTATTAATTGGAAAATAATAAACACATGATTTTAATCATTGAAGAGGGTATAATTTATCCAAAATAAGTTATACGAACACCTTGCAATCAAAAACCCACGCACGAGAGTTTAAAACTTGAATGCGCGGCGTTACGATGTCGCGCATACTTGCCGCTATATCCCACACGGCGTGACGATGTCGCGTCAATTTCTTTCGTACCAAAACAAAAAGAAAAACAAAAGGGAGGGGGACGACCATGTTTGTGTGGTCCGGCCTCCTCCCGTTAAATGATATCATGCGGTCAAAATAGACGCGGATAAAAGAAGGAAGAGAATCACGTATACAAAACACGTAAACCCCCTACCATGATAAAAGAGATGAAGAACGTTGGCGTCGCGAAGCGAGGATTCGAAGACATTGACGGAGATTTCGTCATGGAAAACCGTCGTGGAAGAGACGTCGTGGAAGAAGAATGTCATGGGAGAAGACGTCGCGTCGCGGGTCGGTGTCGCGGAAGACGGTCTCCGAGGGCTCGACGCTCCACGTCAGAGATCGTTCGTTCTTCGCGTTCTTTGTCAATGAAGAACTGAAGACTTCCTTAGCTTTTTCTCCAAAATCTCTCAAACAACTAAACACCACCCCAAGTAAAATAAGTTATCAACTTGTTTTATTAACACAACAAGGCTTTTTAAATTCAAGAGTTTGAATTTCAAAAACTTACATATAACTCACCACATTAACTCCATAAGTTAATAAACATAAGTTAACAAAATTTAAAAGGGAGTTGATGGGGTTTAGAGGACATGAAGGGGTGGGGTTCGTGTGGGCCCCACCACCCTCATAACCTCCCAAGGGAGGTTGGGTAGTTACCCAACTTCCTTACCAAGGATTAAACACATAGAGTAAAATATCAATTGTAGAATAATTATAAAATAAACTTCCATAATTTTTATCATCAACTATCGTGAAAATGCAACTCCGGAACAGGTGTTCCTGAGCAATTACCAGCATTGCGGTTCCATCGGTGCCCTTAGAATTCGATTCCAAGCATCGGTTCATAAGATGGGAATTCCCGCTCATTCGTTCACTGAATGTACCCGAGCTAAACTTCGGAAAATGATTTCAGGCACACCGGGCCTCAGAATCAGGCGTCGTCAGAAACTGCGTTCTTGTAAAATTCCAAAAAAAATTAAGAATACATTTTCCTTGAAATTTCTGGGTCTTTACAAATAAACATATTAATAAAAGATGGAAAACATAGTCAACCTAGAATTTTCAGTGTAATATTTATCATTAGTCACAAATATGTTTGGAAACTCTAATAGGGTAGGTAATCTATAATGACATCCAGTGATATAATATCAAAATTTGATAAAAACCCACGATCACCTCATCAAATTTGAATCTAAAATGGATAACTATGATATAATAATAATATAAATAGTTTTACCAAAATGGATTAATTATAAATATTTTACACATGGTTTTCTCATCAGGACTATCCTATCCATGCATAGGAAGCCTAGATAAACAGTCGTGCGATGGTGGAGAGCTGACATCATAATGTTGAAGCTTGGGAGGAGCAGTTCCAAGGAGTTATAATCTGGATTAACTCTTCGAAGACCTTCCAGTCATGTAATCTCTATGACTACTAGTCATGTAATGGTTACCCCTCCTCCCATCAAAGTTCTATTATAAAAAATAGATAAAACGAATGATGTCGGGCCATTTGGGTGTTGTGTTGGTGTACCAAAATTTCCAAAATAAAAATAGTTATCTAGATATTACATTTATAATTTCTATAATGGTTGATAACTACTCAAATGAATATTATCTAATTATTCTACAACTCATTATATAATGACCGAAATGTTTTCATATATAGATAAGACAAATAAATAGATGAATACTCTAAACATAAAATAATTGTCCATTGTAGAATCATACAATTCTAGTGTCATTGGAATATCATACACATAAAAAATATTTATTCAATGAATCAAATCATCTAACATATTTTTCCACATAACTACTAACGTTCATAGACACATAATATCAATTAACATTCCTTTTAACTTGGGGAATTAGAAGCACCAGAAACTGTGAGATAATATTCATTGTAAGGGGAAACATGGGATAAATCAATGACCATATAATAATAAAAAGAGTATATTGGTGCGATAATATGAAAATAACATTGGATATATACACCATTAAAATCATAGATAATAATATTTAATTATTATATAAATCTATTGAGTTTATAAGACATGAATCATCAATGAACCAATGAACATTATCCTTGGGAGCATAAAATTTTTAGATGTCATTAAATTGTGTCTAAAACAAAAAAATATAACTTTTTGAAAATTTATAAATTGATACAGGTTCAATCATTATGATAATATAATTAAATAATTCCCTCACATAAACATATGGACAGAAAACTAGGTCCCCACAAGTCTTTATAGGCATTTATTCAAGATCAACAAAAAAACATAAGAAGACAAAAATAAAGTCAATATATAAAATTTTGAACGTGAAATAATTTTATTGGTAACTTATTTACGTCATTAGTTATCCATATTTACCCAATGAAATGGTGGGAGATATAGGTCAAAACCATCATATAATAAAAACTCTACATATGTGGGACACAAGGTCATAAACAATTTATCATATACACCGGCAAGAAAAGTAATGTGTTTTATAAAATAGTTGATAAAATAATCAAATTACCGCTAGATAAATAATAACGATGGAATAATTTTATTATATTTATTTTAATTTGTAAATAATATCTTACTATTTCATCATATAATTAATATTATTTTTAAATATCAATTGAAATAATTGATGATAAAAATAATCGTCCCCTTTTTAGAATGAAATTGTTAAAAGGTAAACAAATATAAAATATTTTTGTAAAAAAATATCCATGTATAATTGTAAGTGGATATTATAATAAAATCTGTTTCATTAGTAAAATAAATTAAATTCATCTATTAAAAATCATAAGCAATTCATTCAATAAATATTTCTAAAATATCAAAATGTTACTTGTTTGTAAAATATTAAACAAATTACTATAGAAAAATTATTTGGAATGTAAAAAAGTGTGAAAGTTGTATTTATAAAATAATATGACTAAAATTAAAAACTAAAACTGTTTTTTAAAATATTTCTATGTAATTTAAATATTCCCTATCTGAAACATACAAAAATCTATTGTACTTTTGAGATTGTGAAACAAAATACTTACCACTTTGGTAACATTTGAATTGTAGTACCCTTCAAATAAATATTCTTATACGTATATGAAAACCCAGAACAATTATTGATAATAAAAATAAAATAAATTCATGGATAGTATATACAGCACATACCTGAAAAAAGAGGTATATAATCCACATGTCCCACAAAAATAAAAGTGATATTATGATCAGTTACCTTGAGTTTGACTTGATTTAAATGTACTCGATCCCTTTTATAATATATTTAAATTTATTATAAATATATAATATGGTTGGTTTCATTATAATAATATCATATATGACCCATTTTTAACATTTCATTAACTCTATTATCAATAAATATTCATTTCTTTGTGTTATATGTATTTTTTATTCATGCGTACATTCATTCTGTAATTCCAGTCCTTTTAAATTATAATATTACCAATAATATGACTAATATTTATCATGATTAAACATATAATATATTTTATAATATATTTTTATATTTATAGTTTCATCAATTGATTTTCTAATACAAAATTAATTAAACTGTTCATAGAGATGGTAGGTTGAACGTACAAATGAATGATGTTTTGTTTTTTTATGGATGGAAAGATATAATGGTGAATAATAATTTAACATTCCAAAATCATTTAATTATTATATATATATATATAATCTATTTTTTCATCTTTAATTATTACTATAGATGTAAAGGGTAAATGAAAAACTAATCATGTAACCTCATAACGGTGGTCGTCCACATGTATTGAAGAATGACATTATAGTATCCAAATGGATTTGACAGTTTATAGGTAGATGTAGTATTGTATGTGCATAATTATAAATAAATCATATTTACCATGCATAAGAAATAAAATATAAATACTACCCATCATAATTAATGTTAATAAATTATATATTTATCACTACATGGAGATGGCAAACCGTACAATTCATAACTAGTACATTAACATATTTTTTAATGGGAAAGAGGTTGTATAATGTTATTTTATTAACCATTATGAAATATATTAATATTGGTTCATAATAAATATAATATAATTAGTTGAGGTAAATATGGGAATAATAGATTTGATTGTTTAATTTTATAAAATCTTTTAAACGACTCTTTTAGGTGTACTATATGGGTGTTATGGTTTGTATTTCTGGAAGACTATAAATTCTATATTGTGTCTATAGAAAATTAAAATGAAATTTTTTAGAATGTTTTTGAAAAATAATGTGAACTTTGGATTAAATAAATGAGTTAAGAGAACCACTTTTATATTATTAGTGAAATATACTTCTGGAATCACATAAAAAGACTAAATATAATGAGACTACCCTCAATCTAAATGCTTCCAAATGGTCTTTGATTAAAATAAAAACATATTAGGTTTGAAATAAAATCATAAAAGTAATCATAGACATATTTTACTTCCATTGTAACCCTTATAATTTTTTTAACTTATTGGTTAATTATTTTTTACCTTAACCACATTACAACATTTTATAATCGCAAAGGGATAATAATGTAATGTTAAATTGAAAAGTGACTCATAAAGGGATCATGGATTGATTTTTCATGCTTATTCAATTAACTTGGAATAATAACTCATTTTATGAATTTTAAATAATTCAATAAAATATTATTCTCATAAAATAATATTAAATACAATTTTTACCTAATTCATTTTTGTGGACATAAAATATTCAATGAAAATTAAGGAATTAGCATATAATGATTGAAAAACTTTTTAATATTTTATTCATATATATAAATTTATTATGATACAATATCTCAATCTAATTAATTATCTTTTATTATTATTTTATTATTATTTTTATGTTTTACATTTATTAAACAAGAAAGTGTATTATCAATACAGAAGAATTTGCAGTAATCATATAATCAGTAAAAATTGTAAATATATTTATAAAATGAAAATTAATTAAATTATTATATAAATAGAAATTTAATTTTAAACATTTCATTCTCTTTTCCATGAGTAGTTACATAATAGGCATTTAAAACCTATAAAGTGATATTTTATGACATTGAATTATTTAAACTCGTAGTGGTCCATAGTTTTGAAAAACTATCGTGTAGAATTTTTTTTAATACCATGATTATTATGATATTACTATATACGTCCAATAATAATTTAGATGAATATTTATGGCCTTATCACAATGTTTTAACATATATTGACTTTATTTACCCTTTACTGAGGTTATAAAAAGTATCCTTATTACTATTCATATGGTCTAAAAATGTAAGGGTCGTATTAACTATATTTTGATCTAATATTATAAAAAAATTAATATATTTTATGAAATTAAATAAAAATAAATATCATATATTATTTTTAAAATGAATATAAAATATTCCAGGAAAACCATTTTTTTGGAAGATACAGTTTTTTCAGAATATTTTGATTTTTTATATAATTATTTTCTAAAAAAAATTAATTCTAAAATTGATTCCAATGAACATTATTATATTATTCATAATATTTCAGAACTAATTTTATATTTAAAGAATTATTGAATAAAATAGGACTTAAAAAATGGATGAAACAAAAATACCGTTTTCAATAAAAAAATGTATTTTTCATTACTCATTAAGTAATAAATATTTTCAAAATGATAGGAAAATTTTTCCTTGAGATAATTTTGATATGGTTATTAAAATAATTATATTATTTTTTAAAAATATAAACTTTAAAATTTAGAGAAACTAATTATAAAATATTATCCAGATATTCTATCAAATTCATTTTTTAAGGAAGCATATTTATGAATCATAAAATAACGTTAATAAATACAGTGTAATTATATCATAAGAATTATTCAATAAATATTAATATAGATTATAATTTATATATATCTCATAATTAGTCTAATACTATTCACACTCATGAGTTTAATAACCAGGTTTTAACATTAACATTTAAATAAAAATATTTTTGTGATCCATTAAACTCAGTGTTGTGTGTAATGGATGATATCATTAAAATATTTTTTTAAGGAGAAGTATTTTAAAATTTATCAGTGTGTATCATTCTTCTATCCCCCATAATAAATTTAATCATCATAATTTTAAAGTTTACTGATAAATCATTGGATTAATATCTGAGGAATCCTTTGTTGAAAAAACACACTATGAAACAGTTTAATAAAAGTTACTATTAAATAGAGGTAAACAAAAATTGGAAGGTAATAAAAAATCAATTTTTATTAATAGAGGAATGTAATTATAATGTGAAAAAATGGACATGGAAGAAATGACTAAATTTAAAGGTCTAATATGTAAGCATATAAATAACATTTAGGAGAATAATAAAAAAACTATAAATCATTAATGGGTTAAAATAACATTGATTTATATATAACAAAAGTAATCATTAATGATTTTATGTCAACATAAATTTACTAAATTGTAGATAGTATTTCATTATCTAGGTATTATATTAATGAAATAAATTTACTTGATTTCTATATATGTCATAATTACAATCTCATCCATTTGTTCTGCTTCAATCAAAATTCATTACATTTCATATGCAAGTAGACTGATATTAAAAATAAAATTTTTTCCGTCCCAAAACACATTTAACAAAACATCAGATCTATATGTCTCTCATTTGGAATCTAAATATTTTCCTAAATAATAATGGTTAGTAATGGTTATGATAATTCATATATTAACCCATAATGGTAAATTCAATATTTCAAAAAAAAACTATTCCAAAAGTAGTCATCCAAAAGAATCCTCCCAAAATTTACTACAAGTATTCAAAACACAAAATTGATTGGATTTCATACCAGTCCTTCTTCTACAAAAAAATTATTTAAATCACACATAATTTTTCAAATAAAAATGATTATAACTTTATTATATATTTTATCATGTATAAAAGTCACTTTAGAAAATATAACAATAAATTTATATAATCTTTGAAAATTTGATTCCTTGGCTATTTTTTAAAATATAATCATAATTTAGAAAAAAAATTCATTAGTTGTCTTGATTAAACTTTTAAATTCTATATTATAATAGGCTTATGAGTAATATAAAATAATACTTCATTATTTTTAAAATATATATGGAATCTATGTGAGGAGTGAATATCAATTATGAAAAATAAATAAATTTTCACTTAGGGATAAGTGATTCATATGGTTATTTCAAAGAAATTTAAATATGGAGTCCTATATTCTAGTTCATATGATAAGGGTGTATTAAATATCATAATTCAGTTCCAATGTTTTAATTTTATATTTGATTCATTTATTCTTTAATTCAGTGTTTGGTGTGAAGAACCGTTGTCATAAACCCTTAGATTATTGAACGGATTTGAATAGATAAAAAACACTCTACTTTATATAATTTATGTGTCCTTGGTTTATTATTTTGTAATATATCCAAAATAATTTCAATTAATTTCCTTTATGAGTCACTCAAACATTATATTTTTCAATATAAATGCTTCCCACAGATGAGGCATATTCTTCTCCCATTTAGGAATTAACTACAGTGCTCATTCAATAATTTTTTACTAGTATGAGGTTGAAATTTGATTACCTCTTTTTGAAAAACTACTATAGAATTAATAAATCAATATCATCTTATTATTATCACTAGAACCTTTATATTTACCATTATCAATTTATAGATTATTTTTCACATCGAATGATTTCTTCATTGAATATAATGTCCTTTATAGATAATACAATTCATAGACATGTTTTCAATCATTTAAAAAATTGATCATTCTTTATATCAGGGTACATGACTAAAAATCATTCATAACTTTCTAGGACTCTAAAATTATCTATATAATTACAAATTTATAAATTATCATTCTTATTAAGATTAATTATTTCTTTCTAGGTTATTGTATTCAAAATAATATGTAATTACATACATTAAACGGTTACCTTAAACTTATCCCAATACATGGATTAAATTTAATACACTTCTCCAATTTTCTTAATATTATCTAACTACTTATCTACTTTACATTAAAAATGTTATATACATTGAAAAAAATCATTGTTTGTGAAGTAGAGAATCAAAATTATCATTTCCATTGAATTGGTGAATTTCTCTAAAAATATTGGATTAGAAGACCCATAGATGGATGGATTTCATAGTCTTATAAAATATTAAAAAAATGTTTATCCCTATTGGAAAATTCATACATTCAACATGATATATGTTACCTCCAATTTCACCATACATTTTAGTAAGCATAGTATCATGATGTTACATACCATCTCTTAAGACATTTGATTACTCATGAATATGTTCGTGGAATTAAACAAAACTTTCATTGTTCCAATGACTCTATTGTGTTTCATCCATTGACTAAAAAATCATAATATGAGAAATGATATTCATATTAGGGAATTAAATAAACCTGAAAACCCATTTAAGGGATTTCTGAAAAACTACTCATTATTTTATGCCAACTTATGTTTAACATTAGGTTTTCATTACCATTAACAAAAAATGGGAATTTCATATTATGTATAAACTTACTCCTTGGTATTTTAAAAATGTTTTACTATACAAGATTACAATGGATAAATAATTTTTTCAATGATACCAACTACAAAACATTTATTTTTCAAACATAGAAATCCCATTTTGAAATAAAAATATTTTTAATATAAGATAATATTCCAAACTAGAATCATATATTTTATGTTTATTTTGAAACTCGGACATATAAAAAATAGGTTAAAAAATTATTCAAATTATCTACAACAAATATATTAATAAAATGTATCTTTCTTAGATACATCATATTAAATACTTTTCTACATAACATTAGGAAATGGAAATGTATGAAATGGTGAGATATGATGTTTAGAAATGGTAAAAAAAGGGGATATTGATGATCAAATAAGAAAAAAATGAGTATAATTGTGGTAGAATATGACCTCATCATTTGAAATGCATACCATGCATATCATTGAACATGAAAATGATTCATGGAATAATGCTTCACAGTTCGAAAGACATCAATCATAAAACAATCATGGAACATGATACATTAGATAATAACATTATCATAAGACATCAAATTATGGAATACATGTAAACATATAACATTGAAATCATTTAGAAATATAAATAGATTTACTCATTAATTTTATTGGGGAGGAAGTAGGATCCAATATAAACTAATGTAAACAAAACCATTTCTACACATGATGATATGAACCAGAATGTATGGTCCAAAAATAAGCTTATGTACATGAAATTTTGGTCAACTCAAAAAATTTTAAATATTAATCCAATTTCACCAATAAGATATTTAACCTATGAGTTAACCATTATTATCTAATGCAACGAAGGGAGATATAGGAACTACCCACCACATGATGGAAATGACACATTTGTGTTTTATAAGATCATAAACAAATCATATTATCGAAACCCATAAAAAGAAACTGGTTAGATAAAAAATTCAATATAAATATAAACCAACTAAATAAAACATTAGAATGGTATTTCTAGATCATATTACTATTAAATATTAAATATTATAGAAGGATTTCAAATTATTTGTTAAATTATTTTCAAATATCCCTGGTAATATTTCATGGCTAAAGTATCATTTATTTTGTGTAATCACTTCTTTACAGAATTTTCAAACTTATTGACACGACCCGTCCCTTGAGGCCCGCATCGTTACTACCCCAAGTCGGCCTTCCATAGGCCAGGGGCTGGAGACTAGCACCAAAGGCGTAGTTCCCTAAAACTGGGAAGGATTTTCCTTTAGAAATTGTAATCACCCACAAGCAGAGTAAAAGAGGTAGCAAACACTATGTTAAAGTTGTATAACAATTGAACTGAAAGTGACGGGAACCAGAATAGAAGCCCAATTGTAAAGTAAAAATACAATTAAAAGCAAGTACATCTGAAAAGGGAAAAACATCTGAAAGGTGAAAGCAGCTCATGGATCTTCCTCTGAGTTTCCTACGTGAAGGGTAGGTATAAATGGCCTCCTTATCACTCCTCATCCGTCAGACTCCACCGTGTACCGACATATCATAAGATCCTCATCTAGGTACCGTCCGGTCCTGGTGCTCTCGACCTCCTTCAGCAGTGTCTGTCATCTGCCTCCAACACAATGAGTTACAAGCATAGCCCGTGCATGGGTGACTATAATGATACTCAGTAGGGACCTCTAAACCCTCAAGGTCTCACAAAATTCAACATGGATAAACCACAATGTATGATTTTAATGGATAACCATTACTTATGTCTGTACCCACACATATACCTAAATTATCAAGTAACCCATCTCACTCATGAGAAAAACACAAAGGTCATTGATTCAGCTGAAACCAAGATTTTCATTATCAAAACCACGACTGATGGAGAACTCCTCCTCTATCGAGTACAGTGGCCCTATCATGACTATGAGGCACTAATCACTAACATTAGACTGCTGAGGTACTCCTCCTTTCGTGTACTGTGGGTCTGATGCGAAACTGGGTGCTCTGTCCGCTGTGGGTCTGCCACCTAACCGGGCGCTCCCCCTTATAGCCGTCAAAGGTACGGCTTCTGTTGAGTACCTTGGGTCTACTGTTAAACTAGGAACTCCATCCGCCGTGGGTCTGCCACCTAACCGGGCGCCCCGTCTACTTGGATAGTCAAATCACTCTGAGTCGAATCGGTGAAGCAGTCGACAGGTCTATAGCTATTAGGTCTCTGCACTCCATATTCTCATCTCCGGGAGGATCGTCTCTATGATCTACTGGTTGATACTCCAAGTGTCACGAAGTCTCAGGTGGGTATAACTCAAAGGACGGCCACGTCATCGGGGACTCAATGCAATAGACGAAACATCAATCGGATGCCCGGTCTGTATGTTATTAGCATTTTAGTCTCGGGGCCCGGTTGGATTCGTGTACAAACCAACCTAACTGTGACTCAACTATACCCCTAACTCCAGTGGTGTATACTCAAAGGGACAGATTTTCTCTATGAATACCTGTGTTGATGAAGGTTCCTCAAACAGACGTCGGGTGCCAATGATATGATCTAAGAAGGTAAAGGGTTAGTAATTGGCTCGAGTTCGGTCTGACCCTGTCTGACTGACTCAGCCGAACCTAGTTTGGGCTGACCCGGTCTGGGTCGACCAGATCATACTCGCTGGGTCTGACTCGGCCCATTTGGCGGTTCATCCCGATATGTTTTGACCTGGTCCATTGGGTCCGGCCTAGGGAACCGTGACGGCGGATCGGCTAAATAGTCGCCACGTAGCCGGCTTGGTAACTCTGCCCGGGAGACCGGGCCTGTTCAGCTAGTGACACCGCGGGGGCGCTGTGGGTCGGCTCAGTAGGCTAGTGGTCGGGAGGCTATCGGGCATGCCTCCTGTGGCACGGGTGGGCTCGCAGGACTTTGGCCAGGATGTGGATGCACTGGGCAGGCCACAACCAGAGCTGGGCAGCACGCCGTTAGGGGCGGCGGGCACCGGGAGCAAGCCGGTAGGGGCGCGGGGCACTGGGAGCGCCTTGATAGGGGCTCATGGTGCTTGGAAGTGCGCCTATTAGAATGAGGGGTGACAGGAAGTGCGCCGGCAGGGGCGCGAGGCACCGGGGAGTATGCTGGTAGGGGTGCATGTTGTTGAGTGCACGCCGATAGGGGGCGCGGGGTGCCAGAAGCGCCCTGGCAGGGGTGCGGGGCACTGGGCAACGTGCTGGTTGGGGCGCATGGCACCAGGTATGCATAGGTAGGAGGCACGGGGCACCAGAAGCATTCCAACGTGGGAACGAGTGACTGGTAGCGGTCCGGCAGGGGCACGGGCCGCCAGGTGCACTCCGGTAGTGGTGCAGGACACTCAGAGCACACTGTCATGGGCACAGGGTGTCGGGAGTGTGCCAACAGGGGCGCGGGGTGCCGGTAGCGCGCCTACAGGGGCGCAGAGTTGAGGGTAGCTCACTGGGGCGTCGCGGGGGTGGCGTAGTTCACGGAGTCTGCGGGTAGCACGACCATTGTTCACTGCCTTTATAGCCGTCTCTACGAGTACCGCCTTCATCGTCACCAGACAAGATCAAACCAGGGGAGGGTCAGACCGTGTTCATGCAGCCTGAAACCTCCTCACTATGGTTATATAAATCGGCAATTCATATACCATAACTTGATTAATGAAGAATGATGTTTTATTCTCATAATTAAAAAAACACAATGTTTCCCTACCTCACTTTTCATTCGTCATTGACTAAGTCGCAGAAAGTGGGCATCGTTATGTTGACGTCGGAAAAGAAGAAGTTAAGGATGACATCGGTGTTCTTCCCTGATGATGCATCCCTTTCCTTCTTCCACAAGAAGAAGGAAGAAGACGTCCGAGGAAGGAGTCAGATAAGACATCATGTGTTATTTTAATTCTTCATTGAGAGTGTTTTAATCCTCCTGAGCCCTCAAGTTCCATCGAAGGAGAAAGCCAAAAAAATAATAGGGTGTCTTATTATTATTTTTTCACGCAAATTGAGAAATGAGAATGAAACTCCCATTAATAAATTCACACGTGTCGGAAAAATTAATGGGCATGTGCGTTGGCACAATAAATTGCCACGCGCGTTGGCACAATTAATTGGAAAGCGTGTTCGCACAATTAATTGGAACGTGTGTTGGCACATTTAATTGGCACGCACATTGGAAAAATTAATTGGAATGCACATTGGAACAATTAATTATGCAGAGGAGGTCAAGGGCTCTCCCTCATTAATGAGGGAGAGTGGTGAGGTTTCGTCCTGCACCATTAATATGTGTCGGGTGGTCCCCACCCCTATAATTTAATTGAGAGGTTATTCTCGGGTGGTCCACACATCGTAACCTCTCGTGGGAGGTTAGGGTGTTATGGTCCCACCCCCAACTTCCAAAGGGAGGTTCAAACTAACAACTCACACCCACATGGAAGCATAAAATAAAATAAAGTGTTGTACATTATTTTATTATTATTATTTTAACAAAATCCAAAAACTAACCTCCATGCTCACTAGAAATAAAATGTGGTGAATGTATTACTAAGAAAATATCGACGCTGCAAGTTCAACGGTTCCTCATAATTCGATTCCGGGAACTGGTTTCAAAGATATAAAATCCCGCATGTACGTTTACTGATTGTACCCAAACAAAACTTCAGAAAATGATTCCGTGAAGACCGGGCCTCAGAATCATGCGCCTTCAAAAATAGCAGACTCGTAAAATTACCAGGAATTTCAGAAAAAAATTCCATGAAATTTTTAGGTCGTTACATTACCTCCACCTCAGGGATTTACGTCCCTGTAAGACACAACACACACTAGGGGAACAAAAGCGGGTTCTTAACACGCATATGAGCATACCTCTCCAATGTGCTCTCCTGGAGATTCCTGTGTTGCCTGTGAACATGCACAAGAGGAATGGACCGTCCACACATGACCCGCTCCTATCGATCCTCAATCTCTACTGGAACCTCCACGAAAGTCTCCCCATCATCGATGTTTATCTCCCCATGGTCGATGATGTGGGAATGGTCATGCACGTATCTCCTCAGCTGAGATACATGGAAAACATTGTGCACCCGATGTAGTTGAGGTGGAAGATTCAAGCGGTAAGCCACCTTGCATACTTTGCTAAGGACCTTGAATGGTTCGGGGAATCTCAGAGATAGCTTGTTGCCTCAGCCAAATCTCCATGTACCTCATCGAGATGAGACCCGTAGGAAGACGTGGTCCCCATTCTCGAACTCAAGATGTCTCCATCTCATGTCTGCATATAAATGTTTTCTACTATTTGCAGTCTTCATCTGCTCCTAGATGATCTGAACCTTCTCTGTGGTAGCCCATCCAATCTCTGGTCCCACTAGTTCTGACTCCCATGGGTCTGTCTTGCACAGTGGAAATCTGCAAGGTCGGCCATATAAGGCCTAAAAAGGTTCCATACCTATGGTGGAGTGATAACTACTGTTGTAGGAAAAATCCAACAAATGAAAGTGGTCATCCAAGATGTGACCGAAGTCATAGACGCATGCACGGAGAATTTCCTCGATGGTATGGATAGTACTCTCGATCTGACCATCAGTCTGATGATGGAAATTTGGTGCTCAAGCGAAGCTGTGTCCTAAATGCTTCGTGCAACCCCTTCCATAGATGGGAAGTGAAGTGTGTGTCACGGTCAGATACAATAGAAGAAGTTACTCCATGTAAACACACAATATATTATACATAGAGGCGTCCCAGGCTCTCAACTGATCACTACTCTCTAATCGGTAGGAAGTGGGCCAACGTGGTGATTCATTCGACGATCACCCAAATCGAGTCGTGACCCCTGGATGTATGTGGAAGACCCATCACGAATTCTATGGATATCCCATACCACATCCACTTCGGGACCTCTAATGGCTGAATGAAGCCTAATGGTACATGGTACTCTGCCTTCACTTGTTGACAGTGAGGCACTGTGAGACAAACTCTACTACCGCCTTCTTCATACCTAGCCACCAATGCTGTCGTCTATGGTCCTGGTACATCTTCCCCACTCCTTGATGTACCACTAGAGGGGAACTATGGAACTCCCTCAACACCTCCTCTTAATGTGCAACTGGTACCATGGTATGTCTTCTAAAGAGGATGACATACTCCCCACATTCAGAAAATCCACCAAGTGCTTTCCATGTGGATATCTGAGCGCGTCACGTCTCACAGTCAGCGTCCCCAAGATGTGCCTCCCAAAATCACTGAAGAAGTGGGGGAGTGACTGTAAGAGATTGTATATAGGCTTCTCCATCACAATCCGCAAAAGATATCTGCAACTCGACCAACTGCTCCGTCGGCTCACCTAGTAGCTGAATGCCTGATCTGTTGCCAAGCGCATCTTTTACTATGTTTCCCTTTCTAGGGGTATATACTATCTTGAATCCATCGTCCTGGAGGAACTCAATCCATCGTCGTTGTCTTAGGTTCAGTTCCTCAGAGAGAAGATATACCTGAGACTCTTGTGATTAAATTACACGGTAAAACGTTCGACTATAAGATAGTGCCTCCACATCTTCAAGGAAAATACCACTATATCTAACTCTAGGTCATGGGTAGCGTAGTTAGGCTCATGTTGTCTCAGATACTGAGAACCATATGCAATCACATCTCGCTCCTGCATCAGGACACACCCGAGTCTAGTCCATGATGCATCACAGTAGACTACATACCCAAATCCTTCCTCTGAAAGCCTCAATATGGGTGCACTAGTCTGCCTCTGCCTCAACTCATGAAATATCTAATGGAATATCTCCGACCACACGAAGGGTTTACCCTTCTTTGTCAAGGCTGAATGTGGTTCTGAAACTTTGGAGAAGTCTGTAACGAATCTCAGGAAGTAGCCACCCAATACCATGAAAATATGTACCTCTGTCACAATCTTGGGTGCCTCCCACGCAAGTACCACCTCGATTATTTCTGGATCCACTACATCTCATGCCTCCGAGATGATGTGTCCCAAAAAACAATCCTCTCGAATCCAAAGCTGGCACTTCGAGAGATTTCCATAAAGCTAGTGCTCTTGGAGTATTCGCAGTACTACCTAAAAAGAGTAGTCATGCTCCTCCTCAGTAGTCTAGTAGAACATTATGTCGTCAATGAAGACTATGACAAAGCGATCGTGGTGTGGCTAGGAGATCATGTTCATGAGGCTCATGAGCGCTGCTGGAGCATTGGATGCACCGAAGGGCATAACCAAAAAATTTTAGTGTTTGTAACAATAAATGAAGGTCACCTTCTATACATCCTCACCCTGAACTATGAGCTGTTGATATCCTAATCTGAGTTCTATCTTTGAGAACCATTATACTACATTGAGCTTATCAAAGAGGTCATAAATCCTTCAGAGTGAGTACTTGTTCCTCAGAGTGACCTGGTTTAGGTGATGGTAGTTGACACAGTGCCTCAAGCTCCCGTCCGCCTTCTTGGAGAACCGAATCGGGGCTACCCAAGGTGAAACGATGGTCCGGATGAATCCCTTCAACTGTAGGTCCTCTACTTGTAACCTCAGCTCGCGAAGCACTGTAGGAGCCATCCGAAAAGCTGGAGTACATATAGGTTCCATCCCAGGGTTCTAGTCAACGTAGAAGTCCACCTCCCTATGAGGAGGTAGTCCTGGAAGATCATCAGGGAAAATATCCATGTACTGGTCCACCAATACAAGATGTGTCGGACCGTCCACAACTACTGCCATGAGTTTAAGGCAAGACAACTGGTGAGTGATCATTTGTAACCTCTTCCGAGTATATCTTTCCTATGCTGAAAGGGTTCCCTTCTCGCTGGTGAAGGTGAACCGGGTCCCATCCGTGCAGACACACTGTACTTTTCTCCTAATATAGTCAATCTGAGCATGGACTGTAGATAACCAGTCCATACCCAAGATGACGTCATAAGGCCTCGACGCCGCTATGAGGAGATCAAAGCTGAATCTCTCGCATACTAGAGTAAGCTCACACTACCGACACAAGTGAGTAATCATCATGTCTACTCCCGTAGGAGTCTCTAGACATAAGGATTGATCCAACGGCTCTGTCAGAATCTCTGAGCTCCGAACGAGGGTAGTGGATATAAAAGAGTGACTGGAACCTGTTTCTATAAGAACTACATATAAGGTAGAGTAGATAGAAATTGTACTTAAAATCATCTCTGAAGCACTGTGGTCGTAGTCCTTCGCCGCCTGAAGTTGTGCTCTTCCCTATCCACCCACTCACTATGGTTGGGGTGGACCTCTTAGTGGTGTAAACACCATGTAACATCGTCCACATCCACATGCATGACCATTTCCTCTTCCATGTCCGCCTTCACAGTATGGTCCACCTCGATTGAACCTTTTCCTCTCCCTGGGAGGTCCCTCAACTATATTTTGATCATCTTTACTGCGGGTAGGTCAATCACGAGACATGTGACCATTCCCGCCATAGGAGTAACACTGTCTGCTCCTATTATGCATGGCTCTGTCTCAACTCTGGGTGCCCCATACAACCGATCCTGAGTTGTGTGGTCGACCACCTATATGTCTGGTCCTATGGGACATCTGTGTCAGCTTCCTACTTCCAGCTACAGAAGAATCCACTGCATGTTGGCTAGTGGTGGGTCTCACTACTGTAGACTGCTTAGCAAGGAAACTATCTACTAGGAGGGATCTCTCAAACACCCATGTCTGCGTCGGGATGCTGTGATAGATAACTTAAGCTCTAATCTCTCACCTGATTCCCTGATCAATGGTCTGGGCCCTGCAGAACGGGTCCCGTACCATATCAGTGGAGTAGAGAGAGAGGTCTGTGAACCTCAATGAGTACTGCAACACCGTAATGCTACACTACTTTAGACATAGTAGCTCCGGTATCTGCACCGATCAAAGGGTGGCTGGTACAAACTAAGCCCAGAACATGCTCTTGAAGTCTGCCCATAGAATTGTCGCCTTGTCAGGCATCTGGAGCATCAGGCTCCACCATATTACTGATTCATCCTGAAGGAGGCTTGCAACAAAGATCACCATGAAGTCTGCTAGCATCCCTACTAGCCTGAAGAATCTCACCATAGCCTCAAGCCAATACTAAGTCTCCTTTGGGTCTGTCTCTCCCTGAAACCTGGGTGTCCTCTAGTGCTGGAACTCATGCAACGCGCTCAAGTAGCGTGCATCGTCTGCTGCTAGGTCTGGTGGCATCGGTGGCGTAATGGAATGTAGTACAGCTGGTGCCTCTGATGGTGGCTCAAATGGAAGAGGTCCCTATACTAAGGCCTCATTGCTCAGCGGGCTATCAGTACGTACAACCCTCGGGGCTCTAGCTAGCCCTCCACAGGGAGGCATCCAAAATGAAACAGATAAGACATGGTCAAAAGACTATACCTGGTGAGCTGACCTAGTTTGAGTGGACTTAAAGAAAACTTTTGAAAACACACATGAAATCAGTCATTTCGTGCACTTAGTCGGAAATCAGATATCAGGGTCCTGGGGTATGGATATGTCAGCCGCCCACACCTACACTAGACTCCCTGAACTAAAAACCACACTTAGTACCCTTAACAAAATTGCTTCACAGAAAATAAATATAATAGTCCTATGTTCTGTGGTTGAACCGACATCCTTTGATACCAATTGTCACGACCCGTCCCCCGGGGCCCGTAACATGACTACCCCAAGCCCGCTTTCCATAATCCATAGGCTGGAGACTAGCACCAAAGGCGTATTTCCTGAAAACTGGGAAGGAGTTGCCTTTAGAAATGATAAACACACAAAACCAGAGTACAAGCGGAAGCAAACACTTTATAAAAGTTGTATAATAAGTGTACTGAATGTAAAGGGGGGCATAATACAAGCCGAACTGTAATGTACCAATACAAGTGAAAGAATGTACAACTAAAAAGGGACAAATAGCTGAGAGGTAAAAGAAGCTCTTGGACTGTACTCCGGGGTTCTTACTAGAAATGTATGTATAGATGGCCTCCTCAGCACTCCTCATCCATCAGACTCCACCATGTACTGATACGTCGTAAGGTCATCCTCTGGTTATCGTCCAGTCCTGGCACTCTCAGCCTCCGTCAACGCTGTCCATTCTCTTCATCCAACACAATGAGGTGTGGGCATATCACGTGCAGGGTTGAGTATAACAACACTCAGTAGGGACCCCAAGACCCCCAAGGTCTCAAAAAATACAACAAGGATAAACAAAAATGTATGATTTGAACGAATAACCATTACTTAGGTATATGCTCATAAATATACCTAAGTTATCATGTAACCCATCTAAATCATGAGGAAACCACAAAGGTCATTGACTCATCTGAAATAAGAATTTTCATTATCGAAACCATGGATACTATAGAACTCATCCTCGGTCAAGTACAGTGGCCCTATCACAACTCCTAGGAACTAATCACTATTCTTATATTCCTGAGGTACTCCTCCTGTCGGGTACTGCGGGTCTGCTGCTAAACCGGGTGCTCCATCCACTGTGGGTCTTCCGCCAAACTGGATGCTCCCCCTAATAGCCGTTATAGGTATTCCTCGTGTAGAGTACCACGAGTCTGCTACCAATTCAGGGGCTTTTTTCCGACGTTGGTCTACCACCAAACCGGGCGCTCCATCCGCAGGGCTAGTCGAATCACTCCGAGTCGAATCATTTGAGCAGTCATCAGGTCTATAACTACTAGGTCACCACACATCATCTCCTCGTATCCGAGTGGATCTGCTTCATGAGATACTATTCGATACTCCATGTGTCATGAAGGCACAGGTGGAAGTATCTTAAAGGACCTCCACATCATTGGGGTCTCAACGCAATAAACAACGCGTCAATCGGACGCCCGGTCACTATATTATTAGCATTTTAGTCACAGGGGCTCGGTTGGATTCGTGTACGAACCAACCTAACCGTGACTCAACTATACCCCGAACAGTAGTGGGGTATACTCAAAGGGGCGAATATGGACTTTGAATACCACCGTCGCTGACGGTTCGTCAAACGGACATCCGGTGCCAATGATATGGCCCAAGAAGGTAAAGGGTCAATAATGGGCCCGGGTCCGGTCTGAACCGGTTGGACCGCCTCGGCCCAACACAGTCTCGGCCGACCAGGTCTGGTTCAACCTGGTAAGACTCCCTAGGTCTGACTCGGTCCATTGGGTGGGTCTGCCCGCAATGTTTTGACATGGTCCACTGGGCCTGGCCCAGTGGACCGCGAGGGCGGTTCATCCCTATAGTCACCACGTAGGCGGCTCGGTAACTCATCCTAGGAGACTGGGCTGGTTCGTCCTATGACCCCACGGGGGCGCCAGGGGTTGACTCCGTAGGCCGGTGGCGAAGAGGCCAGCGGGTAGGCAACTCGGGGCACGATAAAGCCAGATGGACTCTGAGCAGGCTGTGGATGCACCGGGCATGCCGCGACAGGAGGTGGGAATCACACCGTCCGGGGAGAGGGTCATCGGGCAGTGCGCCGCTTGGGGCGCGGGGCGCTGGGCAGCACGCCGATAGGGGCGCGGGGTGCCGGGCAGCGCGCCGGTAGGGGTGTGGGGGCACCGGGTGTGTGCCGGAATGGAGCACGGGGTGCAAGAAGGTTGCAGGCAAGGGCGCGGGGCGCGGGGCAGCGCGCCGGCAGGGGCGCGGGGCACCAGGTGCGGGCCAAAAGGGGGCGCGGGGTGCCAGAAGCACGCCAGCTGTGGCGTGGGGTGCCAGACAGTGCGCCAGTAGGGTTGCGGGGTGCCGGGTACACGCCGGAACGGGCGCGGGGTGTCGGGAGCTTGCCAGAAGGGGCTCGGTGTGCTGGTAGCCCGCTGTCAGGGGCGCGGGGGTGCGTGTAGCACACTAGGGCGGCGCCGTTCATGGATGTCGCGGGTTGCATGGTTTTTGTTCTCCACCTTTGTCTTCATTGTCATGAGTACCGCCTTCGTCGTCACCAAACAAAAATGAACCAGGGGAGGGTCGGACTGTGTTCGTGCGGCCCTAACCCTCATCGTTATGTTGATAGAAATCGGAGATTCTCATACCATAACATGTTTGACGATGAATGTGGGTTTACTCTCATAATAAAATAAAACACTAAGTTCCTCTACCTTGCTTGTCGTTCGTCATTGATGAAGTCGTGGAAAGCGGGTATCATTTCGTTAACGTTGTAAAAGAAGAATCCAAGCATGACGTTGGTGTTCTTCACTGATGACACTTCCCTTTCCTTATTCCGCTAGAAGAAGGAAGAAGACGTCCGAGGAAGGAGTCGAAGAAGAAATCCGGCGTTCTTCGCATACTTCATTGGGAGAGTTTTAATCTTCCCATGTTCTCAATTTCAAACCAAGGAGAAAGAATTCAAAAATATTAATTTGGAGTCATATTATTTTATTGTTGGAACGCAAATGCAAAAAGGAGAAAGAAACTCCCCTTAATAAAATCAACCTTGTCGGCGAAATTAATTGGCATGCTCGTTGGCACAATTTATTGTGTGGAGGAGGTAAAGGGATCTACCTCATTTATGAGGGAGAGTGGTGAGGATTCATCCTCCACCATTAATAGGGATCGTGTGGTCCACACCCCTATCATTTAATTGAGAGGTTATGCTCGGGTGGTCTACCCGTCGTAACCTCTCATGGGAGGTTAGGGTGTGGTGTTCCTGCCCCAAACTTCAAAAGGGAGGTTCCAACTAACCGCACACACACACATGGTAGATTAAAATAAAATAAATGTTTTTTCTTTATTTTATTATTATTTTTTTAACAACTTCCAAAAACTAACCTCCAAAATCGCCAGAACGCAACAGCGGTGAAGGTTTCACTAAGCAAATATCGACCCTGCGAGTTCAACGATGCCCTCGAAATTTGATTCAAGGCAACGGTTCAAAAGTTATAAAATCTCAAAGGTACGTTTACTGAACATACCTGAACAAAACATCCGAAATTGATTTCGGGCACACTGGGCCTCGGAATCAAGCGTCGTCAGAAACTTTGGACACGTAAAATTCCAAATAATTTAAGAAAAACAATTCCTTGAAATTTATGGGTCTTTACACTTATAATGAGAATTCATTTTTTTTAATATAACCTTATAAACATGTAAATAAATCTATAATTATTTTTCTAATTTTCTTGGGAAATTATATTCATGATGTATAAGTTAGGAAAACATTAATTCAATATATATATATCAAAACAGTAATAAGGTTCCATATTTGAGAATGGGAAAAAATATTACTCCAAAACTATTTTGTAAAAAAATAACACATGGTTAGAAATGAAATTTAAAAACCAGAGGTTAGTAATAAAAATATTTATAATTTTTTAGGATACATGTATTTTAATGAGTAGTACACCTTAGAAGATACCTAACATAATAATTATAATTTTTTTATATGAATTTTCAATAGGTCTCTTACCTTGGTAAAATATTAATTGTAATCCCCATGAAACAAATAATCCTATATGGATACATAGATCACATAATTCTCTAGATAATAGTTATAAAATTAATTCATTTTATCTTTATACATGGTCTAAAAGATACAATAATTATATAATGCATTTATTCCATAGAAAACAATATAGAAAAACAACCCTAATGTTGAGTTTATAATTCATTTAAATTTAATTTTACTAGTATAAAATAAATTTAAATTTATTATAATTCAATTAATGAATCATTTTTAAACTGATAAAATCATATATGATCCCTTTTAAAAATATCAACACCCCTATTATCGATAAATATTTATTTTGATGTGTTCTCTTTTTCTCTTGATCGTGAGTACATCTGTTCAGTAGTTACAGTCCTTATATATTTTTCATTTTTAAAAAACCTAAAATATATTTATAATGGTATAAATAGAATAGATAATTATTATTTATGTATTTTGAGTCATAAATTTTTTCATGGATATAAATATGTGTTACACCGTTCATAGAGATAGTATTCCATACATACACTTGAATATTTAGTGAATTTTTCAATTAATGGAACGAAATGTATATATAATAACTAAACTCTACCTAATATTTTAATTTTAAAAAGATAATAATGATTTATTTAATATTTCTTCATTAAAATTCATGTAAAATTGAAACAAAAAATTACTCACATAACTTCGTGGAGGTGGTGTAATAAGATCATGCACAAATGAAGTTATCATTTCCCAAATTATTTGTTGGTTTGTTAGTAGATTTGACATTTTAATTATAGAATAAAAAAGAAATCATAAAAATCGTATATTAACATTAATCATTTATTTTCAAAAAGATATTGTTTTTATATTTTCATTACATTGTTTTTAAAATCACAAACATTTTGATGTAAAAAGTATTTCTCTAAATTAATATTTTACAATAGTTTTTGTATGATTATTTTAGAACAATATCTTATACCAATAAAAAAATTGTTATAATATTACTTGAATATTATATATTACTTTCCATATCTGATACATCTGAATGAATGTTTTTCTAATATATCAAATCATCTTTTATTATGACAAATGGCTAGATTTATGTCATGTTTATCAGACATAAAAAATCATGACCATTGAACAGACATTATTAAAGATACTCATATTATACCATATTCAGTCTATCATATTAAAAATTTAATTTAATTTTATTTTAATAATATAACTATAATCATAATATATATAATTATATTTATCAGAAAAAATTTAAAATAAAATTCTATTGTGCTAAACTAAATGATGATAGACCTTTGGTTAATTATTAGCTATCAATATCATAATTTTGTTCGTTATGAGGTATCGAAGTACATGTTTTATGGGTTATTGAATCAAATTCAAAAAAATATTATTGGATGTGTGCCTATAAATAATTTCTCTTTTTATTATTTGGGCTTTGATACATTTGAAAATTGATTTGTCTATAGTTTTTCTATTTTAGAACACCTTTTCCATAAATATTTTTATTTTCATGGAGAGTATATGTTCGATGAGATCCAGGTAAGTTTTTCAAATTCCATAGAACACATTACTTTTGTATTCAATGTGTTCGATCAAGGTAGGATTTATGGATTCCTAGTAATCTACGATGTCTAAATCTGATCAATTGATTCGAGCACCTCTGTGCAAAAGATAAAATTAACCAATTATCGTCTCGTGGGCTTCCATGAATGGGAATAAAAATATAATGATCATCATATCAACATTATTCATCCTAAGTAATGATAGACAATTACATAAAGGTATTAAAACTATAGAAATATGATGATATCATTTTTGACATCAATAACACTTATGGATAAATATTAAATTATGTTATAAAGATTTTATTTAATTATTACTATTATAGTCAATTGACTTTCATGTTTATAAATGTCTACTCTATGTTATTATACCATTGAATGTTAGTTATAAATTATATTTCACATAATTGTTTTATCGGACTATCTGTGATACTAAAAAATTATTCATTATATTCTTTATATTTCCTAATCTAATACACTGATATATAAAAGATACATGAGGTCTGTTGAGTCAATAATGTTTTCCTTATGACTTTTCCATTCCTTCATACTTTAGGAGATTGTTAAGTCAATAAGGAATCCTTATGACTTTAAAATTATTTCTTGTTTTAAAAATAACAAACACCTTATTTCAAGGAATCACTCTTTTTACCCCTTGTTTTACTTCCTTATAGATAATTTACATCCTCAAGGAAATTTACCCATACCTATATTTCATTATTCATAACAATATTTTTCCTAAGTGTAAAATTCGATTTGTATCAAAAAACCTCGGAATCTTATAATTATCTAGATATGAAGAATTATGATTTAGAATCCAAATTCCCAGAATTCTAATTATGAACTCTTATATGTTCTGACTCCGAATTCTGAATCAGAATTCTAGTTACGAACTTCTCCAAAATCTGACTCCAAATTCTGAAGCAGAATTCTGTTTATAAACTCTTTTGAGTTCTGACTATCAATTTTGAATTTGAATTCCGTATATTAACTCTTCTGTTTTCTGACTCCGAATTCTGATTACAAATTCTGGATAAGACCATCTTTTGATTTCTAACTCCGAATTATTTTTATGGATTCAGGTTATGAACTTTTATATGTTTTGACTCCGATTTCTCTGAACAACAGACTCTAAACTCTTATGAGTTCTGAATCGGAATTCTCATGATCTCATACTCCGATCTTTGTAGGTTCTGGTTCTGAATTCTAGTGAATCTTGATTCCGAATTTCCTTGAAATTCAGACTCTGATATTCTATAGAGTTCAGGTTCTAAATTCTTACAAAATAGAATCTGAATATCCTTGTATTTTAGACTCTGAATTCATTTTTGGGTAGACTCTGAACTTTCATTTACTTACATTGAGAATATCCGATTTTGGTTATACTTACACTTGTTTAGTAATAAAATGATATAATGCTTTTAGTTATCAACTAGCTGTTTTTTGTGTGAAACGTGTATAGGTGCCTCTGATATTCAAGGAAAGATATGACCGTTAGAGGAGGGATCCGACCATTGAAGCCTTGCCTATAAATAGGAGCTCATTTGATAGAGCTCATGATGGTTCTATGACTCTAGATACAAAAAGCTATTTAAGTGATTTATAGAGAGATACGTTCATTTCTTTGTGTGTACTGAACTACTTGATTATCTTTGCTTCATGTGACTCTGATTGTTGTTGTGTACAATCGCGGTTTTCCTTGGATAGGAAGTTAAAGGTGACAACTACCTTAAAGTTGAGGGATTCCTTGCTGAGGAAGACAGAGGTTCCGACTACCTGATAGTTGAGGGACTGTGGGGATAGAAAAACAGACTGCAATCTTCATATCGAGGGCTTAACCTACTGTGGTTAAGACTGAATTTCTAGAAAGTATAATTCATGCGACCTTTATCCAAGGTTGTTTGATACCCTTCACTTTGGGTTATAAGATGCACTACTTGTTACCTTCTTTGTCACAAGTTTTCCGCTGCATTTGTATTATTGAAGAAAGTATATCAATATTATACTTCCTTATATTTGTACTCTAATTTATATAGATTCTATATGCTTTAAGGTATAATCTTAGTTATTGTAAACTTTTGGTATGTTTCATTTTCGGAATCACTTTTCTGGAATCAATAATGTTATCAGAACTTAAATATGTGGTGAATTTTGGTTATGAAAAATTTCATTAGGGATTTTTAAAGTAAACAATTCACCCCTCTTGTATTAGAGCATCTCATGTTTACATATTCTATCCTACATTTGGTATTATAGAGTATATCATAATCATAAACCATATCCAAAATATTTATCAAAGGAGGTTAGGAATATTTTCCTTATTTACAAATTTTTTTATTAACATGTTTTTGTGGAAAGAATAATCATTAATATGGTAGGAATCAATGTTGGTTCCATAGAAAATATCAATCATACTGGGTGACCTATCATTGATAGAAATGATTATGATTATTAGAGATCAGATGATGACTTTCATTATCAATACTGGTGTGGACAATTTTTTTATGCATACTAGAGGATATAAAATCCCTGACAAAGATGATAGTACCTTTAAAAAAAAGAAAGTCATTAATATCAACTAAATTATAAGGTATGAAATACGTTTCTTTGTTCCATTACTAGAAACATATTATTCCAAATTTCCTCTTGTGAAGCAAAAAATTTTATATGGAAGAAACATGAAGATACTAACTTTGTAACTTCCAAAGTAATTGTAACAAGAAGAGCAATGCTCAGAGCTGAATATCATGGTTTCTTATTTCATTATGGAGAACCCATATGTAAGGTGAAACAAATATTCATGACTATTGTAAATAGTTTACAATCCATGGGTGAGAAAGGATTAGATGATAAAGCTCTTGTTGATATGATCATAGACATCATGCCGAATGAATGGGAATCCAGAAGGAATGATATTGATGAGAACAAAAAGGTTATTCATATTTCTTTATATGATCAGTTTGGAAGTCTTATTCATCATGATACTAGAGTGAAGAGAAATACTGATAACATAAAGAAGAAGAAATGACAGTGTTGATTTTACTACAACTTCCAATCATATGAATTCCAAGACTCCTGAGAGAGTTACTAGATCCAAATATAAAAAAGATGTTATCCAATCCGAATCTAGTGGAAGTGAATCCTCATAAAATGAATTTGAAAATCTTTCTTGAAGGATGACCAAGATAGCTGGACAGAGGAACTATCAATCAGGATATAAGAAAAAGTAAATGAAATATAAGAATGATTCAGAAGTCACATGTTATGAATGCAAGAGAGCTGGACACATAAAACCTGATTACCCCTTGCTTATGAGAAAATAATGAATGGAAATTAATTCAAAGAGAAACAATAATAAGTATTACAAGGATAATGCTAAGAATGTCTAGAAATCTAATGATACCTTGAGTGCCAGTGGTGGAGACTCTTCAGAGGAATCTTCAGATTATGAATATTCTGGACAAAATAATCTTGGGATAATAGCTAGACTACCTATTTACAGTCATTCTTAGTGGATATGGTACATAATGTTTAATTAATGTCCCATGTTTCTTTTTATGCTAATGATAGTAACTTTTATAACTCTTCTGATGAAGAATCATCTTCTGATGAATATAGTACTTTACCTTCCTATGAAGAAGATTCTAGGTTTTTCAAACTTATTGAGATTGATAATTCATAACTCATGAAAAAAAATGATGAGGAAAATTCTAGGAATACTATTCTTACTATGGAAATAACAGATATTTCTAAATATCTTGATAAGAAAAATGCTGATTTTGAATGTATTTTAACAAAATATAGAGGAAGAATGTTCTGAGAAGAATAAACATTCTATAGATCTAGAAAACGTAATTTCTATGAAAAATAATTTCGAGACTAGCTCTAGATCAATGTAATTTTTTTTAAAGACATGAACTTAGTTATCAAACACAAATCTGATATATTTTCCTTGAGGAAGTGTTTTTTAAACATTACCATAGGTAATGAAGATTTTGATAAAATGTATTCTAAAATCCGACCTCTAAATAATAGTTATAGTTTTGGTTATACTGGTTCTAAAACGATTTTTAACAAAAAAATATTTTGTTCCTCAAAGTTATACATTCTGTACTAAATGTCAGTGTGGTGGACATTGGTAAAAGAATTGTCATATAAAAAAACACAATCATTAGGATTTCATAAAGCCTATTTTTATAAGAAGATGTGGGTGCCTAAAATATTTCTATCTGAAATTTCCGGATCCATGAATGTTTGGATTCAGAAATTATATCATTTTCTTATTTTCAGGAAAATAGGGAGATTAACAACAGCAGTACATGGTACATGGATAGTGGATGTTCCTAGCATATGACTGGTAAAAAAACTATTTTGAAATGATTATCAAGGCAATTTGAGTAAAAGTAACTTTTGAAGATAATGCTTAGGGAGAATTTATTGGTAAAGGTAACATTGTTCTTCTTAGAAAATATTTGATTTAAAAATTTTTATTTGTTAAGGGTCTTAAGAACAACATCATTAGCATAATAACATTATGTGATGATGGATACCTTATGAATCGTAAGAAATAATAGTTATTAGTAAACAATTACAAGGAAGAGTCTATTGATTCTTCCCATAGGCATGAGAATGTTTACACACTAAAAATAGAAGACCCTAAGAGCCAAGATCTACCTTGACTTAGTTAAATGGAGGGTCATTCTTGGTTATGGCATAAAATATTAGGTCACTATAACCTTATAAACTTATGAAAACTTTCTAATAAAATATTTGTTAAGGATCTCCCAGAACATATATTGGATTCTTCAAAAGATTGTAACTATTGTCAATATGGAAGGAAACATAAATCATGTTTTAAATCAGTCGGTGATGTCTCAACTAATGATTCATTACAGATAGTGAAAATGGATCTTTTTTATCCAACACAAACTGGAAGCATTGGAGGAATGTAGTATTTATTTGTTTTTGTTGATGATTAAACTAGATTTATGTGGGTCCATTAAATAGAAAAGAAGTCTGAATCCATCTATTATTTCAAATGTTTTAGAGCCCAAGTGAAAAATGAGAAAAGCCATCCATTATAAACTATTCATAGTGATCATGGAGGATAATTTCAAAATTCTGATTTTGATACTTTTTTTCAGTAAAAAAAGGTATTAATAACAACTTCTTAGCACCCAGAACACCTCAACAGAATGGTGATGTTAAAATAAGAAATAGAATTCTTCAAGAGATATCTAGAACCATGTAGAGTGAGTATTCTGTAGCCAAATGTTTTTGGGCTTAAGCTGTAAGTACTAATTGTTATATTATATATTGTGTTATTATTCGACCTTTTCTTAATAAAACTCCTTATGAGTTATTTAATGGTAGAAAATATAGACTTTCCTAATTTATGTATTTTGGTTGCAAGGTATTCATTCTGAATACTAAAGATAATATTAATAAATTCTCACTAAAATATGATGAAGGAATTTTCTTAGGCTACTCCAAAACTTCTAGGGAAAATAGAGTTTTCAATAATAACACTTGTACTGTTGAAGAGACAATACATGTAAAAATTGATGAAAATGATCCTTTAGTTTTTAAACAACCCCAACCTACATCCTCGTATGTGTTTTCAAAAATTGATTATAAACCTTTGATAGAAAATCATTCTGATAAGGAAAATGATCAAAAAGATACTACTGAAACATTTACCCCAGAGTATTTCCTACCCTATATTGATGAACATGTTTTTCAAAACCCAAATCAGTTGTTTCTTAAGAATAATCTTAGTGATATCATCATTGGTGATGTCAATCAACCTTTAAGGACTAGAATTTCATTAAAAAATGAAGTATAACATCTTGCATTCCATTCCCAATTAGAACCAAAAATCACTGATGCAGCTTTAGGTGATGATGATTGGATTTAAGACATGGAAGATTAACTAAATAGATTTGAAAGGAATAATGTATGGACCTTGGGTGAATGACCAAAGGAAACTTCTGTTATTAAAGTAAAATGGGTCTTCAAAAATAGGGTGATGAAAATGGGATCATTGTTATAAATAATGATAGATTAGTTTCTAAATACTATAATCAACAAGAAGGAATAGACTATGAATAAACCAATGCTCATGTAGCTAGACATGAATCTATTCATATTTTACATTCCTTTGTAGTAGTCTTCAATTTCAAAAGATTTCAAATTGATGTGAAATGTTCTTTCCTTCATGGTTATGTTCAAGAGGATGTTTTTGTTGAGGAACCTCCTGGATTTGAAGATATAAAACCTCTTGATCATGTTTTTAGACTTACCAATGCTCTGTATGGACTTAAACAAGCCCCTTGAGTTTGGTATAATACATGTATATGATTTTTGCTTCAAAATAATTATGATAAAAAAAATATAGATCCAACTCATTTTATAAAGAAAGAAAAGAAATGTGTTTTTTATGGTTCAAATTTATGTTGATGACATTATATTTGGTTCATCTTAGCAATCATTAACTGATTCCATTGTGGATCTAATGAGATCTGAGTTTGAAAAGAATATGATGGGTGAGTAAACATTTTTCCTTGGTTTTAAAATTTTTCAAAAACCAGAAAGAATCTATATATCCCAAAATCAGTATATTAAAGATATTCTTAAAAATAATGGATATGACAACACTAAAAGTATAAGTACTGCCATTAGTACCTCAAACACACTTGATGATGACGAAGCTGGGATACTAGTATATCAAACATCTTTTAGAGGTATAATAGGAAGTTTATGTTACCTGACATCTAGTCTTCTAGACTTAATGTGTTCATTATTTTTATGTGCAATATATCAATCCAATCCCATGGAATTTGATTTATAGGTATTGAAACAAAACTCTCTACTTAATGTGAACCAAGGATTTAGGACTATTTTATACTTCTAGAAATGATTTTATTCTAAAATTTTTTTCGGATGCTAACTTTGGAGGATGTATAATGGATAAAAAAAGTACATCCGGAACATGTCCATTATTAAGTGATTCATTAGAATCTTATTCTTGCAAGAATAAACACTCAGTATCACTTTCCACTGCTGAAGCCGAATATATAGCAGCTGGATGTTTTTGTGCTCAATTTTTGTGGATGCAACACACACTCATAGACGATGGAATGAGTTTTACTATGAATAATATTTTTTGGGATAATTCAAGTTCCATATCTCTTAGTAAAAACCCTGAACATCACTCTCATGAAAATCACATAGATATTAGGCATAACTTTCTTAGGGATCAGACACAAAAATAGATAACATTCTTCAATTTATCGGAACACAAGATCAACTTGCTGATATTTTCACAAAATCTATACCCTCCGATATATTTGAATACAATAAACAAGAGTTAGAAATGATAACCATAAGATAATCCTCCTCATTAACTTTTTGTTGAAACAATATCCTTATAGTAATAAACTCCTTTTCATAGGAGGATAACATATGTTTGAAAGGTTTTACATATTTTTCTTAATTATGTTTTGCATACTTTTCATAATTATGTTTTTTATATTTTTTGTATTGATGTGTTTCAAATTTTTCGTAATGATGTTTTTCATATTTTTCATAATGATGTTTTTCATTTATGTCATAATAATGTTTTTCATAATTTTCGTATTGAAGTGTTTCAGATTTATGGTAATGAAGTGTTTCAAATTTTTTGTAATGAATTTTTTCATATTTTTCGTAATGAATTTTTTCATATTTTTCGTAATTATGGTTTATATATTTTTGTCATAATGATGTTTTTCTTACTTGAAATTTTTTATAATGAAATTTCTTTTCTGTACATGAAATTTTCGTACTTGAGATCTTCGTACTTGAGATCTTCATACATGAGATTTTCATAATTGATATTTTCACACTTGAGATCTTCATACTTAATATTTTCATACTTGAGATCTTCGTACTTGAGATTTTCGTACTTGAGATTCTAGTACATGAGATTTTCATAATGAAGATTCTCATAATGGATATTTTCATAATAAAGATCTGTGTACTCATTTTTTTCCATGTACGCATGTTTTTTTTGAATCTAATGTCCTTTATTAAATATTTTCCTAAATAAAAATAATTCTCCTGACAATCCGGATGGTTTTATTCTTTCTTTAGTTTTCATAATTACCTTTTAATTACTGGTAGTTTCTTTTGTTTTTAAAATTTGTTGAATTTATGTTTCCTTACATATGAATATTTTTTCAAAACTTCAAAAGATCAGATCCAAAAAAAATTTCCTTTCGGCTATTATTTCAACCATCATATCAGATTAGAAAAATTCTCAGTGGTTGGATTCAGACAAGAAATTCAACCGTCGCCTCAACACCTATAAAAAGTGGACCCCCGATGGTTGTACCAAATCAGTTTTCAATGAAATTGTGTGTCGATTCTCTGCCCAACTTCATATGCCCATTCGGGATTTTCAAATTCTTCTCAAGTCCGAGTGTCTGCAGAAATTTCTTCTCACGAAATTTCATTTGTCAAGCCGATTTAAGAGTGGAAAATATACAGGGAGAGTTTGGTGCATCTGAACTTATTTAATAACTTTGACTCTATTATATCCAATAATATAAAACATAATAAATGGGAGAGTGTAGCCATTTCAAAGATAGGAGCTCAGGATGTAGTGTATCCAGATTTGCTGATAGGGTTTTATAAATCATCTTTTTTCTTTAAGGAATATGGTAGGGAAACATTTTCCTTTAAAATTTATGGAAAGACTTATGCACTTTCTTAAACCAAGGCTACTAGATTGGTGGGGCTGTCCTAACAAGGTGTAATTTGATTATTTTTTCTAAATTTTTTTGAGTATTAATTTGTGTCACATAATTGAACAGGGTTTGAGATTTCATAAATCATTCTAATCACTATGGATTATTTTTCATCATTAATAATTAAGGCACACACGAGAAAATATGTTATTTTTGTGTTCTTCAACATGACTTATTCTCCTTGATTATGATATTAAAATGGAACAAGTTCCTAACATGAATTTTGAAAGTTTTTAATATTATTAAAAATGTGAATAATTTTTTTTTAATCTAGAAACTTGACTATGATTGTGTGTTTCCATTTTTAACAAAAACCATGGATTAGGATGAAGAAAGGTAGTTAGAATGCCTCAGTTTTGACCATGTGGAGAGACTTGTGGAAGAGGATTGTTGTTGATTCTTATGTTTTTTCTGTCGTGTAATGTTATAAGGTTGTGATATGAGACATAAGAAGTGCCTATGGTATTTTAGATAATACGCATCTAAGACGCTTGTTGAGAGGACAACAAAAGAACATGGACAGGTATGGTCCTCCAGTCAGGGAACTAAAGGTATCGATGGTTCTTGCTAAAGAAGAATGGGAGCAGTTCCAGGAGAAAATTTCATGATTCGTGAAATTCATTGAAAAAGACCCAGGGTGGGTAGTGAAAATCACGTCTGTGTTGACAAAGGGGTTTCAATTGTATCACCATCTGAATTTTACATGAGAGGGAGGATTTGAGAGATAATAATTAATGGTTGATTCCATAGATATGATACAAGACCATCTAGAGACTCTAGCTGAGAGGAGGGCCACGTTTTCTACTTATATTCTACAGGGATGATGATGCACTAATGGGATATAAATGTGAAAACTAGATAGACAAACTATTTGTCTATGATGGACATCTTGAAGCGGTTCTTGGAGAACATTTATACAGAAACACTGAGTCAATAGAAAAGAAATGATCTCATGCATATGATATAAGGGAACATTTTTTTATGGATTAATCTAGATGATTCACAAACCTGTAATTATATGCTTCAATATTAGCAGGAGATGTGGTAGTTATGTCAAAACATTTTCAGGAAGGAATTCAGTTAATGATTAAGTCCCAAATTAAGATTTTATAATTATAGAATTTTTTTCAAGTAGTGGATTATGAACTCATTTGTGAGGGGAACTTGATGGTGTCTTCTGGTGAAAAAGAATTGGATTTTTCAAGATGATCAGGAGGTCTGACTTCTGAGAGAAAGAAGAACCGGTATGAAAACATTATAAAGGGAACTGGGAAACAGAACACACTAAAAGGAGGGTCAGTCGGACATGACCATACTGGAGTGATCTACCATCAATTAGGTAGTTTGGGAAAATATCATCCATATTTTCCATGACAATAATTAGAGCATCAATATTACATAAAAATGGGACATCTGCATAAAATATTTAATGTTGTAGCTGTAACACCCCAAGATTTCATAGTAAGTTATTTCTTCAAAGTAATTCAATAACATGCACTACACACAACACCGAGTTCAAGCACACCACGACTTACCAAACTGGTCATTCCAAAGCGTTTATGAATAGTATTAATTGAATTTTAAACTTTATATAATCTTAATAATTTTTGAATCCATATTATGAGTTTCTTAGACATAATGTAAGAAAAAATCCAACTTTTTTTAATAAAGGAAATCTTTTTCCGAAAATGAAATTTTACCAGCATTTGAGGGAGAACATTTTTTAAATCCAATATTTGACACATATATATATTCATTTTGACAAAATAAATGTCTTCTTTAGAATCGGGAGATAAAAATTTAGTGGTAAAATTTTTTTGTTATTTTTCTGATAACTTTCAAATGTTAGTGAATATTGAAAAATACTAAATTTTAATTAAACAAATCCTTTTTAATCGAAATAGTTTATAGTGTAGAATTATACATTATAATGGCTTATAAGTATAAATAGATTATATTTTTACCATTTAATACAATGTTGTTCATTGTTAGTAATTTCACTTTGAAATTAGACATAATTTTTTTTCAAACTTTTGATATTTATTATTTCTAAAAAATATGCCTTCTTGTTTTGACAAATGGAATTAATTTTAAATTATTAAATGAAACTGCAATGTCTTTATTTTGGTAAAATAGACTTAATTTTTGAATTCAGAATATCAAAATTAGCTTTGGGTGAACTTTCTATATTTTTCAAAAAACTTTATTTTTTTGATGAATAGTGAAAAACACTGAGTTATAGTTTAAAACAGAATTTTTATTTAAATATTTATTTATTTTATTAAAATAAATTTATGTAAAAATAGATAAATTATACTTATATAAGTTCATTTTAACTCATTGGAGTTTGTTTATAATAATTAATGATATATAAAAAACTTATTGAACTTTTCACCGTCTTTTACCCAACTCCTAGGAGAATTTCCAAATTCACATAAAACATAATTTTACCACTTCTATGAGTTGAATTTCAAAAATTCGGGAGACACGGTTAATATCAAGGTGTAAAATGTGGTTCGATGAGATAAACATAATTTTTGCAGAATAGTAACTTTTTACTTTTATTTACGGCGGTGAAAGGTAAATAGGGTATTTTAAGGTAAAAAATTATTGTAATAATTAAAAATTACCTTAACACAAGTCGTAAACTTATTGGATGAGTAATGGCCGACCATGGGCATCGGGGGGTCTATTTTGGGACCCCATGGATCCACTTATGAATGATAATGATAGTTTAGATTAATAAATTTAATGTAAATGGAAAATTGACAAAAACAAAAACCTTATAGTAATTATTTTTTATATAGTTTTATATAAGGGCTGTTTTTTACTATAAATATTCATTGGAAAGTTAAAATGATTTACTGAATTGTGGTAGTATTTTATAATTTTTAGACAATGATTAAATTAAATTATTTAAGATAATATAATAATCCACTATTGACTTAATTAATAAATGATTTAAATAATTTAGGATATTAATATTAAAATAATATCCAAAACATGTCCAATTATTATTGGATGATTTTATTTCAACCTTGAGTCATCTTATCTTCTAATATAATGATTTTTGGACTTTTAGAAATGGACTTTCATTATATAATAATATAATTTTTTCACACTTTCCTAAAGAGCCCCTCCTCCCCCTTATAAAAGGAGACCACTTATAACCAATTCCTAACACCTCTCACGATTTTAGGCTCGTCCAAACTCTGCCAAATTAAGTTCCCTAAATCCCTATACTCCTCATAAAAGACTTACCTTAGGCAGAAGGCACTTCAAGGTGTCCTTTTTCTTAAAACCAAAGGAAGTTACCCAAATTAAAGGTAACAATTTCTCTTAACATCTTTTCTTTTATTTTACTCCTCCAACCCCTATACTCTTTTTATTACTTTCTTTTATAATAACACTAATTTCTTCAATATACTAGGATTCTTTTATGAGATGTATTTTAATTACAATCACATACACCTCCATCTAATTGGTGAAGAACATAATGTTTCTGTGGATAGAAAACTAATGCCTCACGAAACGATGATTGTTCAATTACCCCCTACCACCTCTCATGCAGGACATTATTATGGTACATTAATTATATATGATATATATTATGTTTATGTTTTATTCATGCTTCTTTATATTTCTTTTATAGCATACCTTAATGGTTTTTATTATATGCAAACGTGATAATTTCATTTGAGGAAGTGCGGACTACCGCCCCCTCAATGTGATATGACTCATTAATACCATATGTGTTACGTATAAAGGATTTATTTAATGATATTATATATGATATTATACTGCAATTATAATATAATTATGTATCAATATGTTTTAAGTCCACTAAAATACGAAATAAAAATGAATGTAGCGTTAATGCATACGTACAACTTACCGTCTCCTTGAACGGTGCGTTTCATTCTTACCCCAAAATGAAATGTATTATTATAAATAAATTTATATAATGAATATATATGATATATATGATATCTAAATCATTAATATCATTCTGGATATAATGCTCTTTTGACCACGTGAACAACTTGTAACTATAATGTGTTCATTTTTAACTTAAGTGCAAAATATCGAAAAAATTAATTTTATTAACATAAATGATTAAATAATGTTTATAACATGGTAATAAATGATATAAAAGGTATAATAAACTTGAAAAAGGTTCCTAAGAAAGTATAAATTATCTTCAGTTTATTATTTAGGTTATTAAAGAACGAACGGGTCATGTCGGACACGAGGTAAGGGGTTTTCATATCACTCCTAAATTCCTGTGAGATTCATTACATATTGCCACTATTACCTTTTGTGTGGTGTATGTACTTCCCATAATTTTATTATTTGTGTAATACACTTTAATTTATGTGTATTTAAATATTCATTTTATGATACTTCATTCATGTGGTGTATGTTTCGTAAGTTACCAAATTGGTAAGGGTTAATCTCACAATCTCATTATTATCCGACGTTGTTTTTACGTAAGTATCTACTCAGACGTATTTATTATCCCTGTCCATGTTTCATAAAAAATTTATTTAAATTTATTACTTTCTAAATTTTGTAAATTTTAAAAGTTTCCATGAAAAAGGGATATTTCTCTCAATGATTTTTACAAAACATTTTCATCTATTTCAACATCCATTGATGGATTTTAATCTTATTTGAAGTTGATTTGTTATGATACAAAACATCAATATTTTATTGGTGTTTTTGTGATATTTTTGACATTGGATGTGTTATTCATACACCATTCATGGTTTATGGGTAAATTATCGACATTTCGTATGATAGTTTTAATACGAATGTTTATGTTATGTTTAATCCTTTTCATATGAGAAATGCATTGGACTTAGTAAGTGATGGATGGAGCCCGCTATAGCTCCTCGATGTATCGGTAGGTCTAATGAGACAAACTAGTGTCTTCTCACATGGGCTTGAAAAAATCTTATTTGTAGTCATGGCAAAAGGCCTTGACTATGTGGTTGTGCTAGTCTGGCATTATGCATTCCATCATCATAAAAGTGGTTAGTGACATTGCTTGTGATCATTTGAATAGTAGAATATCCATATGAATAAGTAAATGAAATTACTTAATTTTATTTTTTCCATATTATGATGAAGTTCATGTTTAAAAGGATTTTGTTTTAGTTATAAATTGCCTTAAATGTTTATGCTTATTTATGAAAACTTCTGCTGTATTGTTATCCTTACTGAGCATCTGAGCTCACCCCTTTCAAAGATTTATTTTTCCCTGGATTCCCAGAAGTGTATTGTGATTGATATGCACGGTTAAGCCAAGGAAATAATGGAGGTCGTGAAGGATTATTTATGTTGTTTTGTATGTTATGAAGTGTATTGTAACATCCATTTATGTAATCTATTTTCCATGATTGCTAAACTGATTGGTCCTTAAAGTCTTGATTCCTTATAATCATGCCAATGTATTAAAATAATTCACCGACTCAGGGTAACTGGGGTCGGGATGTTACAGTTGGTATCATGGGAAGTTTAGAAATAACCTTGGATACTAGATTTAGATAAACTCTGACTAAAGCACATTACCCTAAGATAGACTTTGATGATTAGTATAGAAGAACATCCTAGAATTTTGGTACTGTAGAGATTTTTTGAGTTTCCAAGAAAATAAATCCATGTCTGGATACGAGTAGTTAGAGGCAGCTCTGGCACAGATGTACATAGGTGTAAAACCCAAAATCATCGCTTTGAGCTAAAGTCGAACGAGAACTGGTGCATGAAAACGATCCTGGCTGCACTGTTGGTTAGGACACTCCCAGGGGATATTCTTAGGATAATTCTCATTTTCATTACAAACCAATATGAAAGATTATGAGTATATATCTCCTCAAAGAAAAAATTTTGATTATAGATTGTATACGTAAACTGGTCAATTCATGATAAGTATTTTACATGTTTGGAATTATGAATTGTGATTCATAAACTGACCTCATGTATGCCATTGTATAGAAATGGTTCCCAATAGAAAGAATGAGAACTCTAGCAATATGTATGATCCAATGAGTAAGAAGGATCATATTTTTCGTTGTATTAAGCCAACATTAAGAAGGGAAATAGTCTCCCCTGTATTATAAACATATGAAAAATAATATCATGTGTTAGTAAGATAATAAAATAATTCTCTGAGTCATGTGGCTTTGAAGAGAAGAGTGAAATGAAAATGATAGTAGAGATAAATATGGATAAAGCGAATAGGGGAAAGAAGGATTTTCCCATATGTGATAAATATGGAAATAATCACCTTGGTAAATTCTTGATGGAAGTTGGAGTTTGTAATAAGTGTGGAGAAAAAGGACACAAGGTATGTGATTTCTAGGGTAAGAAAAAGTTTTCAAATGTAAAATGCTTCATCTACAAGGTGTTGAGACACTACGATAATCAATGTACTAGTCATAAGAGTATACCGCTTATGATGTTATTGGATAATAATAAAATTATGATACTACCTCAGATGGAGATGAATGAAATGTTTTATAATGTTGTTATTATTGAATTATTTCTTTTGAGTGTTGTATCTATAGTATACTAGTTATATGAATTATGGTGATAAATAAGGATTGTACTGCAGTACTATTTTATTGTGGATTTGTGATTATATGGTTCTAAGAAAAGTGGCCTAATAGTAAGTTACAATTTTTGGAAAATAAATGGATGAAATAAAGTTAATCCTCAATATGGTCCTAATAATTAGAAAGTGATTTTGGAATATGTGATGGTTGATTTCGATAAATTAAATTGAATATTCTTTACTACATTGAAACTGATTAATGATTTGTATATTCCGTCATTGTTGGATTTTACAACATTTTTAGATAGAAGGAGTATATCCAATATTCTATAAGGTATAAGGGAGCATGAATGTAAAAAAATAATGTTTTTTGGTAATTAAAGATGTTGCAGTGTTTTAAAAGAATAAATGATGAAGGTGTTCACATGTTATTACATGAAAAAATGATCCTCATTGTGTTTAACTTCTTTATAAATTTTGGACTGAAAATTTGGATATAAGTATTTCAGATAAGTCAAAAAGTTTGTATGGATTATGTTTGAAATTGCATATTATTTTTATGGTTATTTTGGGATAGTTATAAAACGTACAACCTAGAGGTCGGGTGACTACTAGTTGCGTCCGGAAAAGCCACGAGACTTGAATCTGCAACCGAAGAGTGGAAAAGGTGTATCACCTACGAATAGACTACGTGATGTATTCTTTTTTATAATTTTATTTTATTTAATATTCTGATAAATTAATTTTAACGTCATTATTTTTTTATCCTTATATGATTTAGGTAAATATTTTTTTTTGAAATCATTTGGAGTGAAAGATGAGTTTGTGGTAGGAAGTAGTTGAAGGATGAAACTCTACTTGTCAGGTATATATATATATATATATTCTTTCTCTTATTCTATGAAAAAATAGATTCTTAAAATTTAGATAAGGCATCTTAAAAGTAAAGATGTGTTATCCTAATACCATAAGTTTTGTTGAACCGATGATATTTTAAATCATCATAGATTGATAGCTTTGAGGCCCTCAATTCTACAATTGTTTATGACTGATTACCTCAATCACTCCCTATTAATATTTATGTTTTTTCACCAATTATATTTCTCTAATTTCCACTAATGTTCTCATAATCAAGTTCATAATTTGGTGGTGACTTTTTCATTCCCCTTTTCCAATTATTAAGACAAAATTTTATTAACCCAATTTCCTATTTGGGTTTTCCCACAAAGGTATTTTCTATTTTCAACCTTTTATTTTTGAAGAACAATATCAAATTGCTAGGACACAATTTATTGATGGAGGGAATAATGTAACAGCCCAAGATTTCATAGCATGTTATTTATTCAAAGTAATTCAATAACTTGCACTACACGCAACACCGAGTTCAACTACAACACGACTTACCAAACTAGCCGTTCCAAAGCTTTTATGAATAATATTAACTGAATTTTAAAACTTATATAATCGTTATAACTTTTTAATCCATATTTTGAGTTTCTTAGACATACGGTAAGATAAAATTCAAATTTTTTAGATAAAGGAAGTATTTTTCAGAAAATGAAATTTTACCGCCTTTTGAGTGAGAACCTTTTTTAAATCCAATATTTGACACTTTTATATATTCAATTTGACACTATAAACTTCTTATTTAGAATCTGGGGATAAAAATTTTGTGTTTATAATTTTTTGGTATTTTCCTGATAACATTCATATTTTAGTGAATATAGAAAAATACTAAATTTTAATTAAAAAAACCTTTTTTATCAAAACAATTTATAGTGTTATATTAAACATTTTAATGGATTGAAAGTATAAATAGACTATATTTATACCATTCAATACAATTTTATTCATTGTATGTAATTTCACATTGAAATTGCACATAAATTAGTGTTAATCTTTTGATAGTTATTATTTTTTAAAAATAAGCCTTTTTGTTTTGACAAAAGTGAATTAATTTTAAATTAATAAATGAAACTTATATGTTTGGAATATGGTAAAATATGATTCATTTTTGAATTCGGAATATCAAAATTATCATAGGATGAATTTTTTGTATTTTTCTGAAAACATTCAATTTTTGATTAATAGTGAAAAACACTGAGATATAGTTTAAAATTGAATTTTTATTTAAATAATTATGTATTTTATTAAATTTAGTTTTTTTAAAAATATATACATAAAACTTATATAATTTCATTGTAATTCATTGGATTTATTTTATAATAATTTTAGATATATAAATATTTTATTGAACTTTCCACCTTATTTTACACACCTTCTAGGAGAATTTCCAAATTCACCTAAAAAATAATTTTACTGCTTGTATGAGTTTAATTTCGAAAATAAAAGAGAAATGATTAATATCAAGAAGTTAAATTTGGATCAATAAGATAAGAATTTTTTTTGGTGAATCGTAATTTTTTACATTTATTTTCCGCTGTTAAAGGTAAATATGGTAATTCAAGGTAAAAAGAATATAGTAATAATTAAAAATTACCTTAACAAATATCCTAACCTTATTGTATGAGTAATGGACGACCATGGGCATCTTGGGGTCACATTTGGGTCCCCATGGAGCCACTTATGAATGATAATGATACTTTAGATTAATTAATTTAATGTAAAAGCAAAATTGACATAAAGAAAACCCTTTTGGTAATGAATTTTTATATTTTGTTATATAAGGAACATTTTTTACTATAAATATTCATTAAAAAGAACAATGATTTCCAACATCACTGTATTTTTTTTTTAATTTTAGACTTCTAAAAAATTAAATTAAATAGGAAAATATAATGAGGGAGTATTTACCAAATTAATCAATGATTTAAAAACATTAGATTATAAATATTAAATTAATATCCAAAAAATTTCCAATTATTATTGGATGATTTTATTTCGACCATGAGTCATCTTATCTTCGACTATAATGATTTTTGGACCTTTAGAAACCGAATATCATTGTATAATAAAATAATATTTTCACAATTTTCTAAAGAGAACCTCCCCCCCCATATAAAAGGAGACCACTTCTAACAAATACCTCACACATATCAAGCCTTTAGGATCAACCAAACTCTACCAAATTAGTCTCCCAACATCCCTATCCTCCTCATAGAAGCCATAACTTAGGAATAAGGCACTTAAAGGAGTCCTTTTGGTTCAAACCAAAGGATGTTTCCCAAATTAAAGGTAACAATTTCTCTTAACTTCTGTTATTTTATTTTACTCCTACAACCCCTAAACTATTTTTCTTACTTTCTTTTATAACAACAAAATTATCCTTAATATACTAGGATGTTTTTATGAGAAGGATTTAAAATAAACTTACACACACTTCTATCTAATGGTTGAAAAATATAATGTTTCTGTGGATGGAAAACTAATGCCTCATGAAACGATGATTATTCTATTACCTCTTACCACCTCTCATGGTGGCCATTATAATTCAAATTAATTATAAATGATATATATTATGATTATTGTTTCCCCATGCTTCTGTATTTTTCTTTTATATCATACCTTAATGGATTCCATTATTGGTAAACAAGATAATTTCATTTGAGGAAGTGTGGACTACCGCCCCCTCAAAGTGATATGAATCGTTATAATATACCTATATATCATTATGTTTTAAGTCCATTAAAATACGAAATAGAAATTAATATAGCGTTCATGCGTACGTACGACTTATTGTCTCCTTTAATGATGTATTTCACTCTTACCCCAAAATTATATGTACTATTATAAATACACGTATATACTGGATATATATGATATATATGATATCTAAATCATGAATATAATTCTGTATATAATGATATATTGACCATGTGAACAACTTGTTACTATAAGGTGTTAATTATTTACTCAAGTTCCAAATATCGAAAAAATGAACATTATTAACATAAATCATTAAATAATGTTAATAACATGGTAATAAGTGATATAAAGTTAATAATAAACTTGAAAAAGGTTCTTAAGAAAGATTAAATTAACTTTAGTTTATTATTTAGGATATTAAATAATGAACGGGTCATGTCGGACACAAGGTAAGGGGTTTTCATCTCACTCCTAAATTCCCTTGAGATACATTCCTTGTTGCCACTATTACCATTTGTGTTGTGTATGTACTGAGCATAATTGCATTATCTGTGTAATTGTAATTAATTTATGTGTATTTAAATATTCATTGTATGATACTTCTTTCACGGGGTGTATGTTTTGAAACTTACCAAATTGGTAAGGGTTAATATCACAATCTCATTATTAATCGAGGTTGTTTTTACGTATGAATCTACTCGGACATATTTATTATCCTAGTCCATGTTTCATAAAATAGTTTTCAAAGGGATTATTTTTAAGGTAATTTTTACTAAAACATCATTTTAAATGTTTTAAATATTTATTCTTCTAAATCTTTATCATTAATTTCAATGTTTTCAAAATTGTTTTTATGGATTTATTTATATGGACATGAATATTTTAAAAATCATATTTCCTTTCAAAAGTTTCAAAGTGGTATGGGACACTTTGATTCAAAAATTTATTTAAATGTCTTCCTTTGTAAATTCTGTACCTTTTAAATGTTTTCATGAAAAGGGAGATTTCTCTCAAATATTTTTACAATTAATTTTCATCTATGAAAACATATTTTGATGGATTTTAATATTATTTTAATTTGATTTATTATGATACAAAACTTTAATATTTTCTTGATGTTTTTGAGATATTTTTGGCTTTGGATGTGTTATTCTTCCACCATTAATGTTTTATAGATAATGTTTCGACAATTCGTAAGATTGTTTTAATACGAATTTTTATGTTATGTTTAAACCTTTTCATATGAGCAATTCATTTGACATAGTAAGTGATGGGTGGAGCCCACTATAGCTCTTCGATGCACCAGTAGGTGTCATGAGACAAAATAGTGTCTTGGCCCAAGTCCATGACAAAATCTTATTTTTAGTCGTGGCGCAAGGCCTTGATTATGTGGTTACAAATGTCTGACATTATGCATTCCATCATTATGAAAGTGGTTAGTGATATTTCATGTGATTATTAGACTAGTATAATATCCATGTGAATAAGAAAATGCAATAAATTCATTTTATTTTTTCCATATTATGATGAAGTTCATGTTTATATTGCTTTTGTTTTAGTTATAAATTTCCCTAAATTTTTAGGCTTATTTATGAAAGTCTCTGGTTTATTGTTATCATTACTGAGCATCTGAGCTCACACCTTTCTTTGTTTTATTTTTCCCATGATTCCAAGAAGTGTTTTGTGATTGATATGCAGGGTTAGGACAAGGGAATAATGGTGTTCGCAAATGATTATTTATGATTTTTTGTATGTTATGAAGTGTATTGTAACATTCATGTATGTGATCTATTTTCCAAGACTGCTAAAATGATCGGTTCTTTGGGACATGATTCCTTATAATCAAGCAAATGTATTAAAATAATTCACCGACTCTAGGTAACTGGGGACGGGGAGTTACAGTTGGTATCAGACAATTTTAGCAATAACCTTGGAAAGTAGACTTAGATAATTTCTAATTAAAGCACATTACCCTAAGATAGACTTTGAGGATTAGTATAGAAGAACATCCTAGAATTTTGGTAATGAGGATATTTTGTGAGTTTCCAGGAATATACTTCTTTTTTGGATACGAGTAGGTATAGGCTGCTCTGGCACAGATGTACCTAGGGGTAAAACCCAAAAACACCGCTTTGAGGTAGACTCGAACAGGAACTGGTGCACGAAAACGGGCCTTGCTGCACTCTTGGTTACGACACTCTCGGGATATATTCTTATTATAATTCTAATTTTCTTTACAAACCAATATAAATGGTATATGAGTATATATCTTATCAAAGAGGACATTCTTGATTATAGATTATATCCATAATCTTTTTAATTTATGTTAGGTATTTTACATGTTTGGAATAATGAATTGTGATTCAAAAACTGACCTAGTGTATTCTATTGTATAGAAATGGGGCCCAATAGAAGGAATGAGAACTCCATCAATATGTATGATCCGTAGATAAGAAGGATCATATACATCACGGTACTAAGCCAATATTAAGAAGGGAAATATTATCCCATGTATTCTCAACATATAAAGAAATAATATCATGTGTTAGTAAGATAAATGAAGAATTCTCTAAGTCTTATGGCTTTGAAGGGAAGCGATATGGGTAAAGGATGTTAGAGATAAAGATGGATAAAGAGAATAGGGGAAAGAAGGATTTTCCCATATGTGATAAATGTGAAAATAATCATCTTGGTAAATTCTTGATTGAAATGAGTGTTTGTTATAAGTGTGGAGAAAAAGGACAGCAAGTAGGTGATTGTAAGGGTAAGAAAAAGATTTCAAATGTAAAATTCTTCATCTTCAAGGTGTTGAGAAACTACACGAATCAACGTCACAGTCATAAGAGTATACCGCGTATGATGTTATTGTATAATAATTAAATTATGAGGCTACCTCAAATGAAGATGAATGACTATTGATCCTATCTTGTTATTATTGAATTATTTCATTTGAGTGTTGTATCTAAAGTATACTTGTTATATGAATTACGGTGACAAATAATAATTGTACTGCAGTACTATTTTATTAAGGAATTGAGATTATATGGTTCTATGAAAAGTGAATTAATAATAAGGTACACTTTTTTGGAAAATAAATGGTTGAAGGAAAGGTAATCCATAATATGGTCCTAATAATGAGGTAGTGATTTTGGAATAAGAAAATGTTGATTTTGATAAATTATATTGGATATTATTAACTACGTTGAAACTGATTAATGATTTGTGTATTCAATCATTGTTGGAGTTTACAATTTTTTTTGATAGAATGACTATTTCCAGTATTCTATAAGGAATAAGGAGAATTAATGTAATAAATAATGTTTCATGATAATTCATGATGTTGCAGTGTTTTAAAAGAATACACGATGAAGGTGTTCAAATGTTATTACATGAAAAAAGGATCTTCTTTGTGTTTAACTTCCTTATAAATTTTGAACTTTGTGTTTGGATATAAGTATTTTGGATAAGTCTAATGGTTGGGATGGATTATCTTTGAAATTTGATACTATTGTTAAGGTTATTTTTGGATTGTTATAAAAAGGAAATCCTAGAGGTCGGGCAACTAGTAGTCGCATCCGGAAAAGCCACAAGAATTGAATCCGCAACCGAAGAGCGAAAAAGGTGCATCACCTACGAATGGACTACGTGATGTACTGGTTTTAATAATTTAGTTTTTTTAAAATATTCTAACAAATGAATTATAATGTCATCATTTTTGGAACCTTATATGATTTAGGTAAATATAATTTTTTCTGAAATCCTTTGCATCGAACGATGAGTTTTTGGTAGGAATTAGTGGTAGGATGAAACTCTACATGCCATGTATATATATATATATATCCTCTATTATTCTATGAAGAAATAAGTTCATAAACTTTACGTAAGGAATCATAAAACTAAATATGTGTTATCTGAATACCATATGTTTCATTGATCTGATGATATTTTAAACCATCATAGATTGATGCCTTTGAGGCCCTCAATTCTACAATTGTTTGTGACTGATAAACTCAATCACTCCCTATAAATATTTACATTTTTCCTCCAATTATGTTTCTCAAATTGCCACCAATGTTCTCCTAATCGAGATCATAATTTGGTGGTGACTTTTTCATTCCCCTTTTCCTATTATTAACACTATATTTTATTAACCCAATTTCCTATGTCGGTTTTCCCACAAAGGTATTTTCTATTTTCAACCTTTTATTTTCAAAAAACAATTTCAAATTCCGAGTATGCAATTTATTGATGGAGAGATGATTGGAACACCCAAATATTTTATGGTATGTTATTTCATCAAAGTAATTAAATAACTTGCACTACACACAACAACGAGTTCAAGCACACCACGACTAACCAAACTAGCCGTTCCAAAGAGTTTATGGATATTATTAACTAAATTTTAATCTTTATATAATCCTTATAATTTTTTAATCCATATTATGAGTTTCCTAGACATAATGTAAAAACAAATTCAATTTTTTTAGTTAAAGGATTTCCTTTTCAGAAAATGTAATTTTAACACCTTTTGAGAGAGAACCTTTTGTAAATACAATATTTGGCAGTTTTATATATTAATTTTGACAAAATAAACATCATCTTTATAATCGGGAGATAAAAATTTAGTGTTGATAAATTTTTGGTATTTTTCTGATAACTTTCTTATTTTGGTGAATAGTGAAAAATACTATATTTTAATTAAAACATCCTTTTTAATCGAAATAATTTATAGTGTTAAATTATACATTTTAATGGCATAGAAGTATAAATAGATTATATTTTTACCAATTAATCCAATGCTGGTCATTTTAAGTAATTTCACTTTGAAATTGGACATAAATTAGTGTCAATCATTTGATAGTTATTATTTCTTAAAAATATGCCTATTGGTTTTGACAACGAGACTTAATTTTAAATTAATAAATTCACCATTTATGTTTTTAATTTTGTAAAATATACTACATTTTTGAATTCGGAGTATCAAAATTAGCATAGGGTGAACTATCTGTATTTTTTCTGAAAACATTCAATTTTTGATGTATAGTGGAAAACACTGAGTTATAGTTTAAAAATGAATTTTTATTTTAATAATTATTTGTTTTATTTAAAATAATTTATTTCAAAATAGATACATAATACTTATTTATGTTTATTTTAATTCATTGTAGTTAGTTTATAATAATTTTAGATATATAAAAATTTTATTGAACTTCTCACCGTCTTTTACCCACCTCCTAGGAGAATTTGAAAAATCATATAAAACTTAATTTTACCACTTCTGTGAGTTTAATTTCCAAAATCCGAGAGACACGGTTAATATCAAGGAGTAAAATTTGGGTCAATAAGATAAAAATAAATTTTGGTGAATAATAACTTTTTACATTTATTTACAGAGGTTAAAGGTAAATTCGGTAATTAAATGTAAAAACGAATAATGTAATAATTCAAAATTACCTTAACACATGTCCTAACCATATTGGATGAGTAATGTCCGACCATGGGCATCTTGGGGTCGAATTTGGGAACTTATGGAGCCACTTATGAATGACAATGACACTTAAGATTAATTAATTTAACGTAATGGAAAAATTGACAAAAATAAAATCATTTTGGTAATTAATTTTTATATGGTATTATATAATGAATATTTTTTACTATAAATATAAATTGGAATGGTAATACGATTTCATAGATCATTGTATTTGTTTTATAATTTTTAGACATAAATTAATTCAATTATATTGGCAAATATAATGATGCAGTATTTACCTAATTTATAAATGATTTAAATAAATTAGATTATAAATATTAAAATAATATCCAAAACAAGTCCATTTCTTATTGTCTGATTTTATTTCAACCATGAGTCATCTTATCTTCTACTCTAATGATTATTTGACCATAGAAACCAAATATCATTATATAATAAAATAATATTTTCACACTTTCCTAAAGAGCCCCTCCTCCCCCTTATAAAAAGATACCACTTATAACCAATTCCTCACACATCTCAGGCCTTTAGTCTCGTCCAAAATCTGCCATGTTAATCTCCCTACATCCCTATCCTCCTCATATAATCCTTACCTTAGGCAGAAGGCACTTCAAGGATCCTTGTGGTACAAAACAAAGGAAGTTACACAAATTAATGGTAACAATTTATCTTAACTTCTTTTCTTTTATTTTACTCCTCCAACCCCTAAAATCTTTTTATTAACTTATTTTATAACAAAAACAATATCCTTAATATACTAGTATGTTTTTATGAGAAGTATTTTAATTACACTTACACACACCTCCATCTAATGGGTGAATAACATAATGTTTCTGTGGATGGAAAACTAACGCCTCACAAAACGATGATTGTTCAATTACCTCCTACCTCCTCTCATGGTGGCCATTATGATTGAAATTTAATTATATATGATATATATTATGTTTATGTTTTCTTCATTCTTCTTTATTTTCCTGTTATAGCATACCTTAATGATTTCCATAATGGGTTAACGCGATAATTTCATTTGGGGAAGTGCAGACTACCGCCCCCTCAAAGTGATACGACTCGTTAATACCATATGGAGGATTTATAAAGGATGGATTTAAAAAGATTATATATTATATTATACTGTAATTATAATATAACTACGTATCATTATGTTTTATTTCCATTAAAATAACAAATAGAAATAAATGTAGCGTTCATGCGTACGTATGACTTACCGTCTCCTTGAAAGGTGCATTTCATTCAAACCCCAAAATGTTATGTACTATTATAAATACATGTATATACTTGATATATATGATATATATGATATCTAAATCATTAATATCATTCTGGATAAAATGATCTTTTGACCATGTGAAAAACTTGTAACTATAAGATGTTCATTTTTTACTGAAGTGCCAAATATCGACAAAACAAACGTTAATAAGATAAATGATTAAATAATGTTTTTAACATGGTAATAAGTGATATAAAAGGAATAATAAAATTTAAAAAGGATCTTAAGCAAGTATAATTTAACTTTAGTTTATTATTCAGGATATTAAATAACGAACGGGTCCTGTCAGACATGAGGTAAGGGGTTTTCATCTCACTCCTAAATTCCAGTGAGATTCATTCCATATTGCCACTATTACCTTTTCTGTGGTGTATGTACTGCCCATAATTTTATTCTTTGTGTAATATAATTTAATTAATGTGTATTTAAATATTCATTGTTTAATACTTCTTTCGTGGGGTGCCTGTTTCGTATGTTACCAAATTGGTAAGGGTTAATCACACAATCTCATTATTATGTGAGGTTGTTTTGACGTAAGTATCTAGTAGGAAATATTTATTATCCTTGTCCATGTTTCATAAAAGAGTTTTCAAAGGGATTATTTTTAAGGGAATTTTTAATAAAAAATCATTTTAAATGTTCTAAATATTTATTCTTATAAATCATTCTCATTAATTTCAATGTTTTCAAAATGTTTTTTAGGATTTATTTATATGGAAAAGAATGTTTTAAAAATGATAATTCCTTTAAAACGTGTCAAAGTGGGATGGGAAACATTGATTCAAAAATTTATTTAAATGTATTCCTTTCTAAATTTTGTAACTTTTAAATGTTTTCATGAAAAAGGAATATTTCTCTCAAAGATTATTACAAAACATTTTCATCTATGTCAACATCCATTGATGGATTTTATGTTTATTTGATGTCGATTTATTATGATACAAAACATCCATATTTTGTTGATGTTTTTGTGATATTTTTGACTTTGGGTGTGTTATTCATACACCATTCATGGATTATGGATAAAGTACCGACATTTCATATGATTTTTTTAATTCAAATGTTTATGTAATGATTAAAACTTTTCATATGAGGAATGCATTGGACTTAGTAAGTGACGGGTTGAGCCTGCTATAGCTCCTCGATGCATCGGTAGGTCTCATTAGACAAACTAGTGTCTTGGAACAAGGTATTGAAAAAATATTATTTTTAGTTTTGTCACAAGGCCTTGAGTATGTGGTTATGATAGTCTCGAATTATGCATTCCATCATTATGAAAGTGGTAAGTGATATTGCATGTGATTATTCAACTAGTATAATATCCATGTGAATAAGTAAATGGAATTACTTCATTTTTTTTCCTATATTATTCTGAATTTCAAGTTTAAAAGGCTTTTTTTTAGTTATACATTTCTTTAAATGCTAATTCTTATTTTTGAATGTTTCTGTAGTATTTTTATCCTTACTAAGCATCTGAGCTCACCCCTTTATTTGATTTATTCTTCCCAGGATTCCAAGAAGTGTATTGTGATTGATATGTAGGGTTTAGCCAAGGGAATAATGGAATGCGTGAAGGATTATTTATGTTGTTTTGTATGTTATGATGTGTATTGTAACATTCATCTATGTAATCTATTTTTCAAGACTACTAAACTGATCAGTCCTTCGGGACTTCATTCCTTGTAATCATGCCAATGTATTAAAATAATGCATCGACTTTGGGTAATTGGGGTTGGGGAATTATAGTAGTGACAGACTGGTGCGGGGGGAGAAGATGGGAAGATTCAGTGAATAGGAAGGTGTCTTCCACACATTATAATTTTAGAATATTTATTTCTATTGGAAATGGAGGGAACATTAGTGGAAATGGTGATTCATGGAAAGAGAGTCCCTATCATTAGAGTGGTGTTACTCAAGGGAGTCATGAAACATCTCAGGGAAGAGGGGACACACTGTTACAGGCAGTACATCCTACAATTGTGGAGAGCAAGGATAGACCATTCAGAATGAGGTGTAATATTCTAGTATATTTTACTTTATATAGTGCCTTGTTTGATATTGTAATCTCTCATTCATTTATATCTGTAAAACATGATAATGGTTTGAGCCTAATAATGGAGTTTGTAAGCATAGAAATGACATTAGATATACCTCATGAGTATTGTATTGAGACATCTCTCTGTGCAAGGGATGTTCTACTGAGATTTTGGGGTAATGTTTTTTTTGTGTGATCTCTATATAATTAACATGATAGACTTTGACATAATTCTGGGTTTGGACTAGCTTGTCACATACCGAGCCCACATTGATTGTTAACATAGTATATTTTAATTTACATCTCCTAACGATGGAAAATATATTCACCGTGGAGAATGGGATTTTTCGGCAGGCCAAGTAAGACCAATTATAATAAAATTTGAAGATCTCATAGTCCAGTTTTCTAGTCCTTTACTAGATGATGAAGGTGTAAGTCATTATTTCCTTCCACTAGTGGTAGAGTTATTTAAATATTTATTTCCTAATGAAATATCAGTTCTACCACTAGAGAGACATGTATAATTTACTATAGATATCCTGATTAGGTATGATCCAGTGACTATTCGACCTTATAGAATGGCATCGACTGAGATTCGAGAGATCACGACATAGCTTGAGGAGTTGGAGGATAATGGATTTATCTATCCAATTACATCTCCTTGGAGATAAATTATCTTTTTTTCTAAGAAGGTTGAATAGATTTTATGTTTGTGTTTTGATTATCAAAATTTGAAAAAGAAGAATGTGAGAAAAATTATCCTCTTCTGTGTAGCAATGTTATGTTTGACAGTTAAAGGGAGCTTGTGTTTTATTCATGATTCATATGATATTGGGGCATCATCAGGAAAGAGTTTGGGATTTTGATATACTGAGGACAGCTTTCTTGAGCATATTTTTCCTGTATGAGTTTTTCAGGACTCTGTTAAGGAGGAAAAATACATTGAAAGTGTTTATGGCAATGGAGAACTAGACCTTCCCCCTGTATTTAGACTAGTTTGTGGTGGTTTTCATATATGAAATCTTGGTTTACTCTAAGGCGCATGATGATTATGCCCAACATCTTCACTTTATCCAAAGGGCACTGAGATATCATTTGTTATACGTGATGCGTTCTATGTGCCAGTTTTAGAAGAACAGATACAATTCATGTGGCACATCATCTCAGAGGATGGTGTTTCAGTGAACCTAGAGTTGGTTTAGGCAGTTGTATATTGAGATCATCCTAATGATTTTTTTTATATACATATATTTCTGGGGCTAGATAGATATTATAGGATATCAATATAGGGATTAACCCATTTGGGAGGACTGCTTTCTGATTTAACAAGAATGGGGTAATTTGTTAGTGGAATGAAGCAGGGGAGAATTATTTCCAAGAGCTGAAAAGCGGTTTAACTTCAGTACCAGATTTGATCCTATCTTATTCATGTGAGGAGTACATAGTTTATTGTGATGATTTTGGCATCGTAATCGAAGATATTTTTATTTAGTGGAATCATGTTGTGGCCTATGGGTACCCTTAGCTATTCCACAACAACAGAATTACCATACAATTGACCTTAGGGTGGAAGTAGTGGTTTATACTCTTAATGTTTGCTGACACTACCATTTAGGAGAAAATATTATAGTTTATACAAATAAAAATATATTGAATAATATGTTTTCATAGAATGAGTGGAATCTTCAACATTGATGATGGGTAGAGTATATGCAGTCTTTTGATTTTTAACTAGCATATACGACTAGAAATTGAAATATTGTGGTTGATGCTGTGAGATGAAAAATTCATGATGAAATGGTTCTAGAGTCATGTGCAGAGTTGAAGATGATGATGTTTCTAGCTGAGATATGGGTTGTGGATCATGGGAATCAGGGGAAGATGACCCTAACATCAATTTTTGTGGATTTTAAAATTTTGAGATATATTAGGGAATGAAAATATTAAGACCTAGAGTTTTTTTCCTTGAGGAAAGGATTTTATGTTGGGAGAGACACATTATTACTGGAGAATAGATTTGGATGATATCATCTATGTGAAGAATTGGGTTGGGGTGCCTATGAGAATGTGATAGGAGCTCATGTGAGAATTTCATACCTCAATGTGGGAAGTGCATCCAGGTGTGACCAATATGTACCATGAACTACGATGATAGTATTGATAGTCGGGAACAAAAAAGGAGTGAAAAGGTTCATCACATGATGCTACACCTATAAGCAGGTGATGGTAGAGCATCAATGACCTGAAGGTTTTCTACATCCAATACCTATTCGTTAATGGAAGTGGGATGATGTGACTATGGAATTTGTTGTAGTTATTACAAGGACATGTAGGAAGAATGATGTTATTTGTGTTATTATGGATCAACTGAAAAAGGTATCTCATTTAAAGCCTATATGGAAATCCATCATCGTTATGAAGATGGGAGAGAGGTATGTTTTGATGATAGTTCATCTGCCTGGGGTGCCGCATACTATAGTTTCATATTGTGATTCATGATCTACTACTATCTTCTGGAAGATTTTACTAAAGCGCTTGGTACATAAGTTTTTTTGAGTACAACATTCCACTTACCAACATATGGGATATCGGAGCATACTATATGCATAATTAATGATATGATGTGGGCCTATGTGTTTGACTTTTGTGGGTCATGGGAGAAACATTTAGATGAATTGAGTTATCCTATTAAAATAGTTAATACGAAACTATATAGATCACACCATATAATGAAACTTATGGTAGTCCATGAAAATCCACATTATCTTGGTTGTGGGCTAGGGAGTTAGAGCTATTGGGACTGATTCTCATGTAGGATACGTTGGAGTAGGTGTAGTTTATTCGGAAACATATGGTTATGGCTCAAAGTAAGAAGAAGTTGTATGTTGATAGATAGAGATGACCCCTAGAGTTTACCAAGTGTTATTGGTTATTCTGTTGGGTGTCACCGAGGTTGGTTCACCACATGATACGAATTCTGGGAAACTTGGTTGCTAGGTTTTTTGGACCCTCAGGCATAGTGGAGATAATTGGGTTGGGGTGTAATGATTGGCTCTTCCAAAGAAATAAAAAAATATTCACGAAGTCTTCCTTGTGTCATAATGGTGATAGTATCATCCCAACCCTTCTCATGTGATCGATGTGGATGAGGTGGATCTTGAGTTAGAGGCATCCTTTGAGTGGAATATGCTACATGTGATGGATCATAGTTTGAAATTGTTTTGGGGAAATAACCTGTTGATAGTTCATGAGTTATGGAAACATGAACTTGTGAAAGAAGAATCATGGGAATGAAAAGTAGATGTGAGGGAAAATTGGGCTGATCATTTTTTCTTGGAATAATAGTTATGTTAAAAAGTGAAGTGTCAGGATGAGTTGATATAAGGTGGGATGATTTTAAGAACCAGACATATTCTTGAGTTATCATTGGCGAGGAATATGTTACTTTTTTTAAATTTTTGTGTACCATTGTTTGTGGTTTTGACATTGGGTATGGTTGGGTGAGGAGTTGAGAATAAAATTTGAAAAGGGGGTCGCGTGTGGTTAGCGCAAAGTTAGTGAAAATCAAGTTCCCAAACTCAGGTAACCATGTAACCCAGGATAGTGGGATCCACACAGTTGGCACATTGTTTCTCTTAACAATGCACCCCTTTCCAAGAAACTATGCAGTGGGTTTTAATGATCCAAAAATGGTTTTAAATTACCCTAATCCCCCAAAAACCGCTATTCCAACCAAGGATCGGGGTTGATGGATTGTGGATGAATCTGGATCTCATCATAGTGGATCCAAGGCCATTGGACCTCTATTCTTCAAGATTCAAAGCCTGAATTAAAGATATTATCTTCTCCCTTTAAGTGGATCGTATCCCAATTCTTAAACTCCCTCTTATTAGTCCTTTTGATGGAATTTATGACCAGTTTAATTATATCATATCCTTTTATAGAGATATAGATCTAGGAATGTAGATATAGATCTAATGTGAACATATTGGGATTTCTTGATCATTATATTTGAATTTGATCCAAATCTCAGATCTGCGTTGTCGTGCTGCTGAAATATTGTTATTTTCTATTGAGTGAACGTACCTAAATGAATTGAGTTAGGTGCTCTGAATTACAATTCCCATAGTTGTGGATTTGATTAGTGTAGGAAATATTATATTATTTCTTCTATCTATTAGCTATTCAATTCATAAATTTTGTTAATAAGGCTGGACAATTGTTTTATTGACCATTGTTGAATTAAATGTTTGACTTCAAAATTGAATATTTTATTAATGATAATTATTTTTGGATAATGATTTTGGGTGTAATGGACTATGATAATTTTTTTAAATTAGATAATCAATCAAGAGATTAATTATGTGATAATGAGTTTTTCGGAATGAGATAATTAAACATGAATTGTTTATGTGCCTTGATATTTGATATAGATAATTAATTATGGAATTATTTTTTAAGAGTTGAGATTAATAATGAGATAATTAATCCTTGAAAATTATTTATGAGTTATATTTTTTTATTAATTAATTGATTAAATAATTAATGGATTTTCATAAATAATTAATTGGTTAATTGAGTAAATATATAGATGTATTTTGACTAATTGTTGAATAATTATTAGAGTTGAGAAAATTAATTAATTATGAATTTTTTATTTTTTGACACAATGGTAACATGGTCATTCGGATTTGAGATGTATCATCGTAACATTTCCATTGTACTTTTGAGTAAAATAATGGTAACTTTGTAATTCCAATGGGATGTATCAATGGTAACATGGTCATTATGCGTTTGAGTAAGTAATAGTAAATCAGTCTTTCTTTTGAGGGTTAAATATGGTAACATGGTCATCTTACCAAAGGGTGGGATAATAATAATATTATATTTAATTTATTAAATAAATAATGATAATAGAGGTACTTTGAGATATGACCTCATAAGAGAATAATTCGACTCCGATGTGAGTTGAAATTGGTACTAAGATATCATATCACCTAGTTATACCCTAATCTCTAAAAAATTCAATATTAGTCATATGATATGATATTACCTATTTAATGATTCTGGATCTAGTACGAGAATAAATTAGTATTGAGTTATGGGATTCCACAAGAACCCTGAAGTTAGTATACATAAATAATGAATAAATGGCAATGTGAAAACAGTTTAATTGTGAATTGTGATTATATTTTTATTGAATTTAGTACTCTATCAATTTGTTCGACTTGTTTTTGACACTATCGGTGTTGCCAACTGATTTGTACGCACACCCTACATAGCCTACCTGATTGGTTCCCAAATAGACTTTTTTGTTATAGGAGAGAATAAGAGAAATAACGCTATATTAAATTTCATATCGAGATATAGAATCGGTGAAGGTACCAGATGTGGTTTGTGACCTAGTTGGTACTCATTAATGAATTATTTTCATTTTATTTTAGACACTATGGAAATTATAATAATATTTCATGTTTATAACTCACATTATTATTTTATTTCACTATTTAAGTTAACATATGACTTTGGTACTGTTATTGTTATATTTTTCTTTCACAGTTTTCATTATTTTCTAATGGTGTTTCTGTAACACCCCAGGTAAATAAAGAATATGAAATTTTCATATTTATCCATATTTGTGAATAAAATATTAATATGACTTTAAAGGGGATGCTATGCTCGATGGCGTACCCAACACGCAACAACGAGTTTCTTGGGAATCTTACGTTGCACTCTAATAATAAAATAATATTATTTTAAATGGCAGTTAACATGTAGTCGTTGTATTGGCGGGAATGGATAGAAATAACTAAAATATGAATATATATGTTTTTTTACAACTATCCAAAGGCTTAAAATACGCAATGAATTCAATTTTAGGTTTTTATAGCCTAATTTTCACTAAAGGCTCACTTATCGCCTTCTGATGGAGAACTGTCATTAAATATAGTTTTGATCACTCTTATACATTCATTTTTACCAAATAAAACTCTTCTTTAGAATCGGGACATCAAATTTTACTTTGTGTAAATTCTTGGTATTATGTTCATTTTTTAATGAATAGTGTAAAATGTTGTATTTTAATTCAAAACCTATTTTTTATCTAATTTATTTATTTGATTAGATTATCATTTTAATTGTTTTTAAAGTGAAATTAGAAAATATTTTTATCATTAAATCCAATAGTGGTTGTTGGAATTTATTTCACTTTGAAATCGGACTTAAACTACTGTCAATCTTTTGATACTTATTGTTTCATAAAAACACGCTATTTGCTCTGACAGTGGGAATTAATTATTAAATTAATTAATGTGAATTATATGGTTTGAATTTTGTAAAATAGACTTCATTTTCTAATTCGGAATATCAAATATAGCTCAGGGTGAATTTTTGGGATTTTTCTGAAAAACTTCAATTTTTGATGAATAGTGAAACCACTAAGTGGTACTTATAAAAACTGATTTTTCCGTTTAAATAAAATTTTGCCATCTTTGTGTTTTGAATTTCAAAAATCCGACATACATGGTTGTCATTAAGAAGAAAAATGTGTTTCAATGGGATAAAAATAATTTTTTGGTGAACAGTAACTTATTAAGTTTTTAATCGCGATTAGTGGTAATTAGTGTAGTTTAAGGTAAAAATAATGATTTCATAAAATAAGATGAGCTTGACACATGTCCTATCCTCATTGGTTGTGTCATGGCCGACCGAGACAAGCCATGGGTCAACTTGGGGACCCCATGGAGACACTTTGGTTGGGAAATGACATAAATAACTTTTTATTTAATGTAAAAGTCAAAATGACACAAACATCATATGTTTTACAAAAACAATTTTTATGTGGGGTTATAATGATAAGATATTTGATTATAAATAGTCATTGGAAAGCTAAAACTATTTCATACATCATAGTAATTTTTTTATAATTTTTAGACATTAAATAAAGTAAATTATTTATGACATAATAATGATGCAGTGATGACATCATTATTTGAAGATTTAAATAAAATGGAAGGATAATGTAAACTATATGAACTACACATGTCCAAAACTTATTGGATGGGTGGATTGCGAACCCTTATCACCTTATCCACGAATTATATCAATATGGGACATTTTAAAACCGAAAAACATTTTCAAATAAAGTAATATTTCTTTACATTCCAAAAGTGCCCCTCCTCTCCTCTTATAAAAGGCCCCATCCTCTACCTCATTTCACACACTCCTCAAGCCTTTGGCTCGGCCAAACCCTGCCCATTTACTCTCTCCACATCCCTCTCCTCATCCTAGAGGATTCCATTTTGGCAGATTCTTTTCAGAGGAAGCCTTTAGGGTCAAATCAAAAGGAGATACACTTTTAAAGGCAATTCATTCTCTCATGTTCATTTGTTTTATTTTGCCTCTCCACCCCCCTAAAATCTTTTTATTTACTTATTTTGTAACAACACAAGTATCTTAAATATACTAAGATGTTGTTATAAGATTTATTCGAGCTACACTCTCACACAACTACATCAAATGGTTAAAGAACATACGGTTTCCGTGGATGGAGAAATTCTGCCTCCCGAAACGATGATTGTTCAATACTCATTTAACACCTTAAAAGGTGGCCATTATGATGTCAATATTTTTATATATGATATATAATATGATTATGTTTTCCTTAAGCTTCTGTTTTTTTCATTTTGGGCATACCTTTATTGTTTCCATTATGGGTAAACGCGATATCTTCATTTAAGGAAGTGCGGACTACCGCCCCCTCAAAGTGATTTGATTCGTTAAATACCATATGTGGGACGTATAAAGGATGGAACTATGATATTATATATGATATTATACTGTAATTATAATATACCTTTATATCATTATTATTCTATTATATAAAATATGAAATAGAAATGAAAGTAGCGTTCATGCGTACGTACAGCTTACCGTCTCCATGAACGGTGCATTTCATTTCTTACCTCTAAATGATTATGTAATGTTATAAATGCATAAATTTACTGTATATATATGACATATATGATATCCAAATCATGAATATTATTCTGGATATAATAAACATTTGACCACACGAACAACATGTAATGGTAAGAAGTCCACTTTCGACTTAAGAACCAAATATCGACAAAACAAACATTATTAACATAAATGTTTACATAATGTTTATAACATGGAAATAAGTGATATAATAGGAATAATGAACTATAAAAAGGTTCTTAATAAATTGGAAATTAAATCATGTTTATTATTCAGGACGTTAAAGAACGATCGAGTCAAGTCGGACCCGAGGTAAGGGATCCTACTCCTCTCTTTCTTTTTAAGTACACACTTTTATGTCATTCCTTTTAAAGATCATCTTTCTTGTTATTGGGATGATCTTTTATATTACACTTACTGTAATTTTTATGTTCATGTGATGAGAGACCCTATTCTCTCTCATCAATACATTTTGGAAGTTTTGAGTGGCGCCGTTAGGCTGCCGAACTTTCGTAAGAGATCTAACCTCTCTCTTTCTTTTTACGTACTCTCCTTTATGTCACTTCTTCTAAGCTCCTCTTTGTAATGTTGGGGGGTGTTCTTTTATTTTCTTCTTGCTGTTCATTTTATTTTAATGTGATGAGATACCCTATTTGATCTCATCAATCCAAATTTGGAAGTTTTATGTGGCGCCGTTAGGCTGTCAAGGGAACTTTTTAACCCAATTTCGATTTCTTTGGGTTCAACATGTAGTCATTGAATATGTCATCCATTGAATATGTGTGAATGTCCTTTTATTTTTTTACACTTAATGTCCACTTATATTGGGTGTATTTATATTTTTCACACATATTTTTGAGATTGATTTGTCCTTAATTTAAGGATACCTTCTTTATAAGGTATTTCATCACTTTTGACATTTCTATTGAGGGTTCATTGTTGTTATGAACCAATTCACTCTTATATGGTGTATATACTGTCATTTGGAGTATTATATCATGAATTCATTTATTCTCATGATATTATAAAGTTCTGACTAAATGTTATTCCTCAATTATTGTGTTCAAGTGTCTCTAATTTTGGTAAAACCCCTCTAACCAAAATATCGTTTTAAATGTTTTAATTATTTGTTCTTATTAATATCCATGTTTTCAAAATGGTTTTAAGGATTTATTTATATGGATATTAATGGTTTAAAATTTTAAGCTTCAAGGTGGTATGGGACACTTTTATTCAAAAATCTATTTATTAAATGTTTTAAATGGTTTTGGAAATGGCTTCTTTTTGAATGGATTCATTATTTAAATATACTAAATTGTTATATTGTGATTGAAATGTGGAAATGTTTTGTTTCCTTTATGCATGTTTTATTTGACACATTTATGTTATGGTTCTTGGGAATTGTTATGAAAACGGGTGGTTCCGTGATAAACTAAGGGCGGGTGAGCCCGATATAGCTCTCCAATGCATTGGGTAACGCGAAGGAGTGAAACGATAAGGTTTCTCCGAAGAGATTTAGGGAATATACTGTGATGGGTATTCCAAAACGTAACCAAGAGGGTTACTCCCTACGTAAGAATGTTATGAATGCCTCATGTTACCTTTATGTCTTATGATTTCTATGATTTATTCATGATTTGATGAGGTATGTTAAAGTGCCTAAGTTTTATGGGTAAAGTATGATTTCATTCTTATGTATATATGAACTCATGTTTCCTTTCCATATTTTTATAACCCTTACTGAGCTTTTTATGCTCATCCCAAGTTTTTGAAATGTTTTTCACAGGTCAAGGGAAAGGTACATGATGTGATGATAGTGTCAAGGATGTTTAAAGAAAGAATCTGTGTTTTATTTTAAATAGGTTTCTGTTGATGGGATAAATGAATATTGTCTTTTATGTAACCACTTTGTTTAAATGTGGAATGTAATGCAAGTTTCATGATCTAATTCTCAAAAACTCTAAACCTGAAAAGATCCTCAATGTGTAATCTTGTAATAACTCAAGATTAAGTAAGGTTTAAGGCTGGGGCCTTATAGTTGGAATCAAAGGTCGGTTTAGATAACTTTAGAGGTTAGGGTATTCTTTAAGCATAAGTGACATTACCATAATGGTGAGGATTTCAGAAAGAGTCCCAGTTTTAGATAAATTGAATGAGTAAGTATATCTTAGTGTTAATCTTACTCATTAGTACATGATGGTTTTGTTGATATACTTACACTGACCTTTTTGGTTTTAGTAAATGGCTGGATCTAGTAGGCACCAATGTAACAGTGGATGTGAAGGAAACTGTGACAATTTTTTGATCAAGCAACTAAATGATATGGGAGCTGCAATGAGAACTCTTTTGATTATCCTCAACCAACTATCTGGAATCATGATTGACCACCTAAACCTTGGAGATTTCTCTAAGGAATCATATATGTAAGAAACAAATCCCTACGGAAGTACAGGTAATAATCATAAAGGTAAGTGTGTTCAAAAACCTATGTGTCAAAGATGTGGAAAGAAACACCTAGGAAAATGATTCAATGGGACAGAAATATGCTATATATGTGGAAATGAAGGTAATAAAGCAAGAACCTGCCATGGAAAAAGGAAGCATCCAGTTGACTCGAGGAAAGGGAAAGAAGTTCTTTCTGAGGGATCAATTGAATGTTTTAAATGTGGTGTGCATGGTCATTATGCAAACACATGTCCTATGAAGAAGTTTCGTGAATGGGGTCACCAAGAGCGTACCAATATTTGCTTACCAATACCTAATTCCATTCCGATTGAGGATGAAGAAACTGACAATGACCAATCAAAGGAAAGAGGTATTTCGGAATAAGTTGGAAAGGAATGGATAATGGATCATGAAGAATGTTGAATGAGTAAGATGTCAACATATAAAGGCTTCAAGATTTAGGGTGAAATTCTTAAGATTATTAAGTCTCTTTTGATGATGGGGTTACATTAGAAGACTTTTTATATTATGTGTAACCCTGATGTTTAATATAGGCAAATTTTATTCAAGTAATAGTTATATTTTCTTTTGTGGACATAGTTATAAAGAACCATTTGGGTTTATATGATCCTTACTTTTGAGGTAATTATGGGTTACTATATGTTATGATTGAAGTGAAAGGCATGAGATAAAATTGAGGTTAAATTATGTTATGGTTATTTTTGATGATTTTATCCCTTTTTGGGTAATGATTTGAGAATTATATAGTTTTGGAAAAAGGACAACACACAGACCATGTGACAACCCGTCGCATCGGACAATGCAGCGGGAATCGAACCCACAACCAAAGTGCGACTGGTATTTATCGCCTACCACTGGACTACGTGAAGTCGCTGGTTAGTTTGACTGATTCTTTTTAGTTATATGATTTTATTAATTAAGAGTAAGTTTATTTTGGGTTATCAATGAAAATTATTAACCTATCATGGAGGATATGTGATTAGGTTAATTACTTTTCAATGCGAGACTTTAAGAGAAACTGATTTTGTTTAGAGATAAATGTTACAATTTAACTTGGAAGTCTATGTGACTAAATCCTTAAAAAATTTGGTTTTCAATCTTAGATTGTTTTACTTTTAATAATTTTATGGACAAATTGTTTATCTAATGGTCCTCGTTGATCTTTGGGTTTTGTTGGGCAAATTTTGGAGATTAATCATAGATTTTCTTTTTATAAATGGTTATCCTTTTCTGGATTATTTGATCTTGTACTAGCCTTTTTGGTTTTGGTTTTGGTTAAATTCTAGAGACATGGGAAGTAAATAGTTCTCTTTTGTGGATTAGGTGATTATCTAGAAGTTGATTATAGTACTCTTAATGGGAACAAGTCTTCCTAAATACTCGTCTTTTGGAGAAAATATGATTTTGTGTAAGGAATCTAATAAAATTTGAATGTCAACATGATAAGTGATTATGCTTCCTTATGAATAAATTCCTCAATAAAAAGTAACTTAAAACAAAAATGTTGTCTATAAACTTTTCCTACTGGGGAATCGAATACCGTTTAACCCATCACAAGTTTGTGATTTTCTCGTGGTTAACTTTCTCCTAAACATGTTTTCTATCACTCTCCATCAGAACATGACCCTTTGTTTTTTCCTCCATGTCCATATTTTCATACTTGGAATCCTAGTATGGGTTAACTCGGGTGACCTTTGTACTTATCTTTCTTTATTTTAATGTGATTGTTTTACGGACTCTTATCCGATGTGGGACTTTCAAGGATGTTTCCAAGCACAATTCTAAAAATTGCGAGGACGCAATTCCCAAAAGGGGGGAAGGATGTAAAACCCCAGGTAAATAAAGAATATGACATTTTCATATTTATCCATATTTGTGAATAAAATATTAATATGACTTTAAAGGGGATGATATGCTCGATGGCGTACCCAACACGCAACAACGAGTTTCTTGGGAATCTTACGTTGCACTCTAATAATAAAATAATATTATTTTAAATGGAAGTTAACATGTAGCCGTTCTATTGGCGGGAATGGATAGAAATAACTAAAATATGAATATATATGTTTTTTACAACTATCCAAAGGCTTAAAATACGGAAAGAATTCATTTTTAGGCTTTTATAGCCTAATTTTCACTAAAGGTTCACTTATCGCCTTCTGATGGGGAACTGTCATTAAATATAGTTTTGATCACTCTTATACATTCATTTGTACCAAATAAAACTCTTCTTTAGAATCGGGACATCAAATTTTACTTTGTGTAAATTTTTGTTATTTTTCCGATAAAGTTCATTTTTTAATGAATAGTGTAAAATGTTGTATTTTAATTCAAAACCTATTTTTAATCTAATTTATTTATATGATTAGATTATCATTTGAATTGTTTTTAAAGTGAAAATAGAAAATATTTTTACCATTAAATCCAATAGTGGTTGTTGTAATTTATTTCACTTTGAAATCGGACTTAAACTAGTGTCAATCTTTTGATACTTATTGTTTCACAAAAACACGCTATTTTCTCTGACAGCGGGAATTAATTATTAAATTAATTAATGTGACTTATATTTTTTGAATTTTGTAAAATAGACTTCATTTTCGAATTCAGAATATCAAATATTGCTCAGGGTGAATTTTTGGGATTTTTCTGAAAAACTTCAATTTTTGATGAATAGTGAAACCACTAAGTGGTACTTATAAAAACTGATTTTTCCATTTAAATAAAATTTTTCCATATTTGTGTTTTGAATTTCAAAAATCCGACATACATGGTTGTAATTAAGAAGTAAAATGTGTTTCAATGGGATAAATATAATTTTTTGGTGAATAGTAACTTATTAAGTTTTTAATCGCGATTAGTGGTAATTAGTGTAGTTTAAGGTAAAAATAATGCTTTAATAAAATAAGATGAGCTTGAAACATGTCCTACCCTCATTGGTTGTGTCATGGCCGACCAAGAAAAGCCATGGGTCAACTTGGGGACCCCATGGAGACACTTTGGTTGGGAAATGACATAAATAACTTTTTATTTAATGTAAAAGTCAAAATGACACAAACATCATATGTTTTACGAAAACAATTTTTACATGGGGTTATAATGATCATATTTTTGATTATAAATAGTAATTGGAATGCTAAAAAGCATTCCTACATCATAGTAATTTTTTTATAATTTTTAGACATTAAATAAATTAAATTATTTATGACATAATAATGATACAGCGATGTCATCATTATTTGAAGATTTAAATAAAATGGAAAGATAATGTAAAATCTATGAACTAAACATGTCCAAAACTTATTATATGGGTGGATTTAGAACCCTTATCACCTTATCCACGAATTATATCAATATGGGAACTTTTAAAACCGAAACACTTTTTTAAATAATGTAATATTTCTTTACTTTCCAAAAGTGCCCCTCCTCTCCTCTTATAAAAGTCCCCCACCTCTACCTCATTTAACACACTCCTCAAGCCTTTGGATCGGCAAACCCTGCCCATTTACTCTCTCCACATCCTTCTCCTCATCCTAGAGGATTCCCTTTTGGCAGAATCCTTTCAGAGGAAGCCTTTAGGCTCAAATCAAAAGGAGATACACTTTTAATGGTAATTCATTCTCTCATGTTCATTTTTTTATTTTGCATCTCCAACCCCCTAAACTCTTTATATTTACTTATTTTGTAACAAAACCAGTATCCTAAATATACTAGGATGTTTTTATAAGATTTATTCGAGCTACACTCTCACACAACTACATCAAATGGTTAATGAACATACGGTTTCCGTGGATGGCGAAATTCTGCCTCCCGAAACGATGATTGTTCAATACTCATTTAACACCTTAAAAGGTGGCCATTATGATGTCACTATTTTTATATATGATATATAATATATTTATGTTTTCCTTAAGCTTCTGTTTTTTTCATTTTTGGCATACCTTTATGGTTTCTATTATGGGTAAACGCGATATCTTCATTTAAGGAAGTGCGAACTACCGCCCCCTCAAAGTGATTTGATTCGTTAAATACCATATGTGGGACGTAAAAAGGATGGAACTATGATATTATATATGATATTATACTGTAATTATAATATACCTGTATATCATTATTATTCCATTCTATAAAATATGAAATAGAAATGAAAGTAGCGTTCATGCGTACGTACAACTTACCATCTCCATGAACGGTGCATTTCATTTCTTACCTCTAAATGATTATGTAATGTTATAAATGCATGCATGTACTATATATATATGGCATATATGATATCAAAATCATGAATATGATTCTGTATATAATAAAAATTTGACCACAGGAACAACATGTAATGGTAAGAATCCCACTTTCGACTTAAGAACCAAATATCGACAAAACATACATTATTAACTTAAATGTTTACATAATGTTTATAACATGGAAATAAGGGATATAATAGGAATAATGAAGTAGAACAAGGTTCTTAAAAAAGTGTAAATTAACTCAAGTTTATTATTCAGGACGTTAAAGAACGATCGAGTCAAGTCGGACCCGAGGTAAGAGATCCTACTCCTCTCTTTTTTTAAGTACACACTTTTATGTCATTCGTTTTAAAGCTCGTCTTTCTTTTTATTGGGATGATCTTTTATATTAAACATACTGTAATTTTTATGTTCATGTAATGAGAGACCCTATTCTCTCTCATCAATCCATTTTGGAAGTTTTGAGTGGCGCCGTTAGGCTGCCGAACTTTCGTAAGAGATCTAACCTCTCTCTTTCTTTTTACGTACTCTCCTTTATGTCACTTCTTTTAAACTCCTCTTTGTAATGTTGGGGGATGTTCTTTTATTTTCCTCTTTCTGTTCATTTTATTTTAATGTGATGAGATACCCTATTTGATCTCATCTATCCAAATTCGGAAGTTTTATGTGGCGCTGTTAGGCTGTCAAGGGAACTTTTTAACCCAATTTCGATTTCTTTGGGTTCAACATGTAGTCATTGAATATGTCATCCATTGAATATGTGTGAATGACATTTTATTGTTGTACACTTAATGTCTACTTATATTGGGTGTATTTATATTTGTCACATATATTTTTGAGATTGATTTGTCCTTAATTTAAGGATACCTTCTTTATAAGGGATTTCATCACATTTGACATTTCTATTGAGGGTTCATTGTTGTTATGCACCAATACACTCTTATATGGTGTATATACTGTCCTTTGGAGTATTATATCATTAATTCATTTATTCTCATGATATTATAAAGTTCTGACTAAATTTTATTCCTCAATTATTGTGTTCAAGTGTCTCTAATTTTGGTAAAACCCCTCTAACCAAAATATCGTTTTAAATGTTTTAATTATTTGTTCTTATTAATATCCATGTTTTCAAAATGGTTTTAAGGATTTATTTATATGGATATTAATGGTTTAAAATTTTAAGCTTCAAGGTGGTATGGGACACTTTTATTCAAAAATCTCTTTATTAAATGTTTTAAATGGTTTTGGAAATGGTTTCTTTTTGAATGGATTCATTATTTCAATATACTAAAATGTTATATTGTGATTGAAATGTGGAAATGTTATGTTTCCTTTATGCATGTTTTATTTGACACATTTATTTTATGGTTCTTGGGCATTGTTATGAAAATGGGTGGTTCCGTGATAAACTAAGGGCGGGTGAGCCTGATATAGCTCTCAAATGCATTGGGTAACGCGAAGGAGTGAAACGATAAGCTTTCTCCCAAGAGATTTAGGGAATATACTGTGATGGGTATTCCAAAACGTAACCAAGAGGGTTACTCCCTATGTAAGAATGTTATGAATGCCTCAAGTTACCTTTATGTCTTATGATTTCTATGATTTATTCATGATTTGATGAGGTATGTTGAAGTGCCTAAGTTTTATGGGTAATGTATGATTTCATTCTTATGTATATATGAACTCATGTTTCCTTTCCATATTTTTATAACCCTTACTGAGCTTTTTATGCTCATCCCAAGTTTTTGAAATGTTTTTCATAGGTCAAGGGAAAGGTACATGATGTGATTATAGTGTCAAGGATGTTTCAAGAAATAATCCGTGTTTTATTTTAAATAGGTTTCCGTTGATGGGAAGAATGAATATTGTCTTTTATGTAACCACTTTGTTTAAATGTTGAATGTAATGCAAGTTTCATGATCTAATTCTCTAAAACTCTAATCCTGAAAAGATCCTCAATGTGTAATCTTGTAATAACTCAAGATTAAGTAAGGTTTAAGGCTGGGGCATTATAGTTTCACTATTATAAAATAGTGTATAGTCTCCCCATGAATTAATTACCAGTCCTTCACATCTAGTCTTCACCCTCTAGCATATGGGGAGACAATCTTGGGGTCATGTGACTTGTAGGCTCGGTGTAACATTGTGAGGCACCCGGTTTGGGAAGTTGCATGGTTCATAAATGAATTATATAATCTCCCAATTATCACTTCATAATAAGTACCCTTCAACAATTAATAATTGAAAATGGATTTCAATAAAAATTTGGGAAACTAATCTTAATGGAAGGTGATCTCATATCATCAGTAATGGTAATTATGGGATATATCATAGATCATATAAACAAAATGTAAGTATAAGGGCATTATAATAAGAGTTGTCATTTGAATTTCAAACCATGTATACCGCATATCCAATTATTGAGTCATGGAATATCTCATGTAATTTTATAAGACATGAATCATAATAGAATCAAGGAACCTATGTAATTAAAGCATAACATTTCCATAAGACATGTAATTATGAAAAAATAATAATTATATAACATTTTCAAAATGTCAAAATTGAATCTATTTCACACATTATATTATGGGAATGAAATTAGGACCAATTATATTATTATATACAAGAGAAATTATATCATATTTACTCTATGAGTTTATAATTATCACACAATGATTATTATGGAGATATAGGTCACACCCATCATATAATTAAAATCAATCATATATTTACCACAATATCATAACTATTCATAATATCATATGTTATGGATGGAAATGTGTTTTAAAATTATTTTTTCAATCTCATCATAAAATTGAAATATAATTAATACATATTGTATCATTTGATCATTATTCCAGAAAATTTTAAACAACATCAAAATAAGGCATCTTAGATATGAAAATATTTTGAATGATAACATGAAATAATTATTATTGAAAATAAAAATTTCAAATTTGGTATATCTTCTTTATAAATATAATTTCAATTATAAATTAATGAAAATATTGAGAATAACCTTTTATTCATGAAAATGAATCATCATATAAAAAATATTCACACCATAAAAAAAACATTTCATTCTTACTATGATAAAAATATTCATTTCATTTATTTGTTTAAGAATTCCGAAAGTACCGCATTTAGAAAAAGATAAAAGGTTTACACTTGAACTATATAGTAATATGTAAAAAATGTGATAAATTAAGTTTAAAAATAATTAAATAATTTAAAATAGAATTGAAACTTTTTTAGAAAATATATATATCAAATATAAATATCCCCCAATGGATATAAAATTATAAACAATTTTAATTATTTAAGATATTATGAAAAAAATCCATTATCGCTTTGGTAGAAGATTAATTATAAGAACCATGAATCAAAACCCTTACATTGATATAAAAAAATATTTATTTTCTTAATAATACTTGTAAATTAAATTAATTTTAATTATATACACCATAAAAAAGATACAAGTTGTATATCAGTCATGTGTCCAATATAAATAAAAGTGTGATGAATATTGCATACATCGAGTTTAACATACATTGAAAATACTATATCATACTCTAGAATAAATTTTAATTTATTAAAATTCTAAAGAAAATGTATTTTAATATTTATAATATCATATATGATATCTTTATAACACTCTAACACCCCTATAATAAATAAATCTATTTTCAACGTGTTATCTTTTTTGTTTATTTATGACTACTCAGTTCAGTTGTTATTTTCCTTATAAATTATTATTTTCATAACCTTGTGAATATTAAAAAATATAAAAATATCATGTATAATCATTACATTCATATTTAGAGTCATCGAAGAAGATATATATATATAAATGAATTAAACCATTTAGAGAGAATGTAGGCCATGCATATGCATGAACTCACTTTTCTTCATTAGAAATATATAATGAAAGAAAGGTGAATAATAATTCACATTTACACAAAAAATAAATATTTATATATATAATATTTATTATTTAAATATGTTCCTATTTAAATTTAATTAATATGAAATTGAAAAAAGAACACCATCATTTCAAGGTGGTGGTAGTCCACATATATGCATGAACAATGTTATTTTTTCCCAAAACGATAGTATGGTTACTCTTTGGATGTTATAATTTTATTCAAGATGTATAAATATTTCATAAATATAATATATAAACATTAAACCCATATTTATGCCCTACTATAAAATATTGTGTTGAGCAATGAATTTTATATCTATGTGGAGACGAAGAAGAATATGTTAGCGTGATTGATAATTCCCCTTCTTGTTTTATTGAAAGATGGTGTATACAGATTTTTTAATAAAAATAATGAAATCTATGGTTATCTTGTATAAAATATTTGTTATATAATGAAATAATCATAGATTTAAAGGAGGTAAGTAAGAGTAGAAACTACTGTGATTGTTTGACGTGTATACATATTCAATGAAATGACTCCTCTAGATTTACTCTATTGGGATCATGGGTAGGACATTTGGGAAGAGTAAAACCAATATAATTTGTGTAGTCATGTTTATAATAATGTTTTTTATGGGTAGGTCTTACTAGAGGTCTTTATGTGATGTATTGATGTGAGGGAGGAGGTTCCATTTTATTATTTACAAGTTGGAGAATTTTTAATTTCATATCTAATACAAATAAAATAAGAATATTCCAGATACATATACTAAGAAATGGCAATGAAGTTGAAAAAATGAATATGTTTAAAATAAAATCATGAATACATTTTTATACATCATTTGATATCATTTTGATCCTTATCATTTGGAATAACCCCTTCATTAATCATTTTTTAATTAATAATGGTAATAAAAATTTAAATTAAAAAAGGATAATAATGTAATTTCAAATAGAATAGTTAGTTTTAAATGGAAAATCGAATATTTATCAGTCATAATAAATTAATATAATTGATGATAATTTTTTTATAATTTTTTATAATTTAAATAATTATTATTTTTATAAAATATTATTAATAATAATTTTTACACAATTCATTTCATTTATATTAAATATATAAATTCAAGGGTTAATTTAAATATAATACATTATCACCCAACAAAATAGAATTTAGATATATAAAATTCATTGGAATGATTATCATAGTCTAGTTATATTACATTTATTATTTTTCATATAATTTATTTTCTTTTTCTATTAATTAATTAAATTTGGTATTAGTGTTGTATAAGAATAATTGGTAATTATATAATTTATAAAAAATAGAAAACAAATTAAAAGATAAAATTAATTTCATTAATCACAAAAGTTAAATGTATTTTCTTTTAATATATTTATTTTCATCGTTTGTGGACCTATAATAAATATTTAAATCCATGAGATGACATTTTGACGCTTCTTATGCTTCAAATATTATAAGGGTTGTATTTATAAAAAAAATATCCATTAAAAATGTATATTTCCAAACTAATATAATATTATTCACGTTATCATCATCCAATAACAAATATTTTTAATACATATGGCCATATCACATGGTATTAACCTAGATTAACTCTATTTACCCTTTGTTGTGGTGATAAATTTTACTAGGGAAATATTCAAAATGCCTAAAAATTAAAGGTTCACATTTACTAAATGTAAACCCAATTAATAAAAATATTCAATCATTTTCATTAAACATTATTTCGAAAAATGGAATAAATTAATAAGAAAACACATCTGAAATGTTAGATGAAACCTGATTGTTTGAAAAATATAATTTTTAAAATAATTTTTATATAAAAAATATTTTTATTCAAAAATGAATTTTAAATACATATAAATTAAACTCATTTCATCATTCATAAAATAAATAAAATAAATTTCATTTTACTACTCATTAAAATAAACTGTAACTTTGGATATTTTTTAAATAGATATATAGTTTTTAATAAAATTATATATTTTTCATTAATCATTGTAAAATAAATATTTTTTGAAAAATAATAAAATTTCAACAGAAGACACTTTTTATTTAGTATTTTCAAAATGTTATTTCTTCTATAAAATTTGAATTATATATGTTCCAATATTTACATATAATTTCTGTTAGTAAATATAAATTTAAATAATTTTTATATAAATATTTTTTTTAAATCATAAAATAATATTACTAAGAATTGAGAACTAATTTAATAACATTTGAGAACTGAATTTTTATTGATAAGGAAATATATTTACAATTAATACATTAAACCAATTCTTACCCAATTATTTTCGTGATAATTTATAATTTCCATATTAGAAAAATAATATTTTGGTGTTCATTAAAAATTGTTGATCAGTATGACAAAAAAATCAATTAAATTAATTAATTAAAGGATGATAAATTTCAAATATTTCAAGGTGATACACTATCACCATTTAGGAAATTAAATCCAGATAATTTTAACGTACAGACAATAATCAATGATTAGATATTTGAGAATTCCTTTTTGAAAAAACACATCGTAAAAATTGTTAATAAAACAACCAATTATGAAGAGGGAAATTGAAATTTGAACGTCATCATAATTATTTATTTCTTAATAAGAGAAAATAATTGGGATGAAGAAACATGGATAATAAAGGTAAAACATAATTCTTAAGCATGGATAAGGATTGATTCAGAACACGACCAGTAGAATGTAAACCATCACAAAACTGTAAATATGTGATCGTTTAAAAACTCATTGATTTAGCAGTATGAAAAGTTAATGTACAAAATTTAAATTCAAAATAAATTTTCCTGAATTCTATAAATTCTGATACTATGTATGTAAATATCATAAGGAAATAAACATACTTGATACCTTTCTTTATCGAAGTTATAATATCATCACTTGGTTAGGCTTTATTAAAAATTTTCATAATTATTTATGCTTGGAGATAGAAATTTGACATAATTCTTTTCATGCTCAAAGATCATTTAATAAATCATAAGACGTATATGTCATAACAATGGACTCTAAATATTAAAAAAACAAATTTTTTAATAAAAGTTATGATTAATAAATTATTATCCACAAATAAAAATATCCAAATGTCAACTTAATCTATTCCACAGTTTTTTATACTTAACACTCCATAAAAATATTACCTACCTTATTCCAAACTCAAAAATGATTTGATATCATATCAAACCGTCATCTAAATAAAATTTGTTATAATCACTCATAATGCCTCGTAAAAAATTTTATATATGATTATAATATATTCTCGAATGAATATTAATAATTTACCAAACGGTCATAATATAATAATATATGATCCAAAAAATTATATCAACACAAATACATTAAATAATAACTTCTCATATCCAAAAATATATCCATTGGTGGATTGAGTTCATCTATGAAATAATATAAGATAATTGGCTAATCCAAAAGATAAGATTTTTTTTTTGTCGAAATGTATTTTTAATTTATGCAAGGAGAGATAGTCTGGAATTAAAATTTTAACTATTGATATAATATTCAAAAGTATTATTCAATAAAATTTTATCATGGGTCCCATATTCAAGAATAGATCATAACTGTGACCAAACTATCATGATTCACTTATACATGTTTAATATATTGCAAACTCCAAATTGTTTATAAATTTCATGGGGTAAATATTTATTAATAACTATTCATATTAAAAATTATTTAGCACTAAAATTTTATATAAAAAATTTAAAAAAATACTATTGTTTTAAAAATATTTCTGATGAAATTATTTTATCTAATAAAAAATCATTATCGAGTTTTTAAAAAATATATTAGTAATGAACTCTATAAAAATCATATTTTGATAAAATAATAATAATAATAGTTTATATACACTAATGAAACCATTCAATTCTGAAAGGAACTCTTCATTTAATTTTTTAACTTATCTATTAGTTTAGTTTATTCATGTTCTTTTTTACATATTCATTCATTTTTAGAAATCAAAATTCTTACAAACATAAATTTTTTCTATTATATATATAATATTCTATAATCTAATTATATTTTTCATTAAAAACATAATGTACTAAAATATATATACAAATAATTCTTTGATTAAATCTTGAACATCCAATTGGATGAGGAATTCTAATCTAATCTGTTGATTGTTATAGAAGATGAGTCATCTAACTCATGCCTATATTAGGGTGGGTCAACCACATCACGCATCGGTTAAGATATTTTCTAATCCATAATAATTCCACTCATTTAAGTGATCATTTTGATATTTATCCATTCATCTGGTTACCCGTACAATCCTAATTATGATCGACACATCCAATAATTATATTAAAGAGATATGCTTTTTGGGAATGATTCATCAATATAGAATCCTATAAAAAATATGATTCTCAAATTAAAACAGTTATTTCATATCATATATTGGAAATAATGTATAGGAAATCCAAGTAAGGGTTTTGATAATAATTATCTTGAGAATGTGATACAATTTTATTCTTGAGAAAAATTTATTTTAAATGATGATTGTTTCCCTTGGAATTTGGGGATGACCTCCTTGATTGAAGGTTCAAACATTCAAATCGGTTTCTAACGGGTTTGTTCGTAGAACCGGAAACATCCAATGATTCCACATACATTTGGACCTACTTTCCAAATGTAAGCGCTCATTAGTTTGTGGACTGATGAGTCTTAGGAATTTGTATTTGTTGAAGGGATGGGAGGTCGGAATCATAACACCTTTTTGAGGGGAATTATTGTCTACTCCGGGACTCACTTTATATATTTAAGTTATGTTCATGAATCGTTATTACATTACCATGTATAAAATGAGCTTTCCCTCAGATCCGAAAATCAATGTTTAAATATGACGGAAATTTAGAGAATATATTATATGTATTCGAGGTTCTTCATCGATAGAAAATCATCTGTATTTATTAGAGATTCTTGGTCAATGGTATCCTTCGACACATTTATATAGAAGTTTCTCGGTCATTATGATGACCATGCTGGTTTGAAAGCCACTCAATAGGGCACTTGAAGTTTGTTGTTATTCAGAAGGACATGGATTATTTTAGAGTTGGGATCAAACCCACAGATGGGATACCTACGTACCCTTTGTTTAGAAAAGGAATTAGAACCCACATAGTTCGACTAAGGGAGTATGATGTTTATGATTGATGGCTCAAAGAAGGATGTCATAATTACTTTTACACTCTAAGCTTACGTGAGTCATGCTTGGTGTATGAAAAAAGAGGTATTGGTAAAAAACCAAACAATTGTTCTCTGAAAGATGCAATCATAAGAAATAATGTGGGTCTTATGTATGTATGACTACCCAGATAAATGAAGATTGGGATTTACTTCAGGGAAGAAATCTAGGAACATAGTCCAGAAAGGTATATGTGCTTCAAGGATATTTGAATAATCTAAATTGCGGCTTACTCCTGAAATGGAGGCCCAAATTAAGAGATAATTTATGATTGGGTTTTACTCCTTAGAAGGAAGCCCATATCAAAGGTAAATTAGGACTTGTTAAGAGAAATTAAGACTCGGGATTACTCCTAAAAAGGAGACCCAGGTTAAGGGGCGTGAAAAAATAAGGGACTTGGGGCTTACTCCTAAGGAGGATGCCCATATTTGAGAATTATGACTGGGGATTATTCCTGAAATGGAGGCCCAGGTTAATGAGTTCTCGCATCTTAAAGAATGAGGTTGAATGAATAAAATCTCACTCTTTAGTGACCTAAAGATGTGTAAATCACTAGGTTTTGAGAGATATTCCACAGAATTCCTTTTAGATAAGGGAGTCAATTCAATAAATCATTCCATAAATGGATTTGAAGAGTGTCTTGATGACTGAATCTTGAATAGGAGAGGTGGAATGGCATAAGAGGGGTGAAATGGGCAAAAAGGGCACCCAAAAAGGTAGGGGTGCACAAGTCATATCAGGCGCACAAGTACTGCATGGGTGCGCAAGTCTGGGTCGCGCATGTATACCTCTGTGACACATGGGTACTGGTGCATTTGTAAACAAGCATGGTAATACTTGGGCGATCCTTGACCAATGCCTTTAGAATTATCCTGAGGTGCTTCCAAAATAGAGGCACACATGTTTTGGTGAGGAAGTAGGGTGGCACACAAGTATGTTCATTTCCCTTAAGGGTAAAACACCTTAGGCGTGCAAGTGTTAGTTAATTCTAACACTTGGACCTTACTGATCTTGTTTAGACCTTCCATTATAGGTAATGAATTACCTTATATGTTTTCGGAAAACTTGAAGAAGATACTTGGGTGTTCAGAGCTCTAAATCGGAATTATGGAAAAAAATCCTCCCCAAATGGGGGCCCACAAGGTCTATTTATAGGATAAAGAATACCCCGAGAAGTTATCCTTTAGGGCACCCAAGTCACTTGCGCGACCATTAGTTGGCGCACAAGTGGACTTGCACGACAGTGATAGAACTTGTGCGGCACATGTGCTTTTGAAGCTTTGTTCATGACTTTGTCGATTTTTGATGTTTTATTCAAAGGATGAGTCAATTTGTGCTAAGTCATTTCCCTTTACATTCTTTTTAGACAATGTGACGATAAAAGAGCATAAAAAAAGTCCCCCCCTCAGAGTTGGATCCGAAAAAAATGAGGATGTGACTCTGAGGAAAAGAAGAAAACGAAAGGATAGGTGGCGCGCAAGTGTTCAGGGCGCTACACTTGGCGCGCAGGTTGTGGCACGCAAGGTGTGGTGCACAACATCTACCTGGACAGACAACGACACGCATGGTATGGCTGTGGCCTATAAATATGTTGCCCCATTTCCGTACAAATTATCCGGATTTCAAACTTTTGAGCTCTCGCCGCGCAAGTGTCCTTCGCCGCGCAGGTTGCTCTGTTTTCCGCAGTTTCTTTGTTGTCGCACTGCTGTAGAGGTGTTTAAACTTGTGTAGTTTATACTTGCGCGTCCAAAACTAGAGCAGCACAATAACACTTGCACACAAAGTTTAGACTTGCGTTACATAATACCTTTGCCATTTTTCTGAATTCCATCATAGATTTTATGAAAAATAAACCCATTTAAGAGTTAGTTTATTCAAATTTTGTGCAGATTTAATGGATCTCAGGAGAATCTAAATGACTGATGAACTCGATAGCAAGCAGATTGATGACATGATGAACATTATTGGCCATGATTACTATGATATCTGAGACAAAACTCTCCCAGATTTGGATATGTACTTGAAGAAATATCATCTTACTTTCCCACACAGAATCTACTTATCCATGTATGGTCATGGTCATCTGCAAGGAGTCAATGTTCCAGATGCAAAGAACTATATGCCAGAAATGAATCTTCACTGATACTCCTCTATTTCGGTTATTTTGTACATTAAGAGCAACAACAATGGTGTGAACTTTCAAATATTCCTTCCATGCCATTTCCTTGCAGATATGAAAATGGAAAACCCATGGGCTGAAATGTTTTCTAATGCATGTTGGTGGAGAAAAGAAAAACATGTCATTATAGAAATATCTGAAAAGACTAATATCCACAAATGGATCTTTACTTCCAATGCTCTATTCTCAAATCCATGTATCCATATTCCAAGTCTCTTTGACAGAAACCGAGTCACTGTTTGATCAGAAGAAAATTTTCTCAAACCGCACTCAAGAACCTCCTTTTACAATTGTTCCAAGAAGAGCTAGTATCGCTGCATCTCTTATTATATCCAGTTGAAAGAATGAATTCCATGTGGTTGCTGATGAAGCTCGGGAAGCCGTAAATCAAATGAAGAGTTATGTGGAAATCCTCTTGTAATTCTTGAAAAAGAGAAGAGACTCTAGTCTGTGGATGCCCTTATATCTCTTGTGTATCAATGAAAAACACTTCCATCTTCAATCATTTGTACATGAATTATTTTACTGCATGATTTAAATTTTACCGAAGCCAATGGGCCTAGAAATCATAGTTTGATTTTTACTAGGATTAATGTAAATAACCCTATACACTTTGAATCTTTTAATTTGCTCAATATTACCTAAATCGTACAAAATGTATGTTTAGTGAGATGGAGCTTGAATTTTATTCAGAGTTCCTTTGTCTTTTGCGGGCAGTTTATGGTCATGCACGTCTGACATACAGAGGCTAATGATTAAGGTCGAAAATATCTTTGACCGAATGAATTATAATCAACTCAATTCTTTGACAATTTATCTAAAAACATATTACCATACTCAAGTATGAGGAAAAAATGTAATATATGGATTAAGAATATTTGAATCTAAGGAATGATATGAAAAAGAGCTAAAAGGCATCAAAATAAGTAGTTTCCAAGAATGAAGTTACTATTATTTAACAAACCCGTTAGGGTGTTGAATTATGAAGGGCCACCTAAGGTCATTGGATGCATAGTCAAATAATAGTATCTTTTGGGTGACAAGTCTGTTATGTGGACTGTTTATGTAAGGCCGCCTAAGGGAATGTTCTACATATTCAGGCAAAGTAACTCTCAGAAATTTACCTTTCTACTTCTAAAAGCCAGTGAATCTTTATGGAGATTCAAATTTTCCAAATTATAGAGTTTTATGTATGGAAAGAAGTACTTGAATATGGAGAATATATTTCCAAACAAGATTATCAAAGAACAGGATGGATATCACTCCTACCAAAGTCTGGCCCAAACGTAGGGAAGGATAATATAAACCATAGACTTGAATACTTTTAGATCATGAAAAAGGATATGGGGAAAATATGTTAAGGATAGATATTTTTGCAGATCCCTACATACTATCATTTATGACCAATAAGGACTAAAGAGGATTTCTTCCTAATAATGAAGTTACCAGTATCCGACAAACATGTTAGGGTGTTGAATTATGAAGGGCCACCTAAGGGCATTAGCTGCATAGTCAGATAATAGTATCTTTTGGCTGAAAAAATCTGTTATGGAGACTGTTTATGTAAGGCCGCCTAAGAGAACGTACTACATAGTCAGGTAAATTAACTCTCGGAAATTTTAAATTATTGTGACTAAAAGTCAATAAAAGGGTTATGAATATCTGAAAATATTCATGGTTAGGATTATGACACATAAATTTGGGTAATGTCCAATGTATACAAAGATACACAGATCAATTCTAACCATAATCATGTTGTGGCTGGGTCCTGAATAGAAATGTTGGACTGCAATACATATCCCATAAGGATGGGAATCAAGCCATACGTAGTTCTTAAACTATAGTTTAACATCATGTGGGAAAAAATGATTTGAGATATTAGTTTAGAGTCATAGATCTTGGACCATTATAAGAAATACACAGTGTGTGTTTTCATGGGGACTTTTCAGCCATGGGACTGAAAGTGGAATTTGGGGTTAGGCCCAAAGACTTGGGGATGGATTCGAGGGACACTTGAACATTCCTACGAATCCCATAAGTATGGGAATCAATCCCACGTAGTTCTAGAAATACCCTCTATACAAATTTGGTTCGTACATGTGAAGGGTGATAGGGGACATTAGTACAATGATGGTTTAATCGAAGATAAAATGTTTGGGCATTGCCAAGTATGCACATAGTCTTTGAAATGAAACATGATAGAAAAATCAATGTAAATAATGGTTCCCTCTCAGGTGAGGGTATCAATGACTATTTTTAGTTTATTTTCATACTGGACAAAAAAGTGATGTATATTTTAACTTCGTATAACAAGGACAAAAGTGAACCAATGTAAAGATATTGAGTCTAGGGGCGGTTTCACGAATCAACATCGTTTGAGATGGAGGTGAACCGATGAGAATAGATTGGTTTTGGTCTTGACCCTTGGGAGTTTTCCTACGTACGCAGACTGGAAGGCAAGGATCAAAGTCTACATAGTTCAATTAAAGAATGAATTAATGATCAAGTTGTTCTTGGGGACAACGAACTAAAAAATGATGTTTGGACTTATGCGTGGTTAGTGTCCCAAAGAGAGTGTTATGGTTGAAATTTGCTCTAAGATCACGTTAGTCATACTCAGTGTGAGAAACAAGAGGTAATAAGAACTTTAATGATGCACAGTTTAATGTCATGTAGGATATATAAAGGGACTATGTAGTTTAATGTATTGCAGTTAGGACTATTGGTGATGCACAGTTTAGTGTCATGTAGCGGGGAAAAAGTATAGTTTTATGTCATGTTGGACCTATCAAAGTAATTTCTATACATTTTAGCATCATGTAGGTAGGATGATGGAGACAACACAGTTTAACGTCATGTTGGACAAAAAGAAAACTGTGTAGTTTAATGTCATGCAGTAAGGACAAAAGAGTACACCATTTAACGTCATGTTGGACGTATTAGGGACTTTTTTCATTGTTTAACGTCATGTTGGACGAATGTAACACAAATAGTTTAAGGTCTTATATATGGACCATTGATGAAGTCATTTAACGTCATACTAGACGTAAGGGACGTTTTCACAGTTTATCGTCATGTTGGACAAAAAGGGATGATACAGTTTAGTGTCATGTTGGATGAAAGTGCGAATAGTTTAAGGTCATATGCATGGACCGTGGATGGTGTATTTTAATGTCATGCTGGACGTAAGGGACTTCTGTACAGTTTGGCATCAAGTAGTTAGGACGTTATAGTTTAACGTCATGTGAGACGAAAGGAATACAAATAGATTAAGGTCATATGTATGGACCGTTGCTGTATAGTTTAATGTCATATAGAAAGGAAGAGGTGGGGGAAGTAGTTTAACATCATGTTGGACGTATGTGAAAATAGTTTAGGGTCATATGCATGGACCATTAAGGAATCAGTTTAACTTCTTGCTGTACGGTGGTGCAGTTTAAGGTCATACCGAACCATTTAAGATATATTATACAAAATACTTCTAAAAATATCTAGCATTGGTTGGAGTAGTCATGAGTTCTCCATCCATCGAGATTAATGAATAAGCTCCATTGGATTAGACCCTATGTATTGAGTAAGGTCCTTCCCATTTTGGCTCAAGCATGGGAGGTTTCATTCCTAGCATCATTGGAGTTTTGAGATCAAATACCAATTCTCCCTGAGTGAATGAACGAAGATGAACTTTTTTGTTAAAAGCTCATGCTATTCGATTCTGATTGACTTCCAAGTGGTGAGAAGTACACAATCTTTTCTCATCTAACTGTTACAATTCATTCAATTGCTTTTGAGATCGTTCATCCGTAGATTATTGATCACAAATGGAAACTCTGAGCGAGGTGTAGTTGAACATCAATTAGCAAGACTTCTTCCGTTCCATATACCAATGAATATGGAGTTGACCGCATTGCAGTGCGGGTGGTAGTCCGATAAGCCCATAAAGCATGAAAGAATTTATCAGGCCATGACTTATTATCTTTATCCACCATATTTTGAAGTATAATTTAGTTATTCTTATTGAAGGCTTATATCTGGCAATTGGACATTGCATGATTCTAAGATAAATGGTTGGATTTGACGTTGTATTCTTGATACAACTTCTTCACCCTTGATGAACAGAAGTTGGTGCCATTGTCTGTCAATATGGTATGAGGGAAACCAAATCTGGTAATGAAGTTAGACTTGATGAAGCTAACAATGCATTTTGAACTGACTTCCTTGAGAGTTATTGCCTCTCCCAATATGGAAAAGAAGTCAGTAGCAGTAAGAATGTACCTAAACTGCTTTGTCATAGCCGAAGGGTAAGGTCCCCCCACATCCATTCTCCATGTGGCAAATGGCCATGAGTATTTAGCTATATGAAACAACTCTGGAGGTTGATAAATGAAGTTGGAATGTACTTGGCATGAATGACACATCTTTGTGAAATCAACACAATCTTGTATCATTGAAGGCCAAAAGTATCCAAGCCTGCGAATCTAATCAGACAGTCTTTGTCCAGACCGGTGGGCAACACAGACTCCTGCATGCACTTATTTCATAACAGCCATTGTCTCTTCACCATCAATGCATAAGAATAGAACTCCATAAAAACAAAATTTTTAGAGACTTTTCTCTAGGTAACATGGGCTATCATAAAGAGTAAAATTGACCACACATCGCCAGATTTGTTCTTTCTCTGCTCTATCAGGTGGAAGTGTTCCATTTTTAAGGTATTCCCTAATAGGTTACATCCATCCTATTGTATGACCATACAATTCATGAATGGGACTAATTTCATTAATTTCCTCTGTTTTGATTCGAACATAAGGTGAAATTGCACGATGGTGTGCAATACTGAGGGTTGTCTTTTCTCTATTTAGATCTTCCAGAGTTATGTCTATATTAGCCAGTGCATCATCTTGAGCATTTTGTGATCTTGGGGCATTAGAATATGTCAGTTCCGAAGGGAATTCCACCATTACCTATGTGACGTAATCATACAAATGGATTAGTTCTTCTTTTCTGATGGCATAATCCCCATTGACTTGTTTTATTACCAGGTTTGAATCACCTTTCACCTTTGTGTGGTTCACTTGTGCTTGAAGCGCTAATTCCAAGACTGCGATGAGAGCTTGGTATTCTGCTTCATTATTGGTACCACCTTCCCAAAATAAGAAGGAATATGGTAACACTGCCTTTTCTGGAGAAATGAGCAAAATTCCTAAGCCAACTTTTCTTAATTTAGGATTTTCCATTTTCATCCCTGTTGGACTTCTGGAAGAACCATCGAAATACATTTCCCATACATGAGGAATTTCTTGAATAGAGGAGACTTCCTCATCAAGGAGTTCAATATCTAAAGATGTGTCTTCCACTGAAGGGTGTTCATCCTGTAAATCAGCTAGAGCATGGACATTTATCGCCTTTTGAGACACATATTGAATATCGAATTGCTGCAAAATAACTACCCACCTTTCCAGAAGTCATGTAAGCATTGGACGACTAAGGATGAATTTGAGTGGGTTATTGCGAGATAACAATTGGACCTCATAATATTGCAGGTAGTGTCTCAACATCTGAACTACAAATATTAATTCCAAGTAGCACTTCTCAATACATGAATACCAGGTTTCTGCTTCATGCAGAGTTCGACTGAGATAGTAGAGGTTGTTTTCATTCCCAGCATCATTCTTTTGAGCAAGAAAGGCAGCCAATGATCTCTCTAGAGCTGTCACGTAGAGGATAAGTTGTCTTCCATCAATAGGTGGCATGATTATCGGTGGACTCAAGAGGTATTTCTTGAGAATATCAACTGCTTCTTGACATTATTCAGTCCACTAGTAAGTGACTCCCTTCTTCATCAATTTGGTGAAGGGTAAACGTTTTCCTGCCAAATTTGCGATGAAATACCAAATATAGGCTTAGTGTCCTTGATGTTCTCTTAATTCATTCAAATTTTGAGGAGTTGAAATAATAAGGATTGACTTGGTCTTATCAGGATCTACATCAATTCCACGATGGCGTACAGAAAAGTCGAGAATGTTTCTTGAGGTTACCTCAAAAGAACATTTTAACGGGTTCATCTTCAAATTATGTTGTCGAAGCTTGCAGAATATGACTTCAAAATCAGCCAAGTGATTAGAAATTTGTTTGGATTTTACCACCAAATCGTCTACATAGCATTCAACAAACTTCCCTAAGAAGGATTTGATGATACGATGCATGACATCCTGATATGTAGCTTCCGCATTCTTTAAGCCAAATGGAATTACCCGGTAGAAAAACACACCCTGAGGGGCTCTGAAGGATGTGGATTCATTGTCTTCTGGGTCTATTCAGATCAGATTATATCAGGAATATCAATCCATGAAGGTATGTACTTCATATCTAGTTGTTGCATCAATTAAAAGTTATGTAATCGGAACTGGGAAATCATCCTTAGGACAATGCCGATGAAGATCTTTGAAACTGATGAAAACTCTAATTTTTCTATTATTCTTCTTTATAGGGACAATATTATCCAAACAAATGGGATATTGAACTTCTTTGATGATGTTAGCTTTGATAAGATTATCCACGTCAGCCTGAATTTTTGAAGCATAAGTTGGTTGTGTTCATCTCGCTGCTTGCTTAAATCCTCGATGTTTTTCTGGTAAACCCAAATGATGAGTAGAAACATCAGGAACAATTCTGGGAATTTCTGTATAGTTTCAAGAAAATATATCTCTATTTTTCTTTAGAAACGAAATACACATCTCTTACCCTTCAAGAGTCATGGCCACAGTGATTAATGTGGGTTGTGGATCTTCTTTTGTACCCAAATTTATTTCTCTGAGTTCATCCACAGTGGTAGAGATTCCCTCTTCAAATGCTGGATGAGCATCTCTGATATTTTCCTCTTCTTCATCATAATTTGTTATTTATTACGTTTCTACATGCATAGTAGATGATAAATCAGAATTTTCATGATCAGAATGTCAAAAGTTTGACATCTTGAAGAAGAAGCTCCCATTTCCGACCCAATTGATGATTAAGGGTTTTCTTTGGGTAATAAAGAGGAGATGATGGATTGATAATCGATATCATTATTCACCTTCGATGTTGATATAACTTCTTCTGGCCTAATTAGAGACATATATACTTGTTGGATTTCAGCATATGAAATGAAGACATCACCATTTGTGCTTTAATCATTGCTTGGTGGGTTACCAATTTCTCCCATGTTGTCTGGCTCGATTGCCGTAATTGACATTATGGATCTTCCCATAAGAGTATTTTGATTTGGGTCTATCTTTTCAATTTGACTGATAGGAAACACATAATTTGTACTCACATGTGTAAATGGATTTACTGGAATCTTTTCCAAATGATATGTAGCATTAAATTTGGTAATCTCCTTTGTTATGGATTTCACCCTTCCCTTCATGTGATAGAATTCAGCTTCAATGTATTGAGACTCACATGTCTTGAATGGGGCCTTATCACCATAAAAAGTCCTAACATGACCATAGAAACAATATTTGAGACATTGATGGTATGATGAAGGGATAGAAGCATGTTGATGTAGCCAGGGTCTTCCAAGAAAGATGTTGAAAGTTGAGTCTTGATCAACAACCATGAAATCTGAATTGGAAACAAGATCTCCAAACTGAGTTCTGAGTGTAACATCGCCCAATGGTTCTTGTTAATTTTTATCATATCCTTGTAAAATCATGGTAGTAGGAGATAAATAAGATTCTGTGAGTCCCAATCAATGAAGTGTACGAATGGGCATGAGGTTGACTCATAAACCATTGTCAATAGAAGCTCTTCGGACGTCTATGCCATTGAACTTTCCAGATAAGTACAAAGGGATAATATGCACATGCAAAACATCATCTTCATCTTCATTAGTAAAATATTTTATTGCATGGAATTCTGCAGGATTATTCTATATGTGATAGACTTCAGCTCCATCAATTTCAGTTTCAAACCCCTGAGGACTTGATAAAGCCTCGATGAGTGCCTCCCGAAGATCTTTTCACAGATTCAAAGAATCCATAATTGATAACATGGATGGTACATGGGACAAGTGTTTCAATACATCATACATTTGATCTAGAGGTCTGAGTTTCCCAACACAAATATGTGGTTTAGCAGGTACCTTGTAAGAAAATGCTTTGAATGTTGATGCATCTTGTATTGGGATAGGAGTTAGAAAATATTCATGGTTTTGGATTATTAGGCTGATTATATCCATTTACTTGCTGAGAGGATGAATATGGAACCTTCAACTGTTCATCCAAAATAACTATGCCAGGACTGAATTTGTCTATTGGTAGAAGAACTTGATTGTTATTGCTGAGCTCGCTGAAGGGATCTACCACAAGTTTTTGCTGCTTACACAGTTCTAGAAGGGGTATAATTGGAACAGTGGCCTCTGAAAGATCCACGTCTTACCCTATATCATGAGCCTCTAGAACATCCTCTGACTCCCGTGTTTTATACAAGGAATTTAGACTCATCGAAATCGAAACTGCGACTGGGAAATGGATCTATTAATTGAATCATGTTAACAAAACCGAAGATTAACTCTTCATTTGATGGACAGTCTCCTGATTAGCCTTTATAAGATTTGTCGTTTGGTGGGTCAGTGCCAGTGGGTTTGAGTAGACGGCAATAAGTCTGCCAGAGTCAAAGAAAACTTAGGCTTTGACATATACACATCTTCTTCTGATTTTTTTCTTTCTTTGAATCATTCCGTTTCTTTGAGGAATTTTCCTCTGACAAAGAGGGTTTTTCCGAAACATTCATGGTATAAGACACAATTGGTTTCTGTAATTGTGTTCGCAAAATATAATGAGTTCAGTTTATTGTCTTTATGACCATCCAATCAGCATAATTGTGTGTATTTTTTATTTTCGACTTCTTCCCATTCGCCTTCCTCCTATGGAACTGTAGCAGTAACACATGCTACCTGAGCTGAAAAACCTTTTAGTTTTACTTGTCCCGAGTCTACCATCTTTTGCAAGATTTATTTTAAGTCAAAACACTCTTGGATAGGATGCACCGACATTTGATAAAAATGGAAATAATTGAGATGGTCTTCATCTCCTTCCTTGTTTGACCTCTTAGGCCTTGGCAATTGAACCAGATTATTTTCTAGAGCTGAAATGAAGTAATCAGGTACTTGTTCATTTCGTAAAGACTATGTTTTTCTCTCTATATCCTCAAATTGTTTTTGTCATTGATCTTTTTGATAATCTAGATGAAATGACCTTTGTTGTTGGCGCTCAGGAGGTGGATCCCTTCGAGAAGATGAAGGTTTTGAAGAAGAAACAGGTACAGGTTCTTGTTTAAGCATAACTGTAGCAATTTCTGCTTTACCCATTCTCCTTCCTTGAGATGATGGAATTACACGAGATTTAGCCTTAGCCTGTATAAGGTAATCGTCAATCTGGTGATCGATTGAACTAAGTTCTCGAAACCAACCTGTGTATTTCAGAGGTATCAACGACGTGCGTAATTCATCACGCAGATTTTCCACACAGATTGGCAACAATTCCTCTTGAGGGAGTGCTAAGCATAGGCAATATGATAATCCCTTCCAGCGAGCAATGAAATCTGAGACCCTTCCATTCTCTCTTTGCTTACAGTTTTTAAGATCGAAAATTGTTGCCTTTGGAAAAGTTGAGCTGACCTCATGAAGGAATTTTTGGCGAAGATCCTCCCATCCAGTAATTGACCAGGATTGCAAGCTTGTATACGAGACAAAGGCTAATCCTTGCAAGTTTTGTAAAAAGCATCTGAGTTTTAATGCTTCTTGCTGCTCCGAAGTTCCCATCATAGGATTACAACAAGACACGTAATGCGTCAAATGTTGTTCAGGGTCGCCTGATCCATTGAAAATTGGGAATATAGGGTTTCCAAAACTTGATGGAGGAGATATTGAATGTACCCATTAACGGTAAACGTTATTTTTTGGTTGAACCTGTGCACTGTTTACTTCCATAGTTTCTAACCGAACTGTTAATGAATCAATGGTAGTCATTAACTTTTGAGAATCATCTGGTTGAACTTGGAATTGGGTAGGTGTAATGAATGGAGCTTGGACAGATGTGGTGGTTGGTGCTTCAACTGATGGTAGCACATCCAACTATTGTTGCACTTGACCCGTAAGATTAGACCTATGAGGGTGTAATGATAGAGGAGGTTATTATTGATTAATCTCAGTAGCTGCAACAAATTCCCTTGGTTGACTGACTCCAGCATGCTTAAGAAGAAGATTACCCTGAAGTAGTTCTACATTAAACCTTCTTAATTCCTTCATTTCATCCTCCTATTGTGCAAACCATTGCTCTTGTGAGAGTGATTGGCCTTCTCCAGAGGAAGGATAAGTAACCAGACTCTTTCCCTTCTCTTTGTTGGATCCTTTTCGGAGATGGGTTAGTGGGTTACTTGAAGGATTACCTAGGTTCTGAGTAATCCTTTGATTTTATGTATGCACACCTTCTTCATTTGTGTCGGTGCGTACATCTTCTTGAGTAGGAACTTCTTCATCTGAGTCACCTGAGTGAGCCTCATCTAGTGGATCAAAAACAATGGCATTGATGACATTGATTGATGAACAATGCATCACATCGCTTCTATCATCATATTTGGGATATTTTCTTCTTCTATGTCTTTGATAAGACATTTCCTTTTGTTGATTCGATCCCTCAGGAACTTTTGACGAACCGTAATTTGGAGGGAATATCCTGATAATTTTTCTCTTCATTCCTCTTGAGGTTTCTTCCCTAAACGAGAAAAAGACCAACTTTCTCTGAGGAGGGGATTGATGATTTAGAAAGGTCGCCAGTCTGGTGGACTGGGGCTGTTCCTACTGTTCCCGCTCAACTCCTCGAATCCAAGTTGTTGATTCCAAGGGTTGGTTTAAAAGAGTACCCAGTCTGGCAAGATGGGGTGGCTCTTGACATGTCACTTCTGAGACTTTATTAAAAGATCTCATGATCTTGATAACCTTAGTCTGAAAATTAGCTGGATGCATTTACATGTATCCACTTTTATCACCTGGTTCAAAAGACCCGTGGATGATTTCCGACACTTCTGTCACTTGATGATGTGATTTCTCTATACGAGAGGCCTGTTCAATATTCTTTTTTTCTTGATGCAGGAGTAATTCAAAAACTTGTTCTCTGTATGCTTGAATTTGAGAGGAACTATTTGAATCTTGTTCTTGGGAAAGCTTTTGATTACAAACAATGCCCATTGACTTTGGCCGGCCATGGGAAATAACATTTCATTAGACCATTTTCTGCGGGCTTTGCTGACTATAGATCACAGTGAAATGCAGTGCTCCATGAACTCCCCATCCTTTGACATGAATACCAGATGAGGCATTGGGAATTAACTGACGCAATCTTCTTAGTGTGCCAAGGCATGAACATTGAAGGGCTCTCTGCTGCTTTTCAGACTTCAGATATTGAGAGATTGATGGAGATGCCAAATCAATCTAATATTGTAACCCTTATATTATGTTAATATGATTTTCATATTCATCATAAGATAATACTTTCTTCTTCAACTGAAAGATAGTTTTCCATATGTTGAGACGAATATCATGAATTCCATCTTCCATCAACATCATTGGAATGTCATACTGAGAGTCAGGCAGAGGCCAAAACATGACGGGTACATCACCTTTTTCCAATTGTTTTCTTATTTTCGGCATTTCCTCTATCATTAAATAAATATTATTCTACCTGATTTGACCAGAGCTGGTGCTTCATTTTTACATAATCGGATTCAACAAGATTGGTAGAGACATTACTGATTAATTTTGAAGATGCATGACTTAGGGGTGGATCAGAGAATGACCTACATCCTGGGCTATCTTCTGATTGAGAAATTATTTCACCTGCTAGCGATGAAGCATCAGAAATGACGGGATTCAGATTTGCAATTTCCTCGAGATAATAGGGATTTCACGACACTACATTGTGCACTGGAGAATTTTTCGGGCAATGTGCATCACTAATGAGGAGATGACTTTCGCAGATAAATTTATCATCATGGGGTGGACCACCATGGTGGGTTACAGCAAAAGATGAGATCTCTTGCTCCTTGGTCTTCTGGCCACACAGAGGGTTATTTTAGATCTCATCTAAATATGAAACTTTGAGATCGACCGAATTGTCATGAAGCAAGCCTTCATGAGGAAGTGTCTGTTGAAGACCTTCAGAATTAATGTTACCATTATTGGGAAATGAGGGAGTAGAATCTTGGATCCCAACAGATAATTGTCTGAGGGCTTCAAGAACTCCATCATTGAGAAAGGTCTTACTACAGATTGGATCTTGATCTTTGGACTGTGTTGGGCGGGTCTTCTTATTAGACGCCTACTTAATCATCTTGGAAACCAGTTGTTGATGAATGTTTCTACTCTGAGAAGGTGTATGTGCCTGATCAGGAAAGATGGCCAGGTTAGGCTGACGATCTCCACTCAAATTAGGTGTATGTGCCTGACTTGGTTGTCCGTATGATATGGGAGAGTATTCCCACAACCCTCTTGGACTGGAACAGATGTGTGTTTCTGTTTCGGAGTGAACTATTGATGTGTTACTCCACTGGTAGGGATTTATTTATTTGTCTTTCTTTGAGATGCCTCTAAAGTTGTTATAATATCCTAGAAGGAATCCAGAATGTGAGCAGGGATTTGCTTCTTCTCTTTAACCATTGATAGAATATGCTTGGTTACTTCAGCTGCCGGAACGGGGATATATGTCCATTCTGTGATTGGAGTAGGTGTATGTGCCTGCTCCTGTCCTCATTTTCCAGTCAGTGAATCTTAACAATACTCAAGTGTGGTGGAAGAAAGTTAAGTCTGCCTCCTCTTTGCTGACGGGGCTTTCTGACTAACTTCTCTGAATTCTACCAAGAGAGACTATTGGCAGGCTTGATTAATACTTGCAGGTGTATGTGCCTGCTGATTGCACTTCACCAAACATGGTTGATGAGCTACATCATATGTAGTAAGAAGAGCCTGCTGAATAACTAATGATGTATAAACAGGTGTATGTTCCTGCCTATAGTACTCTGCTAGAATTTCCTGGTGGGATTGATGTAATGCTGCTAGATGAGTCTGCTGGATAGCGGAATTAAAACGAGAAGGTGTGTGTGCCAACTCATTGCATGCCACCAAGTTAGGTTGGTGGACTTCTCCGGAGATGACAGAGATGAGAACCTGCTCACTGTTGATAGGATTCCGCCTCTGGCGATTCATCTTGCCTTCTCGGGTTCGAGGAACCTGAGCCGAATGCCTAGAGTCAGAAGCCTCATCATGTCGAGGGTGTACTGCTACAAGAGTCTGGCGGTGATTGTTGATAGGATCCCTCAGGAAGGACTCCAGCTTCTTTCAATTAAAGCCCTGTGGGACCTGTTCATTCACTTCCCCAGAATATGGGAGTGAATGGTGATTGCGTTCTGGGGATAACGACCTGTAACGGTTGGAGACGGTGGTTAGCACCTCCTGCTTCTTGATCACTGGTCATCATTGTTCGGATGACTGTTGTGAGTTGTTCACTTAGAGGGATTTTCAGGCAGCCTCCAGAGTTTGAATAGTACCGTGTTGATTGTACTCATTATCCAACGCATTTGATACCCAGCGTTGATGACGCTGAGTAGGTGATGTCATCCTCAGAGAGGATGAAGATCTAGCAGGAGTAGCAGTAGTGGCATTTGCAGTAGTAGTATTCACAGGTGTGAAATTGAGAGCAGCCAATTTGGAAATGCAGATGATCTTGGAAAAGAGTTCCTTTTTGATATAACAGACGTAATCAAGATAAATTCAGCCACTGTATATTTTCTATGAGAACATATGTCAATGATTGTTTTTTATGGCCCTCTCATTGAGTTTTAAAGAGGGGCCTAAAAATAGGTAAAACATCATTTTAACTTGGTTAAGGATTCACGTCGGGTTCCCCATTTTTTGTTTCCCTCGGAATTTGGGGATCACCTCCTTGATTGAAGGTTCAAAAATTTCAATCAGTTTCTAAAGGGATTGTTCGTAGAACTGGAAACATCTAATGATTCCATATCCATTTGGTCCTACTTTACAAATGTAGGCGCTCATTAGTTTATGGACTGATGAGTCTTCGGAATTTTCATTGGTCAAGAGGATGGGAGGTCGGACTCATCACACCTTTTTGAGGGGAATTATTGTCTACTCAGGGAATCTCTTTATAGATTTAAGTTATGTTCATGAATCCTTATTACATTACCAAGTATTAAATGAGTATTCCTTCAGATCTGACAATTAATTATTACATATGTATGAAATTTAGAGAATCTTTTATATGTATTCGAAGTTCTTCATCGATAGTGAATCATATGTATTTATTAGAGATTCTTGGTCAATGGTATCCTTCGACACATTTATATAGTTGTTTCTCGGTCATTATGATGACCATGCTGGTTTTAAAGCCACTCAGTGGGGAAATTGAGGTTTATTATCATTCAAAAGGACATGGATTATTACAGAGTTGGTATCGAACCCGTAGATGGGCTACCTATGTATCCTTTGTTTAAAAAAGGAATCAGAACCCATGTAGATCGAGTAAGGGAGTATGATGTTTATGATTGATGGCTCAAAGAAGTATGTAATAATTACTTTTACACTCTAAGCTTATGTGAGTCATGCTAGGTGTAAGACACAAGAGTTATTGGTAAAAAAAAAGACAATTATGCCATGAAAGATGCAATCATAAGAAATAATGTGGGGTTTATGTATGTATGACTGCCAAGATAAATGAAGATTAGGATTTACATCAGGGAAGAAATCCGGGAACAGGGTCTATAAAGGTATATGTGCTTCATGGAGATTTGAATACTCTAACATGGGGCTTACTCTTGAAAAGGAGGCCCAAAATAGGAGAGGAATTATGATTGGGTTTTAATCCTAAGAATGAATCCCAGATGAAAGGTAAATTAATACTTGTTAATAGAAATTAAGACTGGGGACTACTCCTGAAAAGGAGGCCCAGGTTAAGGGACTTGAAAAATTAAGGGACATGGGGCTTACTCCTAAGGAGGATGCCCATATTTGAGAATTACGACTGGGGCTTATTCCTGAAAAAGAGGCCCTGGTTAATGAGTTCTCTCATCTAAAAGGATAAGGATGAATGAATTAAATCTCTATCATTAGTGACATGAAAATTTGTAAATCACTATGTTTTGAGAGATATTCCACAGAATTCCTTTCAGATAAGGAAGTAAAATCAAGAAATCATGCCATAAATGGCATTGAAGAGTGTCTTGAGGACTGAATCTTGAATAGAAGAGGTGGAATGGAATAATAGGGGTGAAATGATCAAGAAGGGAACCCAAAAAGGCAGGGGCACGCAAGTCATGGCAGGCGCGCAGGTACTGCGTGGGCGCGCAAGTCATTGTCGTGCAAGTATACCTGCGCAACACATGGGTACTTGCACGTTTGTAAACCAGCATGGTAATAGTTAGGGGATCCTTGACCGATCCCTTTAGAATTATCCTAAGGTACTTCAAGAAGAGAGGCTCACAAGTTTTGGTGAGGAAGTAGGGCGGCGTGCAAGTATTTTCATTTTTGTTAAGGGTAAAACACCTTGGGCGCCATGTTTTAGTGAATTCTAACACGTAGACCTTACTCTTCTTGTTTATACCTTCCATTCTAGGTAATGAATTACCTTATAAGTGTTCGGAAGACCTGAAGAAGAGACTTGGGCGTTCAGAGCTCTAAATCTGAATTCTTGAAAAAAATACTCCCTGAATGGGGGGTCCACAGGGTCTATTTATAGGCTAATGAAGACCCCGAGCGGTTATCCTTTAGGGCGCGCAAGTCACATGCGCGACCATTAGTTGTCGCGCAAGTGGACTTGCGCAACGGTGATGGAACTTGTGCAGTACACGTGCTTTTGAATCTTTGTTCATGCCTTTGTCGATTTATTATGGTTTCTTCAAAGGATGAATCAATTTGTGCTAATTCATTCCCCTTTACATTCTTTTTAGACAATGTGACGAAAAAAGAGCGTCAAAAATTATAATGAAGAAATAGTTTTTACTCATTATGGTCATGACTATAATCGTTTTTACAAAAAAGTAGAATAATTTTTGGAATAATTTATTGATTTATATTCTCATCTTCTTTATAATTAATAATGGGATATTTTCAGAAGATTTGAAAATATGAACACTGAATTATATATATTACGTTTCTATGAAGAATTAAGGGAGGTGGATGGGCTCACTGTGGAATGTGGTTGGGCTGATATCATCATCGAGTCTGACTGCCTTTCGGTTATCAATGTTATTTACCATGATGACGCCAAACTCCAGGCCTTTGGCTTTATTATTAGAAGGATATGCTCGTTGTGCCAAGGATTCTCTTTCTGCACCTTCTCCTTTAACAAAAGGGAAGGAAACAATGTGGCCCATAATATTTCAACCTCAGGCCCCTTCGATGTCAACCAACTATGGATGGACAATTTCCCTTCTTGGCTCTGCTTATGTACGACTGCTGATATTCACCATTATTTTAATCTTTCATTCCTCAAAAATAGGAAGGCTTAACAAAAAACAACAGATGAAAGCGTCATCACATTTTGTATGCAAGAATATCTTATTCCAATAAATAGTGAAAGAGATACATTAAAAAAATCAAATAACATTGTTCCAGATTATCTAGTGAATATTAAAATAACTCAATTGTAAAATGTGTTATCATTGAAGAGGAATCAATTAAAAATGCTTCCAAAAATTCAAAGATCATAATTATTCCATGTTTTATAAATAAAATTCATGCGAATTTAATGGATGTTTTCAAGTATATGAATCAGAGATATGAAATGATGCACAATATTTACCTACATGATGGTGAAACTATGTCATGAATGAAAATTTTATTGATACCAAAATTATGAACATTGTGATTGAATAAAATGAACAACATCTAATACAAGGGAATTTCAATTGATGAATGTTTTGAATGAAAAGTGGGAATCCAAATAGTCACACCCTAATGTTCATAAGAGGCCTATGACAATGGCATATTATGAGTTTATAAAACTCAGGACTTGTAAGGATAAAAAATATTTTGGCGATGCAGAATTTATTCGTGATAAATCTGATGCCATAGATTAGAAAATTATAATTCATTATTAGTTGAAGAAGATGTAAATGAAAAAAATTAGATTTCAAATATCTAAAAATATAAAATAGTAAAATGATCAGTGAATGAGGTGAAAATTTTTATAAAAAATTCAAATCTATTATTTTATCTTTTATTAATGGCGCATCCAACTCTATTACCAAGAAGAATCCTTCAAAATATTTTGGAAATTATTAATTCCAGTCTTGAATTTATTGAAAAATTTGTAGTACTATTAATTGGAGACCTAAATAATGGTGATGTGGTAGAAAATGATCAAACCTAAATCAACCATAGAAATTGTTCAGATTAATTTTTTTAAATGTAGTGAAACATCATGTTGATATATAACTAATAAGACTAAAATTTAGAAAATAGGAAGTTTTGAAAGGATAAAATAATAAATAATATAAATATAAATAAATAATTAATTAAAAATAATCATTGAAAAAGGAAATATAATTTGAGTCATCATTTAAGAAAACAAATATATAATTAAAATCGGATGATATTGTCATAATAGATGTTTTAGGGGGCACTCAACTCTTCAAATAAATAAGAATATAAATCAAAATTAAATTAGTTTGAACTAGAACATCATTCAATAAAAAGTATCAAATAAATATAATTCTAAGAGTAATATTGACATTCATAACATTTTATAGGGACAAGGGAAAAATCAAGAGGAAACAAATTTGTTTTTTTATCTTTAAGACCTCATGTTTTCCAAATTCCATAAGAATCATATTATCAATTTTCCACAAAATCTCAAAATAATATTTACTATATGTTCCACGACTTGAAACAGTTAATAGATATAAATTTATTCTTTCTGAATATTAATTAAATATGTAAACTGATTCAATTGTCATTGAATTATAAATCTTAGTCAATGAACTTCTTGACTGATTTAGTTGTATACATTTAGATCGATATAAATTAATTCAATGAATAAATAAAGGTAAAAAATATAATCTCTACACAAAAGGTAAAATGGTATCTATATGTTTACTGTGAATCGAAGGAATATAAAGCTCATTTTATTGATGTTATGGAGTTTTAAATTTAAATGGCTGAATACTTTTCAATTCTTTCAATACACGTCACAAAAATATTTATGTAAGTAACATATTTTAGTGACAGGACTGATGATCTTCATGAAGTGGTTAAAGTAGTTGTTAAAAATTTATTGAAAAATATATTATGAATATTTAGTCATCATCTATTGAGGAAGAAAAGGATCATGAAGATATAATTAAGATAAATGATGTTGTCAAAATTTAATAAAATAAGAATGATTATTTTTCACAAAAATATTAATGTAAATATTTTTAACTAATGTTTAATTTGATTTTATTATAACCTAATACATTATGCCTCAATATATTTCAGTTCATTTAATTCAGGTTTATTCTTATATATATCGATTTATTAGTTATTTCACATAGAATTGTTTCATGTGTTATAACTTTTCAAATGATTCACAAAACTATACATCCATCTGATTGATTTTAATAAATTACACGAGGGGAATGATTTTAAAGTATAATGGAGGATGTGTATATATGTTTAATGGGATATTAAATTTATGTAGATATTATTGGGTGATAGTTTTAAAAATGGTGTAAATTTATGGAAAGGGTTTTGTGGAGAAGATCTAAAATTATTTATTTATATAGTATGGACAATAAAAAAATGGGGAATGTTCTCACAATGGGGAGATTCCAAAGTATTAATACATTTATGAAGATTATAAATGATTCCCAAACCCAATTGGGGTATAAATTTCATGATCTATAAAGTAAAAAGGATAGTCAATCTTTCAATTATATTAATTTTTTTACGTGTTATGACTTTTGATATCCAAAATGGGAGAGATTGTTGAGTCAGAAGATTTATTTTTAAATTTTCAATTCCATAGTTTAAAAAATAACAAAAAATTGTTTAAAAACTATATTTTACATCATATATTTTTAATTTGTTTTTTATGTTTTTGTATTATGAATTTTGTATACTGAAATTGGAAATATTTTTCTTATAAAATAAATATAAACACTCACTATTCATTCACATATTGTGGACGAAGGGTGTGTCTGATACATTGGATCGTATTTTATTCTAACTAGTGGTTAGAATTATATCGTTCCTATCAAACATATACTTTAATGTCCATAATACTTACATTTTTATAGATAGAGTGAATTAACCCCAATTCACTTTATTATATTGATAATAAATGATATAGTTAATCAGATATTAAAATGTTTATAATTAGAGTGTATACAATTATATATAGCTAGAATAATTCAAAATAGCATTGTAAAGGTTGTAAAATAATCTAAATCAAATTCTTGGTTTCTTATCATTTACCATGATAAAAATAAAGTTCTTTATGATCTATAAATGTTATATCTATAAATGAATGTTTTAAAAAACTCATATATATGACTGTTATAGTTTTGACTATAAATGTGAAGTCATTTACAGAGTTTGAAGATGATATATAGTAATATTAGTTCATCCTTTTTTATCTATCTAATCATGTATTTATAAACATATTTTTAATTTTCATAGTGTTGATGTTCTATAAAATCTTTTTGGGGACTGTAAATTCTTTATAACACTTTTCATTAATTTTATTTCCAATCGATGAAACGTGAATGGATTACATGTATAAGAAGATGTATAAATCTGATTCATCAGATCAAGGACGTATAGATATTGGAAGACCTAGGAAATACACTATTTCAATGTATTGAAGGGATATATGGATTGGGATTGAATCATCATAATGAGGGGTTTCCTCGTAATTAATGACATACATATAGAGTAGGTATTAAAATTATAGAATTCTTAAGTCAGATTTATTACTTCCTTAGCTCTTAATGTTATAGGGTAAATTATTTTGTAAATAATTCATAGAATTCATACTTTTATAAGTATACATATTTCATTTGTACAAAGTTATTAATATTCACTATGCATATACAATCGAATGTTATGTTTTTCTAATCTATCATATAATAGTTTTATCAATCATTCAATGAGATCGATAAATATATTTAATATATAATGTTCTTTAGGGATCTTATTCAAATAATTTTGTATGCATACAATACTAGAGCCTTATATTTTTGAATTGAGTGTATTTTTTATTTGAAATAATTTGGTTTCTTAAACTATAATAATAATCATCAATAATAACTAAATCGTAAACATGAAATATATCACTATGTGGATAATTTAATATGTATATATGGAGAAGTGATACCTTCACTACTATTTTGATGGGAAAATTGGGGGATAATGGTTTTTTAATAAACATAATAAAAGTTTAGAATATTTATTAATATTATGTAATTATTTAATGTGTGATATCACTGATTCATATGAAGAAAATAGGAGTTGAAAATAAAGTGTTCAATTAAACTTATTACCAATTATTTGTAAGGAATCAGGTAAAAATACTTTATGTGGATTTAAGGATCGAATTTTTTGAAAAACAAAATCTACAAGAATATGTCTAGGGACCTTTATATGTGATTTTTATGGATTTTTCTAACATTAATGTTAATTGCGGTATAAATATGTTAAAGAGGATACTTCCATTTATAATTTAGTTGAGGGACACTTTTCGAATTTCATAAAAATAGTTTATATAATGTAAATATTCTTGAAATAGATTCATCCAAATGGTCAATAATTCAATTAAAAATTTTTATGGTCGAAATATTTTCATTGATTGAAATTTATACTAGTTTTGATTTTTTATTAATCCTTCTTTTTTTTAACCACATTGATAATAATTTTTTACCGTAACCACTATCACTAGTTTGTTTATCACAAAGGAATAATAATGTTAATGTAAACATAAAAGTGACTCATATATGTACCATGGATGATGTGTTCACCAATTTTCAATTAATATTGATTAAAATATTATTATTATTTATTTTAATTATTTTAATAAAATATTATATCAATAAACTATTATTAAAATCAACATGAATTTACTAATTTCAATTGATAGTAAATCTATAAATAAAAGGGGGAATTATAATATACAACATTATCACCTCTATGATATAAAATATAGACCAATAAAATTCATGGAAAACATTAACTCATTCAAATAATGAACCTATTAGTATTTTTAATATAATTTAGTTTATATTTTATTTTATTAAATAAATATTGTTATAGTGTGTCACAAAAACTCATGGATATTATATAATATTTTTTAAAAAAATTTAAATGAATTTAAGTCAAGAAACAAAGTTAATTAATATCAAACTAGACATTTATTTTCATTCAGATATTTAGTTTCCCTCTATCAGGACATATAATAAATATTTAAAACCAAGAGGGTGACATTTTGTAACATTCACTGATTCAAATATAATAAGAGTCATTGTTATGGAAATGTTCCCATTAAAAAAAATTTATATATTATAATATGATAATGAAATCATTAAAGTATTACATTGATAACTATGATGACCAATTAATTGATTATCATCTAATTTTACTCTATATTAACCTTATTTACCACTTACCGAGTTGATAAATTTTAGTACGAATACAACTAATAATGCCTAAAACTAAGAGGTACCTATATGTTAAATCAGATAATCCAGTTTACAAATATAGTATCCACATTTTAAAATTAAATAAATATAAATATTAAAAATTATTTTATTACATTAATTCAACATGAGATGAAATATGATTTTCATATAAATATATTTTTTATTGAATGTTCAGTTTTTGTATAAAAATGTTTTATAAAAAACAAACTATAATTTTTATTCAAATGAAGATAATTTTTTTATTCCTAATAAAATCGAACAGTTATTACATTGAATGGTTTCTAAAATAGTATTGGTCTTTTGATATGGTAAAAAAATACAGTCACCAATAAACATAATTATATTTCTTTACTCACTGGAAAATAAATATTTTTAGAAAAAATTCAATATTCCACCTAATATATTTTTTATATGGAAATATAAATATATTATAATATCAATAAAGTATATCACATATAAGTTTCATAAACTAATTGTATTATCTTTTCAAAATAATCAAAAAATATCATATATGAAGAAATTGTATTTCTGAAGCCTCAAATAACAATACCGAAAGTTACTTATATATTAAATAATAAGTAATAATTATGTTTATATTGAATATGACCTTTATATATATATATATATATATCATAATTTTATAAATATTATTCAAAACTGCCAATTTAATAACAATTTTATAATACTCATATTTATATAATAATATTTTGCGGTTCGTTTAAAAATTGGGTTGTGTGTGATGAGTGATATAGAAGAAATAAATTATTTTCAGATAAATAATATCTAAAATCAATGTGTGTTGTATCCCATTGCAATTGAATTCCTAAATTGGGTTAACTTGGTTGACCAATTGTTTTATTGTGTATTTTATTAATAAAATGTTTTACATTGGTATTGATTAATAGGTTAAGGGTAATCCATATTGGTTAAGGATTTTTTGGCTTGTGGACTATGATAATTTGGGTTTGAAAATATTATAATTAATCATGGGATTAATTATGTGATAATGAATTACCCAGACTGAGATAATGAAATGCCAATTGTTTATGTACCTTGATATATGAACAAGATAATTAATTTTGGATTTCATTATGAAGTGTTTAAATTCTGAATGAGATAATTAGTTCTATGAAATTAATTATGAGTAATTTTTTTGTGTTTGGAGATTAATTAATTAATGAATGAATTAATTAAAAGATATACAAAATCAATTGGGGAATTAAGTATGGACATGGATTTAATATGATTGAATTATTAATGGAATTAAGAAAGTTAATTGGTTTTGAATTATTTTAGTGAGATATAATGATTACATGGTCATTTGGAATTGATATGTATCATTGGTATCATGTTCATTATACATTTGAGTAAAATAACGGTAAAATGTATATTCAAATGAGATGTATCAAGTATTACATTGTCATTATTCACTTGAGTACTGAATGATGACATGGTCATTATATTGAGGGGTAAATATGGTCTCATGGATATCGTACTGACGGATTATGATAATGATAACATTGTATTTGATGTGTGAATTAATGAATGTTAACTTAGGTTCTCTGAGTCTTGCCCTCATATGCGAATAATTTGACAACAACATTAGTAGAATCAGGTACTAATATATCATTCCACCAAGTTATACTCAGATATATATAAAGATTCAAAACGGGTATTAGGATATGATATTACCTAGGAAAAATTAATGCTCCGGTCTGCGATGAATTTAATATTGAGGTACTAGTGTTTAAGATAACACTATAGTTAATATGCCTAAATAATGAATAAATGATAATTTGATAATTGTTTAATTATGAATTGTGATTATTTATTTATAGAATAAAATACACTATCTTTTGACTATATTTGTTTTATACACTGTTGGTGGTGGCCTACAGAGTTGTACTTATAGCCCAAATGGGATTCATGTAAGGTACCTAAATATAATTTATTGTGGTATGATAGATTAAAAGAAATGGTCATGCATTATATTATTGATCGGTATGGTTCATGGGTGAATGTAATAAATGTGGATCAAGACCTGGTAGGTAGTCATTGGTGTCTATATATTCTTTTTCATTTAGAAAATTTTACACAATTATTACAATGACATGTTTCCATTCCAACTGAGTACTATATTTCTCTATTTTAGTTATCTTGTGACATTGGTATTGTTTTGATAATATATTGCTTCCATGTTTTTCAGTATTTTTTGTAGGTGTGTCACTCAGATAAAATATGTTATAGTCTCCCTATTAATTATGTATCAAACCCTAAACCTCCCCACCCCCCACTTCTAGTTAAAACTATCTAGTGTACGGGGTGGCACACTTGAGTTCATGTGAACGAATATCTTGGTGCACTGTTCCAAGGAACCTGGTCCATGACATTACAATGTGGTTTCATAGGTCCAGTTTTCTGTCTTCATAATTTTTCATACTATTTTGGTAATGGTAGATAAGAATCTAGGACGAGTTTGGGTCTTGTAAATGAGCACACACATGGGATTTGAAAACACAAGTATGGAGGAAACCCCAAGTACTCGGGGTGCAATATTTTTTATTGTTTTTTTCTATTACAGTAGAAAGTTATTTCACATTTTGTGATGCACTTGGGGTGTAATGAGATTATTGTTTCAAATAATTTTTGAGTATTAATTTGTGTCACATAATGGAACAAGGGTTTAGATTTCATAAATTATTCTAATCACTCTGGATTATTTTGTGGGACACATCATTGAGTCACACATGACAAAATATGTTATTGTTGTGTTCTTCAACATGACATCTTCTTCTTGTATATGATATGAAAATGAAACATGTTCATAACATGAATTTTGAAATATTTTAATATTATTTGAAATGTGATACATTTGGGTTTAATTGAGAAAATTGACTATGATTGTTTTTTTCCATTTTTAACCAAAACCTAGGAATAGGATGGATAATGGTAGTGAGAATGCCTCAGTTTGGACCATGTGGGGAGACTTAGGGAACATGATTGTTGTTGATTCTTATGTTTTTCTTCTCCTGTAATGTTATAACGTTGTGATATGAGACATAAGTGTTGCATATTGTATTGTAGATATTACTCCTCTAAGTCACGTGTTGAGAGGACAATAAAGGACCATGGAAAGGTATGGTCTTCCAGTCAGGGAACTAGAGGCACGTATGGTTATTTTTAGAGAATAAGGGGAGCAGTTCTAGAAGAACATTTCGAGCTTCGTGAAATTCCTGGAAAAAAACCCCCGGGTGGTTAGTGAAAAGCACTTCTGTGTTGACAAAGGGGTTTCAATTGTAGCACCCTATGAATTTTACTTGATAGGGAGGACCTAAGGGAGAATATTTCTTGGTTGATTCCATAGAGATTATACATGACCATCTAGAGACTACAACTGATAGGAGGGTCATGTTTTCTACTTATATTCTACTAGGACACTGATGCATTAGTGGGATATTAATGTGAAAACTGGAAAAACTAACTATATGTTATTGATGGAACTCTTGAAGAGGTTATTGACGAACTTGTATACATAAAAATTGAGTCAAGATAAAGAAAATAAATTCATGATTATGATATAAGGGAACATGTTTTTGATGGATTATTCTAGATGCTTCTCAAACCTGTAATTATTTTCAAAAAAATTAGCAAGAGATGATGTAGTTATGTCAAAACATTTTCATGAAGGAATTCAGTGAATGATTAATTCCCAAATCAATATTTTATAATTAAAGTATATTTTTAAAGTAGTTTATTACGATCTCATAGGCGAGAGGATGTTTATGGTGGTTTCTAGTGGAACAGAAGTGGAATTTTCAAGATGAGTAAGTGGTCTGACATCTGAGAGAAAGAAGCACTGGTATGAAAACGTTATAATAGGAAATACAAAACATTATACACTAAAATGAGGGTTAGTTGGACATGACCTTTCGGGAGTGATCTACCATCATTGTGGTAGTTTGGGAAAATATCATCCATATTGTCCATGACCATAATTAGAGCGTCAATCTTCCAGAAATATGGGATATCTGCATAAAATATTTAATGTTGTAGTGACATACTGGTGCTGGGGGAGAAGATGGGAAGAGTCAGGGTATAGGAAGGTGTATTCCACACAATATCATTCTAGAATATTTAATTCTATTGGCCATGGAGGGAACATTAGTTCACATGGTGATTCATGGAAAGATAGTCATTATCAGTAGAGTGGTGTTACTCAAGGGAGTCACACAACATCTCATGAAAGAGGTGACACACTATTATAGGTGGTACATACTAGAATTATGGAGAGCAAGGCTAGACCATTGAGAATGAGTTGTACTATTCTAGTAGCTTTTACATTATCTAGTTCTTTTTTTGATATTATAACCTCTCCTTCATTTTTATCTGTAAAACATGTTAATGGTTTCAGCCTAATAATAGAGTTTGTAAGCGTGAAAATGACTTTGGATACACCTTTTGGAATACGGTATTGAGACATCTATTTGTGCAAGGGATGTTCTACTGATATTGGGTAGTACTGATTTTTATGTGATCTCTATATAATTTACATGATAGACTTTGACATAAAAATGGGATTAGACTATCTTGTCACATACCAAGCCCACATTTTATTTTTAACATTGTATATTTCAATTTACATCTCCTAAGACTTGAAAATATATTCACCGTGGAGAATGGGATTTTTAGCCAGGCCAAGTAAGACAAAAAATAATACAATTGGGAGAGCTCATATTCCAGTTTTCTAGTCCTTTTTAGACCATGAAGGTGTTAGCCACGATTTCCTTCCACTAGTGGTAGAGTTATTTAAATATTTCCTTCCTAATGACATATCAGTGCTACCACTAGAGAGATATGTGTAATTTACTATTTATATCATGCTTAGGTCTGATCTAGTGACTATTCCACCTTATAGAATGGCATTGGCTGAGCTTCAACAGATCATGACATACCTTAAGGTGTTGGAGGATAATGGATTTATCTATCCAATTACATCACCTTGGGGATAACCTATCTTTTTTAAAGAAGGTTGAACGAAGTTTATGTTTGTGTTTTGAGTATCAAACTTTGAAAAAGATGAATTTGAGAACAGCTATCATCTTCATTGTAGAAATGTTATGTTTGACAGATGAAGGGAGATTGTTTTTTCATCATGATTCATATGAGATCGGGGTATCATCTGGTAAGATTTTGGGCTTCTGATATACTGAGGACTACTTTCTTGAGTAGATATGTCCGGTATGAGTTTTTTGGAACTTCCTTATAGAGGAAAAATACATTGGAAGTGTTTATGGACATTGATAACTAGACCTTCCACCTATATCTAGACCAGTTTTTCGTGGTGTTCATATATGATATCTTGGTTTACTCTAAGACTCATGATGATTATTCCAAACATATTCACATTATCCAAAGTACACTAAGAGAGGATTAGTTATAATCCTTTCTTTCTTAGTGCCAATTTTAGATGAACAGGTAAAATTCATGTGGCACATCATCTTAGAAGAAGGTGTGTCAGTGGACCCAGAGATGGTTTAGGCAGTTGTTTATTGGGATAATCCTAACGATTTTGTCAATATCCATAGATTTCTTGGGCTATCTGGATATTATAGGATATTCATCTAGGTATTTTTTTCATTTGGGAGTACTGCTTTCGGGTTGAATATGAATGGGGTAAAGTTTCAGTGGACATAAGCAGATGAGAATTCTTTCCAACAGCTGCAAAGTGGTTTAACATCGGTACCAGTTTTGATCCTACCTAATTTAGATTAGGATTACACAGTTTATTGTGATTATTTTGGGATCATAATGGAAGAAATTTTTATTTGGTGAAATAATGTTGTGGTGTATGGGTATCCTTAGCTAATCCACATGAATGGATTTACGATACACATGACCTTAGGTTGGCAGTAGTGGTTTCTGTTCTTAATGTTTGGTGTCACTACCACTTAGGAGAAAAGATTATAGTTTATTAAAATTAAAAAATATTGAAGTACATGTTTTCACCAAATGAGTTGAATTTGCAACATTGATGATGGGTAGAATTAATTCAGTCTTTTGATTTTTAACTAGAATATAAGGCTAGAAATTGAAAAATTGTGGGTGATGCCTTGAGAAGAAAGAGTCATGAAGAAATGGTTATAGAGTCATGTGCAGAGTTGAAGATGAAGATGTTGCTAGTTGAGATATGTGTTTTGGATCATGGGAATCAGGTGAAGATGGCCCTCACATCAATATTTGTGGAATCTATACTTTTGAGATAGATTAGGCATAGAAAATATGAGGACCTAGAGTGTTTGGACTTGAGGAATGGATTTGATGTTGGGAGAGACACCTTCTGACTGGAGAATAGATGGGGATGATATCATCTATGTGAATAATCAGTTTCTCGTGCCTTTGAGCATGTGAGAGCAGCTCATGTGAGAATTTCATGCCTAAATGTGGGAAGTGCATCCAGGTGTGACCAATATTTACCATGACCTAAGATGATAGTATTGATAGTCGGGAACAAAAAAAGAGTTAAATGTTTCATCACATGATACAAAACCTATTAGGATGTGATGGTAGAACATCAATGACCTGGTGGTTTTCTACATCCAATGCCTATTCATTAATGAATTTTGGATGAATTTACTATGGGATTTGTGGTAGTTCTTGCAATGAAACGTAGGAATAAATATTTTATTTGTGTTGTTATGGATCATATGAAAATGGAAACTCATTTAAAGCATATATGGAAAGCCTTCATGGTTTAGAAGATGGGAGAGATGTGTATTTGGGAGAAAGTTCATCTGCATTGGGTGAAACATACTATATTTTCAGATTGTGATTCATGATTTACTTCTCTATTCTGGAAGAGTTTACTAAAGCACTTCGTACATAGGTTTTTTTGAGTAAAACATTCCACTTACAAACATAGGGGATGTTAGAGCATACTATACAAATAATTAATGATATGATGTGTGCTTATGTGTGTGACTTCAGGGGGTCATGGGAGAATCATTTAGATGATTTTAGTTATCCTATAAAAATTGTTAATACGAAACCATACAGATGACACCATACAATCATCCTTATGGTAGGCCATTCAAATCAATGTTATCTTGGTTGGGGGATAGGGAGTTAAAGCTATTGGGACTGAGTCTCATGCAAGAGACGTTGGAGTAGGTGTAGTTGATTCGGAAACATTCGGTTATGGCTTAAAGTATGAATAAGTTGTATACTGATAGATAAAGATGACCCCTATAGTTTACATAGTGTTATTGGGTATTCTATTGGGTGTCTCCATGGTTGGTTCTCCACATGATACGAATGCTTGGAAAGATGGAACCTATGTTTCTTGGACCCTCTAGCATAGTGGAGTGAATTGGTTTGGGGCATAATGATTGGATCTTCCAAAGAAATACAACAATATTCGAGAAGTATTCCTTGTGTCATAATGGTGAGAGTATCTTCCCAACCCTTCTAATTTGATCAATGTGGATGAGTTGGATCTTGAGATAGATGCATCCTATGAAGATCATCTGCTACATGTGATGGATCTTATTTTGAAATTGTTTTGGGGAAAGAACCTATTGATAGTTAATGTGTAATGGAAACATGAACTTCTGTAAGATGAAACATGGGAATGAAATGTAGATATGAGGGAAAAATGGGCTGATAATTTTGTCTTGGAATAACTCTTTTGTTCAAAAGTGAAGCTTAAGGATGAGTTGCTATAAGGTGGGGAGATTTCAAGATCTAGGCGTATTCTTGAGTTATCATTGGCGAGGATTATGTTACTTTTTTTAAATTTTTGTGTACCATTGTTTTGGGTTTTGAAATTAGGTAGGATTGGGTGAGTGTTAAGAAAAAAAAATTTAAAAGGGGGTTGTATGTGGTTGGCGCATAGTTAGTGAAAATTGTGTTCCCAAACAATGGTAACCATGTAACCCATGATAGTGAGATCCACACTGTTGGAAAATAGTTTCTCTAAAAAATTATCCCCTTCCTAAGATACTATACTATGGGGTTTAATGATCCAAAAAATGAATTTAAATGTTCTCTAATCCCCCCAAACACCCCTATTCCAACCTAGGCTAAGGATTGATGGATTGTGGATGAATCTGGATCTCTTCAGAGAGGTTCCAAGGTCATTGGAACTCAGTTTGTCAAGATTCAAAGCCCAAATTAATGATATTATCTTCTCCCTATAAGTGGATCATATCCCAATGCTTAACCTCCCTCCTATTAGGTCGATTGATGGAATTTATGCCCAGTTTCATTTGATCTTATCCTTTAATGGAGATCTAGATCTAGGATTGTAGATATAGATCTAGATTGAACATATCGTAATTTCATGATCATTATATTGGAATTTAATCCAAATATAAGATCTGTATTGTTGTGTTGCTCAAATATTGGTGTTTTCTGTTGAGTGAATGTCCCTCAACGAATTGAGTTAGGTGCTCTAAATTATAATTCCCATAGTTTTGTATTTGATTATTGTATGAAATATTCTATTATTTCTAGTATCCTTTAGCTGTTGAATTCCTAAATTGGGTTTATAAGGAAGAGAAATTGGTTTATTGACCATTCTTGAATTAAATGTTTGACTTCAGAATTGATTATGAGATTAAGGATAAGTGTTTCTGGATAATGATTTTGGGGGTAATGGATTATGATAATTTTTTTTGAAAATTATATAATCAATCAAGGGATTAATTATGTGACAATGAATTTTTCTAAATGAGATAATTAAACATGAATTTTTTATGTGACTTGATAGTTGATATAGATAATTAATTATGGAATTAATTTTTAATAGTTGATATTAATAATGAAATAATGAATCCTGGAAAATTAATTATGAGTAATATTTTTTTGATTAATTAATTTATGAATTAATTAACGGATTGTCGTAAATAATCAATATTGGATTTAAGTAAATATATTGATTTATTTTGACTAATTGATGAATTACTATTGGAGTTGTGAAAATTCATTAATTCTAAATTAATTATTTTTGACACAGTGGTAACATGGTCATTCGGATTTGAGATGTATCATCATAACATTTCCATTGTATTTTTGAGTAAAGAAATGGTAACTTGGTAATTTTAATGGGATGTATAAATGGTAACATGGTCATTATGAGTTTGAGTAAGTAATGGTAAATTAGTCTTTATATTGAGGGGTAAATATAGTAACATGGTCATCTTACCTAAGGGCTGTGATAATCATAATATTATATTTAACATATGAAAAAATGAATGATAATAGATGTACTTTGAGCTACGGCCTCATACAAGAATAATTCGACTCTGATGTGAGTTGAATTTGGTACTATGATATCATATCACCTAGTTATACCCTAAGCTCTAGAATGAGTCAAATTAAGTCATATGAGATGATATTACCTAAGGAATGTATTAGGATCTTGTATGAGAATAATTTAGTATTGAGGTACGGGAGTTCACAGTAACCCTGGAGTTAGTATACTTAAATAATGAATAAATGATATTGTGAAAACTGTTTAATTGTGCATTTTGATTATTTTTTTATTGAATCGAATACTCTATCAATTTATTCAACTTGATTATGAAACTTTTGGTGGTTGCCAACTGATTTTTACACACACCCTACTCAGCCTACCCGATTTGTTCCCAAATAATCTTTTTTGTTATAGGAGAAATTAAGGGAAATGACGCTATGTTAAATTTAAGATCGGGATATAGAATCGGTGAAGGTAACATATTTGATTTGGGACCTAGATGGTATTCATTAATGACTTTATTTTCATTTTCTTTTAGATACTATGGAACTTATATTAACATGTCATGTTTCTCATTCAGATCATTATTGTATTTCACTATTTAAGTTACCATCTGACTTTGGTACTACTGTAGTTATATGTTTTTTTCACATTTTCCATTATTTTATAATTTTGTTTAACTGTTATAAAACATGGTATAGACTCCCCATGAATTAATTACCAATCCATTATAGCTAGTGTTCACCCTCTAGCGTCTGGTGAGACAATCTTGGGGTCATGTGACTCATAGGGTCAATGTACCATTGTGAGGAACCCGATTCGGGAAGTTGCATGGCTCATAAATGAATCAAATAATCTCCCAATTATCACTTTGTAATAAGTACCCTTCATCAATAAATAATTGAAAATGAATTTCATTAAATATTGGGGAAATTGAACATAAAGAAATGTGATCTCAGATCTTCAATAATGGTAAGTATGGGATATATCATGGATCATATAAGAATAATGTTAGTATAAGGGCATGATAATAATAGTTTTCATTTGAATTACACACCATGTAAATCGCATATCATATTATTGAGTCATGGAATATATCATGGAATTTCATAAGACATGAATCATAATGGAATCAAAGAACCAGAGTAATTAAAGCATAATATTTCTATAAGACATGGAATTAAGGAAAAAAATAATTATATAACACTTTTAAATTGCCAAAATTGAATCTATTTCACAATTTATGTTACAGGAATGAAATTAGGACCTATTATATGGTTACGAAACAAAGACATTTACCATACATGATCTTATAGACATGAATGATAGTTTCTTGAATGAAGTTGTGATAATTAATATCATGTAAAAAAATACATATATCATATTTACCCAAAGAATTTAGAATCCTCACACAATAATTGTTATGGAGATATAGGTCACACCCATAACATAATGAAAATAAAACATATATTTCCCACAATATCATAACCTTTCATCATATTATATGTCATGAAAGGAAATGTGTTTTAAAATTATTTTTTCAATATTATCATAAAAAAGAAATATAATTAATACATATTGTATCATTTTATCATTATCCTAGAAACTTTTAAATAACATCATAAGATGTCATCTTAGATGGTAAAATATTTTGAATGATAACCTGAAAAATTATTTATGTAAAATAAAATTTCAATTTTTATATATCTTCTTTATAAATAGCATTTCAATTATAAATTAAAGAAAAATATTGAGAATAACCTTTTATACATGAAAATGAATCATCATATAAAAAATATTCACAACATCTTAAAAATATTTTCATTCTAACTAGGTTAAAAATATTCATTTCATTTCTTTGTTATAGAATTCAAAAAGTTTCACATTTGGAAAATGGAAAAAGGCTTAATCTCGAACTATTTAGTAATATGTAAAAAATGCGATAAATTATGTTTAAAAGTCATTGAATAATTGAAAATAAATTGTAATTTTTTTAGAAAATATAGATATCAAATATAAATATCCCCCAATGGATATAAAAATAAAAACAATTCAATGCATTTAAGATAATATGAAAGAAAACCATTATATATTTAGTACAAGTTTAACAATAAGAACCATGAATGATAAGCCTTGTGTTGATATATAAAAATATTTATTTTCTTAATAATATATTTAAAATAAATTAATGGGAAATATATACACCATAAAAAATAAATAAGTGGTATATCTGTCATCTGTCCAATAAAAATAAAAGTGAGATGAAGATCACATACATCGAGTTTAACTTACATTGAAAATACTATATCATACTCTATAATAAATATTAATTTATTAAAATTATAATGAAAATGTATTTTTATATTTATAATATCATATATGATTTCTTTATAAGACTCTAACACCCCTATAATAAATAAATCATTTTTTCAATGTGTTAATTTTGTTTATTCAAGACTACTCAGTTAAGTTGTCACTTTCATTATAAATTATTATTTCCAAAACCTTTTGAATATTAATCAATATAAAAATATCTTGTATAATCATTACATTCATATTTAGAGTCATCGAAGTAGATATATTTTTAAAAATGAATTACACAGTTTAGGGAGAATATAGGCCATGCATATGCATGAACTCACTTTTCATCATTGGAAATATGGAATGAATTTAAAGTTAATAGTAATTCACATTTACCCAAAAATTAAATATTTATATATATAATATTTATTAATTAAAAATATTCATATTTACATTCTATTAATATGGAAATGAAAAATAAAACCATCACTTCAAGGGGGTGGAAGTCCACATATATGCATGAATGATGTTATTTTTCCCAAAAGGATTGTCTGGTTACTATTTAGATATTATAATTTTATTATAGAAGTATAAATATTTCATAAATAAAATATATTAACCTTAAACCCATATTTATGCCCAACTATAAAATATTGTGATGAGCGATCAAATGTATAACTATGTGAATATGAAGACGCATATATCAGCACGATTGATAATTCCACTTCTTGTTTTCTGGAAATAGGGTGTATAATGATTTTTTTAATAATAATAATGAAATTTAAGGTTATCTTGTATAAAAAATTTGTTATATAATGAAAAAATCATAGATTTATGGAAGATAAATAAGATTAAAAAATAATTTGATTGTTAGAGTTGAATACATATTTAGTGAAATGACTCCTTTAGATTTACTCTATTGGGATCATGGGTAGGACATTTGGGAAGAATAGAACCTATATAATTTGTGTAGTCATGTTTATAATATTTTCTTTTATTGGTGGGTCTTACTATTGGTCTCTATGTGATGTATATATGTGAGGGAGGAGGTTCCCTTTTATTATTTTCAAGACGGATAATTTTAGACGTTCATATCTAATAAAAATAAAATAAGAATATTCCAGATACATATGCTTCAAAATGGTAATGAAGTTGAAATAAGTTAATATGTTTGATATAAAATCATGAATATATGTTTATACACCATTTGATATCATTTTAATCCTTATCATTTGGAATAACCCCTTCATTATTCATTATTTTAATTAAAAATGGTAACCACAATTTAAATTAAAAATGTTAATAATGTAATTAAAAAAAGAAAAGTTAAATATAAATGAAAAATGGATGATTTTTCAATCATAATAATTCACTATAATCGATGATAAATTTCTATGAATTTTTAATAATTTAAACAAATATTATTTTTATAAAATATTATTAATATTAATTTTTATACAATTTATTTAATTTATATTCAATATATAAATTCAAGGGTTAATTCAAATATAATACATTATCACCAAAAAAATAACACTTATATCTATAAAATTCATTGGAAACATTATCATAGTATAATTATATTACATTTAATATTCTCCATATAATTGATTTCATTTTCTATTAAATAATTAAATTTGGTATTAGTGTTGTATAAGAATTATTGTTAATTATATAATTTATAAAAAATAGACAGCATATTAAAAGATAAAAATAATTTCATTAATCACAAAACAGAAATTTATTTTCTTTTAAAATATTTATTTGGACCGTATGTGGACCTATAATATTATAAGGGTTGTTTTTAAAAACAAAATCCATTAAAAATATATATTTCAATGATAATCTAATATTATTCACGTTATCATCATCCAATAACAAATAGTATTAAAACATATGGCCATATCACATTGTATTAACCTTGATTAACTCTATTTACCAATTATTGTGGTGATAACTTTTACCGTGGAAATTATTCACAATTCCTGAAAATAAAAGGATCCCATTTACTACATGAAAACCCAATGAATAAAAATATTCAATCAATTTCTTAAACATTATCTCAATAAAGGAATAAATTAGTAAGAAACCACATCTGAAATGCAAGATGAAACCTGCTAGTTTGAAAAAGATAATTTTTTAAATTAGTTTTATATAAAAAACGTTTTTATTCGAAACTGAATTATAAAATACATATCAATTAAACTAATTGTTTTATTCATAAAATAAGTAAAATAGATTTCATTTTACTCCACATTAAAATAAACTGTATCTTTGGATATTTATTAAATAGATATATAGATTTTAATAAAATTATATATTTATCATTAATCATTGGGAAATAAATATTTTTTGAAAAATAATAAAATATCAACATAAAAAACATTTTATTGGGTATTTTCATAATATTATTTAGTTCTGCATATCTGGTCCATATAAATTGAAATTTATTCTATCACATACAATATTTTAAAATTATTTAAAATTAAATATATTAAATATATAATTATTGATTTTTATCAGCTTTCTTATAGATTTTCAATTTATGTACATCTTTCATTGAGGTAGTAGGACAAAAAAACCCAATAAAGTTGTTTTATTTCTCAATTAATGTAATGAAAGAAAGGTAAATAATAATTCATCCTTTTTTAATTACTATCTGATTATACATAATTTGTTTTTCACAAAATCCATTTTTTTATATTAATAATAAAATTCAAATGATAAATAAATTAAATCATTTCATGGAGGTGGTTGTCCACTCATACACACAAATGATGTTATCGTTTCCCAACAGATTGGAAGTTATACAGGTAAGTGTTATAATATGACAACATATTGAAATATTTAAAAGTTATAAAATATTTAAACTAAACTGATAATAATACCAATCCATAAATGATGGTGATGAAATGTGAATTGTATCTATATAGGGAGATGTTAAGTCATATTTACGGATTAGAGGTACTTGTACAACTCACTTTTTTGGGAAAGATTGTGTATTATGGTGATTAAATTATCATAAAAATATTGAGAAAATTTTGGATAAATAATTTAATTTTTATTGTATATAAATAGATGTCATAGAAAAATTAATTGTAACACGTAATGTTATTGGTTTAGGTGATTAATTTTTTTTAGAAACAACTTCTTTAGATATTCTCTTAAGGGATCTAGGCCTGGTATTTTTAGATTGTTAGGAGATCAATAAATTTCAAATGTTAATTGAGAGGTAAATTTTTAGTTGTTTGGTCGATATATAATGTTTATAGTGGGGTAAATATGTTATGGAATATGTGCCTGTTCATAATTGATGTGAGGTGAATGTCTATAATTTCAAAATATAAATGAAAATAATAAAATATTGTAATAGAAATAAATCCATCAAAATGGTCAATAATTCAATGAAATAGGGGATATGGATTAAATAAAATCAACTAATTAAATTCGATCATTATTTATATCATTTTAATCCTTCTATTTTTTATTAACTTCTGTTTTATTTATATTTACACCATACCATGGAAACCACAAGTTCAATCAAAGTGGTTTACTAATGTTACAATAAATGGACAAGTGCCTCATAAATTAGACACCTATGATGAGTTCAACCATATTAAATCCATATGGATGAAGATAAAGATTTTACGGATTTTAAATAATTTTAGAAATTATTAATTTGATGAATAATATTTATCGTTAATTTTTACACTATTCATTTTAGTCGATATTAAACATATCAATAAAAGGATTCATTCATATATATTATTTTAAACTCTTCTAAAATGTCATATATATCTATATAATTCATGTGACATATTAAATCACTCAAATTATATCAGTTTTATTATTTTAGTAATAATTTATCATATTTTCTAATTAATTAAAAAAATAATGCATCAGTGTTACATAAGAAGTTATGTTCATTTTATAATTTATATAAATTAGAAAAAAATTTCAATCAAAAAAAAATTTCATTAATCAGTAATTATAAATTTATGTTTGATCATATCATTCCTTTTCTTTATTTTTAAACATTATATATATTTAAAACCTGAAGAGTGTCATTTTAAAATGTTCATTGCAATAAATATTATAAGGGTCATTTTTATGGACATATATAAATTAAAAAAGTATATAATGATACAAATATTATAATATAAGCCTTTAATTTATAAAATATGATTTTATGTGAAAATTTATTTGCCTATATGTTATTTTTATCCAAGACCACCCTTATTCACACTTTAAGAAGGTGATAAATTTTATCGAGATTTATATTCAAAATCCATAAAAATCAATGGTAAATATTTAATAAATTTATAATTCCTGATTCCAAATATAGATTTTTTTTAATTTCAATATCTATAAATGGATGTAATAAATTTTAGTCTATGTTTGGAATATATAATGAAAAACACTTTTATAGGATTATAATATTATTCATAAAAATTACTTTTTGAATAAATATAATTTTAACGAAAACTAAATTATAAAATTTATTACAATAATTCGAATTATTTAATCAATAATTTAAGAAAAATAATTTTTAATTTTAAAAAAATATAATTAATTTTATCCTTCCAAATGGTTAATATAGAAATACAGTTTTTTTATTTTTCATTAATCAATAGAAAATAAATTATTTTTGACAAATCCTAAAATTTCACCCATAGAGAATTTTGATCAGATGATTTAAAAATTATTATAATTATTATAATTTATCATTTATATATTTCTGATAAATTAATTATAAATTTTTCTCACTAAAAACAATAAAAATCATTTTTGAAAGAATTATATTTTTGTAACATAAAATAACATTACTAAATATTTAGTAATTATTGCATTAAAATTAATAAATTTATATTTATTGAGTATTTAGTATATATATATCATAATCAAGTTAATGTTATGAATACCCAAAAATTTAATTATTAATTAATATCATTCATATTTAAATTATAATATTTTGGGGATCATTTAATCATGGAGTTGGGAATAAGAAAAGCTACAAAAGAAGTAAAATATTTTTAAAGAGGAATATTTTATTAAACATTAGGGTGTTATAAAATAAATATTCACTGCTCTCTCATTATAATAAATTTTTTTCTAGAAGTCAAAAAATAATATATGAATCATATATTGGTGTTGAAATACTATTATTCATCATTAAAAAGATGACATCAAATCATCTATTGGACTTATTAAAAAATTATATATAATCTCCCTTGATCATTCCTTAATGAAAACTATTTTACGAAAATTTATTGAATCCAATCTCTAATTAATAATTCCAATAATTAATCTATTTTTTGTTATATCATGAAAATCACTCCAAAATATGACAATTCCAATTTTTTTATAGCTATTGGGATTATGAAATTTTCCCTTCCCCTTTAAAGGTATTCTATGAAATATAAAAGGTCCTAAAAATATATAGTTACATTTTCAAAACAATATTTATATTAAAGGAATTTGAATTATTTATATTTTATAACCATGAAATCATTATAAAAAACACATACTAATATTTTTATAAAAATTTTAATCTTTATTTCATTTAAAAATTAGGGACTAATATCATTCATCCATTTTTCATCATGTACATAGTAATTATTTAGATAAATAATTGATCAAAACATTTTCATGAAACCAAAATCATCATAGTTCAATAAATAAGTTTTTGGAAACCCTTTATAGTAATATATTCACAGTTTCATGTCCAACATTACACATCGTTATTTTCTAATTACTCTATTTGTATATCATGGTGTTATCATCCAATATGAATATCTATATATATTATGTAGAGTTGAAAAAATATCCACTCATCAATCTCCCATAAAAAACATATCCTATTGTGGAATTATTTAATAAGAATAAAATTTTATTGAATTTAAAACATTATCCATGAAATACCTTATGATAATAATTATTGAACATTGAACTGAATAAGATAATTAGTTTCATAAAAATTGAATTATGTTTTATCAAATAGATTATAAAAGAAATATTTTCACTAAAAAGAATAAAATCTAATCAATATTTTACAAAATTATCCTTTTATCTTTGTAAAAATATGTAGGTATTTATTTTTTGATATTGCTGAAATGTTTTAACCAACACAACACACAATATTCAACATCTATTTTTAATAACAAATTTTCTATCTTCTAATGATATGGATTTTTCCTTTTAAAATTTTCAAATATTACATAAAATTTTCATAATAAGATATATTTTTTCTTTAATAATAAACGAACTTTAGAATAAAGAATACTCTTAATAATTCAAATAAACCAAATAATAAATATAAATTATTTTATTTATTCATTGTATAATAATATTTTTATAGGTAAATTAAATTTTATTAATTTATTTATTGTTCAATGGTATAATAAAAACCAATAATTAGTACAGATAGATTTTGGAAATTTGATTTGTTGTATTCTTAGAGAAATTAAATATGTGTTAAAATGTCTATAATATGAAATAAATGAAACAAAAATTAGATATTAATTTCTTATCATAAATATACAATAAAAGTACACAAGAAGATATGAATAAAATATATAATAATTCCAGAAGAATATGCAGGATTTTAATAGGATAGATGAATTTTGTAATAGGTAAGGTAATAATTTTTTTATTTTTATGTTAGAATAATATGATGGACATTACAAAACTAAACCAAAAATTAGAAATAAAATTTAAAGACCTGTATATTTATATAATATTAATATATAAATATCACTATATCATAAATGAATATTGAATATAAAAAATATAATGTTAAAAATCACCTAAATCAAATAATTTAATATATTGGTATTGTGTTTTATAAATGATTATTAAACCATATATTTATATACTCTATTTCGTTATATAATTTACCTCAGATATAAATTTGTTATTAACAATTGAAAATAAATTTGGAACGAGTACATAATCATTTTTCTATAGTTAATTTTTGTTATTTGTCTAAAAAAGTGGCATTTTTGGATGAATTTGAAAATATTATGTACAATATATATAATAATGTTTAATATTAATAGTTTTTTTATTATATGAATAATATATAACAAAATATAAGTATTTAAAATTTAAATCCTATAATATGATATTATGTTTCTTAAAAAATATTTTATTAGGGATTAGGATATTTAATGAAATTAAATCATTATTTTTGACATATTTTGTGATTTTATAAAAATAAAACTTCTCATATTTTCACATTTTTCTTCATAAAATATTTTTAATAAATTAACTAAAAATTCAATTCTTATTATAGGTTATAATTATTGTATTTTTATAAACATAATTAAAAAAAATAAGTAATTTGTAATCATATTATGATCTAATGATGTAACTATGATATTATCATGGGAATTAATCGTGTGATAAGTGGATAATTTTACCCTAATGTTTTTTATACTGTTTTGTTTCTTTTAAAAGAGAACTATTTGATGTTTTGGTCATCATATGATATTATAATCACTGTTTTATATCAAAATACCCCCTCCCACTACCTTCAAATAGCCCTTCTCCCATCCATTTCTACAAACCTAAAAATGATAATATATCAAAAAATATAATCTTATTCCCTTAAATAATACTCCTTTTATTATTCTGTTCATATTATCCTCACTACAAACTATTAATACAAGGTATTAAGTACTAAAATAATTTGGAATCCATAATGACCAGGTGACAATTCTCATATCTCATTGTTTCAAATACTTTTATTTTATATTTTTATAAAAATCCATATTAAAACAATTAATAAAAACAATTTCATAAATATTTTTTATCATAATTTAATAAAATCTATAAATATTATATATATTTCATCTCTCTCATCCCATGACACCTTCTTAAGTATTCGGTTTTAACACCTACATATGATAATGTAAATTTTTTAATTATAATAAATTTTATGGATTCTTAGTTTATTTTCAATAAATAATAAATATTTAATTTTATATATTGTTAACCATATATATATATTATGTAACTAATGTAATCATATAAAATGATTTATATAACAATATCGAAACAACTATGAAATATTTTTAACCAACATTTTTATTACATATATCAATATACATTAGATAATAATTAATTTATAACAGATATTATTGGAAAAAATATGTAAACATAATTTTGACATAGTTAATTATCAATAATTAATAATAAATTATATTATATCTGATGTCTAAGAACATACAAGAAACATGTGACTTATAGAAATCTATTCTATCTTAAAAACATTTTCTAGGCATGATTTATCCATTAAAAACTATAGTATATTTTTAATTTATTATTATTAAAAATATTCCCTCTTAAAAATACTTTTATATTTTTATATTCATTTATTTACAATATAACATATTTATTTACTGAAAAATTATATGTAATGTTTTACTTCTTTACGTGGATATTTCTTGTCACTTTTAAATCATCATTCATAGGATATTTATTTATTCAATATTATTTATTTTCATGTAATTTATATAGTTTTTGTCTTCCATTTCTAGTTGTGATATTTTATAAAATTAAAATCATGATGAATATTTACATAATCTTGGATAATGCATTAGTTTTTATTGTAAATTGGTTTATATTGGTTCCCATTTCCTTAATTTTAATTATAAAATTATATATCTTATACAATGATTTTTATTGATTTTATTACCTTTATTTCATATGTTTAACTATCTCTAGTTCTATATCCATCTCTAGTTATGGTTATATATCTTGATATGCGAGATTTTTATGATATTTTAATCATTTTCTCTATGGGGTAACCGTATATAGATTAAAAAGTATTTATTTTAATTAGAAACATTATATTCTATATAACACACATAATTTTTATATTAATATTACTGAACTATTGGAATTTGAGCTATACAATTCTCTTACTCTATTTATATATCTTTTGTCTCATGAAATACAATTTATGATCCGAGGGAAAAGAACATCGATAAAATAATTTTTTTATCATTTTTGTAAAAATTATATTAGAGTTGTGATATTTCTTATTTTATCATGTTAAAATTTGTATTATACATCCTTGTTGTTCATATGTTTATATGTTTTGTGACCATCTATATGTAATGAATAAATCCATTACAATACTTCTCGTACTCATGTTGAATCATTTCTATTTAGTTTCAATTATTCATATCCTTAATGGGATTTTTATATGAACATTTATTTTTAATATCTCACTGAGTGATTAATAATATTAATAAAGTTATAAGTGGTTTATAGTAGGATTGAGATAACAGAATTAGAAAATTATTATTTGAATTATTTTAAATAATATAATAATATAAAAAATAATATAAAATTTACTAAACTTATTAGTTGTTTATGTGTAATTTTTTCAGGTTTATCTCGAACTGATATAATAACTATATATATAGTTTATAGGATTTTTTGGTTCGTATCAAATAATGTTATTGTAAATTTTAAATTTAGGTTGGATATTAAAGACATAATTGGTTAAACTATATTATATAATAAATTAGGGTACATTATGTTTTTGAATTAGTATATATGATTCTCACACATTCATTACTGACTATGAAATGTTTTTTACCATAAAAATATTTTTTCTAGATGGTTGAACCCTTGAGTAACAGAGATAATAATAAATATAAAAGTCCATGTAATTTTTTTCTAAAATCATTTCCAAATTTCATTGGATATAGAGTTAAATGCATTGATATGATACTATGAAACATAAATAAAACAAATATTAATAACATAAATTAGGTGGAGGGATGTGTTACAGTGGTGGCTTAGGCTAGTGCAAGATGTGTTTCATCCATTTGGACTGGTTTGATTTAATGGACTAAATCTATGGGCCTTGTATTTTTCATTTTAATACCAATGGGTTTTATAATGGACATGTAATGGGATACCTATAACCATAATAACAAGTTAGTGTGTTCAATTTAATAAAAAATAGAGGGGATTATCTCCCTACAAGTCAAAAACATTTAGTGTATTCACATTCATCGAATAATGAGAAATTTTTAGTTTATTACATATTATATAAATTCACATTGTATATTTCTAATAGTTATATAGAATTATTAATTAATAATATATCAATATAATACAGAATTTTTTTGATGTTGTCTATTATTCTATATAAGATAATATTTTCCTAATAAATAATAAATTATACTTAGATGTGCTTCAGTGGATGAAACTAATCCGATAATTGTTACATTGAAATTTTAAAAACATTAAAAAACATTAGTGGTGTAAATTATTTCCTATGTCTTGGAGTAATATATAAATAACCCTTCCACTTATAATATTACATCAAATTTTATAACTCATGATTTGGTATAATAGAATGGTATATTGGTGATGTATTATATATATATATAACTTACAATTTTTTAGGAACTGGATTCTCAATCCACATCACTAACTGCCTCAAGATTCTATACAAATGAGGATATAATTTATATTTATATTTTCATCTATTTCAACGGTATATGCCTCGATACTGAATGAAAAATCACAACTTTCACGATTATTTGAGGCAAATGAAGACTTCCTTTGTTAATACAGTACTATTTTGAGGCAATATAATGATGTATTCCCTAATTAAATATCTAATATTATCCAAAATATTATGTTATGGATTACAATACATATAATTATTCTAGTGAAAACTATTAAAATGATTCACTTTAAGATAAAAATGATAAATTAAATTAAAAAATAATTATGACATAGTCTTATATGTACATTTCATCATGATTTATCATTAATAATGATATTTTTATTTCCTAACAATATAATTTTATTTTTTTTAGAATAATAGAAATTATTAAATATATTAATGATAAATGGAAGAGTATAATGTTTTTGATATTTGACAATAGTAGGATGTAATTATACCAAGTCATGATCCATTAGAACCAACAGGGCTTTCACTTCAATTAATAAAAGGATGAATTAATATGGAATCATGTTGAATAAGTTTGAATTAGATATATAATGAATTATATATTATTTACTGTGATAAAAGTAAGTCACATCATGTGTGATGATGATAAATATGTAATTGGTGATATCTCATGAAAGCTATTGCATAAGGACCAATTAATATGGAGTCACTTTAATTCATACATAATGATTTGAAAAATGTATGGAATATCTCTACAAAACAATGCATTAATGGGTATGATAGTTGTTTTCTAAAAATAAGGATACATAAGAAGTACATAATATCTTATGAAGAAAAGATAGTTATATTTTAATGATTTATAAATCATGGTGTATCGTTATTCAATGTGTTTTGGTTTTCAATGTAGTATTAAAATTATTATTTTGCTTACTCCAAAGAGTATTTTGATATATTTTTATTTTTTGAGCCTTAGAAAAAATATATAATGACATTACATTGATCATAGAATGATGTTTTTGAAAATTTAATATTTACTAATTTCCTTGTGTACTTATTGTGATTCATTATCATCCTTGATTCATTCAAAATACACTGTGATTGTTTACTCAATGATCAGTTTTTTAGTTAATCATCTGTGTAACTACCATAATTGGAAGATATTTAATAATAGGATGATGGGTTCATATATAAATATTGAAATTTTTTTTGATTATTAGATTTTTTATCAGGACCCTATAAATATTAATTTTAATGTTATTTTATTTATTGATTAATATTTTTATTAATGATAGAGACACGTGTACTAAAGAATTTTCCATTGATAAAATTAATTATACTTCTTATATATATATCATGTTAATATAATAAATCATAAATAAAATAATTTATTTGGTTTATAAATTTTCATAATATGTATGATAATATTTGTCGAAATTGATCTAATGGATATTGATTACATAATTAACAATGTAAAAACGTTGAACACAATAATTATTGTTGGAGAAAATCCTATATTATAGAAATAAAACCATTTAAATTAATTCACAATTAATATTTTTTATAGATTAAAGAGTTATAATTTTAGTTTTTTTTGTTTTTTGATAAAAAATTAGAGACTCTATTATTAAAAATAACATTTAAATTAAAATCTTAATATATATTGGGATTAAAATTCTATGAACCAAATACAATACCAAATTCTATAGGTATTTTGTATAAAATTTATAATTTGTAATATTAATGCACATATGAAAATTAATGGACAATGGTGTGTGCTTACATTTTTAGTACTATTTTATTAGTCTAAACTAATATTTGGAAAATGTTTCAATTATAATCTTTATAGGATCGATTTTCTATTACTATTTCTTATTTTCACTGAAATAATGTTTATTCATTGGATTTAATGTTTTTTTAGATCTAGTCCATCTGTAAATAACATATCACTTAATTATAAAATAATTAATCCAATGAATATATTTGAATCTAACCATAGATCGAGTAGAATCCATTATATTTTAATTAAATGAAGAAGGATAAAATCCTATTATGAATGAAAATATTGTTATGTTTTATTGTGAATAAGTTTTGGAAATTGATTTTAGTACATGTGAAGTGATATTTAAATTATAGAATACACACATCAAACAATTAGAATAGATATACTAGTATAATGAGCTCATGAATAGAGTCTAAATTGATTGATTTTGTGATGGTATCCCACAAATTATTAAAAAAATTTGGAAGATCAGATATTTGAAATGAGGTGTTCCAAACATTCAAATGTTTAATTTTATGAAAATTTTCTACATAATGAGGAATATAGATTCCAATATGATTTTATTTTACTATGATCACTAATTTGAAAACTATATATTCATGTTATAGATTGAATAAAATTATTATCAACCATTATAACTACAATCTATGGTTATCATTAATATTTGATTATAGAAATGTAAATTTCAACATATAAAAATGTCATATGTAAAAATAGACGTAAAAACGTTTTATCAAAAATATGAGGAATCCAATTTTATGGTGTCTGATTGATCTAATAAGATAAATTGGAAGTTACTATATAATTGTGAAAAAATATTCATTCGCATACAAATATTCCATTTAGGAAAACCTCCTAATTAATTTTTAGTTATTAAATCATCCACATGAGGATGATTAAGGAAGAATCTCCTAGATATTCTTCTAAGATATTAAATTAACTAGAATGAAATTTTATCATATATAAACTAGAAATAAACTCAGTGAGATAATATTATAAATTTATTGGGAAAAATCATATTCCCCTCAGATAGTCCATGTGTGTTAAATTATTTTAATTTCTATCTATATACTGAAGAGGATAACCATCATAGTGAAACATTACATTATATTCTATTTATGAGAGGACAAATATCTTCCATGATTTTTAATCCCATATTATTTAAAAAAATACTATATGAAAATTAGTAATGTATTACTACCCTAAAATATATTTCCAAAATTAGTTTTCCATAAACTATAGTTAGGTATCCAAATATTACATCCGATTTAGAGAGGATTTTTTTTAAATATAATATTTTTTTACAGATCACATGACCAGAAAACCAATAGAGACAGAACAATATTTATGTGAAATACATTGATAATGAAACTTTTTTAATAATATAAAATAATTGAGTTTATCTGGATAAAAAATAATATGAAATATATTTAGGTATATCTAGAATCTAAATTATTTTCAATAAACTTATTCAATAGTATAGTTTTTTTAATAAAAAACATTTTTTAAAGAAAAAAATGTTAAAAAATAATAATAGAGGTCTCATATGATATAACAATATAATAGAATATCCTTACTATGATTCTTAATAATATCAACCACCAACAACCTAATATTGTATTGAAAAAAATATACTAATAAATGCTAGTAGCTCAACCTAATTATGAATAATTTCTATGTTAATAATTATTTAAAAATAATAATTACCATTATCATGAGAAGAAAAAATTTGAAATCGTGATATGGCAATTAAAAAAATAATATTCTCTGTAGAATATTGAGAATCAAGTGGTTAAACATTAATGATAATTATTTTAGAGTCCCACTATAGGATTACATGGAAATAAAAATGTTTTGAGAGAAGAGATGAATTTTGAAACATTATTACAAATAAAATAATTAAAGGCTAATATATAGGAGTCATAATAACAAACCATGTGGATAAAGAAGTCAAGTAAAATTAAATTCATCATCCATGAATGGGAATCTCTATGAATGTATGTATGGGTATTTAGTTAAAAGAACAAATGGTTAAGGGTAATAATAAATTGTAATTAATTTATAAAATAAAATAAATAAGAGTAAATTTGAGGAATTTTTGAGTTATATAATTTATTGAAAAATATATGGATTGTGTAAAGATGAATCCCCCATAAAAACTAAGATTCAACAAGTTATTTATTTAATTAATATAATTTATCATATATATTTCCAATATCGCATTGTAACTTAGGTTAATTCACCTATCTTATTCCACTAACTATTTTTATTAATCATGGTCTTAAGAACGTAAAATCCCATGAAAATAGAACATCAAATTAGGTAGCATTCATTTGAATATATGGTAAATATACCAAATTATACATTTATAAATAAAGAAGTGTTTTATTTTATTATTAAATAAAAATTCACAATATTGTGGAAGAGGGATAAGTAAATATATTTCTTCTTCAACACTTTCTCACCACGAAGAATTCTATTCTATGTAAAAAACATGGGATATTTAAAAAAAAATTACATAAAAAGAAAGTGGTAATTTATTTAATAATCATAGGAAAAGAAGTGTACAACTACACGTAATTAAGAATAATATTTTGTGATATAGATGATTATCATCCACCAGATAAGTATTGATTTGTAGAAAAGTACTAGGGTTATTTTTATTAATAACTATAGTAACATTAAGGGTCTAAATTTTGATATTAAAAAGAATTTGATGAAATTTTTTTAGGAAAACTATTAATTAAAATCATTGAAAATAAAAAAAAATCGAAATAAATTATAATAGAAATTCGATTTATATAAATACTTTGAATATTATAATACATTTTTTAGGGAGATTGTTATGAATTATTGGTTATATATATACTATTAAATAAGAAAAAACAAGTGCAATGATTTTTTAATTGAATAACGTAGGGAAAGAAATTCATTTCCATGAAAACAAATGGAATTATTTGTATTATCATTTCTCTATAAATAGAATTGATGTAATTTAAAGATGTTGTAAGTCATGAAAAAACACATTTTAACTTATTTTAATGGGATGGAAAATAATATTTATTAAAAAAAATTATTTTTAATATTATATATACCATATTGAATAATTATAAGTTTAATCAAATTTAAAAAAAATCAAATATAGAAGTGACGATGTTGTGAAATAAGGATTGTGAAGTAACATTTTATTTAATAGTGATATGTCAGAGATTGTTCATAATGAACTGGTAATTGAATGAAAGGACCAAGATGAATCCCATTCCTATTTGATTTTTCTATACAATTTTGGAACCTCTTTCTAATCATCTTCATTATTTTTACCTCAACTAATACCCCAGATATAATAATATTATACCATTGATAAATCATAATCATAATAATGTATTTACTTTCCCATATAAAAAATTATTATACTGCACAATGTATTTGTAATTTTTGATGCAGTTATAATTTTACATCAATGTGTGACACATATATTCCATTTCATATGTGGATATTTAATGATGCTATTGATTTATTGATTATATATATATATATATGATCATCTTATCTATAAATAAAACAATATCATTTTTGAATGATATGGTGACATGTGAATTATTATTAATTTGGAGCAGTTTGATATCTTAGTGATTAATTGCATCATTCTAAGACACCATATTTTGAATTATGGTATTGAGTTTGAACCTATATGAATATATATATGATTCAATATTTTTACATCACTCTACATGTAATTCTGAAAAATATATTCTTGTAAAATTTATGTTTTTATGGTAGTGGTATGAAGGATTTCACACAAACTACTAATCCTCACACTAATAGTTTTGTAAAATATGTTGTATTATCATTTTATTATAACATTATGTAGTATTGAATACATGAATAATTAATTAGAAAATTTTTCCAATCATGATATCAATAAATTAAAATGGAAACAATTAATTAATATTTCATACATATGATTACTCTATTATTATAGTCTATAGTTAATAATTTATCAAATGTTTCAGCATTTGTATTACCAAATTTAAACCCTTTCAGAATGACAATTGAATTACACTTCCATAGAGAAATAATTACATGGAATGTTCTATAATTTTTTTAATTATTAAAATATACATTTTACATTTTAATATGGTAGTATAAATATACCACATTTCATTAAAAAAACATAATTAATTATTTAATTTTGATGAACCTATACATTCCAAACAACATTGATATGGTTCTATTATAAATATATGGTAAATTCAACATTGATCATTCATGATCAGATATACCAAATTTCATATCATATTACTAATTATCAATATATGGTAAATTCAACATTGATCAAATTTTTGCAATGGAATTTTTAGAAAGAAAATCTTTTTAAGACATAGATAATTATTTTTTTAGTTGAATAATCTACCAAAACATCATCCAAGATTTATTACTTAATTTTGATTAACATATACATTCCTAAAAATATCTATATGGTATTATTAAAAAATGTGCCATCAAATCATATGTAATTAATACACTAATTTTTTTATAACATATGAGTAGGTGGATAACATCCCTTATATAAAATAATTGATCTGATACAATGAATTGGGCTCTCTTTCATACATACTAGTAATATGTATTTTTTTATATTTATATCACTTTAAAATAATATGGAATATATAAATGTGATGTGTAATTCAACTAGAATTTATCACTATAGTCATGTTATTTTATTTAGTGGGCCTTGTTTTCATAGGCCTACACACAATTCCATTCAACCATATAATAATTAATATTTCTATTAATGTTTCACCTGATTATCACTAACCATAATCATAATCTACCACCATGAAAAAGATGTATTTTTTTTAATAAATAATTGATTATCATAATTTGGTTTTTTGTAGAAACTAATTAGTTATTATTTCATTCATTTAAATACTCATTTTCCAATTGGTGTTCTATAATAAGAAAGACAAGAATTTTCATGACCATCCCTCATCAAGATGGATAAAGAGAGTAAAATTTCCAACAACTTCTTTATGTAAGATGAAAAAGATGTAATGACACCCTGAGTCCTACCTCTAGTGGACCCCGGGGTGGTGACTAGCACCAATGGTACATATAGATTCTCACAAAATGGGAGGGATTACCCTTTCTGAAGAGAATAATATTGGGGGATATGATGGTCTATCCCAAACAACTCCATGTTTTATATATATTAAGGAAATCAAAAATCAACCCACATGAATTTTTTAATCAAATGATCCCACATATATAAAACAACCTCAAAGAATATACCAAAAATAAGGGTGAGCATTGACAAAAAAAAATTCCCAACATTCGAGTAAGATAGGCTAAGAATATTAATTCCCCTCTGCGGAAAAATCAGGAACCATCATATCGTAATAGAGAATACTAACCATCCAAACCTACCAAAGGCTTTCTCATTCAATAACAGAATTCAAGTAATGTAATATAATAATAACATTGTACATTTTTTATCTCACACCACATTAAATGAGTTAACTAATAATATCCAAATTGTGAATTTCATGGTGCTACAACATTCTTCCACAATCCACATTTCTTAACCCGCCCACACACACATGGGCCTCAGAGCTCATCTTGCATCCTGGAAATAAAAAGCTTACCAAATCCTTCCTAGAAACACCTAGGCCACAAAACAATCACATCCCATCCATAAACACATGGGGCACAACCACACCTCATCCTAAAAAACACATGGGAAGCATACAACATCTCGTCCCGAAGACACCTGGGAATGAAAACCTCGGCTGTTAGAACCTAGGCCCCACAAGTGGAAAAACACCTACCTGAAGTGTATAAGGCTATGTATCCCTAGAGGAGGGGCATGTGGGATCCTATAAATAACCATATATCCTCTCACTGGGATTTTGGGAACAAACACCCTCTCCCATAAAGATGGGGGAGTTTATCACATAGTTATCAACATGGGTGGGTGAATATATAAATCACAAGGCAATACAATTACATATGTATATGTACCAAATACATTGCTCAACTTATGGGATTCAAAAAAAACCATCCCCACATAGCTTCCTTTGCTTATACATCTAATGCACAACCGCACAACCAGCCACAAACACGATTCATAACCCCTTCCAATTCATTGAATGAATTATAATTATTTTTAAATATAAATTGATTTATTCATTCCATCATTACTCAGGAAACTACTAACCACTACATGTAACAAGACAACTATCATATACCAAATAGAAGATCAAGAACTATTGGAAAGAAACTCACTTCATATTTTACCTTTGTGTAACACACATTCCAACTACTTCCACTATTATTCTAAAGGTCATTATGTACAAAACATCATCCAAAATAAAGCAAATGAAATCCCATAGAAACACCCATCCAAAACTCCCATCACAACAATCGGAAACCCCAATACATAAACAAACCACTCCCAGCAACACAACAAAACACAACCCAGTTGCAGTCCCACTGCACATCCCCACTCATTCATTCCTTAATCAATCATTATTTCATCCTGATATTTCATTACACCTCAAACCCTCTCATATAAAACAATGTTCTCCCTTATGATCACCACACAACCCATACAAGTCACAAGACAAAACCGAACCAAACACATCACACATCCACACAAAACAGAACAAGGTGTATTTGGATTATTCAAAAATCATTCTTTAATTTCTCTTTAGTAATTGAAGTGCTATCACAGAACAAGCTAAATCTTAGGGAAACAATGCATATAACTAGATATATGTGGTTAATCAGTTTTCATATTTATATCCATTTAATAGATCATCGAAAACAATTTTTTATAAGACATCCTGGGTGCAAAAATAATGACCACTAATGGTAACGATCATACGAAGGAAAACACACTATATAATTGAAAACTAGGATCAAATAATAGATATAATAAAACAATCATAATCATCATCTTCCCAGTCCTATATTTCTTACTATAGTAACATATCTTATTATCTTCTTAAAATGGATTCAACTATATCCAGAAGGAGACATCAGTACACCCACCACACTTGATACACAAATAAAAGATAGACGGAGGGATCCCTATCCTGAAGAATAAAGTATCAATAACTCCAAATTATGCCAAAACATGTGGTGTTCAAGTAGTAGGGGAAATCAAGGGAAGCACAATTTGAATGCCAAATCACATTTCCTAATTGCACGTGGGAAGAAAGGTTATTGGGATGCTCTATGTCATGGGTAAAAGGGGAGCATACGAGGAATAAAGTGTCTCAGATTTAGAAAGTCTATCTCCTATTTTATAGAAAGAAATCGTTTAAAAATAAATTAATGTCATATCACGATCATTAACATGCATTTTGACTATCTAATGGCCTCAATATGATGAAGAATTTAATAATAGAATTTTTAACCATTTAAATATCTTCAAAACAACATTAATATCATTTTAATATCAGTTTACATGAAATAATATTTAAATGGGGGAAATCAAGAAAAATTGGAAAATATTTGAAATAAATCACCTTAGGGTGAGTCACCGGTGCGAGATTCCGATGTAGAGTCACCATTAAGTGAGTCACCATTAGGTGAGTCATCATTAAATGAGATACCATTTGGTGATTCACCCATTAGTGACTCAATATTCGGCGAGTCATAGTTCTGTGTGTCACCATTCTGTGAGCTACCACTGGGTGATCGACCATTATAAGTAACTGTGGAAGAGCAACCATCACGACCTACCATTAGAAACACACTGGTGTGACCCACTATTGTGAGTCACCTATCATAACAGAATTCATGTGACCTAACTGCAGTGACTCACTAGTGTGACCCACCATTATGAGTCAGTGGTCCTGACTCACCATCTGTGACCTAAATTTGACACTCACAATTGGAAAATTGGAATGCTTTTAAACTATTGAAATGGTCAACCATGATCTACCATAACTCCTCAGACACTGTATTTTCACAAAGGAATTTTATGGATAGGTTTGGTCCATTTCATAATACACCTCTCAAAATATTCTCACGCTCGATAATTCAAAACGAAACCTATCAGAATGAGGGTCTAAACAACCACCCCGTATGATACCACTCAAGGATTATGCTATAATTGAATCACGAATATAATTTTATTGCATCAAATTCTAACATTAAACCATCATATATTGTTCAAAAACCAGAGTTAATCATCAATATCCTTGAACACCACCTCTGACATATACTACCCCAAATGACTTACAAGACACATCACATAAGCACAAACCACATTATTTGAACACATGAATCTGGATTTTCATTTATCTATGTCATGATACTATCCACTAGGGGTGGTACTAACTCACCCACATGGGTTTAATCACCACTCAATTAATTCATATTTATAAAAAATTAGGTAATTCTCATTTCTGATGCCAATAATTAGTCATACATTCCACAACACACATTATAAGGCAATGAAAGAAACTAATCATAAACAAAAGTTTCAAACATAACATAATAAGAAAACTCATCAAGGAAAACCTAAAAACAACCAACAGTAATAGGAAAACATTTTGACTTATCGCTCCAAATTACTCTCATCAATACCACCAAACCTCCACAACACACTAACTAAGGGAATGGACCATCCATGTAGAATCTTATCCTCATAGTCATAATATATAATGGACACTCCACGAACATATTTTTGTCCTAGATATCCAACTCCCTCTAGTCAATGTCTTGGGAGTCATCGTGAATATACTGATGAAGCTAGGAGATGTGTAAGAGGACCTTGATCCTCTCTAACTGTGGTGGAAAATCCATCTATTATGCCACATCAAAAACTCATCCAAACACCGTGAAGGGTCCGATGAACCTGGGATAAATATTACCCCATCTGCTGAACCTCCACCAACCTTGTTGAGGAGAAACCTTCATGAAAACATGGTCCCCAACCTCAAACTCCAATGACATCCTCCTGTGATCGCAATATGACTTCTCGCTATCATGAAATCCTTTCATGATCTCACGTACTAGATGAACCTTTTCAATTGTACTCTAAACCACATCTGAACAAAGAAAATCTACTTTCCAAACCTATGTCCAGAATAAATGTGATAACACAACCTCTCATTCAAATATTATAAAAAATGGAGGCCAATATTAGAGTGAAAACTATTATTGAAAGAGAACACTAACCACATAATGTGGCATACATAAGATCCTCCAAAGCCTATAACACACGCTTACAACATATACTATAGCATATTGATGGTCTGATCAATAGGCTCATCTTTATAAAGATATAATGTGGTGAAGAGGAATAATGGAGTGCCAAAATCGCGTGGTAATACACTTCATACTAGTGAGGTAAACCACGCCTCACTATCTAAGATGATGGATCTTGGAATTCTATAAAGCGGCATAACCTCATCTATATACCTAGTTGCCAACCCATCCACTACACCTGACTCCTTGATCACCATGAACTGAGCCGACTTCATCCGCTGATCCACCAATACACATATACGATTATATCCTCACTTATCCTTAGGTATCCCTATAAAATAATCCATCAATATTTCATCATCCTTCAACTTTGGTGAATTTAGGGACTACAACATCCCACTAGGTACACACTGCTCACAATTCACCTGTTGGAACACAATGATATTTTCTACAAACTCTACTACATCCCACTTCATCCTATTACTAAAAAAATACTCCCATAAGGCATGGTACATCTTGGAAACACATTGGTGCACCATTAGGTGTGATATATGAAACTCACATAGAACTCCCTTGGGCCTCGCCACTATAAAAAATAGCTTCCAATGAATCATCATCTAATTCTAAACATCTTCTAACCCTCCCTCTCGAGCAGCACCCTGGTCAACATGATAACACCTCACCTCCACTTATGTGTCTCCTCAATGAGACTAATCCACCTAATGCATCGTAGAATACTTTATTATCATCTAAAACAATCATCTTTTTCCCTCATCCATTCATGAATCTTGGAATAGGTATTCCAAATCATCCAACTCCTTCAAAGAATCCATAGATTCCAAAACTACTTCCTTCTTCAACTTACTACTCAATGCATTGACCACAACATTTCCCATTACTGAGGTGTAATAAATATCTATATTGTAATCCTAGTGAAAATCCATACAACTCCTCTATTGCAACTTTATATGTCATTAGTAAAAGATCTACCTCTTACTAGTATAGTGAAGGAAGAACACAATGTGCTCCCCAATGAGGTAATAATGCCACAACATTAGCGCAAAAATGTATACTACATGCATCAAATCATGGGTTCCATAGTTACGTCCATTGCGAGTAAATGCGTAGGCCAATAATAGATCACTCTCTATTACTGCATCAACACGCATTTGAATCCTATATAGAAGGCCACACAAAACCCATCAAACATCAAACCTTCCTCCAGAAACTAAAGCATGGGATCACTGACCAAAATACCCTTTAGATATGTTAATACTTCCCAACACCGCTCACTCTACCCAAAATTCGCGTCTTTTCTAGTTAATGATTTCAAAAAAAAATCATCTCGAGAGAAATTAGTAACAAATCTCTTGTGATATTCACCATGACCATCAATGATATGAATATCCTCCACAGTCTTGGGGTCTTCCCAAGATCTAATGACCTCGACCTTTGGTGGGTCCACTGTAATCCCATGCTGAGACACCACATGTCCAATGATTTATAACTCTTTCATCTAGAACATACACTTAGAAAACATCCTACAGAGTTAGTGGCTTCGAAGAACCGTTATGATAGACCTATGACTCTTGGTATGATTATCCTATTATATTAAATAGATCCGGATCTCATCAATGAATATAATGACAAACCGGTCTATGTACTAATGAAATAGAGTGTTTATAAGCCCCATGAACAAGGATGGTGCATTTGTAATACTGAACAACATAACCACGAACTCAATGTTCACAAAATTCTATTGAAATTAGTTTTCAGGATATGTCCTTCTTTCACCCACAACCAGTTATATCTAGATTGTAGATCGATCGCATAAAACCAACTTTCTCCCCTCAGCTAGTAAAAAAGATCATATATCCTCGAATGAGGCTAAAAATAATTGGTCATCATTTCATTCAACTTCTAGTATACTATACACATCCTTATATAATAATTTGGCTTCTCCAAAAACAAGATCAGAGCACCCAATAATCACATAATGGGATTGATAAATACCATCTTAATTAGATCATCCATCTGAATCTGCAGCACCTATAACTCAAAAGGTTTCATCCAATAAGGAGAAATGGATATTAGATAAGATATAGTCTATAAGTATATCCCAAAATCAACATCACGTCGAGGGGTTAGAGTCACAACCTTTTCAAGGAACACACCAATGAACTCCCCAATAACACTGGGTAACTCCACCATCACAGCATCCACTGATTCCATGGTCACCTCAAAAAAAAAGAAATTGATGCTCTCCACAATCCAACACCCCACTGAACCACTCCACTCAGGAATAAAATCCACATTATGGCCATCAATTTATTAAAACAAACATCTTCTACTATAATATTCGATAACTTCAGGCACAAAATAAAACATGTCGATGCTGAGATTAACATTGTATGGCCTCATAGGTAGCAATAAGAGATCCCCATTGAGACTAATTTGGTCCCATAATCAGTCTATATCCCCTGAATAAATCAAACAAGCTGGTCTGACCTCTGAATGGCGTACTCAATACTTGGGGCATGAAAGGACTATCTACATCATGTCCGAGAGAATAGGCTAGATCGGGAGCAATAGAGGAGTGTGAATCTCCTAAGTCAAACAAAGAACAAGCAATATTAGTGAACAAACTGATCCTACTTCTAGTGATATCCCTCAGTAATTGATCTATTCCCTCTGTGACATGAAACTGACCATGTCCAGATCTTCTTCCCATCTGCTAATGATTTCATACCCAACCACACCTGGGTCACGGTCCCTATGAAACACCATAAGGCCAGCATCAACCTACTCTATCTCCCCTCGATGGAGCCAGATTCTACTATCCCAACAGTTGAAATGGACTTTCTCAAACTACTAATGACGTGGGAATTGAACCTACCCACCTAATCTATCTTAACATTAATATCCATTAGTAGCTGACTCTAATTATATACATGAACTCCACAAGAGAAACAATATGGTCCCAATCCCGTGGGAAATGAAACTGAACCAAATAGTCAAAACTATAATTTCTAAGGTCGGATCCTTGCAAGAAAAAACGTCAATGTCCCAGTTACCTATGACATAATTCGTGTATATTTTCCATTAGAATAATTCTGATGGTTCCCCTCACATGATAGACCTCCTCACGAGTGTATCTTCTCATCTACCTCTGCCTTTTTATAAATATCGAATTAGGTCAGCAAGGTCAAGGGAGTAACCACGTACTGGAAATAAGGTCAAAGTGCCTCCTATTGACATCACACTCAAGAATCCTTCTCCAAAAAGATATATAGAAAAAAGATCTATGATCTTGATCCCAATCTCCCATACTGACATACACCCCTGCTGGAGGGAGAGTAAATTCTATATTTTCTCATCATTCTTGTTCGAAGAAAGAATTTTTCTCAGAAATCTACCTCAAATTCAAAATAAATTATGTTATCCTCCTTCCTCTCTCCCATCTACAACATACACCACCGATTCAGGGCTCCCCACATCTAACTCAATACTAATGGAACCCATTACTCAATCGGAGTCCAAGTCAGGCTGAAGGATATCACAAGCTCCTGAAGACAACTCTCTATCTCTGTATACAAAATTCTACCACCATACATTCCCAGAGTCTACCATTCGAAATAACATAGCATCATCATCCATTTTCCATCCTCCTCGATGGGATCAACCCTCCACCAATAAAGCTGGACAACCCATTGATCCCCTACTGCATGTACTACATGTAGACGATGACCATGTTCTATAACTAGAAAGGTAAACAAGGAACTCCTAATCCCACGTAGAATGGAGTTTTATTTTATATTAAATTAAATTCATATAGCTCATTATATGTCCCAAATTTCCAAAATTCCCCAAACAATACCATAAAATAAGTCATTATGATGTAGTTACCAATCTTAGGGTCTCTACCCCACAAAGGGTGTAGCCTCAAAAGGTCTTTCGGTTATCTTGGATTCATTGCATCAGACCATTTTGGTACTAAAATCCAATGTTCTACATAGTCTTTACTAGCCTATGCCAATATCCATGATCACCTAAAATTATTTCCCTACCATCCCATGTAATTATCACTATGCATGTCATCCAGATACATCTTATCTCTCAACCATTAGCATTTATACAATTATGCCACGTCCCTCATATATTATAATGGAAAATGGAGGAAAAGTATCATGCCATACATTCTTAAAGATTAAAAAGAGAAAATGATATTGTGATTCTTGCCACAAATAGGCCCCAATGTGGTGACTATAACAAAGGGTAGGAATATATTTTCAAAAAATGGGAGGCGTTAACCTTTTTAATGAAAATATGTTTGGGAAATAAGATGGTCCATCTGAAAAAATAACCCATAATTATATATATAATGTAAATCCAATACCAACCAATATGAATTTTTTAAATAAAAAATTATAATAATATAATAAGACTCCATGGTTTATAATAAAAACATAACTATATAATGACACGGAAACTGTCCCTGCATCTGAGCTAGTAAAGTACATCACGGTCCAAGAAATCATCTTGGAATCATAAAAGAAGTTTTATATATGTAGGCTGAGAATACCAGTATAGTCAGTATGAAAAACCAAAGTTTCTAATTTATAAGTAGCAGAAGCATACTAATTCTCCTATGAAAATACATAAGAAACTAAAAAATCATAACAAGGAATACTAACCCTGCCATCCTCCATAAGGCATTATTACCAAATAATGAAAGTCATGTAAAGTAATATAATAAGAACATCGATGATTTTGGTACCCCACACCACATCCAACTGGTTAACTACTCATACCCTAACAACAAATGTCCTTGAACAACCACACTCTTCCATAATCCTCATGTCCCAACCCACACACACACACCTGGGCCTTAGAGCTAGTCTGAACACCTTGGAATATGAATCTCACCAATTCTCGCTCACACTTTCTTGTGCCACAAACACATCATATCCAACCCATAAACACAGATTCCAAAACTACACCTCTTCCTGAAGACACTTGGTAAACATAAAATATATTACTCAAAAGACACATAAGAATGCATACCTTACCTGTAGAAACATGGTCCCCACAACCGTACCACAAATTGCATGATGAGTGTTGTGAAACCATTTCCTAGAATAGGGAGTATAAAATATCCAATAACAAACCATCCATCCCCCAACCAAGTTGATTGGAATATACACCCTCCCTCATAATGGGGGGCATGTTCAACAGGTAGTGCTTAATAAAGATGAGGGCACTTAGAGACTTCAAATATATATATATATATATATGTGTGTGTGTGTGTGTGTGTGCGAAACACAAAACCCAACCTATGGGTTTTGGAGACAACCAACCAACCCATATAGAACCAACTTTTCTTCTACCTCTAATGCAAAACCACACAACCATCCACATACATGATTCATATGACAAGATAATTCTTTTAACCAATTATCATTATTTGTTCTTAAGAAAATAATTATGCATTTTATCCCTACCCGAGAAACTACGCAACACCATAGGAAACCAGGAACACATCATAAACCAAACAGAAGAAGATGAACTATTGGAAAGGAACTAAATTCATATTTCTTCTAATTTTAACCCTCATTCCAACCATTTCCATCACCATTAATCAATGTAAATCCCCCAAACAATCCTCTAATATAGAGAAATCACAATCTCATATCCACACCCATCAACAGATCTCCTCATAACCATCAGTATCCCCACTGCATAAATAACACACAACTAATAACTCTACAAAACACAACCTGGTTACTGTCTGATTACAAAACATCACTCATTCATTTTACAATCAATCAATAACAGAACTTGAGATTCCATTACACCACCAAACCAACCCCATGTAAAACCATGTCATCTCTTGGTAGCACCACACAACCCACATAAGGAACATGGTAGAACAAAACCACACACAACACACATCCATAAAACAAATAGCATGATTTATTCAAATTTATCCAACACTCATTCATTAATTAGACATTGGTAATTCTAGTGTAATCAAAGAACATGTTAAATTCGGGTGAATCCATTTATTTAACTGGGTATATGTGGTTAATAAATTTCCATACTTACAGTCATTTATCCAATTATCACTAACTAGTATACAAAAGTAATCACAGGTGTGAAAATACAACCAATAGACATTGTTTAGAGATGGAATACAACCCATTTAATACCTAACATCGATCAAATAAAATATAAGAAAAAATGGTAATCATGAATATCTTCCCAGCCTCCCATTTATTACTATAGTAATATGTCTGATTATCTATGTTAAATTGGATTCAACCGTATTTACAAGGATATATCAGTACACCCACATCGCATGATAAAAAAATGAAAGTGAGATGAAGGGATCCCAACCTTGATGAATAGACAATCTGCAACCACTCATAATTCCAAAATAGGGGGTGCACAAGCACTTGAAGGACCTCGGGGACGCCCGATACCAAGTCCACAACCAAAGTCATGGCTGGTCAGTAAAGAAATGATCTAGGGATGCATCATATTAATGGTAAAGGGAAGAAAACAAGTAATAAAGGGTCTCATATTTATAAAGGCAAGATCCTATATCAGTAGATAAAGCTGTTTCAGAATCCATTAAATAGTGATCACGATCAAGACCACCCATTTTTACTATATAACATACCCCCATGCTTTATTAATTTAAATATTGATTTTCTATACATTGAAATGGATTCAAAACAACTTAATATGGTTTTAATTACATTTTAAATAAACAAAAACATAAAATGGGTGTATCAGGGAAATTGGGGAATACTAGAAATGACTCATTTTTGGGGGAGTCACCAGTGTGAGGTACAAGTGTCGAGTCACCGTTTGGTGATTCATCATTAGATGAGTCACCATTCAAGGAGATACCACTAGGTGAGTGACCATTTGGAGAGTCATCGTTTAGTGAGTCACCATTCTATGAGCAACATTTTGCAGAGATACCGCTGGACGACACCCCCATATGAAGAACTATGGATGAGCAACCATCACAACCTACCATCCACAACTGACCAGTTCAATCCTCAATTGCGAGTCATCGGTCCATACCCCCAATGATTATCCCATTGTTAGAGACTTGCTGGTGTGACCCACCGTTACGATTCACTAGTCTTAAATCACCATCAGTGACCTACCATCCCCGAATCATCATTGGAGTACTAGAAAACTAGAAAACTCCTGAAATGATCGATCATGAATTCCCATAACACCTCACACAACGGATTTCCAATTTAATGTACTAGAGAGGTCTGTTCCATTACAGGAATATAATATGAAATTTTCAAAAAACAATAAAACATTTTATTAAAAATAAATATAAATTAATAGATTAAAAAACCATGAAAATATGATATATAGGATACACGCGGTATTTAAATGAAGCTAGATGAATCTTATTGGGATTACTAGACAACCATAAAGAAACATCATAGGAATTACCCATTCTATTATATGTACTGAAATACATGTACCATATAACACCCCAATATTTCATAGTAAGTTATATCATTAAGGTAATTCAATATCTTATACTACACAAAATAGTGATTTGGATTTCATTATATGGAAGATTGAGTTTTTGCAAAACAACACTGAAATTATTAAAATTATATATTTATAACATAAAAATTCAATATAGTAATATGAACAATAAAAAATAATTTTTAAATAATTTTTTTATTTATCAAATAAATAATCCATATTTATAAGGAAATGTAGAAGTTTCATTAAAATATAAGTAATTTTTTGATAAAGTAACTACATTTTATGTCCTTTTGTGAAAATCAATAAAATAAATTTAAGACACTATTATTAATTCAATTTGGTGAAATTGACTTAATTTTAGAATTCAAAATCCCAATATTATATTAGGGTGGAATTTTCGTAAATTTATAAGAAGGTTTATTTTTTAAGGAATTGTGAAAAATACTGCGTTTTAATTCAAAACAGTCATTTCACCAAATTTATTTAAATTGTTATATTATCCTCATAATTTTTTTGGAGTGTATATAGATAATATTATTATTATTTTATATGTTGTTGTCCATTTGAAGTAATTTCACATTTAAATTGGATATAATCACATGTCAATATTTATTAGTGTTTACTTCATAAAAACAAGCAATCTGGATTTTCTCAATTTGGATTAATTTTAAATCAATTAATAAAACATACATTTCTAGAATTTTTTAAATTAGAAATCATTTTTAATTTCGAAATTTCAAAATTATCTTAGGGTGAATTTTTTCAATATATCTAAATACATTATATTTTTTATGAATAGTGAAAAATGCATTATTGTTTAAAACCAACATATATTTACATAATTATTATTTTTATTTTAATTTATTTTAATTACAAAATAGATACATAATACCTATATTAGGTCAATTAAATTTATTAGAGTCATTTTATAATAAGATTAGATGTATAAAATTTTGTTGAACTTTTAAATGTCATTTACACACATTCTAGACACATTTGAAAATTTTCATAAAACATAACATTACTACTTCTGTGAATTGAATTTTAAAAATCCAAGATAGAAGGTTGACATCAGTAAGTAAAACATTTTTTCAACAGGGTGAAAATAGTTTTTTTTGAATGGTATCTTTTCAGTTTAATTTACCACGGTTAAAAGTAAATAAGGTAATTAAAGGTAAAAATGATATTATAATTAAAATAATGCATGCCATAATTCTAGTAGGTAAGTGTTTTTAGAAATAAATCATCCTTAGTAATAAATTATGATCATATTTTATCCACATAGAATAGATTAGGACATTTATTATTATTTTATTTAAAGAAGAGTTAAAAGTGAAAAATTCAATGTATAATTACTAAATAATTTTTAATATAAGTTTCTACAAAAGATAAAATTTACTATAAATATTCCATTGAAATATAAAAATATTTCCTAAATCATGGAGGATTACTTATAACTAATAAACATTATATATTAAATTTTATTTATGACACAATGATGATGTATTAATTAACTTATTATTGAAAGATTACGAAAATTGATATTATAAATATAAAAATAAATGTAAATTTAGACTTTTGATTAGTTAAACTAATTTTATTGGTTAATATGACAGGTTAGGGTTGATGCAATGAATTTTTTTTCTAAATAATTATGATTCATTGAATTTCAAAAAAACCAAATACTAAATACTGTCAAAATCGTCAAAAATGAGTTTTTAAAAAAAATATTATATTATTAAATGATATAATATTTAAAAAAATATAAGATCCATCCAAAGGACTTATATAATGATAAATAAATCATTAATGAACCACTTGAAGTTCTCTGGTCATTTTATTGTATATTTATTAACCATGTAATATAAAAATACAAGATGACCTGGTAAAAGTAAAATTATTTAACTATGAATTAAATTTAAAAGATATGGTTAATATAGTGACCTAAAATATTATAAAACCTATTGGTTGAGTCTATTTCTACCCAACCAACCTTATACTAGAAATAAATCCATTTTTATCCTTTATAAACAGAAAATGATTTTATAATAAAACAATATTTCAATCTTTTCCTAAAGTGACCCTCACCTCTGTTATGAAAGGGAACTTCTCCATATCTTATTTTCAAACCTCCAAATCCATTTGACATAGCCAACCCCTGAACAAATATCTTCCAAAAAACCATCACTAAAATATATATTCCATACATTGATCATAAATCCAACCTAATGAGCCATTTTTATCAAATTAAAAGGATGCACCTGAAGAAGAGGTAATAATTTCATCACATCTTTCAATGTAATTTTCTTATTCCACATAAACTTTATGTGTTGTTTCAATGAAAAAAATAGATCTAGTACCTTATACATATTATGATGTTATTATATATTTGGTATAACCATATTCAATAATCAATCCATCATATGAATGAAAAAGTCACTATACGTGGGTACGTACGACTTACCATCTCCACATCGTGGTGTAGTTTGTTATTCAACACTTAATTGTTTGTATGGATATAATATTGAGTATAATTGATGTAAATAATAAATATAAAATGATATTACTTCTTTATATAAGATATAACATCCAACTTCATATAGTTTCACCATCAATATAATGATATTACGGCTCGTGCGTACGTACGGTTTGTCATCTCCACGAATGCAATGAGAATCATTCCCCATTGTAACTATTCTTGAATAATTTTCTTTTTATGGTTAGTAATAATTTTTAGGAACTTAATATAATTCTTGATATGAATAAAATTCATCTGATCAATAATAAATGATAATTATTTAATAAAATATATAACGGAAAATAATTAAGTTAACACCCGAAATAATTATACTATTAGAATATTATTAACAAAGCAATACTAGAAGATAATATAAGATACCATATTTATGTAAGTGGTTATTTTATAATTTAATATAAATTAATTAAATATTATAAAAGAGGTTAACGTGCCCTCAACTATTGAAAAGTACAGGGTAATGGTTTTTCATCTCAGTTTTTATTCCCGTGAGATTCATTCCATATTTTCTACTATTTCCTATTGTGTGGTGTATGTACTACACATGATTTTATTCTTTGTGTAATATAGATTAATTTATGGGTATTTTAAACATCATTTTATGATCCTTAATTCATGGGTTGTTTGTTTTCTATGTTATCGAATCGGTAAGAGAATATGCAATTTCAATTTCCACTCATTAGGTTTTACACATACTTCATTGATTATTTTACACCATGATTATCTGTGGAATCACAATTTATTTAATTATTTTTTAATTTAATCTCCCATTTGTGTGGATATAATTTTGATAAACTTCATAAATCCTTTAATAAATTATCAATTTATTATATGAACTTGATAAGGGTAATTTTAACTCATTTTTCATTCATTGAGTTAAACATCTATGTCATTGGTTTTTTGTTTACAAGAATATGTGTGAATGTCCTCAAATTAATTTACACTGAATATTAAATCATATAGAGTTTATTTATATTTTTCAAACATAATTATGTCATTGATTTATCCTTAATCTGATTACACTGTCTTTATAATGGATTTCATCTTAATTTACATTCCATTGATACTTCATTATTGTTATATGCTAATTCATATTTATGTGGTTTTTATAGAGTCATTTGACATAGTATATCCTAAATCCCATTATTCTCATGATATTATAATGTTTTTATTAATTTTATTCATAAATTATTTGTATTCAAGCATCAATCATTCTCTGAATATCTCTTTAACTAAAATACCATTTTAAAAGTTACAAAGATTTATTCTTCTAAAACAATCTCATTAATATCTCTATTTTAAAAATGGTTTTAAAGATTTATTTATACAGACATGAATGTTTTGAAATTAAAATTCCATTCAAATGTTTCAATGTGGGATGGGCCACTTTTATTCAAAAATCACTTTTTTACGACTTCATTGATAAATAGTGTAACTTTAAAATGTTTTCAAGGAAAAGGGAATATTTCACTCAAATAGTTTTACTGATTATTTTCATCCATGTCAATATATTTCGTTGAATTTTTTTCATGATTGAGGTTGATTTATTTTAGTACCATCACTTATATTTTGTTGAATGAGTTATTTTTTACTGTGGATGCCCTATTTCTATACAATTCATGGTTTGTGGTTAAACTATTTACATTTCATATACTATTTTTAATACAAATGTTTAGATTATGTTTCAAACATTTCATGTGAAAAATGAATTGGACATGGTAAGTGTTGGGTGGGGCCAGCTATAGCCCCTTGATGTATTTGTAGATCACATTATAACAAACTAGTGTGTTGGAAAAGGACTTGATAAAATCATTATTTGTAGTCTTGGCACGTGGCCTTGACAATGTGGTTATGATGTCTGGCATTTTTCATTCCATCATTATGAAATTTTCTATTGATATTTCATGTAATTATTTGACTAGTAGAATATAAATATGAATAAGTTATTGGAATTTTTTTTATTCATCTTTTCTATATTATACTAAACACTTTGTTTAAATGGCTTGTGTTTTAGTCTTATAAATTGGATTAAATTTTTACGCTTATTTATGATTGTTTACGCTATATTTTTATCCTTACAGAGAATTTGATCTCACCACATTCTTATGTTTTCTATTATCTAGGATGTAAAGAAGAATTTTGTGATTGACCTGCAGGGATATGCTATGGGATATGAGTTTGTTTACAAGGGGACACAATGTTGTTGTTGTGTTTTTATTTATTGAAGTAATTTAGAAATTATGTATGAATCTAGTACTTACAGGGATACTAAACTAATAATTATTTCTAGACATGATCTCTTGTGATCATTCCAATGATCATTAATAATGAACCGACACTATGTAACTAGGATCAGGGTGTTACAGTTCGTATCATAAAAAGATTAGTATAAAACATAGAAACTAGATTTAGATAAACATTGATTAGAGAACATTCCCATAAGATAGGCTTTGAGGATTATTATATAAGAAATTCCAATAAATTTTGGTAGTGTAAATATTATGAGGGTTTACCAAGAAAATACATCACTGTTTGGATACAAACAGGTAGAGGTGGCTCTGGCATAGTTATACCTAGGAGTGAAAACTTTGACAAGGAGTTTTGTGCTTGACCCAGGGTATCCTGGTATATGACAATAGGACTGGATGCACTCTTGTTATAGAAACACTGGGGGTATTCTTAGGATAATTCACATTTTCATTACTAGCTGATATAATAGATTTTAATATAATATGAGAATAAACAACCTTGGTTAATCCTAAGGTGTTTTAGATTGAAAATAAGGTTTCATGATATTTTGAAAATGATTGTATTAATATTATTACTCACACAATTATTTATGGTTTTAGTCAATGGATAGATTCCAAGGAAGTCATAGTAACATTGAACAGGATGTTAAAATTGGGAACGATGGTGGAAATGAGAAACAAAATGGATTGTTGGTAGCTGTAAAAGATATCGTGTACATGCCGAATCTATTTTCCAAAAATATGATCATCAACATATACATTATCCAACTTCTGAACTCAACAATTAAGAGAATGTTAGAGAATGATAAGTGATCAAGTAGTGGAGGCCATTGAGAGAATAATTCTCAATTTCCTTCATACATGGAATGTGGAAGAACACACCTAGGAAAGTGTCTCAATGGAAAAAATAAATTCTTTTTGTGTGAGTAAGAATGAAATAATGTAAAGAATTGCTGATGAAAAATTAGGAGTACTATGGAATAAAATAGAAATATCCTAAGAATTCATTTACAATCATTTTCTGTAAATGTAATGGACCTGGGATTACCTATTTCAATGTAATATTCTATAGGAAACACTCTAAGTCAATAAAGAACCTATGTGAAAATAAATGGATGGAAAAATGTTTATAAGTATTAATGTTGTTTATTTATGAGATTTCTTTGGATAAAGTTTCTCTCATATGTGTAACCCTATAGTCTGTTATGTGGAAATTCTATTTGAGGAATAGTTATCTTTTCTTTTGTGTATATAGTATTAGAGAACCATTTCTATTTGTATGATCCCTAAATTTTAGTCAATTAATGGTTATAACCTTTGGGGAAGAAAATTCAATTTATGATATAACATTTGTGGTTAAAATATGTTATGGTTACTTTGACGAATTTATATCATTTTTTGGAATGTTATAAAATTATATAATTTTTGAAAAAGTAAAACACACAGATCGTGTGACAACCTATCATGTCGGACAAGGCTACGGGAATCGAACCCCTAGCCAATGTGCGTCGAGGATTTATCACATACCCATGGACTACATGAAGTACCTGGCTAGTATGACTACTTATTTTTAGTTAAAATATTTTATGGATCTAGAATATTTTTATTGTCGGGACATATTAATTATCCTTAGTACAGGAGAGTTATTTAGTGATTAAGTGATAAATGTTTTTCTGTAAGACGTTCACTATTTTGGGAACACTATATGCCTAAGGAAAATATAATATTATGGGATGTCATTTAAGGAGTAATGATTGATTTTTATTTTGGAAGAATATATGATTTTATTATGTAAATATATCTATTTTAATTATTTATAGAAATGATTAACCTATCATAGAGAATATGTGATTAGGTTAATTTATTTTATGTATGTGACATTAAGAGTACGGGATGTTATTTGGAGATAAATGTTTTGATTTATCGTGGAAGACTATGTGATCCGATCATTTTAAAATTTGGTTTTCAAAAATAGTTTTGATTATTTTTCTGATTCTGAAGGACAATTGTTTTTTTAATGTTATTTAGTGAACATTAGGAATTGTTAGTTTAATTTTGATGATTAAGTGTAGTATTTAATTCTATAAATGATTATAAATTTTGGGGATCATCTAATCTTGTACAAACTATTTTGGTTTTGGTTAATATATAATGATATGGGAAATTTATAGTTCATCTTTTGTGGATTATGTGGTTCTCAAGAGGTTGATTTTAGCGCTTCTGGTGTGACCATGTCTTCTTCAATACTCATCGTTTGGAGAAACGATAAGTACGGGGTATAAATCTATTATTGGGTGAAACTATACATGAAATCAATGTATATCTCCTTATATAATTATTCAATCTCATAAATAAATTCCAAATCATTATTAAATGGAAATTAAAACAAAAAAGATGTATGTTTAGTCCACCTACTGGGTAATCAAATCTGATTTAATCAATCACATGTTTTTGGTTTTCTATTAGTTAAATTTATCTTTATCATGTTTTCTATCACTCTTTAGGAACATGATGGTTTGTTTTATCTTTTATATCCATATTTTCTTACATGGAACCGTAGTGCGGATTAACTGTGGTGACCTTTGTACTTCTCTTTCTTTCTTTTAATGTGTTAATTTTGTTGACTCTATTTCTGACGTGGGATTTCAACAAACATGCTTTGAAATATCAAACCCCTTGTTTTTGTTTCTCAGTTTAAATATTGAGGATGAAATTATTTGATGTAGGGGAGAATGAAAACCCCAAAATTTCATATCAAGTTATATCATTAATGAAATTCAATAGCTTTTACTGCACGCAACACTTATTCAGATTACATTATATGGAAGATTTAGTTTCTGCAAAATTGAACATTAATTATTCAAAAGATATATTTATAAAATTACAATTTGAAATATTAATATGAATATTAAAAAAATTAAATTTCATTTATAATTATATCACATAAATAATCCATATTTCCCGTGAAATTTAAATGTTTCATTGAAATATAAGTACTATTTTGAAAAAAGAACAACCTATTATGTCCTTTAATAAATGATAATAAATTTAATTTTAGACACTATTATAAATTCAATTTAGTTAAATTGAAATAATTTTTTTAATTTAGAATAAGAATATTAGATTAAGGTGAGAGTTGGTTAATTTAATGATATGTTTCATTTTTTAACGTAAAGTATAAAATACTACTTTTTAATTAAAAACTGCCTTTTCACCCAATTTATTTATACTATTAAATTATCCTAATAATTGGTTAAAGACTATATATATATTATATTCTTATTATTTTATATAATTATGGTCATTATCATTAATTTCACATTTAAATTGGATATAAACACATATCAATCTTTTGATAGTTTAACTTCTTAAAAACCCACTTTCTGGTTTTCACAGTGGGAATTAATTTTAAATTAAATAATGCAACACAAATGTCTAGAATTTGGTTAATTAAAAACCATTTTTAAACTCTAAATATCAAAATTAACTTAGGGTGACGTTTCTGTATTTTTCTAAAAACTATCAATTATTGAAGAATATTAAAAAACACTGCGTTATTTTTTAAAACATATTTTTATTTAAATAATTATTATTATTATTTAAATTTATTTTTAAGTAAAAATTAATACATAATAATTATTTTAGTTCAATTTAATTAATTGGAGTCATTTTATAATAAGATTAGATGTATAAAATTGTGTTGAACTTTTTAACGCCTTTTACACACCTTCTAGGTACATTTGAAAATTTTCCTAAAACATAATTTTACCGCTTCTGTGATTTTAATTTCAAAATTCTGAGAGACATGGTTGATACCAGTATGTAAAATGTGGTTCAATAGGATAAAAATAATGTTTTATGAATATTAACTTTTAAATTTTATTTTCCACAGTTTCATGTTAATATGGCTATTAAAGGTAAAATTGATATTATAATTACCCTAAAAATTGTCCTAATTCAATTGGATAAGTGTTTTTTGACCACAATAAACCTTAGGATTTAATGACGATCCTCTTTGATACACATGGATTGGATTAGGACATTTATTATTATTTTATTTAATGAAGAGTTAAAAGTGTAAAATTCAATGTTTAATTAATAAAATATTTTTAATATGGGGTTATACATTAGATAAATATGACTATAAATATTAATTATAAATATAAAAATATTTCCTACATCATGGTGTTTTATTTATATTTTTTATACATTAAATAAGTAAATGTATTTATGATACAATGATGATGTAATAATTACCTTATTAATGAATGATTAAAGTAATTAAAAATATAAATATCAAAATAAATGTAAATTGAGATTTTTGATTTATTACAATAATTTTACAAATTAATATGAGATTTTAGTACTGATGTAATGTATTTTTTCAAAGTAAGCACCTTTTTTGACTTTCACAAAAACCAAATATTGTATCTTATCTAAATTGTCATAAATGTGTTTTAAAATAAATACTATATTATTAAATGAAATAATATTCCTAAAAATATATGTCTCAAACAAAGGAAATATATAATGATAGATATGTCATTAATTAACCACATTAGGTTCTTTTGGCATTTTAATGTATGTTTATTAAACATTTAACATTAAAATACATGAAGATATGTTAAACGATAAACTATTTAACTAAGATTTAAATCAACATGATAATTTTAATATAGTGATTTAAACTTGTCTAAAACCTATTAGCAAAAATTATTTCCACCCATACCACCTTATCCTGGAAATAAATCCATTTGTTTCCATTAGAAACCGAAAATTTGTTTATAATAAAATACTATTTCATTCTTTTCCTAAAGTGAACATCACCTCTCTTATAAAAGGTCCCTTCCAGTTCCCTTAATTTCACACCTCCAATTCCATTTAACTCGGACAACCCCTGTTCAAATATCCTCCAAATTACCCTTACTAAACCATAGATTCCTTACATTGATCATAAATCCTACCTAAAGATCCATTTTGATCAAATAAAAAGGAACTACTCGAAGAAGAGATAATAATTTCATCACCTCTTTCAATGTTTTTTTGGTATTTCACTTCCTCATTAATTGTTGTTTCCATAACAACAATATAATACTAGTACCATATACATTATATTATGTTAATATAAATATGTTAAAACCATATTCATTATTCTATCTATCCCATGAATGACAAAGTCAGCAAACATGCATAAGTAAGGCCTACCATATCCACATCTTGGTGTAGTTTATTATTCTACACTTCATTAATAGGATGGGTATAATAATGAGTATAATTGATGTAAATAATAAATATAACATGTTAATTATTATTTATATATGATATACCATTCAATTAAATATGATTCCATAATCAATATAATGACATTGTCTCTCGTACGTACATACGGATTACTGTCTCCACGAACGCGATGAGATCCATTCCTCATCGTTGTAATTCAAGAATAATTTTCCTTTTATGAAAAAAAAATGTTTAAGAACATAATTTAATTATGTATATTAATAAAATACATCTTATATATAACAAACATGACTTACGTAACAAACATTTAAAGAAAAACGAATTAGTTAACTCCAGAAACCATGATACTTCTGAAATATTATTAACCCTTCAATAATAAATATCATATATGATATTAGATTTATGTATGTGGTCCATGAATTATTTAATAAAAGTGGTAAATCTTTTATATAGGAGGATAACGTACCCCCAACTAAAGAAAATTACAGTATTAGTGGTTTTCATCTCACTTTTTATTCCCGTGAGATTCATGCTATATATGCCACTATTTCCTTTTGTGTGGTGTATGTACTGCCCATGATTGTATTATTTGTATTATATACATTAATTTCTGGTTATTTAAATATTCAATGTATGATCTGTCTTTCATGGGGTGTATGATTCATAATTTACCAAATCAGTAACAGAATTTCAAATTTCAATTTCCACTCATTGGGTTTTACGCTTATTTCATTGATTATTTGACTCCAATGTTAGGTGTTGAATCATAGTTTAAATATTTATGTAGTAAATTACACACCAATTTATGTTTATATCCATTTAATACACATAATCACTCTACTTATAAATTATCAAGTCATTTATATGAACTTGATAAGGGTAATCTTATCTCAATTTCGATTCATTGAGTTAAATATCCAAGTTATTGGTTTTGTTATTACAAAAATATGATTGAATTTACTATAATTGATTTACATGGAATATTCAATCATATTGAGTGTATTTATGTTTTTCACACATTATAAATTAAATGATTTGTCCTTAATCTAAGGACGCGGTCTTTATAATGGATTTCATCTCATTTTACATTCCATTGAGACTTCATTGTTGTTATGCACCTATTGACTTTTATATGGGGTATATACTTCCTTTTTACATAGTATATCATTAATCCCTTTATTATAGTGATATTATAATGTTTTGATCAATGTTATCGTAAAATTATTTTTATCCAAGCATCTCTCTTTTGGTAATGAACACTTTAACTAAAATAATATTTTAACGGTTTTAAGAGATTTATTCTTTTAAAACTCTCTCATTAACATCAATTTTTTTGAAATGGTATAATTATTTGTTTATATGTAAATTAATGTTTTGAAACTAAAATTCTATTGAAATGTTCCAATGTGGTATGGGACAATTTCATTCAAAAATATCTTTTATACGACTTCTTTGATAAATAGAGCGACTTTTAAATGTTTTCAAAAGGGGATATTTCTCTCTAATATTTTTACTGAATATTTACATCTATGTCAACATCCTTCATTGTATTTTATTCATGATTGAAGTTGTTTCATTTCAATATAATCTTTCATATTTCATTGAATGATTTATGTTTTAATGTAGATGTTCTGTTTTTATACTATTCATGGGTTGTGGTCCAAGTAATGACATTTCATATGTTAGTTTTAATATGAATGTTTAAATTATTTTCTCCCTTTTCATATGAGGAATTCATTGGACATAAAAAAGTTAAAGGTGGGGCCTGCTATATCCCCTGGAGTCATCGGTAGGACTCATGAGAAAAACTAGTGTCTTGGCACTAGGCCTTGATAAAATCTTTATTTATAGTCCTGGAACGAGGCCTTAACAATGTGGTTATGATGTCCGGAATTATATATTACATCATTATGAAATTAGTTTTTGATATTACATGTGATTATTCCACTAGTAGAATATCTATGTGAATAAGTAGATAGCATTTTTTATTTATCGTTTCCATATTATGTTGACTGTTATGTTTAAAAGGAATGTGTTTTAGTCTTATATATTTCCTTCAATGTTTACAAATATTTATGATATTTTATGATATATTGTTATTGTTATTGAGCATTGGAGCTCACAAGTTTCTTATGTTTTGTCTTTCCCAAAATGTGAAGAAGTATATTACAATTGACTTGTAGGGACAATATAAGAGATATGAGTGTGTTTAAAAAGGAACACAATGTTGTTGTGGGTTTTTTATGATTTAATGTAAAACTTATGTATGTATCTAGTACTTTAAAGGCTACTAATCTAATCTGTCTTTCGAGCCATTAACTATTGTGATCATGCCAAAGATTCGGAATAAGCACCGACTCTTGGTAACTTGGGTCATGGTGTTACATACCCTTTTCGTGGATTTGTCCAGAATATTATATTGAATGTATACATAAATATGTTGGATGAAAGATAAATCTCAGAAGAAGTGAATTAATATTTTAACTTCTCAAGAAGATAACTATTGAGAATTTTATATGTACTCATATATTTATAAAAATATGATACAGTAGTGGCATGATGAATAAATTCATTAGAATGAGAAACTATATGAAGATATGGTAACATATTTTTAGATTACATTTTTTTGGGATCCAATGTATGAAAATGAACATTTATTTGGGTTCGTTTATAGTGATTTAATTTTACCCATAATGAGAGGTTGTGATTTGGAGAACTAATGAGGGTATGTTCAAGGTGTATGGACATTGATTAATGTATTAAAATAATCCTTTTTAAATTTAGTGTTCCCTGAACCTAATATTTGATTAATGGATTCATTTTATATAAAAAATCATGCATTAAAAAAATAGTTGACTGTGGTGATTCACCTAAATTTTTATAATACTTTTATATTATGATTGTTTTAATAAACAAATATTTTAGTATTAATTTATCAGTTATTTTTAAACGTTTATTGATTCTATAGACTATAAAAAATCATCTTTCAAATCTATCTACATAACATCCTATTTATCATAAAATAAATTCTATATTCAAAATAATATTTGGATATTTTTCATGAGAAAATGTTATTAATTTTTAGGAATATAAAACATTGAAATGTTTTTATAAAAAATCACCGTAGAAAATTATTCCCTTTAAAAGAAAGATAAAAACCATGATTTTTAATGAATATGTATTTTTATATTTCCATAGAGAGGTAAACTGGAAATAAACTCCTTTTTCTAATCATGAATATGAATTTAAATTATTATTTTTATTACAATTGTATTTTGTTCATTCTAGAACATTGAGAAGCCATTGTTATCTAGTATAATGTAATTAGGTTGATCAGACCAACCTCATTTTTAAAATGATGTCCCTAAATAATTACGAAAGAATAATAAATTATTCATTTTGAATACTTTCACACCAAAAAAAATGAATCACTTCAAATGAAGAAAAAAAAAATTGAAATGTATTTATACCACAACATAACACAAATCTAATTTCATTTTGAAAAATACCTAATTTTTTTTCATGATTTAAAATAATTTTAACTAACATTTAAGATAGGGTTATAGAGTCAAAATTATCAATTCCATTAGAAATCTATTACATGGTTAAAAACATTACACCATAAAATCTAATATTTCATTAAAAATATAAGAAAACCACAAAATTAATATCATGGACCATTCCCTAAAATAGATAATCCATTTATCCACATTAGCTTTCTAGCCCTAATAATCGATTATCATATTTTAAATCACCGTGATTACATTTATAAAATTTCGTTAATTGATTAACCCCTCCGTTAACACTATAAATTCATAACATACACTCAATTATTATTTATCTAATATCAGAATCATTATATCCCCCTTAAACAAATTCCTAAAATCCAAAATCCCAAAAATCCATATATAAATCCCTACCAATATAATAGTATATTGTGAAATCACATTACGATAACACTATGGGTTATAAAAAAATAATCATCTTCATTATCTAGGATTAATACACCAATTGATGATACATCCATATTTAAAATTTCCAAACATAAAATGTAGAATAAACCTAACTCATTCTTCAATATTTATTCATCCCCCAGGAGGCTTCTAACATAAAAAATATTAATCTAAATCCATTAATTGTTTTACAATCTTGAATACATGTTTATTTTTAAAAACCAACCCTAATAATAACCAATTATATAATAAATCACCAATTAAATTAACATTGAATTAATGTATAAATTTTCATATTCAATAAATATTGTAATGGATTAACTAACTCCAAAATACCATAAACAACTACATATTAGGAATAATTATATTATGAATAATAAGGAATACAATTAAAACAATTTGGAAATTCTAATTCTATTTTTTTATGACCATATAGAACCAATATATCATTTTGGGGTGAACTATACAATGTTTTACTTATCTTATTTTGATGATGATATCAAAAATTATAGAACTAATTTCTTTATAAACTAGAAATACTTAAATCTAGTTTTATACCCTTCATGATTGGTTTCCATTAAGAAGATGGTTGTAAATTATATAAACCCCATGTCTACCCATTATCTAATATATGTATAATGATCTACAAGCTATAAAATCCTATTATTAGAATCCTTCATGGTGAAAAAAACTCATCCATAAGATTTCAATTGTGATTTCCAAGGTGTTATGGGTTAGTTTGACATTATTATCGTAACATCCATGATGAAGGGTATCTATATTATTATTAATATTAAATATTTAACCCTTTACAAAATCAAATATTGAAATTAAAAAAAAATTGTGTAGAGGTTATTTTTTAATGTTATTTGGTAGTCATGTCAGTGGTTTTTTGAAAATATTTTAACCTGATACACTCATGAAATAAAAATTAAAATAATAAATTTAAATTATGGAAATCATGTAAATTATATAAAATAAAACGAATATATTAAAATGGAGATTATGAGGAGGATAATTCTAATGTTTATATGGATGAGGTAGATCGTTCATATACCACATCCCAGAGTGGAACACTCTTATAACTATCCACTAAACTATAACCATCTTATACTAGGATTGTGGAAAGATCATAAAAATAAATTAAGTCCTTAATTAAATTTCATTGTTAATAATTGATATAATTTCCCAGGAAATAACAATTTTTTAACATCATGATATTTTAAAGGACTATTATGTTCCATATCATATATGACACACAAAAGAAAACATAAATGAGCCATAAACTATTCTTATTTATATCCGATCATTATAAGCTAGATTTTAGATATAGAGAATTAATCGGATTAAATATATTAGAAAATAAATTTAATGTTAAAGATAATGAAAAATTAATTCATAAATAAGCCCCCAATATTCAGTAAATTAATTTTATTCTTCAAAATTTTGATTCTGCAAAAAATATTCTTCTTCTTATTGTGAGAGATAATTATTTTTACTAGATTTAAATTTTAGATATTTTATTTGATTAAATAAATATCATTTTTTAAATCATCATATTTAAATTATCATATGGTCAAATTATTATTTAGTTAGAGAGGTTTTATTATTCAATGAAAATTGTAAAATATTGATTTTTTACTATTACGTATAAATGTATATTATTCCCAATGTAAAATTCTATTTTTGAAGCGTTTTAAAATTTTATTAGTAATTTTTTATTAAATTTATACAACTTATTTACTTATTAATGAATATAATAATTGACTTTGGTTTAAAAATATTTTTAATCAAAAAATAAAATTTTCTTAAAACAAGTTTGTCACAACTTTTTAAAAAATTAAATTAAAAGAAAATTTCTCCACCTTTGTGTATGGAATCATGAAGTTATACACTATAATTATAATTAGTAGGTACAAATATAGTAAATCATTCAAATATATTTTGGTCAATTTTAATTGAAATCGTAGTAAATTGCTGTCACCACATTATGGTTAGATCTTTTAATTTTTCTTAAAAATTAATATTATATGGAATAATAGTAACAGTGAAACTTGGAGAGATTTTATAACATGAGTATATATGAAATCTACAAAAATTAAAATGTATAATATTTATCATACTATTATCATTTCAATATGTTTTTACATTTATATTAGTTTATATAATGAATTGAAGAAAACCTCATTCCCTTTGTTTTGTTAAATTTATATTTTTGAAACAGGGATAAATATGGGATATGTTTTGTAATAAATGGTTTTTTGAAATGGATATTAATTTTTTCATGATAATTTATTTTCAAATTATTTGTTTAAATAATACTTTAAATTTTTAGTAAACCCTAAAATATTACTTTTTCAAGCAGTAGAAACTTCTTGAAAACAAATATAAAAAAATGAAAAAATTATTTTATTTGAGTGAGTTATAGTACCCCATAAATTTTTATGATAATTATGTCATATTTTAGGTGTGTGGAAATTTTATATTTGAACTTCATAATGGTTGGTACCAATCAAAATATTCCAGGAATGTGAAAATAACATTCATCATTTTGGAATGGAATAATTAACCTAGAAGTGGGTCGAAAATTGATACGGGATTCAAATCCATAAAGGATGGATGAATTTGAATAGAAATATCAATATTTGGACTCTCTTCTATGAATTATATTTCTCAATCCCACACAAAGTCCATACAATTAAAATCAGTGGTTGGAAGAGGGTATTTTGCATCCCGAAAAAAAGAAATTTTCTTTTGTGGGTGTATATTAGTATTTCCATCCCATGATAACAAAAACATCATTTGCAGGTGTGGATGGTCATTTTCATCCCCTATAAAAAATGTAGATTTTCATCCCAACGGTTTCATCTATCCCTTGTAAAAGTAAAATGTCATTTGTGGGCATTGGCTCCCTTCATTGTCACCCAATAATGATCTCCCAATCACACAATCTCAATGTTGTACTAGTACTTTGTTACCTCAATTCCACTTTAAAAAAATGTGAGTGTAGTGTAAAAAGGGAGGGATACATTATGCATGGAAAATTCAGGAATGTTGACAGAGCCTTTGATTTTGATAATGTGATGAAACCACATTACAAGAAGGTAATAACTAACCCTCCACTTTCCCAAAATCATTTTGGGACTCTATTCCATGATGTGTAGGTGGATGGCCTCTTTGTGGTTCACAACCCCTTGTAAAAAAGATCTAGATAGAGGAATCCCTTACCCACAATGAAAATAACTAAATGGGGGGAACCTGAACCCATGTATCAAAACATAATGTGGGAGAACCCGATACCTTTGGGGAAATATGATAAATATATGAAGCATCATATTATATATCCTAATTATGTCTACAATGAAACAATTTTGGGTGACCTTATTTCCCACTCTCATTTCCTTCTTCATCCATACTCATTGATCCCACCATAGATGATCATTTAGATTTCCTAAAATTCTTCTTTAACAGCATCTTTTTTATTGATATTTATTCATTAATTGGGCCTCCTGAATAGTAATGAGGTCAATACCTCTTCCAAATCCTCCACAACAATATGATCAAATAATTGGTCCCACCACTGTTCCCCCACGAGCATACATAACCACTATAAATGAGTTATTAATTGATTCATACTTATCATTGGGGATACTCTTAATGAATTAAAGCATACATTACCATGGTAACATGGGTTTCAAACTTGGATGTACGTCTACAGAGCTCACAATTTTAGAGATTCAGGAGAACCATTTCTATTACACTTTATTTATGTTTAATTCTAAATCCTCTTATAATGTTCTATAAAATCGGGAATAGTTAATCACTCAAGCAGTAATCCCATATTCGTGTACAACCCCTCCACATATTCATTTTACAGGACACATCATGATATGTTGTCTGATGTGACTATAATGGATAACAAAAAATGAGAGAATGTGGGTTTCATGTCCCTCCCATTTACCGCTTCCATTATGCTTTGTCCTTTTTCAGTAGGGTATATGGGTAGCCTATGTGGATATCAAGTATATTTCTTCCTATTGTTTCCCATAACGAGTATGACTAACATAGTCATAAATGCTGATTTTGGTCATGATATTCATACAATCCCATCCTATTAGCCCCCAATTATGTATAATCTCATCCATGTTATTCACGTCTTAAAGACCACATTCCATGTGAGAAAAACCATTAACGGGCCATATTCTTGATGAAGTGCCTATAGGAATCCTCCATAACTGTATATCCCACACCATTTCATACAATGTTAGATTTCATTTCCATGTATTGGGATACATTATAATCCTACCTAAGGTCCAAAATCAACACCAAATTTTCCTATAAGCATCTCTACGTCACATTCCCAATAGGTCCTTTTCCATCCTAGAATCGCACGTCCCATATATGTTCAACAGGCCACATCAACATATTCCCAAACACAAAATATGACTATATACCACTCTCATATACATCTATTCCACATGATGCTAAACAAGATGGTCTGGTCCTCTTTACATGGCCTAAAAAGGTCATGATGTGTCCCACAATGTGGAATATATGTAAATGGATTTTTATTTGGTTTAAGAGGATTCATATGAATCCCATGTCTTATTTATTATCCCAACATTGAAAAAACCTTAATCTTCTTAGATGAATGAAAATTCAAAAGTTTTATTTTATTCACCATAAAACTAGTGTCGTAAAAACAAATTGCAATATAATGTCTAACATTTACACAAATTAATACCATCATAGGAGACCCTAGGATACATGGATATGTCTTAATTAATGAAGAAAATCATAATCATATAGATGGTTCTATGTCCATATTCTAATTATAGATTGAAAAGTCATTAGTGTGTAATTTAATAAAATGAAAGGAATTAAGGATTCATAAAAATTTATTCAATCCATGAAACAATAGGGTCCCATAATAAAATATAATTCCACCCAAAAGGATGTGATGAGATATACCTCCAATCATCTTGACCAATGTGAGATTTAATGTATGAATGTATAATTTCATGATTGAGTTCCTAACTTTAGTAATCCAGTCTATAGTTCATTATGGTTATTTAATCCATTGGGGCTTTCTAATTCCATGACTTAAACCATTAGAAAGTACCCATTCATGATGTGGAAAGAAACAAAAATTGTTAGGCCGACATGAATCTATATCCAATATAGACATGTAACACACATTGTTTACCTAATTAATAGTTTTACAATATAAAAGTGGGATAAACATACATCCAAAATGATTAATTACACATGGGTTCATTCATAGATATGATTATTCGATGAGGATTTTGTTGTTAATTATTTTCACATATATAACAGGAAACATTCAAAAATTCTCTCATTAATCCAAATGGAGATTAATGAGTTCTCTTACATGTGTACAACTTACACTGCAAAAGTTCTATCCTTTACTAAAAATATGACTCCATAATCCACATAGAGTCCTCAACACTGGGTTTCAAGAATATTTTTCTAGGATTACAATAAAAACAGTGCTCTCCCAAACATGGAGGTATCTCTACATGCAATCCAGTATATGATGTCACAGTAGTCATACATTGAATGAAGGTTGCCAGTTCATAAGTGGAAGATATAAAATACCCTCAAAAACAATTTTGGGATTTTTATCCGATGATCATGAAAATTGTTTCCTCTCTTAACATAGGGATGTTGATGATTTCTCCGCAAGTGATTTCATACTGGTGGAACATGGTTGCTGCCTGAGGGATCCTTCCTACAATCAACACGACTAACACCACATGGCCCAAAATCCTCGGTGTGAAAAGGACACCACCCCATGAATTTCATCCAATGATATTATGACTTGGTCACCAAATGTGACTGGTGGAAGCTGATAATTGATTAGTTGTGGGCATGATATCTCTCTATTTCATATTGAATTATTCTACCTACAAAATATGAAAGAAACTATCTTGAAGATGGAAATACCTACTCATTCATATCAATCCTTGTAAGAAAATATAGTAGGGAAAAGAGAATACTTAATTACCGGCTAATATATATATATATATATATATACCACCCATAAAATACAGTGCAAAATAACCTGTAAATGAAAATCATTTTTTATGAACATTAATCATGTCAGTCAATTACAGAGGACAAATATGAGGAATTTCAAATCCCTTCTTTGAAAATTCAAGTATTTCTATCAGTTTCAGAATAAAATAATTAGAATATTAAAATATATGATAGTTAATATCATGTATTCCAATCAAATATGGTGATACATATTGAGTATATGAAAATCCCTAATCAGGGGAATTTATCCTTCTAGTCAATTAAAATGCAATAAATACATGTGTATTAAAATACCTATAAACACGTATAATGATTTTTACTCAAATAAATTTACAACATACATGCATATGCAAATCTGTTTTCATTGATATAAATCCATCTAGTCAATTAGAATTGAAAATTAAGGGATGTGGAAAATTTTATGCACATATGCGTCAATCCTTGAAATAAAATATGGAGGAAATCATGGAACATAATTAGCGTCCATTAGTTATAAACCAATGGGGAATCATATTTATACCCCATCACAAGAATTATCGTATATCCTAGTTAACACTAAGTATATTTCTCATCACATGTCCTTCAATCAGCATGGCCAAGTATTTTTCCTCACCGTGTACTTATACATTGTTTGTAAGATGTGTACACTAAAGGTATATACATTTTGTACCTTCACGTGTCCCTCTATACTCCTGGTCATGCACCCGTACATAATTTCTGACAAACACATGGGTTCGTCCGTGTAATCTACATGGACATGTACCTAGACATGGGTACCTTGGTCTGTTACTTGACTACTCTTCTAAGACCCTTTATACAGCATGTACACTCCAGTACATGATGTGTTCTTTAAAAAACATCCAATTACCCAAACTTGAATATAGAAACCTACGCCTCTTACACATATCATTACATGATTTTAATCATTATTAAACATCATGTTCCTAAATAAAGATCATAATGTCTAGTATCATTGAATACTAGTTTAAAAAACTTAATGACTGGGGATACATAAAACATTTAATTATTTAATCTTCATAAAGAACTCCTAACATAAATTTTGATTATTCCTCTGTATAGGAAAACCAAGGGATAACATGAACCTATGGGTGACCTAAAATGACTAGTAAAGTTATTAGAATAAGAATTAATCTTCAGAACAAGGGTTATAATGCATAACATAATGATATAAAAATGCATGGAACATAATGAATCGTAATATATAAACGTGGGATCATATAAACATGGATTCATAGTAATGTGGCCAAAAAATAAAATATGACTATAGCATGATTCAAGTATTATTTCACATGTATGGTCACAAATCAATATTAACTACCAAGGTTGTACCACATGGTAGCATATGTCAAGGATAACCGCCAAGACCATTGCACATAACGTCTCATGAGAGTCATCTTTTCCCAATGCCTTGGGGTACTATATGGGTGCATGTTTAATTACATGTTCATGAATATTATTTCCACAAAAAATAATAATAAATAAAGAATCATTCATAAATAAGGGTTACTCATAGATGAAATGGGTATCATAATCCTGCCATAAATCACAACAAATGGGAATATCAGACAAATGTCCATGAAATAAGGGAATTAAATAATTCATGGAAATACATAATGGAAAAAATTAAGATATAATAATATGTGAATTAAATTAGAATATATAACATGTAAATATAATATTTAAGGATCTTTTGAAAAAAACATTTATTGTGGGATTAAGGGAAATAATACATTCCATTGAAAATAGAGAAGTAAATTGAAATTTATAAGAATATATAAGAGAACCGAAAGATTTTTAATAAAAAATACATGTTTAATAAGAAAAAATGGTGGCTTAAAATAAATGATAGAGTAAAATTTAAACTGGGTACGATGACGGGAAGAACCATTAAAATTTGTTTACTTATCCATAAGTCTTGAGGAGGGAACCACTCAAAAACAACTATATCCATGAAATAGAATGATGGATGGATCATTATACATGATTTTGGGGCTTCTAAACAGAATTTAGAATATTTACATAAAAATAAAACTATAACCTCATGTGGTTAAAATGAATAATAGAGTATCCCAAAGGAATAAAAGTGGTTCAGGTGGATTCCCTTACCAAATTTCGGCTTGGTAACAGGTGTACTAAAGAAGGATTAATGAGACAAAAAGGGGTCTATCAACATTTATATATCGTTATAGAATTATGTGGGAGGATAAAAAAGATACCCGATCATTATTAATTAAATATAAAAGAGTATTACATAGGGGAGATTAATGATTAAAAGTGAGAAATAGAGAATCCCTTACCTTAAGTCTATAGGTGTTCTTCACATGGTTTTTAATTTCTTCAATAACCAAATAGAAAACATAAATTAATATGTGTATAACCACTTATACCTATGAATGATATATTATAAAATTATTTGGTTTATATATGGTTGTTTTAATGGGATAAGAGGATCTAAATGATTGTTTGGTAGCATTTGTTTCCTTTGTTTTCAAGTTCAATTTGCTTATATACATGTAAGGATAAACATGTGGGATGATAATGGTTATCCAAAACTAGTTTTATATTTTATTAGTGAACATTAAGAATATTATGTGGTTATAATATTTAATTCATTATATAGAGTGATGATGAATCATTATATAAAACTATTATGATAACTATTTTGGTTAATTGATGCTTTTTTATAACAATTAAATGATTTGGAATTATAAATTAATACCATTTGTGAAAAATGATTACTAAACAATAAATAGGATACATCAAATATATAATATTCAATTTAAACCATAAAAATGGTTTCATGACCAGAATTGAATATGGTAATAGAAATTGAAAACTAGTCGTCCATGAATGTGTTAAATTAACACATCTTAGATGTTGTTTTCAATTCATGTAAAAAATGACGGGAAATGAGAGGTGATTATGTTTATTCCATTAAAATAACAAATTTACAGTAAATTTATTCTATTGGAGTTATCATAACATTTATATTAATGTAGGTGAGGAAAGAAGTGTAACGAAAGCAATAAGAATGAGAATAAAATAAATGAAAAGTGGAAATTGCCTCTTACATAAATCCTCTTTGAGAACCTCATTAGAGGAGATGTTTCTAGATTATGAGGAGGCCAATGGTTTCTAGACGTGGGGGAGGATCATAGGGATTTATTTGTTGAAAATTTATAAAATTCCCAAGGCTTGAGAGGTGTGATGAGAAGAAGTGGGTGAGGGTGCTTTTTATAGTAGAGGAGAGGGGAATTTTCTCTATATTCAATTCAACAGTTTATTATTTTTCTCAAGACAAGTAATATTGTTTATTTTTAGGAATAAAATAGTATCTAATTCATGTGAATTATAATAAAGGGTTCTTAGATTATAAATTATTCTAATTATATTGTTTTTAACTCATAATTTATATATACAATAAATTATCATATTTCACTATTCATCTAAAAATTTTTATTTCAAACAAATATCAAAAAATCTTTCAAAAACATTTTAAATGTATTTAATAGAATAATAAAATATTTATAATTTAAATAATTTTCTAAATATGGGAAATTAAATATTAAATTAAAATCAAAATTTACTTGATAAATACAAATTTTAAAATTAAAACTATTTTTTAACACATTGAAAAATTAATTAAGGTCCCATAAAAATATTTTACAATCATAATATATCAAAATATTATTTTATGAATTCATATTCTGAAAATAAGGTTTCTTTTAATTAGTTAAACTAGTCATAAAAGTGTATTTAAATTTACCTGACTTACTGAAATACCAACACTTTATTAATAAATATTAATATATTTATTGACTTATAATATGATATAATTTTATCATAGTGTCACTTATAATATGGATAAATTTAATTTATACATTCATTGGTGAGGTTAATATTACATTTTCTTGTTTACTATTCCCATGGATCACATTACTATTCCAAATGTCAAGTTACTATTTCATCAATATATGTCCTTTAACTTCATGAGATACCCTTTTAATTAACTCATTGATCATTTAAAATGTTTGTATTGTGTTTTATATATAATATTATGTGGTTATAGAATAATAAATAACTATAATAAGTTAGTCCCGTTGATAAAACATTGGTTTGTTACATTCTTCCCAACTTATGAAATTTCACCCTAAATATCATTTTACATTATAAGTCGTAAAAATGTGTGGGTAATTTTCCTTCATTTCTTCATCAAGATCCCATGTTGCCTCTTCGTAATTATGGTTCTTCACTAGTACATTTACCCAGTGATTATTCTTATTTAATAGTACTTTATTTCTATGATCCATGATCACCACTATCTTCTCCTCATAAGAATTAACATTCTCCAACTATATCACCTCAAAAGAGAGTACATGTGAAGGATATGGTATGATCTTCATTTAGAGGGATAATTGGAAGACATCATGTAATTTAATCATAGTAGGTGGAAGTGATAGTCGATAGTCCATAGTTCTTACACCACAAGGATATATAAGGGATTGATTTACCTAGGAAAAAGATTTATTTTCTTCCCAATCCTCATGACCTTCTTCCATAGAGATATGCAAAGGAATACAATGTCTCAAACTTTGAACTCAAGGTATCATTCATGATTTTTGGTATATCTTTTTTGTCAACATTGGGCTTCCATAATGTGATACTAAATGGATTTTACCTTCCCCCCATATAGATTACCTTTTCAGGTCCATGAAGCTTACATTAACCATCATCATCCCAACATGTCTTTGTTCTTCCCCATTTCCCATAAAGGGCTTCATATAATTCCATTCAGATGATGGAGTGGAAAATATTTTTGTAAGTGAATTATACTAGTGAATATTTTGATCCCATCATCCTTTAAAGTTTATATAAAAAGATCTAAACATTTATTTTAGTGTTTGAATCATTCATTTAGATTGTATATCTATATGAGGAAGATAATTCATACTAAAGTTTAGCTATGTGATTAGATCATGTTGGAGACTTTTCTCGAACATCTAGGTGAATCGTAGATCTCGATAGGTTACAATGAATTGGGGTAATCTTTATAGCCTTACCACCTCTTTGATATATGTCTTTTATTATTGATCTAATGAATAGTCCTCTAAAATATTGATAAAGTGTGCAGTCTTTGTATGATGATCCAAAATAACCTATATAGCATTGTTTCCTCTGGATATCCTTGGATGTACTTGGACGAAGTCCGTGGTACGGTTCTCCAACTTCCATGAAGGTATGGGTTGTGGTTGCAACATCCCTTTGGATTTTTTCCTTTTAGCCTTCTCTTATTTACGTAAAAATAAAATTGATGTAAACTAGATGATCTCCTTCTTTATATTGTCCCAACAATTGATCTCTTGGAGATCTCGATACATCTTTGTGCTCCCTAACAAAATAGAGATGGTTGAGCTATGTGAATTATTTAGAAACTCTTTATTTATCTCAATATCTGATGGTGCACATATCTGTGACCCAAATCATAAAACTCTTTCCTCATCAATGTTGATCTCATTGGATTTCCAATTTTCGATAGATTCCACTCTTTTCTAAATTTGAAAATCATATCTTTGAGAATCCATTATTTTCTCCATGTGGGATGGAAGATAATTAATTTATAAAAGGATCGATGATGTTCATCCATTAATGATTCCCATTTCCTTCATTTTTCAAGTCTATGATGATTGGATCCGTCTCAATTATCATAATTGACAACATTGAATGGTCCTTTCAACATAGTTCATCTTCTACCTTATTTGATTTACCAGGATGGTAGTGGATTGAGTATTCATAATCATTGATGAGAATTAAACATCCTAGAGGGCCCATATTAATCTCCATCTATGCGAATATATATTTGACTCTTGTGATCAGTATGTGTCTCCCAATTCCCCCCATAGATATAATGCTTCCAAATTTTCAATGAATAGATCATAGCTGCCAACTCTAGATCATGCATGGGATATTTTTTATCATGGATTTTCAACTGTTGTGAAAAATTAGAAATTACTTTATATTTTTTCCTATGTACACATCCTAAGACCTTTTTTGAATCAGAGATGTACACCAAAAAAAGTTCTCCACTTTTTAGCAGTGTGAGTACTAACATAGTTTTAAACCTCTTTTTGAGCTCCTTAAAGATTGCCTCACATTCTTGAGTCCAAAAAAAATTCCCCCCTTCCGTGTTATCTTGGTAAATGGTCTTCACAATCAAGATAATTTCATCACAAATAATAGGCAATACCCAGCTAGACCCTGGATACACCAGATCACCATTATATATGTTGTTCTATGCCACACATTGATTTCCATTGTCTTGGAAGGATTCGCAGATATAAATTTTATAGTTATAACATTCCCCAGGAATGATACATCCTCCATCCAGAACTCATAATTACTATACATTACATTTAGATTCTTCCTTCTCAATTCCTTTAGCACAGTATTAAAATTTTCCTTATGTTCCTGACTGCTCTTGAAGTATATCAGAATATCATCGATAGTGACTACCAAAATTTTTTGGGGTAATCTATAAAGACTCAATTCATTATATCCATAAAAATTTTGTGACAATTAATGATTCCAATGGGAATAACTATGAATTAAGAGTGTTTATAACTTTATTAAATGGTAGTCTTTGAAATATCTTCCTTCCCAAACATTATTTGTTGTTATCTAGACCGTACGTCCATCTTCGAGAAATAACCAGCCCCATGAAGATGATCAAAATTGTCATCTATCTGAGGTAGGGGAAACATTTTTTATCATGATTTTATTGAATTCATGATAAATTATATATAGGATCATTGCTCCATCCTTCTTCTAAATTAATAGGACTAGTGCTCCCCAATGGATAACACTCAAGCATATAAATCCATTATCCAGATTCACATGTAAATGCATCGTTAGCTCTTCCATCTATATGGTGGCCATTATATCAGGTGTCTTTGATATATGATGATATACAAGAATATGATTAATTTATAACTCAACCTCTTGGTCATGTGTAATACCATGAACATATTCAATGAATACATCAGTGTAATCCCTCGTAATGGGAATTTCATTGAGCATGATTCCATCCTTTGTCTGAATCATTTGATATCGATAATCATTTTCATAAGGAAAATATATTGACACTTGATAAGATGATTCTAAATGATATTCACATTCATCCTTGCACCTTTAATGTATTGGAATGTGGCATTCGATGTGATTAGTGATATCCCTTTCCTTATAGTTGATGTTGGATTTTTTTTAAGATAGAAAATTCCCACCCAAGATAGTATCAAACATTACAAAAGGGAGTATGGCCATATTTTTAGAGAGATTCAATCCAGAAAAACTAACTAAGGAGGTGTTATAATATTTGGGTACAATAATTTCCCCATTTATTATACTATCAGATAGCACAACCTCCATATTTGGTGGTGGTGTTTGAATAGTTCTACTAAACTTGCAATATATGAAGGAATGCATATAACTATTCTAAAATAGTATGTTTTCTATTGTGAATGAAATAACTAGCATACCTATCACCACACTATTGTCTAATTCCTCCTTAGTATTAGTGAGATAATAATCCCTTCCTTTTTTCCTTGGAGGTTGTTGTTTATTTCCAATGACAACCCTTGTCTTAGGGAAATTTTTCTCATAATTCCCATATTCCATGAAGTTATAACACTACACTAAATGATAAGTGTTAATCTGAACCATCTATTGTTCTTCCACAATTGTAGGATTCTTCATATCCCTTCAGTAGTTTTTACCTAGATGTCTCATCATTCCACATTTGAAACAATTCATCATTCCCTTAGAATAGATCCCCAGTTGTTCTTCCCACAATTTTACACTGCAAATGATTCTCTTTCTTCCCATCATGGGATTTATTTTAAGAACCACCCATACTAGGTTTCATTTATTTTTTTCACTATGACCATAATACCACTATGAGTCTCTAATATCCATTTCATCCTTTAGGAAATAATGAACAATATACTCATAACTCTCAAAGTATCATGTCTCCAAATATTTTTATAGACATGGCTTTAGTATTTTAAAGAATTGATCCAAGATTCAATTGGTGTTCATGAAAATGCAAGTGGTTAACCTTTCAATCATTGGAATGTTTTCTTCATATTCCAAGATTGAGTCATATTCCTTCTCCTTGAGTTTGAGGAACTCCATTTCCTTCTTGATATGGAGGGTTTGGTGAAAATATTTATTAAAAATATTTCATAGAATTCCTCCCAATACAAGGAACCAATTTCTTCTGAGGACATCACATTCTTGATCAATGTCCACCACTGATTAGCATCCCAATCAAAATGATAGACTTCTAGCACGACTTTCTCTTTTTCTGAGCACTGGATGACAAAGTATATATTTTCAATGAGTTTATTAACTATTCTAGGAGGAAGGGATCAGAATATACAAAAAACATGGGAGGCCCTTTTCCACATTAAGGATTATATGGAAACATGCTCTTTATTTGAAGGAGGAGTTCGTCCCACATGATGGGAGATATTATTCAAAACCTGAGCTAGCTAAGAAAGTGCTGTCATAAAGTTTTCAGTACCCATTACCATCATATTAGGCATATCATTAGAGTACTCATCACATTTCTTATCACATTTATTATTGGAATGTGTTCTTTTATATCTTTCCATTAGCATAGAAACTGAATGTACAATTTGGTGGGCTTGAATACATAACTAATATGCATAAAAAGAAAATGTTAAACATAAAATGGTAAACTCTTAAGAGACAATTACATACTAATATCTGATTCCTTATGGTTAAATATAGGTTATCCTTGATTTTATTCCAAGAATATATTATTAGGGGATTTTCTATTTTATTCCCAAAATAATGATTCAGGATGAGATTATAAATTTACCAACAAATATCCCCTATGAGTGTCAAACTAAGAGTTCAATAAGGGCCATATTCATGTATTAGTTCTTATTAGAGTATATATCTAAGCAGTTTTTATCAGTTTTAACCCTAGATACATCTATGCTAGATCCACATCCACTTCTTCGTATCTAGACATGGATGTATTTTTTTGATAAACCACTTACTCTATACTTATCAAAAATTTAGGGATGTTTTCATATACTTAGTCTCATCTATATTATTATTTCTAATGTTCTCTATTCCTAATCTATGAAAATAACTAGACCATACTATGATAGAAACAATAGTCACTCTAGCCTTTTACACATATCATTATAGGATTTTATTCATAATTAAACATCACATAACAATCAATGGATTGTAATGTCTATTTTCTAGGAATATTAGGCACAAAAAAATAAAGAATGGGACTAAATAAAACAATTCTTTATTTAATATTTATAAATAGATCATTACTTTCATTGTTCTCAAACCTCTTTATAAGATAACAATGGTATTATAAGAACAAAGGGGTGAGCTAAAAATCCTAATAAGGGAACAAACATAAGAATAAATCATTATCACATGGTTCAAAAGGCATGACATAATAATATAAAACGACATTGATCATATAGAATCATAACATATAAACATGGGATCATATAAAAATGAAGTCATAGTAAAGTCAATTAAATATAAAACATGACTTTATCATGATTCTAGGCTCACTGTACGTAGAGGGTCACAAGTAAACGTTAACCTCCAAGATCATTACACGTGGTAGAATGATTCAAGTCTAACCACCAAGATTGTTTCATTAAACATCTCATGATACTCAAAATTGACGAATGAATTAGAGAAATATCTAGGATTACCAATGATAACATTTTCTTGAATATTATTCCTACATAATTAATCATACCTAATCAATCATACATAAACATAGGGTTTACCCATGGAAGAAGTGGGTATCATAATAATGTCATAAACCATAAAAAATGGTCGTGTAAAAAAAGTGTCCATCAAAGAAAGGAATTAAATAATACATGGAAATCCATAAATGAAATTAGGCTTATATCCTAATATGATATGTCAAACATAAGTGAATACACTTTAAATAAGTATTTATGATAGTTTAGAATAAAAATAGTTTTGTGCAGTTTTAAGGAAAATACCAATAAGCATTTAAAATATAAAATGAATTCTATTTTATATAAATCCAAAAATGAGTCAAAAATGTTTTGATAATAAAAAAATTTAGTTTATAATAAAAATGGAGTCTTCAAACAGATGATAGTGTGATCTTTAAATTGGGTATGATATCGGGATGTACCCCTAAAATTGGTCTACTTATCTAGACGTTTTGTGGAGAGAACCACGCAAGAACTCGTATATCCTTGAAAGAGAATGATGACTGGATCATGATACATGAGTTTGGAGAATATTAATGGAATTTTTAATATGTAAATAAAATATAAAAGATAGCTTTATTTGGGTAAAAATAAAGATAGAGGAACCTGAAGGAATTAACGGGGTTCAGGTAGATTCCCTAACAAATATTTTGCATAGTAATAGGTGTACTTATAAGGGAATAATGAGAGAGAATGTGGTATCTTATAATTAATTTTACATTATGGAATTATGTGGGTGATGAAAAAACATACCCCATTATAAGGAATAAAAAATAAATGGCCCTAACATAAATGTGATTCCTCACTAAATGTGAGAAAGAGATAATCCCTAATCTTAAGTTTGTAGGTGTTCATCACTTGGTTGTTAATATCCTGAAAAAAAATTACATTAATTATCTATTTGGTAAAGAACCTCCTATACATGTAATTTATTGATAGTATTCTTATTCAGTTAATTCAGGGATCTTTTAATGGGTTAAGTGGTTCAATATCATTGTTTAGGAGCATTTGCTTCCTTTGTTTTTATGATGAGTTTGCTTATTTACATGTAATGATAAAAATGTATGGTGTCAATGGTTGTCCAGAACTGATGTTATATGTTGGTAATGAACATCAGAAAGTCTAAATATTTATAAAATTCATTTTTTGGATTTAAGATGATTCATTATATAAAACTAATTTGATAAATGTTTTGGTTAAATTTAATTTTTTTATCACAATGAACTTGTTTTTCATTATAAATTAATTCCATTTGTTAAAACATATTTCAGAACATTAAATAGGATATATATATATAAAATATTATTTTCAACCAAAAAAATAGTTTCATGACCCTAATTGAAGAATATAATAGAAATTGAAAACTTTTCATCCTTGAATGTGATAAATTAACACATCTCGGGTGCTGTTTTCAATTCTATTACAAAAGTGGAGGAAATAAGACATGATGGTGAAATATTAAATTATCATAAAATATTATATTAAATTTATGTTAATGTAGTTATCTTAACATTTGGATGAATGGAGGTTCGGAAAGAAAAAAATTGAAAGGAACATGAAAGTGAATAAATGAAATGAAAAGGTGGAATTTACCTCTTGGATAAATCCCCATTGAGAGCCTCTTATGGGGAGTGGTTTTGTTTATATGATGTGAAAAAGTGAATCTAGTCATGGGGTATACTCTTAGGTAAATATTTATGTATAATATATCTAGGGAACAAATATGGAGTGGAGTAACGAGAAGTGGGGGTGAGGGTGGATTTTATTGTGGAGGAGAGGGGTATTTTTTCAATATTCAATTAATTAGATTATGATTTTGCTCAAGATAAGTAATATAATTGATTTTTGAGACTAATAACACTAACTAGTTCATGTTAATTTGATCAAAGGTTTCTTACATAATCCCTAATGCTAAGAATAGTGTGTTTAACTCATAATGTATATATACTATATATTTTCATATTTCACTATTCATCTAAAATTAAAGTATTAAAAAAATCTAAAAATTTCACCCTAACTATTTTTCAACATGAATAATCCAAAAATTAAGTCCATTTATTGAAAATAATTTTATAAATTTGGGAAATTTAATTTTTAATTAAAATCATATTTTACTTGAAAATTACAAATTTTAAAATTAAAACTACTTTTATACCACTATGAACAATTACATAGGGGCTAATAAAATAATATTATAACTATAATACATTAAAATATTATTTTTTAATTATATTTTTATATGTATGTTTTCTTCAAATTTAATAAATTTATCATTAAAATGTAATGAAATTTACATGACTTACAAAAATACCTACACTTTATTAATAAGTTTTAAAATATTAATTTTCTTATAAAATGATATAATTATATTATTTTTCACTTATAATATGGACAAATGTTATTTATATTTTCATTATTGAGGTTACTATTTCATTGGCATGTTTACTATTCATAATGTTTACAATACTATTCCAAATTACATGTCAATATTTCATTGGTATATGGTCATTAACATCAAAAGATACCATTTTATTTCACTCATTAATCATTAATAATGATTGTATTGTGTTATATATGTAAAATTATATGATTATAATATAATAAGTATTTATAATAAGGGAATTACATTGAAAAAACATTATTCCATTTTAGAGAATGTCAAATTGTATTTCTCCCCAACCGACATGACTTATAGACGGGTTTTCTAAAATAGAAAACCTCTGAAAGGCCCAGAAAACCCTATTTCAACCAATAAATAGTAGATCATTTACAATGAGATATAAAAAAGAGAAATATTCTCTTAAAAATTTAAAACAAATCATCTTGGATCTATGAAAAATATATAAACATCCAACATTTGGGAGGAATCCGCTGAAGCGTTACACATTTCCTATTTTCAAATGTTGTTGCATGATGATATGGCATATCCCATGATCCACTGCGGTACCCTTATTCCTATCCCTATCCTAATTTCTTCCTAAATCTTTCATTTTCTCTCTCAGTCATGTGAATTGGGTGACACAATATTCATTCTTTATAAGCTAGTGGAGAAGTAAGAAATGAAATGGGGAATAGAAAATAATGAATGTAAAATAAAAAGAAATGAATAATAAAATGGGGTCCATGTCGACTGTGAAGCCCAACAAGAGATTATTCCACTCCATGAAAAAATTACCATGCCAAAATCAGTAGTTTAAAAAAATTATCAATATTAAATCCATCTCAAATATATCACTAAACGAACATGTGGGAATAACATAATATTAATTTTTTAAAGAATATAATATTATTTTTTGCTAAAAAGTTTGACCTCGTCGGATTTCCAGCTAACTATTTTCCTCGGGTGAACACGTTATTTTGAGACCAAGAATGTAGTTAGAAAAATTAAATGAGATATCCATGTAGAGGGAAAATACAATTTTACCCCTAATCAAATTTTAATGTTAAAATTTCAAAAAAAATCTCAAAAGACATGTCTAGAAATACACAAGTCATTAAAACCTCCCCAACATAAGTATTCTGGTACCTGATAATTCAAGAGGTAAGACTAGTAGTAATGATATAATTTTACATCACTTCTAAAAAAAATCTATTTGTATTGTACATCAACTAGTCTCACAGCATCAATAATTTCTTCCTACATGGATTAAATTTAACATTGAATAATCTGGATGTTCCCACTATAGTAATAACCTTATAGTCTACTCAAGAACGACATTGATCCCATTTCCAAATAGAAGCTCATAATTCAACTGAATGAAAATCAACATGCTCAAATGGCCAACTATGCACTCCCCACCAAATGGATGACCTTATTATTATCCTAGAGTGCTACCTCAATAACATTCCTCATTAATCTAGGAATAACATTTAATGAAAAGAATAATTACATAGAGACAACACTCACGTAGTCTACTCAAGATGATGTCAAGATTTATCACGACCATATTAAAAAAAGAATAAACCATGATTTTTAATTAAAGGTGTGTAAATAATTCTCCATTAAACACTCACTATAACAGAGAAAAACATTCAATTAACCAAGACATGACACCACATCTATCGACAATGAATGTCTAGGTCTGGCCACGGTTAAACCATTATACACACCCTGTATTATTCACTATTTAACCTTTACCTTGGATGGAAAATTCATAATTAAACAAAACTTCATGGAAACCAAGACCATAAGAATTCATGAAAACATCAGTCCACAGCTCTCATCATGTCACTCACTGATTTTAGATTCAAATGAATCGACACAAAATTAGCTTGTATGTTTGTCACCCGAATCACACTCCAAAGAGTCGACTATAACAAGGAAAAGATGACATGATACATGACCTAATATCCTTATTATTCTATAATATCTCTTAAAACTCCACTTAATAATCGTGCACCCAAATGTACTATGATTTATTCATTGACATATCATCACACGACACCATTCTAGTCATAAGCATCTAACCCTACTTTGACAATGCTAGCAATAGTGGAAACATTGTTCGACCGGGCCAGAAACCTAAATATTCCAACATATAAAAGATAGTGTTTATACCAAATCTCCTTATGTTAATTTCCATAACCTATATGCATCAACATGCCTATAATATAAAAACATGAAAATCTACCATATCTTAATCCCAAAATGAGCATAAAACAAAACTCACTAACTTTAAAGGCATTTGAAAACTTGTTCTGACCATAATAATTTTTTGAACTCTAAAAAAACATTTTCTAAACTATTAGGAGCTGATACATACTATATGCATTTATGTATCCCACAATGAACTATCGATCAAGTCTCGCAACCTGGTAATAATGTCTAACCACCTATCACAAAATATCAATCCTTTATAATGAAGTTAAATAAGAAAATGATCTATGAGGTTAAAAACTAAAAACATGTCCAACTAGGATAAGGTCCATACATAGAATCTTTGAAATGATATTCTCCCATGAGGTCTTGAGAAACCTAAAAGAGATACTGAATAGATACTCATTAGGCATCCACATACGATAATAACCCCTATAAATCTAGTTTAGGATAAACTTCCGAGTACGAATCGAAATTTAACTCAGTGATATGATTATATAATCATGAACAATGAAACAAAACCCCTCCATAGGTATAAAAAAATATATTCATGTTCCACATCGACCTACTGGTTTCATCGCACCACCTGTGCATGAGGACATATTCAACAACCATACCACCAAACACCTCAATGTACATCCATATAACCTACCATAACATGAAAAAATAAATGAGTTTAGGATAAATTGAATATATTTTCATTCCAATCCATCCATGAAAACACTATACGGATTGATACTAAAACATTAAACAAATATCATCTCTCTTCAATAATAATGGCACACTACCATGATTATATGATATGAATCCTACGAGCCAAATTATATGTATGATATGATTCTGGATCATTTCATAATAGAGTCAATAACAATATCTAAACACATTTCCTTGTCAAAGAGATATATATCAAAAATAAATAGTGAAATCTAAATATCATGTATATCACTCAAGGAAAAATCATTGAAAATTGTAACATTTCAGATCAGAACATAAATCATGTACCCTTGGAAACTGAGAATTATTACCTAAAAAATTGTTCGTGACACATCGGTATGATATCCATCACAGGTTCCAACACATTCCAAATAATCCTGTAAAACTCATTCCAAATAAAAATTCAAAAGATATGAGTATGTCACGTATCACATTGTAATATCCCAACGAAGTTTCCACTAAAATGGTTCCCCAATATTGATAGTTATGAGGCCTCAGGCATGCCTCCCCATACTGTAGAGGCTACCAACAAAAACTGAGGTCATTTAGTTTTAGTGTATGGAGACTATTACCTAATATTAGAGAAGAAGAAAGTGGAAATAGATGATTATCGTACAAAAAGTTAAATAATTTGAGTGATGAAATAGTTTATAATTGAGATTGAAAATTTTTTAATTATAATTTAAAAAAAAAGCTAATAAAATCTTTTGAAATAATAGGAGACATAAAATTCTATTCACCAAAGAGGTCGACCATATATACAAAGGAGAAATTTGAAACTAAAAAATAATTACAAGGTTATACTACTAACATCAAGACAATGCACATTCCTAGTCTCCCGGCATTATCGAACTGAAACTGCCTAATCAGGAACCCACATAAATATCTATACTAAAACGTAAAACACTAGACATATACCATGTCCAATATTCAACTATTCTGAACATGTAAAGAATTCATAAGGCCTACTCGTACACTAATCTACATGTAAAGATGTATGAAATAATCTCTATAGGACACCCTACTGATGAACCTAGAACATATGTTGATATATGTTTATGAGAAATGAAATTAATCCTACAAGAGGAAAAAAACTGAAAAAATATATAAACAAATAAATTTAAAACCATATACAAACACCAAATCTATGATCCTGATGAACTGGTTATGTTTAAAGATGGATATCCATATTTATATGAATATATTTGTAGAGTCCCATACCTATTACTATATAATATAATATATATACTTGATTAAGTTTATGAAATAATATAAAACCATCTATAATCAATCCATGGGTCTATAATCCAGATCGTATAGACACCCTTTAAAAGGGAATTGTGATGTATGTTTTACCACTCAATTCATGAATCAGTATTTCGATTTCAAGGTCTTTAATCCCAATAAACATATTCCGTAATTGGCCAAGTTTGGATATATTTCATTTTATGGTATTTCACCAATGGGGGATAATAATCCTATAGATGTGTTCAACAGTACTCACCACCAAACACTACATTCTGGGATTATTGGGAAGTAAAACAAGGCATGAATTAAACGGGAACTTAGAAATAATTCATTATTATTAGAACATGTAAATATAGTTCAATGTATATGCCATAATTCTAGGTCTGTAGTATGTAATGAAATTATGAACTCAGATAATCCATAAGGGTCTTACCATTAAGCACTCTTCAAGGAGAGATCACCAGTGAGATTTCATGCCTACCCCATGAGTTTCTTATAATATAGAGTTGGATCATCCCTACCTTATGGAATATCATAATCATTATATGTATCCATTTATGTGAGATTGCATGTTCAACACCATGTTCATGTTACAGATTAGGGAGAGAGAAATCATCCCGACCATCCCAAATAGCATGATCATTCTAACTATAATTTGAGTGTGGGTAGTATAATAATCCTCATCACATATCATCTAGATTATAGTGTAATAATCCTAATCACTTGATATATTGGAATAACATACGAGTATCAATACTAAGGACACCATTCTCATATATCATAGTTGTTAGAACTACTGGATTCCAGAAAGAGCATTTGGAAAACCCAATAATCTGAAGTCAAATATACTGGCTCAACATCCATGTCTTGGGTATTACCTAAAGGTATAAATAAAATAACATAAATAAAATGCCTCTGAAGCCATATCCTAGAAACGCACATCTGGGAATTCCACATAACATGGAGGATCATAGGGAGAACAATCAGGAATCACAAAGGGTAAGAAACATGCCTCCTATCATATTCAACAACCTTCAACAAGGTTCAACCTCTAGATAACATATTTGCTTAATAAATATACATGTGAAAGTATAAAAACAGTGAGTGTGCTGTAATGACTCAACAAAAAACTACTACCATGGTATCATGGGCCTACAAGTATGGTATATGTTCTAAGGTGACACCTCATACCATGTCTACACAAAACATACATACTATCTCTAGCTCAATCCAATTAGAATTCACCCACTGGGTCTCTCAAGTAAATATACTAAATAAGGAAACCATTTGGTATCCTCAAGTTCAAAATATAATTGATGAAATACTACCTAGGATCTGTGGAAAGAAATGTAAAAGTGGGAATGTTATTTTGGGTCCACTAATGGTATGGAAACTGAGGTACCCTGCATTGGAACCTCATAATGGTACATCAGAAGAAGGTAAAAAATATGATACCCTCACAGTAGCACTACAATAAAAAGGGATTCTAAAAGGATATCCCTTGGTAAAAATGTAATCACATGGATCCCTCTGGGTATCCATGGAAATATGAATTAGATTGGGTCATATTACATGTGACCCTCTATGTAAAAAAGTAAGTAGAGGAATCTTATTTTGGAACTATGAAGATAATTATAACCATGGAACCATATTTTGGATGGGAACATTTCTCAATAAACACATCCTCATGGAGAATCCATGAAAGCATCATCCAAAATAGACAACTCATTGCACATATCATATCAACGTTCTCATTCTTAGGAGACTTCTGGATGTGATTAACAGAGGATGAACTTATTATATCATGTAGAAGCCCAAAAAACTCCATTATACCTTTTAAGAACACTATATAGGTTTCACCATAATTGTCTATGAGAAATACTAATCATATTGGACTCATCTTATATTCTTATTTTACTCTGGGGAAAAACATGAAAAGAACCACACTCGGTACTAGAAAAGAAGTAAATGACATTGATGGACCATACATGGTGTGTGCCCTCAGGGACCCTCTATGTCCTATAATAATTCATATACATGGAGTGTAAATGAAAAGGTACATGAAATGTATGACTTGTATTTGGAGGGTACCCAACATGGGGTACCTTCCCATGGCCCTCAACTGTCATATCCTTGTATTTGTCCATGCCTTGTACCTATATATGGTGTGGGTAAACTGAGTGGACACAAAATGGGATATACCATACATGGGGTATATATCTATGTACCTCTAACAGTATGGCATTATATTTTTCATTTCTATGTACTGGTACATTTTGTACGACCCTAACGTGATCTGGATGTGTACTCTACACAGCCATGTACCCATATACGGGTAGTCTGTCTAGAAGCATGCCTACATGGACAAGACCTAGTACCTAGAGTGTACACTATAGTTCATTCATTTTACATCATAATATTCATCTTTCACAAACTACAAGATCACATGGGGTGTCTCCCTGAATGAAAAATAATTTAGATAGGTTTTACACACACAAAAATCCTCCAAGACGTACCTGAACCATCATTTTCACCAAAAATAGTATATCATGCCAAAAGGGTCCATACGCATGCATAATTAAGGATTAAAACATGAAAATTAAAAATATATAATGGTTAATGATATAATAAAAAACTAATCTACATTTTGGTTGAATCTATCGATGCATCACTTGTTTCCAATGGTCCATGTTTGTCGCATGATGATCGGGGTATAAAATCTCCATAATGTTTCCTTATTCCTCACACTCTAATTCTCTTTCTCACAATCAATCATTTTCACTCTCATTTATGAAAAGGGGAGAAATAATGGTTGAGCATGATATGGTTATTGAAAATGATTAATGAAAAATAATAAATGAAAATAATGATGAGAAAAAAAGGGAAGAAAAAAGTTAAAGGGGGCATAAGAAGGCCCTGGTGCCCAATATGTTATTATGTATCACCTGTGAGAAAATTATAGTTCCTAAAATAATATTAGTAATATAATATAAATATTTTTCAAAAATAAAAATATATTTCAGAACGTACCTTCATGAATAACATAATAGTTTTTTAATGAAATAATAAATAATTGTTATCCTGCTAAAATTTTAATGGCTCGAATTTCCACCAAACACTTATCCTAGGGTAAAAATTCTATTTCTGGACCAATGGATTGGTGAAAAAAATAAAATCTTTTTCATTGTAAAAGGAAATTTTATCCGTTATAGGAATATAAAAGCATAAAATTCATATTTCTTCTCAAAACTACATTCTGAAAAAACACGGGTCGTTGCAACCTCCCCACCACAAGCATTACCTTCCATATGAATCATGACTGTAAGTCTTGATTCCATGCTCTCAAACTGATAATTTTAACACAAGAAAACTAATTGTACATTCCCATGACTAGTCTCACAACATCAATTACTATTTCTTACCTAGAATACATATAACTATGACTGATATGGTGCACCCCATCATAGGAATACCCTTATCATCATATAAAAAACAACATCAACCCCAATGAACCAATGCTATACAAAATTAAACTAAATGATGGTCACCACCCTCAAATAGAAATGGGTGAAATACATACCATATGTATTTCCTTACTATGATTCTCGAGGGAAACCATAATCGGTATCTTCATTGTGTTGTGAATTATATTTAAATGAAAATAATATTAGTGTAGGGCCGAATCTCTCTTAGTGAAGTCAAAATGAAGTCCACATATAACATGAAAATTTCTAACTATGAGTACACTATAATTTCTATTGGAAGTCGGGTACATAACTATCTAATTTTCACACAAACCAATTAGGATAAGATATCCATTTACTATCACTTGACACCACATCTCACAACAATTCTTGTCCAAGTCTAGCCACATGTCAACCGTCTTGTGGAACCAATTTTTTTTTCTAAGTCACCACTACAATGGAGGGAATATCATTAATTGAACCCACCCTTTAGGAAACCAAGACCATGTCATGTTTTGAAAAAATAGGTCCACAATATTCACTTTTCCACACACATACTATTGATTTAAATTATATCACATGAAATCAATATTTATATTTATCAACCAACTCACGCTACAACGATTTGATTTTCATAATGCTAATATTATATTGCTACATAAAACAATAGAAATATTAAATTAGAATCTCATTGGACATAATCTTTAAAATCAAACACCACAACTATTTTATGATTTATTCCACTACCTCTCATCACCCAACATCATTCTAGTAAAAATCAACTACTTACACCCTGACTACATCAACAATAGTGAAAACACATTTTCCCTATATAGGAACTTCAATATTCCTTCCCATAAAATCCAAACTTAATACGAAATCATGCAATGATTTTCTTCAAACACATAAGGAATAAACATTCCTATAACTCAAAACCCCATGAACAGCCATGCATCAATCCCAAAATGAGCATAAAACCAAACAGACTACATAAAAAGGAATTATAATCACATTCTAAATTCACAAATGGGTTTCTCTAAAAAAATTCCAAAATACATGGGTATGATTAAAAAAATAGGCCTCTACGTCTCCCACATATCCCTACTTATCATGTCTCAGATTTGGGTCACACGGTCGAACCACCTTGAACTTCTTCTAAAAAGAAGGTAAAGACCACAATTTTATATGAGGGTGAAAACAACAGTCATGGATTACAAGGTTCTCATACTCATTGAGAAACATTATAAAGAACTTCTCTCTAGATGTCCTGATATAATATAAAAGTTATATGGAACCAAAACTCACAAGGTATCTTTTTATGGGAATACCACCTTGAGGTTCAGATCACAAGAAACATCCTGGTACCCATTGGTATTATTCTAAGAGATATAACAAGATAATCATGCCATATGCAACAAAACCCAACAAGGGGTAATAAAATGTGAATCACTTGCCACGTCAACATATGAGGGTTATTTCACCACTAGTTCATGTGGACCGAGTCATTATCCATAAAACCTAACACTGCTACATAGAGACACATAACCTCCAATAAGAAGAATGTATATATGAAAATAGGTAAAATTGAGTAGAGTTTCATTAAATCCTTGTAGGAAAAAATTTTATGCATTATTAATATAATATTAAAAAATTGGACTCTTTGATCAGTAATAATCATACTCTAGAAGGACTACATCATATGAATATCATCCCAAATATGAGGCATGAGATGCATCCTAAAATTTCTCGCCAAGAGACAAAAACAATCATTTGAATCATGCTTGTGGCGATGATCCATATATCCAATAGAATCAAAATATCCAAATGACATATAAAACCATCAAGGAGAAAATCATATACAACCATAACATCACATATTAAAACAACAATCTCGAGCCCATATTAATCGTGACTTCATACCGGAACAAGTGTTCTCGACGCACTAGTCTGATATCCATCATAGGTTCTAAAACATTTTAAATACTAATCTCTACCATATTCCAAATAGAAAATTCATTGATATGATGAACTCAAATACCACATTATAATGTCCCAAACTATCTTCCACTAAAACGGTTGCCCATTCCAATTGGATTCAGTGACTCAGACATGACCCCCCATACACCGGAGTCTTCTAATTAGTCGTGAGGGACTAGGTTGTGATAGTGAGGAGAATGTTCTAATATATAGGACTAGAAACAATATAAATATATGAGTATCATAAAATTAAATAAATATATATAAATTTTATGTATTTATAACTGAAATAGAATATTTTGTAATAATAAACAAAAGACATTAAATAAATGAATTAAAATACATCCTTGCATACAAAACATTTCACCCACAGATCCAATCATACAAATAGAGTAATACAAAAGAAACAATGAATAAATATTTGTCTCTAACACAAAATCCATTCCAGAACAAATACCTAGTCTACAGACACTATTGAAGTGCAATTAGATGATGAAAAACTCACATGATGAGCTCTACTTGAACATTAAACTCTTGGGCTCACCCCAATCAACCATGAAATTATTCTCTACATGAAAATAATACATATGGTTTAAAAATAACCTTAAGTGAATTTTTTGGGGAGAGAAATAATCTGAATAGGCCACCGTAGTGATTAACCTCTAAAATATGATTCTATAAGTGAATGAAAAAAATATTTTCTACCTCTATGAGACATAAGTAAATTTCAATTATTCGTATAATCTTGAAACCACAGTTGAACCCCTAGTATGTGATCCTCGTCAATTAGTCATGTTCCACCATGGATTACAATATTAATATTCCTAAAAAAATATATTTGTATTGTATCTTATCTAATAAAATATAAATAAGTATATATATATATATATATGAGTGTAATGTAAATAAGTAACATAAAATCAACATCATCTGATCCTTGGGTCCATAATCTCAATCGTCCGGATTCCCTTTGCAATGGGAATTGATTTTGATGTCATTCCACTATAACCATGTATCATTAATTCGATCACGGTGTATGTAATCCCGATTGATATATACATGATGTGTCCAATTCCATATATATCTCTAAGAAAGATTTGTCACTATAATGGGATACTAATTATACACCTAGGATAACACATATTCATCTCCAAAAAATAGAATCGTGGGATCTTGTGATATAAATACAAACATCATGTAAATGGTCTCTTAGACAGAGACCATAAAACCCAACCCAATAAAATCTACTAAAATGACTAATCCCTAGATCATGGTCCATATATAGTCCCAACAATAACAACATGGAAAATACCAATGGGTTTGACCCTTAGCATATTTGTAACGAGACCTCACAGGTGAGATACCAAGACCAACCCTAATGCCTCTAATAAGGTAGGTAGGGATCATCTATATCATCTAGAATAGCACAATCATTCCAGGTATCCAATGATGTGAAACTCCATGTTCGAAAATATCATAATGTAACTAAATAGTGAGAGTAAAATCATCATGGTCATTTGTAAGAGCATGATAATAATTGGTATAATTAGATCCAGGAGAGTGTAATCATCCTAATCATATATCATCAATATGAGAGATGGAACATCTTTCTAACTCAAGATAGAAAAATCATAAATGTGTATCAGTAGTAGTTTTTCAAAGTACCTATTTCTTGTATGATCAAAATCCAAAATCCAAGAATCACATCTGGACATCACAATAAATTAGTAGTCTAATATATGGGCTCAATTTCCAAGATAATATATTACATCAAGGTATAGAAAAAAAATTCAGAAAAACATTGATTAGAAGAGAAAACCCATGAATTAATGTTTGATCATCCCTAAAAACACAATATATCCTAGAGAGAGCATATTGGAATCCCAAAGAGATGGGGATATGCCTCACATTATGATAAATAAACACCAACCAGAAAGCACCTCTAGTAAACATCATTTCATCAAAAACAACTATGTAAAATTATTATTAAAAGAGTAAAGGTGGCCAAATGCCTAAACCCAACACAACTAGAATAACCTCATGGGATTTCTTGTTCAGTACAAGTTCTTAGGTGACACCTGATTCCAACTCTACAGGAACACAATATACCAGCTCATGGTCGGTCCAACAACGTGGTACCCATTAGGTCAAACAAGTCAACATAATGAATATACATCCTAAATGGTATCCTCAAGGTTGACACATAAGTCAATTCATCCTACTAGGGATACATAGAGGGAATGTAAAAAAATGTGTAATCTAATGATGGATCAACTAATATCAATGAAATAGATAATTCCAATATTGGATCCACAAATCATTATGTCAGAGGAAAACGTACTGCATGGGACCCTCATAATAGCACCAGAAGAAAAATGAATCCTAAAATGGACTTCCATGTTTATTATGTAATCATATAAATCCCTCAAGGGATCCATGGAAAAAAAATATAGCAGAATCCTACTGTTGATCCTCTTGGTTGAAACGTAAGAAGATGAATCATACAAGGGATCATATAAGATAACTGAATGCATGACCTCTTAGGATAGAATAAAAAATTTATCAATCGATATATCCTCTAGGATAATCCATGAAGGAATTATCCAAAAGAGATAGCTCAGAGATAATCTCCTGTCTAGGGTATCACTCTCCAAATACAACTACATTATATTACAACAAGTAGATCTCCTCCATTTTTGTAGAGGCCGAAAAATATATATAATATATCTTATGAACACTCCACGGGTTTCACCATTAGGATCTACATGAAAAACTAATCTGAATGGAATCTAATTATATCTAATACTAACCCCGTCACACCAAACATGAAATAAAAATCAAAGGGAACTAGATTAAGAGTACACAATTGGTTTGGAACATAGATGATGTGTACCCTGAATGTCCTTCATGGGAATATACTTCTACTTATACATGGATTGTAAATGCCCATGAACATGGAATGTAAGATGGGTACCAAGTGTATAGCCTATCTATGGTACTTTCTCATGTATGTTAATAGGCTTGGCCTTTTATTTGGCCAAGCCGTGTACCTATACACGATGTGTGAGACATGTTCATGGTGTGTACCCTACATGGGGTACCAGCTCATGTCACTCTAATTACTTGACAATGTATTTTTCTCTTGATATGAACATGTACATGTCAATGGACCCACATAGGGTATAGACATGTACTATACAGGTCCTTATACTACTACACAATTAGCATGTCCTGGTACTTAGCTATGCAGTCCAGACATAGTACAGAGCATGTACACTCCATTACATAGTGTGTACATTGAAGACATCGTCTCCCATAAACTAGATGATCACACAACATTTCTGCCTAATCCACACACAATGTAAAGGGGTTTTTCAAAATAGAAATCCTCTAAAATGCAATGAAAAACCAATTATCACCCAAAAAACTGTAGATCAAGCTATAATGGGCCATTATCATGAATAATAGGGGATTAAAACATTAAAATGAAAAATATACATTGATCTACAACTAAAAATAAAAATGGACTACCATTTTATTAATCTACCAATAGTTAGCTTGTTTTATAAGATCAAAGATTATCAAATGAAGATTTGGAATATACTGAGCTCCATGGATGTACCCAACATCATATCCCCCTTCATATCATTCATTCCATATCTCAATTTATATCTTTTCCATACAAAGGGGTTTCTATAATCGGAATTCAAAATAATACATAAGATAATTAATAATGTAAAATGAGTAAAATAATAGATTGAAATGGAAAAGAAAAGGAAATGACTAAGAAAAATGTTTCTAGGCAGCCTCAGTGCCCACTTTATTTTATTCCTTACCATGAAAAAACACCTAATTCTAGACTCTACGGGTGATACGAAATCACAATCATATTCCATGTTCAATAGGTAGTCAGCAAAAAAATGAAAATAACATAATATTCATTATATTAAATATTAATTCTTAATTATTCCTCAAAAATTCAATGGGAATAGATTTCCATTAAACACCTATCCTAGGGTAAACACAACAAACCTGGTTCAACAAAGTGTTCATAAAAATCATATAAGCTAAGATGCTAGGTAAATTACCATATTACCCTATATGAGCATAAAAAATCCAAATTTCTACATAAAACTACAATTTGGAAAAACAATTGTCATTATACCTATGTTAGCTACATATATTAATGGATCCAGTACATCTTGGAATACCTATTACCATAAATGGGAATATTATCATTCAAACAAACATTCATCAAGGATTTTTTATCACCATAAATTCGTTGGAATATCCATTTTCAACTGTAGATGAATGTGGTGAACCAGTGAAACCAGAACTGAAGCCTATCTAATATTGGGTGGCCATCTTTCCACCCCACATGACTTCCAAACACATTTGTTTCGATTATTCTATCAATAAGAAGACCCAGAATAGAATATGAAACATTTTGTTTATATTTTTTATTCCATTACCGGAACCCTTACTAAAAAGGATGTTTTCAACCTTTGTGTGGTAGAAAATTTATCCAACTCGATCAATCATAATATGAGAAGGTCATTATTGATAGTTTCTCTTCAAATTCGTCTCAATGCCATAAATTGAAATGGTCCTAAAATCAAAAACTAAAAATAATGATATAATGAGAGGTTATAAGATACCATTTCAACATTGATGGGTCTAACCTACTCCCTAATCCTATAGCTTCCCCAATATGATTTTTTATCTATGAATATATAATTTTCAGGATGATTTGTGAACGTTACTTATCCTGGAAGATATACTAGTGGATTTCATGATCTCTCTACAAATTATAAAATATTTAATATTTATTACTGGTAATAATACTCAATTACTAATTGATTCCATCATTAATATGGAATAAAAAAGGAATTACAGATGTTGAAACCATCAGACTGATGAAAACCACTACAATGGCCCCATTTTGAAAACCTACACCACACCATGCAGCACCCCTTTGCATCATCATTAACACCTACATCATCATGATGGGTAATGTGACGAAGTTTAAATAAATTAGTAGACTGAAATAATAATCTTAATTATGTATGAGATTACATGTCCATTACATCTTTATAGTAACCATGTCTAATGATAAACTCTAACATCCATAAAATAGGTGGCCCAACCCGATGGGTCTCAAAAAAATATCAGATTATTTCCTATCTCGTGGAATTTTGGAGAACACCATTTAATAGTTATTCATTTTAATAGACATAATGTAAAATGTGGTAGACTCTGGTAATGTAATGTTGTGGAAATGGCCATCAGAAATATGATATATTTCCTCCACGAGATCAAAAGTAAGAGGTTGGTGGAATGAAGTCATTATGAAATGCCTGAATATTTTTGGAAATGGATGACGTGAAATACAATAAATATATATCATGATATCCTCTAGGAATATTTGATCGAATAATAGGTTCCCCTAGCCACTTATAATTCAATAATGCCAGCCTAATTGGCCTCAAAATATTCCAAAACCGATCTTTTATAGAATTACATGTCATGAATGGTGGGGAAAAAATGCCAGAAGATGAACCTGTACCAAGGATACAATATTCTTTGACTATCTCATAATTTATGTACCCAATCACATAAAAATTGGTGTGTTCCCACAAAATGGTACCGTAAGAAATGGTATGTCAGTTTCAATCATAATAGAATGAGTAATTTATTTTTCCCATTAATATCATTCATTTAATTTAACCAATATATGTTGATAGATTTGATTATGAACCTAATATCCTTTCAATTGAATAGAGAACCATTGGAAGTTTCCATATTAGCTAAGGGTACAAGGGATGATATATTCATGGAATAAACCATAAATCAATCAATTTCACTACTAAAACTATTAGTAATGTAGAAACTCGTGAAATGGAACTTTAATGAGGCCAACAGGATAATGTAAATTCCCATGTATATGTATATAGAAACACTGAGATGATTATTATAGAATATTAATTATAGGGGGTTCAAGTGTCTAATCTCCCTAGATAACTAGGTTGACCTGATTGGCCTAACCCACAAAATTATTGGAGAACCTCTTAATCATGTTTTGAAGGATTATCTATCTATATAATGTTATTTACCTCTTAAAGAGCCCGTGAAATAGATTACACATTTTGAGAAGAACATGTCTTCTACCAAGATGTATAAAATCTTAAGTCATCTATCCATTGAACTGGCCCTCATAGAGGATCCACTGATCCACCAGGAGTATAAGGATGACGATTACACTACCACTATATAATGGGAAGTGATTGATCATAAAAAATGTAACAAACATACCACCATTAAGGACCATGAAAAATATTTAGTTATATCTGGACACATCAGACCTATGTACATGTATTTGAAAGATAGATGGTATCAATGTTTGACAGGAATTCATTGAATCTGGATCCATGGTTAATCTAATTCTAGTATGAAACTTTTTTGGTTGAGCTATAGATAAGATAAACTAACTTCTTCTTCTCTTGTGATATAAGGTATGACAAAAGGGACTAAATCCCCAAGGCTAAATCATGATTAGGACTCAGTTTGGTGTCCTCATATAAAACTTATAATTTTTTTTGTTAAAAAATATATGACTTTTTTTATTTCCTAGGATGTAAAAGGTAAGCTCAACAAGAAAAAATACCTTCATCAGAGAAATAGTGACTCAAATGATCCCTTAATGGATTATTATGCGAGTTTTATAGTAAGAAAACACCATTCATATATTTTGAGTTGCATTATATCGATGCAAAATTTTATTAGAGGGATGGTAAATAGCCTATTATTGATGATGTCTCTTTAGTTACATCGAAAAAGGTATTTAAATTACCTTTTATAACCCCTTTAAACATCTCAGTGAAGTTTACATGTTACCCATCAAATAGGTCAAGCATGTGGGTCCAAATTTGGACTCATATTCAATACTATTCATGATATTAGTATAGAAAACAAAGAATATTAGTGATTAAAAGTCCATTGGTACTCTAGATATTGGTTATAACTCAGATTAAATTGTCCTCATTATATCTCCATAGTTTTGAAATATCACATCGTCATATACTATGTAAGACAAAGCACCAATATTATAAGTGGAAAATTAATATTCTCATTATCATAACAATTTCACCCTGTTCGAATATCAAAGATAAATCACATCATAAGAAGGGTCATGGGAAATTGATTCATCATGCTTACGTCAAAATATTGAATCCTATCAGTACATTGAATATGTCAATCAATTACATTCTCCCCTAGTGAACCAAGAGGAAGAAGTGGATAAATCAAAAGATGAGAACCAAAGGGATTCCCCTCCAACAATAGAGGAGGGTTTATATACCACCGTTAATGAAAGCATAAAGATAATAGATGGTAATGAAGAAGACCCATGACCCACTTCGATCAGTTCTCCCAGCTCTTCTGAAGAAAAAGTGGAATCTACTTCCTCTATAAACCAACATAAAAAATTTGTTTCATGAAAATTCCAAAATAATATTAACCATAATCATGATGGTTGGACTCACCCATTAGTTTTTGAAAAGATAAATTATTTATAGGTAAAAGAAACCATAAGGAAAAATCTGACACATGTTGCATACATTGATGTTGTAGTTCACAAATAAATGATCGAATGCTTAATTCGGGATGTCCTATATCAAAATTTGTTGTAAAATATATTCCCTTTAAGAAGAAAAATTGTAAATTCTTGGTCTACAAAAATTTTCCAGATCTCCATTGGCACATTCATGAAGAAGACTTCCCATTCCAGATGATAGAGTTTCTAATCGATAAAACAGACCTCTATCAAGATTTCTATATCATGGATGGTTATTCATTATATAATCTAATCATAATTCCCCAATATGGTGGGGGAATCTGCCACATTTAGATACAAACTTGAAGTGTTTTTCTATTAGTTTTTACCAATGGAACTGATATTCTTAGCACTACATACCAAAAAACCATGCATCACATCATCAAAACCCATTGTAACACCCCATCTTTTGATAATTTTTTTCAAATAAATTAAAATTATTTAATGGAATGATTTGGAAGGTAGAATACATAGAGAATTATTTATAAAACAACATATCGTACACAGAAAACAATATTGGGCTTGTTGTAACTGAAATACTGATTTGTGATTTTGTTACACATAAAAATGTGATCCTTTGATAGTATGATTTGGCATAATCCCTTGTTTTATTGAAAAAAATATACTATTAATATTTAATATGATAGGTATGACATTGTTGTCAGAATGGAGGGAAAGAAAATTTTAAATTATTTTTGTAAATATAGTTTACACATGTTTATAAAATTAATTCTTTTGTAACCAATAAAGTAAAAATCTTGAGAAAATATAATTAAAAAATAATTGATTTTTTTGGAAAATAATTAATCCCAAAAAGGCATTTTATATTAATATATTTAATTAATAAATATTTGATAAATAATTTATTAAAATTTATATATTATATATTCAATTAATGATATATAACTCATACAATGTTTTTAATAGGCATAAAATTATAACTTGTTTATTTTGATATAGAAAAAATATATATTTTGCTACAAGGGTCTTTTGCATCATTTTAATGGAAGAATTACTATAAAATTAAATTTTTACAATTTTATAAAAATTATTTCAAAAATGAAATTTATTTTTTAATTATAATGAAAACATATCATAGTGTAATTGTTTGGGAATTGTTTGAAAATGTATCACCTTTTGATGAATAGTTACATTATTAATTTTGAGTTAAAAATTGTCATTTTCAATAAATATTTTATAATGCTATTTTATATTCTAAATTTGAATGAATGTAGAAATAGTTAAGTTATACATCCATTAATACTATTTACTTCATTGAAATTTTTACTATATTGATTTTAGATATACAAAATTAGTGACCTTTGGAACATTTTAACTTTAATGAACTTCTTTCTCGCCAAATCTATGTGATTATTTTTTTAATAATTTTAACCATATTTGTGAATTTAGTTTTATAATATGGAATCTATATTTTTAATAATAAGTTCCAAATTTAGTAAATCCATCCCATTAAATTTTAGATAATATGAATAGTAAAACTTATAATTTTTACTACGAAAGTAAAGGGAAAATCAGGTAATTAAACATAACAACAATGTTATATATATATTACAAAATGACCCTAATAATTTCACCAATATTATTTGATTAATTTTTATCTTCCATAACAAATAGAGGATTAGTTTTTTGACAATTTATGGACATTTTAATGATATTATAAATGTGGTAATATTTTACTCAAATAAAATCTAAATATATCTTACTCTTCTTTCGAACTAGTGAAATCATTTAAAATTTCGATATATATGGAATATGTAATAAGAAAAAAAGAATTTGGAAATACAGAAAATTTATATCCATCATGGAATTTTTTTTAATTCTCAGTGAAGAAATAATTATAATAAATAATTATACAATGAGGATTCATTTAAGTTTAAATTAATGAAAAATCAATTAACTGATCATAAAAATATTAAAAGAAATAAAATTTCATTATTTAATGTGATATAATAATTTTATTGATTAATATGACATGTTATGGGTTTATCAAATGGTTTTGGTTGAATATATCTTATTCTCGTGATTTTCAGAAAGTCAAACTAATGAATAATGCCAATATTGACACAAATGATATTTTTTTAAAATAATATTTTATTAATTTATATAAAAATAATAAAAATATTATATAATTTCAAGGGGATGAGTTATGGTCTAAAAAATAAATTTTCCATTGATTATACAATTTAAACATTATATGTAAAAATTAAATCAAATTTTGTTTTTCTAAAATATGTTATCATAGATAAAATTAAAATGGTTTTACTAAGGTTTAATCAAGATGATATTGTTTAAAATAACACCATATTATGTATAAAATATTTTTATTCATGATATTAAAAACATTTAATACATTATATTTTAATAAATTTTCTTTTGGGGTTATTTGGATTGATATTATATTTATTATAAATTATGGTTTTCAGAAATTCTAAAAGCTCCCCTCTCCTCTTTTATTAAAGGGCGCCTCTTCTCCTTGTTTATATACACATAAAAAACTTTGTTGATCTTTAAAAACATATATAAAATCACCTAAAAATATATAAACCTTCATTTTTTATTCTTTCTATTGGGTAGACATTCTAAAAGGATTTCATTTGTTGGAAAAAAGAAGGAGATACCCAAATAAGACGGAATGTTCATTAATGTATATTCCTACATTATTTATTTTTTAAACACAAGAAATTATATTTATATCATGTTTATATAATAAAATTAATATCATCAATATAATGAGATTTTATTATGATATGTTTACTTCCTACAACCTCAATCATATCCCTTAAATGGGATATAAAATCATAGTTAGTGTGTACGGTGATCTACCGCCTCGTGACCAGATGTTGTTCGTTCTTCCCTAACCCAATTTAATTGTTTATAATTAAGATAGATGTATATTTTACAAATGGTTTATAATATTATTATGATTTTATTATTATTATTGACTTTTTATATCCCACATACCTTCATTTTTCCATTTTTTGAAATATAATTATGTTTTTCATGTGTACAGTGGACTGCTACCTCGTGAATTGATGTTATTCACCCATGCCATAAATGCACTGTCTGAAGGATGGTTTTAAAAAAATTAATTTTAATACATATTAAAGAAATATTATTCATTATTGATAATATATAAAATAAGTTTATTATGTTTAATATAACATGAAAAATAGAGCAATTATTGTGCAAACGTACAACATACCATCTCCATGAACGATGTATTTTATTTTATATTTCTAAATTTATAAATCAAAAGAACTAAATATATAATTAATATATATATATATGATATTTATATCATGGTTATAAATATTTTTATTAATAAATCATTATCTATGTATGAGAACCATTGATAACCAGTAAAAAAATTTATGAAAAACAAAGAGGTAACATTAACAATAATTTGTTAATAAACAGATAACATAAATTAAAAATTAAATCAATTAAAACATTATAAATATATGAATAAGGTTCAATTTTATACGTTTAAAATACTTGAATTTATTGTGCATGTTGTATTACTATGTATGAACATCTTCAAAACTTATGTTAGGAGATTTCTTTTCTCAATATTATTTCTGGGAGGCTTATTCCATATTCACCACTCGGTTATTTTCTATGGTGCCTATAATACACCTGAATGAAATATATGACACTATTATAGAAAATTATGGGTATTTACATATATATTTTACAATATATATTTCATGGGGTTTGCGGTTAAAAAGTTACATAATCAGTGAGGTATTTATTTCTCAAGTTTATTTCGGTGGGACACAAGCCATATACACTAATACATTGTTTTGTGTGGTGTATAAAATTCTATTTAACGTGTTATATCCTGAATATCCCTCTTTAAATGATTTTTTACAAACTACTTAATATTATTTTATCTTTTTTAAAATTTTCTAATTTTCTAGAACTTTGTATTCTAAATCTTTTAATAACGATCATTCAATACTTTTGATGGAAATTTATTTTAAGGTTTTGTTATTTATTTAAAATGGATTTAATATGTATACATTATATGTTTTCATGGTTATTTAAATATGACAATTTTTTAAGTATTTTTATATTTATAAATATATTTTTAAAAATATTATGATATTTTCAACAAGAACTATTTAAATTGACCCATCAAACCCATTATCCATCTAAGATAACAATAATTTATTTTAAATATGATTTAATGGTTATATGATTCGACGATATTATCCTTATTCATTTTATTTTAGATGTATATTTATGATGAATGATTTCTATTCATGTGTTACACATGATAATGCTTTTCATTATTTGACATATAATATTATTATCTTCATCCAATGAATTGGGTAATGAATTATATCTCATGATATAGGTATGTATTAAATTGTGAGTGAATAGTTTTCATTAAAAAATCATTAATATGGTATTCAGAGTGAACCTTTACTATTATTATAGTCTTGGGAGTGAACGTTTTCTTCTAATATGGTTGTGGGAGCGATAAATTATTACTACGATAGTTTGGGGAGTGAACCCATTCAATTAAGATAACCTTATTTGTGAGCCTTTACTACTATAGAAATCAATTTATTCATTTTTGATTCTACCATAATTCAATGTCTTATTTCATTGTTATACGTCCTTGGTTTATCCTTTTGAAAAACTATTAATTGATGTCTTATTAATTGTAAATCTTTTTGAAATGACTCATGTATTTGTTCTTTGATATGCATGGTATGTTCATAAAATGTTATGTCAATGTTATCTTACCTATGTAAAAATATTATGATTTTGTATCTCCATTTTTTACTCTTACTGAGCATCGGAGCATACCCTTTCTTATATTACATTTCACCATGATATGAGGAAAGGTATTATGTATGATATGAAAAAAAAATTAATTTAATTAATAAATCATCAAGAAAATATGTTTATTTAATAATATCAAACCGATTATATATCAATGTATTCAAAGGAACTAAACTTATACATTCATTTGGTTTGTGTCTGTGTAATAAATTAATTATTCTACAAAAAAGTTGAATGGTATATATACGTTAATACTAGGTCATTATAGTTGGATTATAATCAATGGTTTGTCATCCTATGGAAACTAGGATCAAAATTAAATTTTATGATGCCAAAGTATACATAAATGTATATGTTACAATCATAGAATTCTGGTAACCTCGCTGAATAACATAGGTTTAAACATAATATGTTATAGGTTGAAGTTAATTTCCCAATAATATGAGGTTTCTACAATATGATTAGTGTTACAGAAAATATTATTTTCTGTTTTTAGTAATTAGTGAGTACTATAAAGACACGAGTTAATATTGAATGTGATGGAAAATAAAATGGGATAATGACTGGTCCAAAAGATTTTAACATTATTCCTAATTAAAAATCTCATAATATAATAAAAAATATCAATATAATTGAGATTCATAAATCATATAGTTATAGGAATATTGAATTTTATGAATTTTTATGTGGTGTTTAACATAGAGGAATGAAGATCTGGCCTCATACATGTCACGAAGATTGGAATAATAAGTTGGATAAATAAGTACAATTTAGAAGAAGCTATTATCTCTATGGAAAATAAGGTCATAGAGGGAATAATTGTCAAAAATATCAATGTAATATGTGTGGGAAGCATAGGAATTATCTATCTCCATGCCATGACATAAGGATTAAAATATAGAAAAATTAAGGACATATTTCATTGAATTCATTGAAGTGGGAATATTAATATATTAATGTATTTTTATTCATGTATAATATTGTAGATTTAATTTTAAACTAATATTAAACAATGAAACACCTCCAGGTTGATCCACTGTAGTTTTTCTATATGGATTTGAAAATATATGTTGAATGGTATTGGAAAAATGAAAATTTAATAAGGTGATAAGGTAATATTTTTATAGAACACGTGATTAAGTGAAGTAGTTAGTATGTGAATAGTGAGATCTATTGATATTTGATTGCAATAAAATAAATTGGATAGTATTAATATCCATCTAAAAATTTATTAATATGATTAAAAGTTTATTATATGGATTAAATTTATAGAATGGTTGGATTTATGCTATATGGAATGTGTTAATTCTATGTGCAAGGATGTTTCCTCTACGGTTTTATGGTAAGTCAGCTTATTACCATGTTTCAAGATAATACATTATAATGATTTTGAAATTTTTTTGGTGTGAATATTATGATCTAAATCTGATTTTTTGGTGATTAATGATATGTTAATTTTTTAAATTTAGTAACATTATTCTGAATTTTTTGGATGTTAATTTTTTGGAAGCTTCATAATCATAACCAATTATTGAATTGTTTTGTTGAACATGGAGTAATTAGAAAATAAGTTTTTATATATCTATTTGATGATTTTTTCATATTGGATTACCTATGATAACCACTTTTTTATTATTACAAGATACATAATGAATAACTCTTCAACACATTTTGGTTCTTTTGATCCACTAGTTATTTAAAAATTAATCCCAAACAAAATTTTTTATAGTATATATAAAGTGTAAATTAATCAAGGGAGAACCGATGAAAGATAATGTTCATAAAAAATTGTATGAAATCAAGTATGTATATCTTCTTCTGAATGTTTTTTCACATTAAGAGTATTATCATCAAACAAAAATATCACCATTGCAGAATAGTTTGTGATGGTTTATATATTCCCATTGTTTTTCATATATTTATCATTTCCTGATTGTTATAATTATAATAACTAGGTTATCTATCACTATTAATTATAACTTGATATTTGGAATTCTATTTCATGCACATGTTTTCACTTTCAGCTAATGTTCTCCAATATAAAATTCAAGTTATGTGGTGATCATCACATTTTTATTTCCATGTTTTTAATATGTTATATTATTGAATGTTATAAAATTTGGGATTCCCATAAATGAATTATAAAACATCCACGTATTATTTTAAATGTGCAGTTTCAAATTCTTGAGAGATGATATTTTTAATTCTTGATCATGTTCTGGGTGAGATATTATCGACTATAACTTCAAAAAAATCTCACCCAATTTTTATTTGTGATCAGTTTATCTCATTTTAGGATGTACGTGCCTAATCCTGTACATATATTTAACTTAATGGTCATACCACTAATGAAGTATCATTCTAATAAATATAAACTTTTAGAAATTATAAATTGTAGATATTAATTTAAACAAAACAAGACAACTCACATGGTTAATGTTTTTTAGAGGAATAAATTTTTAAAATAATCTATGCTGAATCTTGACGATATGCTGAGCAAGAATAATCCAAATTTTATAAATTATAATATCTAATTTCAATTTTTACATCCATTTTATGTTGGGTAGAATGTAACACAGTGAATTTCATAAATTATTTATATCTAAGAAATTAAATTTCATTGAAGGATTGAGTATGATGATATATCAATTCAAGAATGATATAAAAAATTTAATTGAGCTACAAATAAACATGTGGCATATATTTTAGTAAATTGGAGACTACTGTTTTCATTTGGGACACACAACGATGAGTTCCTTCGATAGATTGTGTTGTGATTAAGGATGATTTTTTACTAATCAATAATATACTATTAATATTTAATATTATAGTGATTAAATTGCTTTATAAATAGAGAGTCTAATTGAAAATAAAATAATTATTAAAAAATATTTTACTCATGTTTATCATATGAATTATTTGGTGACCAATTAAATGTAAATGAATCTAAAACACAGTTGAAAATTAATGATGTGTTTTTATAAAAACTATTTTTATTACGACAAAGAAATTTTATATTAATAAATTAAATTCATCACACTTATTGAAATATAATAATGGAATTCAAATGTTATATATTCAATTATTTGTTTTTGAATTTTTCTAATGTGGTTTATCAGCATAAAATGAATATAAATCCACGTCTAATCATTAAAAACAATGTATTTTTTTAAAATATAGTTTGAACTCATTTCAAAAAAAGGATTGTTTTATAACTAAATGTTGACAATTTTATAAACTTTACTATAAAAATATAGAATTATATTTTTGAATTTTATTATAAAAATTCTCAAATGGTAAATATGTGGGTCTTTTTCTGAAAAAGAATCCTTTTTTGATGTATACTTATAATATAGAACTTTAATTGAAAATGGTCCATTAATCTAAATAAATAATAATATAAAATTAAATAATAAATTGTTTTTAATGTAAAATAGTTTAATTAAAAATTCATTAATCAAATTTAGGGCAATAAAAACATTTTTATTTTATTTATATGAACAAAATTATTGAGTTGTTTAACATATTCACATTAATAACCCACAATTTTTTCCAATCTACAGGAATAATTTTAAACTATTTTTAGAAAGTTATTGTGTTTTGAATTTATAAATATGTATTATATATAATTAATTATATGGTTGAAATTTATTATATAGGACCCTTTTTTTGGGCAACATTAATAATGATCTTGTTAATTTTTATTGCCACATTTTAGGGTAAATCATTTAATTAAGAGTAAATATAATATAATAAATATTTTATAAATACCCTAAATCATGATCCAATTTTTTTATATGAGTATTTAGCATCAATATTATTTAATTCATATTTTATATGACAAATAAATTCCATTTTGTGGAGATTAAAACCATTATAATATTTTATACATTGAAATGTCATAGTTGTCATACTTCTTTTTTCCACAGTTGAAATATTTTAAATATTGGGATATATAAGGAATAAGTTAGAGTATAAATATTAATTATAATTGAATAAATTTTTAATAATAATTGAATTTTATTTATAGTTTTTAGTGAATAAATAAGTACACCAAATAATTTATCAATATTGGTGCAAAACTATTCAATTAATGAAAAAACAGAATAAATGATATAATATATTGTATAAGAACTATAATTCAAATAAATTAAGGTTATCCATGCATTATGTTAGGTAATATGAAATATTAGGTTTCTATTAATGGTTTTAAATAAAATAAATCTTATTGTATTGATTTTCAAAATGTCCATGTAATGAATATTTCCAAAATTGACAAAAATGATATTTATCGAAAATAACATATTATTAAATTTTTTATTAATAAATTAAAATTAAATAAGGATAAGGGGAATACATATGATATCAATTATAAAAAAAATCAATTTATGGTCCAATATACCCATTATAGGTAAATAATTATAGAACATTTTTGTTGAAATTATGTTATCATAGATAAAGTTAAAATGGGTTAACTGTGGTTTAACCAAAATGATGAGGTATAAAATAACACAAAAAATTATATAAAATATATTGGACTATGTTAAAACAACCTAATAACATATTATATTTGAAAAAATTTCATTTTTCTTATCTTTGTTTTCACACTCAATTTATTTTAAATTAATATTTTTTTAAATTCCAAATGTGCCCCACCCCTCTCTTATAAAATTTCTCTCATTCAACTATTTTATTCACACTTCAGAACCTAATTTTGTTTTGAAAAAAACATAGAAAATATCCTCCAAACATACGTCTCATAATTATTGAATCCTTAATATGGAAATAAAGATATCAACTTATGTTCTTTATTGTGAAAAACGAATAGAGATAGCCGAAGCATAGGTGACGTTCATCGACAGATCATTCTAAATTTTTTCATCCATAAACCCATTAACTTCTTTATTTCATGTTTATATAATAATAAAGATATATTAAATAGAATTATTTGTTTTTATGTTAATGTTACTAATACAAACCACAAACAATTCAATCAAATGCGATACACAATAATCATTCTAGTGTACGGTGGAATACCGCCTCAAAAACTAATGTCTTTATTTACCCTTAAAAACCTTAATGGTTATGAGAAATGATATATTTGTTGTCTATATATGATATATATAATATTTATGATTTTATTATTATTCTTTAATAGTTATACGACACATACCATCATGCATTACATTTTTTGGGAATACAATAATTTCTTTCGTGTTTCTGGAAGAATACCACCCCTTGAAGCGATGTGATTTCTAAACACATTACATGAAATTTATTTAAGGATGGTTTTGATTATCATATGTGATATATATGATATAATAAATATTCTTTTTTGATATTTTATCTTATACTATTCATTATTTTATTACTAAAATAAATATATTTATTGTTTATATATGATATATATAATATTTATGATTTTATTATTATTCTTTAATAGTTATACCACACATACCATCATGCATTACATTTTTTGGGAATACAATAATTTCTTTCGTGTTTCTGGAAGAATACCACACCTCGAAGCGATGTGATTTCTAAAAACATTACATGAAATTTTTTTAAGGACGGTTTTGATTATCATATGTGATATATATGATATAATAAATATTCTTCTTTGATATTTTATCATATAATATTCATTATTTTATTATTAATATAAAATTATAACAGTGTTCATAAATGTTTATGACATTCCATCTCCATGAAGAGTGTATCTTATTTTCTAAATATAAATTTTATATATGACCATAAATACATATATACATAACATATGTCTGATATTTATATAATATTTAACTTTTTGGGAATAGTAAATTATTTTCTATGTATGTGGTCCATGTATAATAAGTAAAAACATGTACAAAAAACAATGTAGTAAGATTAACATGTATTCATTAAAAACCAGTAATATAAAGTCATATGTAAATATTATATATGAATATATATCCTTAATGTATTTATAATAATGGTATATTTATTATATTATATATTGTAATGTGTATGAATAATGTCAATTCTTAAGTAAAGGGGATTTTTACTATCACATTTATTTTATTGAGAATTATTTTGTATTCACCACTCGTTTATTTTGTGTGGTGTATACAATGCATATGAATATAATATGTGATAAAATTTCTTAAATTTATCAGTATTAACTTTTCATTTTATTTTATATATTTAAATGGTTGTATGGTTCAAATGTTACCAAATCAGTAATAGAATTTGTCTCAATTTGTTTTGTAAAAAAATGGATTATACGGAACAATTTTATTTTTTGGGGTGAATATAATTCACTTTAACATGTTTTATCTAAAATATAATTCATTTCATAATACATTAATCTTCATGTAATTTTATTCCCTCTTCAGTCAATAATATTTATTATTTTGAAACCATGTTTTATAAAAACAATTCTAAAATATTCATTTAAAGATATTTTATCAATATTTATGGAATTGAATTTTAAATATGTTTTATGTCTTTAAAATTATTTAAAAAGATTAAATTTAATGTTTTCAACATTATTTTCAAATAATTTTGTTTATTATGTATGTTTTTATTTTAAAAGTGTCTTCTTTTCAAAAAAATGTTTGGAATATTTTTCTCATGAATTAATTCAAGTGATCCTTCAAACCCATTTCTATCAAAGATACCATTATTTAGTGTCAATTATGTTTTACTGAGGTTTTAATTCAATTATACTATCCTTATTATTTCTATTGTTGATTTATGATAATGATGAACTATTTATGTTTGTGTGTAATTCATATGTATGGAAATCATCATTTTATTGGTGAGATTTATATCTCCCTCAAATTCATTGGGTAATTAATTATAACTCATGAGATAGACATATCTTAAATGGGGAGTGAACTCAGATCACTAAAGGACATTATGTACAATGGTGGGATTTGGAGTGAACCTCAACTACTAAGATGGTCTTGGGAGTGAGCCTTTAAGATGGTATGAGTAGTGGACCTAGAGTACTAAGATTGTTTTTTGAGTGTACCCATTCCACATAGATAGGATTTGCTGTTAGACTTAACTAATAGGGGAATTGTTTCATATATTGATGTGTTTGGAACAATTCCATGTCGTATTTCTATGTTATACTTTGATGGATTATATTGATGACTCATTTTGATATATGTCTTATGAACAAAAAATATTTATTCCTTGAATCCTGAATATGATATTTAAAATTAAGTAATTATCATAAAATGGTATGCATATTTTCTCATACCGTTATATTCATGTTATGTTTTTGTATCTCCCTTTTTTTCAATTAATGAACATTTATATTCACCCATTATTGTGTTTATTTTACTTCGATAAAAATTAAGGTATTATGTATGATATTTCAAAAATGGTTCTAGTTATGAATAATTAATTGGGAGATGATGTATATGTATTATTAGACACTTATTTATTTTTCTATGTTTCTAATTCCACTATAATAATATAGAACTTGGTTGTATATTGGTGTAATGTACGAAAAAATAGGAAAAAATAATTTAATTCTTATGTACATTAATCATGGGTAATTATACTCTTTATGGACAAGTGTTTTGAAATCTATGTCTATGATTTTGATGTTATTTATCATCATCGTTTTGACCAAATATATGATCATGAAAATTATTTCAAAAACATTAACAGAACAATATGAAAATGATCCCCATGAAATGTTCATTAGATACTACCGTAGGGTAAATTAATAGCCTTTTCATATTCCATCATGTAATAAATTGCGTCAATAATAATAATAAATATATCCTTATAACATCCTCTACTAGATATGTTAATGAATTTTATAGAATTTTAGGGACACCTGGACTACATATGACGCTTTTTACCCAACAATACAAGAAAATTTTACCTTCGTCAGGTTGATGAAAAGGGTGGTAGTGTATCGGTGTATTGATTTATTGATGGAATAATTCCATTGTCTTATGAAATATATTTAATTTCATCTTGATTTATTGCCGCATATTGAAGGAAGGCCACTCATTTTATATGTGACAGCCCTATAACTTTCAACAAGCACATTACTCGAACAACAGAACTTATGTTGGGGGGGATAACAAACATTATTAACTTATACTAACCATTCAAATACTTCTTATAATGACTTGAAGTCTATCATGATGGTTGGTGATGTTGTATCAGTTTGAAGTTTAGTTAATACCTTAGAATGTGGTAAAATGACCTGTGTTAGAATACATCCTTGTAGATCATACCTTGGTAATTATAAGATTGGTAGATATTAAATTACCTAAAAAATATATCTTTTATTTAAAATAGGTCCCCTGGATAAAGGAGATGTATTTTATCCTCACCTCCAAAATCCCATTATTAAAGCAGATTGAATACTACAATAACAAATATAGTTGGTTTGGGAGTCATGTTCATTTTCCAAGAATATGGTGAATAATGATACATTTTCATGCTATAAGAATCTCTAACGAACAACGAAGCGGAATACTAGCCCCCATAATTGTGATAGAGTTGATGCATCATGTATCATTAAATATCATGATGATAAAGTGTTAATAACAATTGGTTAACAAATAAATTAATGGGGATTATGCTATAAAAATGATCTTATCCCCCCTTTTGTCTACATTCTATGACTAATCATTACATTACCCTTATAGTCATCGTTGACACATTTTCCACAGTCAAATAAATTTCATGCAAATTCATTTTTCAAATGTTTAAATGGATCCCAATGACCTACATCAAGGTTAAATAATCATAAGTATTCAGAACTAATATATGGTTTTACCTTTTGTTCGATTCAACATTATTGAAATCTTTGAGACCAATACTGTCTAAAAACCAGATGTTCCTACCGTTGGTTGGAGGATACTTATTATAAAATACCATCAAATTAATGTACAACTATATGATAGATCATGGAAAATAAAAATTATATAGAAACAAATTATTATTACTTATTTAGCATGGAAACAATCCGAAAATGGTTATCTATAATTAGGTCCTTGATGGGGCCCTACTCAAGTGAATAGATGGGGAGGAGACTACAAATTTCCTCACTGATGTACACAATGGATTCTATGGAAAAGAAAATTTGGGAACATGAAATTTAATCAAATATATTATCATGGGAAATTTGGGCCCATAATGACATGGGAATTCAAGAATTTCATATAGAAAATTAACATTCCTTCAAGGTAGATGACAACTTACTTCATCAACCACTAGAGTTTTTGCACACTAGAAAATATTTATAGTCATCTTCTATATAGGGGATGTGATTCATGAGACCATATCCTCTAACCTATTTCGTGTTATTTATGTATGTTCTCACTAAAAATCAACTTATTCTCTATGTTGGTTGATGATTAACCCAACAAATATGTTGGGGAAAAGAATATTTTCAGATTCTTGAAAGATAATATCAGCATTAGGTTTGGAAACCAATATATCATTCTAACATATAATGTAACCATATTTTCTTTTAAGAGTTAGGAATTTTTTATCCATAGTATAACATAAAGTCCAATTATTCATCTAGCTATCATAATATGACTAGTATATATATAGAGACATTCACTAAGGAGTTATCGAATATAATCCAAAAAATAGATTAATATAAACAAAATGGTAATGATATGATCTTGCATTACTTGTAATATTTTCAGACTATATCCCACAAATTTGGATGGAAACATTGTATTCACTTGTATATAGAAAAAAAATAATTATTGTGAATTGGAATCCATTTACCAAAACTCTATAATTACACATGTGATAAGGTATCATTATAGGAGAAATTTTAAAAGTTTATTGATGAATTTGAACAAATGGATGATGAAATATTACTCAACTTCAATATTTTGGAATTCCAACAAAACTATATGGTGTGAGACATTAAAAGAACCTTCGCCTACTATCATTCCTTGAGGGATATATGGTGTTGGTACCCCATAATATTATGATACTAAGAATGAAACATCCAAATGTAGAGACAAAGTGGGAGGGTTCTCATTATATAAATAAAGTACTCTATATTAGAACCTATTCCTTAATCTCAATGAATATACATCTTACCACATACTCTGTAAATGGGAGGTTCATGAAGAAATATTTCATGTGACCAAATGACCTTAATCCATGGAGAAATATGATTAACTATGTTACACTTTTTTCTAGGTTTTATATTGTTAAATAGTATATAAAAATCTTACATATATATTGAAATTATATTTCATGGTAAACATCCTCAACAGACAATGTTAAACTATAGTCATTCCTTATGCATTAACCATGGGATGCCTAATATCTCAAATTAATCATTTCATTGATCTCACAAGAGTCACAATCACCCAAACAGTCAGTGTTCAACCATGTTAGGATTCAGAGCTACGTTGGTATTGATTACCATCCCCATGGGATACATAGGAATTTGATGTACTTTATCCAAGGTCAATACCCATGATAAACAAATCCCACATCCCTTCCTATTCAAAATCATGAATGTAACCCAATTGTAATATTTATCGAGATATTGTGAAGAGAAGTTTCCCCCTATACTTTATTACACATTATTTAATTATTAGTCTTTAACAAAACCCCTATTAAAACATTCACACCCAAATCATGGGAAAATATAGACAATGAAAATCCCAACAATTAATTTTTTCGAACCTAGGATTCCACAGGTGACCGTGTATGAGAGAATAAAATGATGATATCCTCAACCCAAGATGTTAAATTATTGAATTACATTGTTCCATGAATATGATCTAACTCAGTATAGCCATGGAAAAAATTAATGCTCTCTTAATAGAGTATCCCACCATTTTTAGCATCAGTCGTCTACCATGAAATTCTCGTGATCTATATATGTCTATATTCCTATCATCATAGAATTTGTACCAAATCCCAGATCCCCAATCATTTGTCCATTCAAAATGAAAAAACATTCCCCTCCCAATGAATGGGTCCAACCCACATAATGATTAAGTAAAAATAAATACGTGTGGATTGATTCCTATCCACACAATATACATAAAAATGGTAAGATCCTTTTTCCTATGCTAATATAAATTTATAAAAAAAGGGGTTCCCTTATTTAAATATGGGATAGATCTATATTGGTAACATCATACTCCAAGGACAATGCTTCTGTAAATGACTCATTTGTGAGGTAGGAAATCAAGAAACATGTCATACTCATTCCCCTAGGATAATAACATATCTATATAAACATTTATTTTTCATTGATAAGTGGATATACCATTCGATGCGACACAGTTGGTGTACTATGTACAATATTAAACTATTTGGATGTGTCCGATCATTCCATGAAATTTCCTATCAAACAAAGGAAAATTCATCATTTGTAGGGACCTCTACAATCTCCCTAATCATAAATGTTTTATTAACAATACCACACTTCGATTCCATGAACCCCCGTGTCCTTTGTTTTGGTTTCCTCAATCATTTCCAAAGAATGTTAATACGTACTTGGTCTATTATTCATTATTTCACACTTTGTTACATTGAAATCATGTTCCTCTATATATATTGAGAAAATTAAAATAATAATATATTCACATCATGGCATTAAAATTCACGGTTAATGTAAATAAAATAATTATCTGTGGCTCTATTCATATAATAGATGTTAATATAGTTACACCCAACTCTTTTGTCTTAGGTCTCACTTTATTATTTCTTTTTCACATTGAGTAACCTCTATCGTAACCACATAATTATTAAATTCATGGATTATATCCTAGTGATATGAAACTAAAACAAAAGGTATTATAATAGTTTTATTTCAATTCATTTTAACTCTTAATATATATTTTGTGATTCTTGGTCTCTTCATCCGAGTCTAGTAAAAAAATCAATTCCTTCACTCTCCTATGTATTAACCAAATTTACATGGGAGGTTATTTTTTTAAAGTTTATCAAGTAACAAGTGAGAGAGTTTTGAAAAAAATAATGTCCCCTCTTCACAAAAGTGTTCTATCAGTGAGGGTAATCTTTCCAAGAACTACATATAGCATGATTCCCATATTGAATGGTTATGTATCGATTCCTTCAACATTTGCCTTGGGTCCAGCTATAATAAAATTACCAATCTATGTAAGGGATATATCATTATAGGAAAATCACTCATACCCATTAATAAGTTAATTTATTGAAAATTAATTTACCATATTCATGAACTTCACTTATGAATCAATAATCTTGGTATGCGATGATTTGAATCTCAATAATATTTCACTTACCATTAGCAATTGGATTTATGATTCCAAGGGAATAAATAGTTTTAATCTACATATTATTCCCCCACATGTCTCTATATAAACCATCCTCGAAATTCATATAAACCAAATGAAATTTTATTTTCATTATATACCTCCTCATTTCCTATAATCCCAAAATTATTATGCTGGAGATTTTTTTTAAATGTGGTCTATAGATAATCCTTTAATAAATTCCAAATATCACACCTAAAAATAATAAATGACTATATTTAATATTATAATATTCCTCATATATCCACTCTAATGGGTGAAAATCATAGTCAGATCCCAGTGGGATGGAAATCCACTAATCATTTGGTCAATCATCCTCACTGTATGATGTTAAATTGTAAGTTCAGTATCATAGTTCTTTTAAATAAAATAGTAATATGCTTCGTCTACATCCATAGAGGGGACTTCCTCCTAAAATCATTCACATAAGAAAATTTAAACTCTATTACACAAGAAAAAATAATGTATGAATTGTTCACCATTCATGCATCATTCCAATATAGCTTCTCCCACCATTATTAGATATATTCCCTTAACCGAACACCCTTTGTGGTCTTACTAAATCCAAGTCATCAAAATCAAAAATTCCAATAGTAATAGGATTTTAGACTCCATGCGACACCTTTTTTATTATATATAATATTTCATAGTTTGGAACTACATTAATAACCATCAAAAGGACTATTATCCAATGGTGAATTAATACTTTAGAGGGACATTTTATAACATTGCAATCCGTGATGACATAATGGTATAATAAATCATTCAAACATTCTCTATGGATGATCTATTCGTACTTGTCCCATGTCATTCTTGAGATATTAAAATCACGAAATCGTGTCTCAAAAAACCCATTACAAAATCTAAAAAGTTTTGGGTCATTATTGTTCATCTGCATGTATTTAAGAATCCATTCCATAATTAATGGTAAATGAATTTTGACCTAAAAAAATAACTTCAAGTCCTGTATGGCCCAAAAATTTCTTTGTTAATAGAAAAATTAGTCACCCTGGAAAATCCCATAATGAAAACCCTTGATTAAACATGATTCAGACACCTTAATTCTACATCAAAATGTAATTAGTCACGAATTATGGTGGAAATGTAAAAGAAATGATGTTTCTAAGGTTATCCATATTACCCTAGAAAGGTTCAAACTAATCTCGATGGGTCTTTTGGAACAAATAAAAATTTTGATGGTTACATGACTTTTTTGTCCCACAAAAAGAAGACTTTAGGGTACAATTACATGAAATATTCTTATATCTCTCCTTTTGCAATGGTCTAGAAGAGATCAATTCTGTATGAAAATGTTGTGTCATGATTGAATTTGATAAGTAGTGGAAAACATTTTGATGTTATCGAATATATTATATTTCAAAATAATATAATTATAATGGATTTTTAATATAGGATAATATAAAGGATGTTTAATTGATATATTTTTTTTTCATTTTTCCATTAGATGGAAACAGAGGAAAATAGAAATCATGGTTCCTCTATATGTCAGTAAAAAATTATAATTATAATGACCTATGGGAAGTATCTTAAATGGGAATAATTTCCCAATATAAATCCTATATAGCTTGGTGTATCTTGGAAATTGTTGTAGTCACTATATCAGTACTAGCACACAAAAACTCTATAGTATTAGCAGGTTATACTCCTTCATTCTGTAATTCAACCACTAATTTTTCTCTTAATAAAAAACCAAAACTTGTATATGATCTTCATGTTGGATTTGATCCAACTCCCAAATAACCATTACATAGAGGTTTTCTACTTAGACACATCACCCATTCACCTCGAAGCCACCCCTATGAGCATAAAAGATTCATTTAGAAGGATATTACAGGTTTTATTCAGATAGATTATGGATTATGTAGTTTAATTTTGTGATTGAAATATGTATTTCCTATCCCCAGTTGAAATAAACATTTTCACCATATTATAAATTTCATGATATGTGTTCCGTTGAAACTAAAGAAATGAAAATATGGGACATAGTATATGCATCCTCATTTGAATGTTTTATAGGGGGCCTGGGAAATTAAATTCTAGAAATATGTCAACACAGTGTGATCGGAAATATGAATATTATAAAGGGTCTCTTGATCCACATTGGAATCACTCTAAGGTGGAATAATGTATTTAAGAGTTAGTAAAACTGGAGATAATCTATCCCCGACACCCCAAACATGGGTGGAATCGACGATAATAAGATCCATTGCAAATTTAAAAGGTCGTAATGATAGAGCCGCATTAAGAATCATAATGTAATGTTGAAATAATTTTGGGTTGATATGGTTGATGCAGTCATAAAATTAACATAAAAAGTAAAGGAATAATTATATGGTTTGAGAAATTACCTTTTTTTAGACATGTAATTGTTACTGACTCCCAATATACCTATGAATATAAAAATTAAGGATTAATACTTCTTTTTTAGGATGTATTCAGTTTATTCCATTGATTTCCACACCCATGTGAATGCCCAACTATATTATTTATCTATTGAAGGAAACTCCCTGATACATAGGTTTTAGGAATAACAATCATAAAATTAGGAGAAATGTTTGGGTATGAGTCTCCTTGATCCAATGACACTACCTCTTCCCTAACTATTCTATCTATATGAGATTGATCAACAATCTCAGAAGAAAACTCAACCTCTGAAGGCTCGCGTTTTTATGGGGATGAGGTAATTTGATTAGTAGGGGTTGACCCTCTTGGTCTCATATCCTCTAATGTCCTCTGTTATTCATTGCATCTAATCTAGCTCAGGAATGACCTCTGGTACTATAAATAATTCTGATGAAGTAGGGGATACATTACCTTGGGTTCTTGATGCTTGATGGCTCATGAAACATTAACCAATTCATGTCGTAGATAATTAATCACCCCAATGAATCATTCATCATGATATATAATTTATGAGATGTAACATCCACATTTTATTCTACAAACAATACATATCACCATATTTCATGAATGTTGACATTTTATAGTCTTCAATATAGTTGACCTCCTAAGAGGAACAATAGGTGGGACTAGTGGAGGGAATGATACTGTAGGATATACAATAACATCCTCCATATTCTCAATTACCCAACAATATTCTTCTCAAATGTCTCATATGCATGATTTAATATCCCACCGATAGTAGTCCTCCCTATGAGGTACTACGGAGAAAGAAAAAAATAATTGATTCTCCATAGCCTCCTACATGAAAAATAAGTTGGGGTTTAATATGAACATCAATAACAATATGAATGGTTTATAAAATAAACTATATTACCTATTTATAACCCTAATATTTCTCCACCATGGATATGACTCTATCATGTAATCTATTAGACAAATAAATTGTTCCCTTTAAAGAGTTTATACAAGTTTCCATCTCCTCATGTTATATTCACACATTGTGGGTGATCTCTATAAATTAAACTCTTTTAGGAGCACTGAGGAGGATGAATACTTTATGATGAATTTTATCAACCTGAAGATCTCAATAGATATCATCATTATATAGTTTCCACCACCAAGTTTCTAATTGCTTCTAGTCCTCCAAGAAGGTATTAATAAGGGGAACAACTAGCATGATATAGTCTTCCAATTAATATGGTGTGTAATCTAGATAAATAATTCAGTTCTTATTTATCATGTCCATGATAGGATCCATTAGGATTTAGGGATTACAATTCATAAGTTAATAATTATAAGTAATTACTCTAATCAATGTTTCAGTAGGAAGGTTTCACTCTTCATCCCCCTTATACGTGCAACTATAATCCTCATCACTCTCAATAACATCAGGCTTGATAATTTTAATCAAACACCCAATAAATATAAATAAGAAACATATTGAATTAATTGAGTTTTAATGATCATCAATATTAGATTCCACCATATCAGAGGAATTACTATATGAAATATTCTCAGGTGCATCCATATAGACATATTATTCATATGATAACACTTAATCTGACAAGAGGTTTCAAATATCACCAAGGGATATGAAAATACACAAGATGTCCAAATATCACTACGATGTTTGATAGGATTCCTTGGTGGTATTGATAATTTAGGTGGAAGAGAGGATCTAATCTTGTTGTTTGATGAATGAAAAATTATCAATATTTTCCTAGTAGGTTCATAAATAGGATATTTCTTTAGATGAATCCCAATCCTTGAATTTTCTGATATTTTCCTTCAATCATACTTGGTATCAGGCACAAATTTACCCCTTAGCAATAGGAATATTATTTTCTAGTTGAATTCGAGGATATGATAGAATTTTTTGCTCAACTTTAGTAATTGATATTGCATGTAAAAATCCTATTGAAGTTGGGAGATGAACCTGATATCATGTATCTTCTAAAGTAATCATTAGAAATAGCTGTTGAGTAATCATTAAAAGATTTCCCTTGCATTCACTGTTGATGGATAAGGGGAAATATTCTAGATGAAAAATAATTTATTAACAAACATACATGGTATATACTCCTCAAAAATCAGTTTCTCATCAATTGTGGTAGCCTCTATGCCTTCCCAAAAGAGTTAATGTACCCCGCCAGGTTGTGATCTCTAGATGTGACATTCCAAAAAGGTACTAATAAACTTGATGTAAGTGGAACACAAGAAATTATCATAATGGCTGGTCTGATCTATAACATCATTTCACATCTATCCCAATAGGTTGTACCCACATATATAATGATAATAAGGGGAAAATTGAAATTTTTGGATCCCCTAGTTGTTGATAAATTCATAACCTCCCATTCAAGATAATTTCCATTCAAAATTAACCTTAATGGTTCATTCCATCTGGGATGGCGCCAAAATGGGAGAAGTATACAAAGAAATGGAAAGCCTCATAGGGAATCTGCTTGATGACCATTAGCGGAGCCCCAATCACACCATGCCCACTGTGGATTAAGAAGGAGGCCCGATTCGTGAACAGATTTGACATTCGAGAGGCTGTCGTGGAGCAAGGATGCGGTAACGCTCCACATGCACTGTTGATGTTTGTGAGCCCTTCGCGGAGCAATGAGGCGGGACACTGCATGACCACATTTGACGTTCGCGAGCCCGCCACATAGTATGCTCCGTCTTCACGCCGAGAAAACGATGCTTCACATCACCTCTCCCATATAAATACTGATATACCCCCATGTCCCAGGGGGGATCATCCAAACTTTAAAAATACTAGAACCCGAATCGAAAAGACCCTTATGCTCTGCGAACCATGACTTTTGTGAGGTACTTCCCTTTTCTGTGTCTTAACCCCCTCTTCTTAAAGGGATTTCTTTTGTAGAGCCTAAGGGCCTCCGCGAAGGAAGGGGATCCCCAAGGGGACTTGGGTTATTGTGGAATGTTTATGCTTCGTGAAACACCTTTCATGTACACATGATCCACATGCCATGGCAGGGTCACTGTACTTCACGAAGCACATTGCTTCACGATATATTGCTTCACGATTCCCCTTTCCTCTGCAAGGTAGTGCTCAGTGAATTCCTTTCCAATTCCCAAAGCACCTACTATATGAACCTCTACCCTACGCATAGGCTGAGATGCTCTAGTTCGCAAAGTACACCCCTTCGCAAGTACCCTCCACCATGCTAAGCACTAGAGCTTCACAAGGCCCCTTCCCATAAACCCCTCTAATTTGCAATTCCTTTTACCGTGTGACCCTCCAGGTATGCCCAATTTGATTTCGAGGTCCCTTAGATAATACTACATGTTGTGTTGCTTCGCCTCATGCTTCTTAGCATAGGCATACTAATAGCTATTTCTTCTTCGCATAGCCATGCTAACATGAACCCCCCCTCAATGGTTTTCTCTATAAGAACTCCTAGCCAAGGTGTTTTCTTGTCCCTTATATTCACCAAAGAGTAGAGGTTACCGGTTATGTATGTCCTAGGGGTGCAGAGCATACCCACCTCGTCCGAGGTACATGAAATTAAATTTCCAAGCACCATCCTCCTCATCACATGATGTTAAACAATGGCCTCGCCCCGTGCCTCGCATGCGGGGTTCCCCCAACTTGTAAATTCTCCATGGCCACTAGTCTTCACAGGAATGAGATCTTCCCTCACATGAGAGGATATCCTCCATATCAGAGTTGTGTTTTTCCACAGGGAAAGAAAGACAATCTCGGTGTAAGCCCCTAGCTTTTCTTACAGGAGGCAGCATCTCTACTCCTCCTTTCATCTTTGGTCCCAAAGACCATGTGGGAGGGTTAAATGGACACTAGACCCCTCCTTTATTTTTTATGAAGTCCCTCTCCCACTAGGCTTTGTCTCCATCAGGCCTCCCTTTTGGAGTCAGTCCCAACCTCTTCGGGCTACTAACCACACATAATCCCTCATTTCCTCTTCGATCAGTTATCACGTGTAAGCCCCACATCATTTCTCATGGACGCACCTTTCATGACATGATCATCAAGTCTCTACTGCCTCATGTTTCAAACACCAATCATGACTCACATGGGATTAGAGCAAGAACCGACCATGACATCCACCTTGGGAATCCTACAGTGTAAGCCCCACACCCCACCTAAACTATGTGGTCCTTGATCCTTGTTAAGACATGGTATGTAGGAAGCCTCCACAAGATTCAATCCCACCACTCATTGGACCTAGATCCTTCTTCACGTCGCTTCACTAACCCACCTGAACTATCCAGTCTTTAATCCTTACTAAGGCAAGGTATGTAAGAAGCCTCCACGAGGTTCATGCCCACCACCCATGGGACCCCAGGTCCTCCTTCGCGTTGGTTCACCGAAACACCTGAACTATGTAGTATTTGATCCTTGCTAAGTTAAGGTACATGGGATGTATCCATGAGGTCCAATCGCACAACCCATGGGACCCCTGGTCTTCCTTCACGTCAGTTCACTAACCGACCTGAACTATGTGGTCTTTGATCCTTGATAGGGAATGGTACATAAGAAACCTCCATGACGTTCAAGCCCATCATCCATTGGTCATCCCCATCCTATTTATATTTTTTAACCAACACCATGGGAATCCCAGAGTGTGAGCCCCACACCACCACCTGAACAATGTAGTCTTTGATCCTTTCCAAGGCTAGGTACGTAGGAAGCCTCCTTGAGGTTCAATCCCAACATTTGGTCTCTCTGACCATTTTTACGTCGGTTCACCCCCATCCCGCATGACGTTAAATGATGGACCTATTTTAGTGGTAATTTGTTGTCACCTCATTCAACGGTAATCCATTTTCACTCCATTTAGTGTTAATCTGTTGACAATGCTTTCATTGTTAATCTGTTGTCACTCCATTCATCGGTAGGCTGTTGTCACTCCATTCAGTGGTAAGCCGTTGGAACCCCAATCGGTGGTAAGCCATCATCTGATGAAATATGTAGACATTGTTTCAAGGCCACGTGGATATGTAGGAAGCATCTTCGAGGCTCAAGGCCAAATCTATCTTCATCCTTATGGCTGTTCTATCCCATTCACAATCTACATCATTCAAATGCTCCATCATCCATCATGATTCTTACTTGGGCCGCCACATAATGGTTGGATCAAGACACCTCATACACCATTCCCCTCGACAGTAACCATGAGTTCAACTACGCGTTGGCCCCAACATTAGTTTTCCCTCCGGTGGTCGCACTCATCTGATCCACTCTAGTCAGTGTTTTTATCAGTCTGATCCATCTCCTCCAGACGTTAAACGTGTTTCATACCCTATGTTAAATATGGGAAGGTGAGGAAAACATCAGATACATGCCCATGGAATATGATTCCTCATATTCTATTTTGGATACCTTGGGCTTCCACACCCTCGACAATCCCTATAATAAGGGACATAAGAAAGACGTGCCAGTGTCCCAGTGAAAAAACATGCAAGTGGTGCCTAACATGACTACTCCCCTGACAGAAGGTTGATGCCCTCACTGGACCCTTTGGAATGTACCGATACAAGTAGTGTAATTAACGAGTGTCCATGAAGATATGGTTCTAGGAAGAGTTTCAAAAACAATGTCATAAGTCTATAAGGGATTCTCGGACTAGGTGACGAGTTCTGAGGAGGAATCCATGGAATTAAGAACCGACATCCCATCATCCCATTTTGATCAAGGAGAAAATTACCACGAATAAGTGACGAATACCTCCCACCTTTTGAAAGTGGGAATGCAGAGCAATAGTTGTGCGTCCTCCACAGACGGATGATCGTACCTTGGAGAAAGCATAGGAAAAAGAAATGGTGATCCCGACGTGATGTTATTCTCCCCAATATAGAGATTAGGATCACTCTAGGCATCAATGTATTGATGTCTCACCGGATCCAGTTATCTGGAACCGGGTCCTGCCAATAAAATAGCGGGTCTAGCTTGAAAGTCACAAGATGTTGTGGTAGTAGAACGTTGGGCATCCCATTATGCGACATTGTCAGCGTGGATCAATCTTACCGGCCAATGAAGATGGGATGGTGTTGTGTCATTGGACGTCGATTCCATTTTCATTCAGAACTGACGAGTTAATCTCCCTACTCTTAGGAATCAAGTTTCTACTTCAACGACGTGATCAGCGCCTGCCCATCGACGTAGGGGCGGGGGCAGTTCCAACACAGCCATTCCACGTGGCTTCATATCTCCCATGATGGCCTCTACATCATTGACCATGGGTCGCCCATGCCCAATCTCCCCATCGAAGGTCATTCAACAGAGGGTAATCAATTACCTCGTGTGCTGTGATGGGGAGGATGGAATAATCCCAGCCCCAGATATGGCTCGCCTAGATCTGGAGGCCTCTACACCTCATCACCAATGCATCCCCCAAGGGTCGCATAGGGATCCATTTCTCCACACCACGATGTACAACAACTTCAGGAGCCTATCCCTGAAACACATTGACGACTCCCTACATTAAACTAACGAGGTAGGTGACATCCAACATAGCCCGGTCAGAGTCCCATTTCAGGGGCTCCCAGCGAGGGCTCCCACCTGGTCACATCAGAACCACCACCCGGTCTTGTTGGATGAGGAGAAGGTAAGTTACGTACCAGCACTCCGGTCTCGGTTTTTCCGACCCGATGCCAGCATCGGGGGCAATATGAGGAGGATCCCCACCAAGGGGCTTCAACGTTGACAACAATTCTTGCTCGAGCCACCCCTGAAGAATATCATATGTTCCCTGCATACAATGAGTAGGGGATATAATGCTCCCAACTAGGATCAAGGCCCCAACCGCCCCACGGGCTGGCTAGGTCGAATCTCTTGGTCTCTAGCATAAGAAAAGGCCACCGAGAGACAACCCGCGGTGATGTTTCCCAGTATGAAGGTCGTCCTCATACAACTACTATTGAGAATGTAGGACCCCCCCCCCCCACTTCAAGGCTCTACATGGAGGTCTACCCCTTGGCACGGAAGCCTCTCCCGTGTCTATTACACTGGTTATGGAGTCATTCCTCCTTCCCGTGATAGCTGGTGTAGTGACATTGCCCATCCAGTCTCTCTTAAAGATGGGGATACTCCCCATGTCCTCTCAATAGTAGGTTAAGGTCCTCCTTGCCTCGGTAAACAAGGGGGTGAAGGCTAGCCTTGTTCCACCTTCACCCAGCCCAGAGGTCCTACCCTTGTTCAGCTAGACTGGTAATTGACCCTCCTCTTACTGAGGTCGCCCCATAACATAATCATGGAGGTCCTCCCCATGCTTTTACTATTTCCAGTGGAAGTCTTTTCCGCACCAGTACTACCCATAGAGGTCCTCCCCATGTCCCCTTTGACATTTTTCCTGGTGCTCCTCGCACCCCGACTTTCTCTGTTAGAGACCCTCTCCGCCCCAGCACTATTGCGACTGAAGGACCTCGTGTCAGAAATTTTCCTTTTCCTGAGGAGCCACCAAGGGGAAGGAAGGAAATTCATCTCCAATAAATGAGGAATTACGGGAAGGTTCAGATAGAGATCAGACCATTCTAATTCTCAGACTCCGAGGTGGTGTATGACTCAACACGGGAACCCCCTCTCGCCCATCTGAGTTAAGGGTCGGGGTAGGGACGAGGCGCATCAACCTGGTGATCCCAGAATGTTAGGTCTATTGGATTCACACCTCCCTCAATATGTATATGTAGGACGATATAAATCTGGATACCCCATGTGATACGGTCTTGAAATCACCACCATTGTCACCTGAAGCGCTCTCTACCACCACAAGATATCATGGTGAGCTATTCTGGGGACCAATGGAGGGAGAGCAGCATCACATCCTATCATTAGAATACCTATCCCCTAATCCAGAAAATGTTTCAATCATCCAAACTTATCAAAATGTTACGGTCAGGTCGCTACACTCTTTAGAAGACAGCCGACGATCTGGTGGCCAGTTAGCTCGTTACCCATACTCTCCAAAGGCCAGCTTGTCATCCCAGCAGTCTTCCCCAGAACCGCTTCCAGTTCCTCCGCCACCCCTAGTTGACGAGTGGGGAAATCAAAGGCCAGACCCTGAATCTGATCCAAGGAGTTTATGGAACTTCCTCATAGTGGACCACTTCCCTGAGAATTTCTTTCCTATGGAAGCACCGAATATCTACATACCAGAATCCCTCACCCCATAAGAAGTTGAGTGTTTCAACAACACCCTCAGGGAGATGCATTTTAGTCTTAATCATCAGCACATGTTTTATCCCAGGAGCCAAATTCATTTTGAATACATCAACAAGAAATGTCTTCTGGTCAATTTGGCCACACTCCATGTGTCCCAGCGCCCCGAGTCACCAAGTCACCGTGAGACCCTCCAAGAGAAATCCGTTCAGAGTTTCAAGAAACTCTGTAGGATCATCAAGGAGGCATCTCCCCCATGTGCTTGTCTGTGGATAGGGGTAGTTTTCATCCCTCCTCATCAACACTATAAGGAGACAACCCAACCTGGTAGGCGACATCGAAGACATGCCCCCGGGAAGGGTCACAGTCAACATGGCCGACATAGTGGACGAGGACGATGACATGGAGATTCATGAAGGGGAATTACCCCCCGAGAGCATGCCACCACTATTGGAACCATATGGGAGGATTACTCATCAGTATAATAACCTACTAGGTCAATCTATGCCCACAGAGGCATTGGTACTCGGTAAGAATTCTGGTAATGGAAAAGTGCATGTCGGAACTGCCAAATACTCCAACCCATCTACCTCAGTGTAGAAGACGGAGAAAGACCCTAAGAAGGCCAAATTGCACTGAGAACATGCTGAGAAGAAGAAGATGTTTGATGAAATCCTGGCTGATCACACTGTAGAGTGGTGGCCTGACTACGACATTCCTATACCAGTACAGCAGGGACAAGAATAACTTCCCCTCGACGAGTTTCCCCCAAGAAACATTGATCATGCTGCTCCCACAGACATGGCTGAAGTTGGAGAGCATGGAAATATGGTGCGGTATGTCTTGTCAAACCCCCGGAATGGTGCATAAATACATGTAACCAAGATTAGGATCCCCCATCTACCCCATAGGTTGCCATGCCAGCAGCTCTACAAGAAGCTGAGCCTGTCTAACATGTTGAAGAACCCGCCAACGCGCTCGTATTTAGGGATCCCTGTCAAGATAGGGACCCCACCACAGATGATCCTATGGCGGTGCTCATAGACCACATTGAGGCATTGGAAATGAGACAGGTGGTGATCCGACGTTATGGTAATCCATACCCGACATGAGTGGATGATATGCAGGTGCCTCTAGTTTTCAGGAATCCCACCTTATCCCCCATTTACGGGCCGGGGGACCTGTCACAGCACCTGGACCACATCATCTCAAGATGTGGGACCATATAAGGGACTCCAGTGCAGTAGGAGGTTGCCATGCTCCGCATTTTTGTTCAGACATTGGAGGGGCCGACACTCATCTGGTACATCCAACTCCCTGTCGGATCCGTAACTAGTTGGAAGGACCTCCGCATGAAATTCCTCTACCATTTCAAACATTTCCACACATAAAACGATCATCACAGACATCTCCATGTGAGATAAGGCATGATGTGCGTGTTGCGGACTTTATCTCCTGGTGGAAGGGGCTCATATACTCCCTTGACATGCCACTGACTCAGGAGATATTTCTGACAATATGTGTAGGAAGCGTCAAGATTTAACTGGTTCCTTCTCTTGCCAACCAGAACTACCCTGGAGGGTTTCGAGACTTCTCCAATAAGGCCCAGCAACTTGAGTATTCCCTACAATATTCTATCCAGGCATGTCTGTTACCCCATGAAATACCAGCAAGGAGGGCTGCCAAAGCCGATCCCACTGCGGTGGCCCAAATAAAAGCCACCAAGTGACTATAATTGCTACCAGTGGCCCCATCCCCATAGACTCGTAGAGGCCCTCCACCACAGGTGTAACCTCTGGCTCAGCGGAGTCCGCCTTAGAATCAAAAGTTTCCCCCCTGTAATGTGTCGGTACCACCAAAGTGAGACAACCAGGCTCCGCCTCCTCGAAAGGCTCTTACAGTTCCTTTTCAAGGTCAGGCTCTAAGGGCCCCCATCCCAGAGAGGATAAAACTGACCTAAGTTTTCAATGATAATCAGGTCCCTGGTTACTTCCGTAGAACCTTAGAGTAGGGGATTTTACTCTTTCCAGAGTGTAGAAGGCCGGAAGAGGCGAATCTCACTGATCACCCCGACAACTGCCCCTATAATCGGATTATGGGGAACACCCTCAAGAAGTGATGTGTGTTGAAAGACTAGAATCATGACTAGGTTGAAAAGAACATAGTCAGACTGGGCCAGGCCTTGGAAAAATTGGCAGGTGTCTTTGTAAGGCCGGATAGTGAAAGCGACGACGAAGGTGAGTGGCAGCTGGTTTCCAACTGCGAGTCGCAATCGTATGATGACTGGGTGGATCGTAAAATGGTTTCTGATGACCGTGGTATCATTCATTCATCCCTGAATCTGATGGTGTCTTCATAAGCCACAACCACCACTTCTGCATCATTATATCAGCCGACCTCTTCCCAAAAGAGCATGCATCAGAGGCCCAAGGGAAAGCAATGCACCCAGCCAAGGCCATCATCATCCCACACTCTCGGTGAATTCATGCCTCTGGAGATGGGGATTCCTCCAATAATCCACCCAGTATTGGATGACCTTTCAAGTGATTGTCAATGGTACATTTCGGTTAATACTGTGGAGCTGGTAAACCCTTACAAGATTCCCAATGACGGGAAGCGCCCAACAAACCTCCCCAGCGTCCCCAGCTAACGCCAACATCAGAGTAGTCTTGGTCATATGGGTCATTGGGGAACATAAATTGGTACCTTTAGACAGACCATGCATGCCACCGAGACAAGACAGCAGGCCCAACATAGAACTCAGCACGCACATCCTCTTCATCTTGTGTCTTCAGGCCCGCCTCTACCATTGTTTCTGCTGATGGATCAGGTAGAGAAACATCGACGATGCTGTGACCAGCCTCGCCCTGCTACAGGACGATCTCAGTCATCTAGTCCTCATCTTGTAGCTACTCTTCGGGCATCTAATAGTGAATAGTGGGACATTCCTAGCACCAACCAGCCACCGGTCTAGCCTGCAGGGCCAGCCATGCCTCATGTCACTGAGTGACCTCCTATAAGCAGAAGTTCGTGCCTGGTATGGAAATATTATGTTCTCAAGCACCTTTTTAGAATCCCAGTGAGGATTTCCATCCTTGAGGCCCTTCTCCTATCATCTGATATGTGTGATGCCCTCACTGAGGCTTTGAGAAACACCCTCCAATTTGAGATGGACGTAGAGGCTGCGGAAACCTTTCATACTGAAGCAGTTGAGAACTCTGAATGTCATACCATCATTTTATTCTCTATAGAAGATGAAGGATCTACCATACAAGGTAAAATCCAACCATTGAACATCACATGCCAATTTAACGGGACGGAGGTCCACCGCTATCTTGTTGACACCAGCTCTGGGATTAACCTTATCCCGATGCGGACACTACGGAAGCTGGGGTTATCCAAAGATGACATGACTCCCTCTGACTAAAGGATCTAGGGATATGACATGACCGGGAATACCTTGGTTAGAATGATCCATCTAAAGACCCAGTTCGGTAGCCCAGTTGTCAGTACTGAGTTTATGGTTGTCTCCCAAGACACAACGTATAATGAATTAATGGGAAGACCATGGATCTACTTTCATTGGTATCCCCTTCGTCATATCATCTGTTCCTAAAGTACTCCTTTCATGATTGATTAGGCTTAAACTAAGGTGATGCATCTCCTTTTTCCACCTGTGAATCCCACTACCTAGATGATGACTATTACAATATCAAGGATAAACAGATTCGGGCAAGTGAGGTTGAGCCCTCCACAGTCGGAACTGACCCCTAGGATGGTTTGGATGATTCCTACATATTCTCGATCCATCGATTGGAGGTTACAACCCCCGAAAAGGGGAAATGATTTGTTTTCTACGGTAAAAGAGGGAGGAATATTCCAAAGTCCAAGCGACGGTGAAAAATCACATCATACTCCTACACAAACCAGGCTTAGGTGATCCCGAAGCCTCTTACCCCCATAGGTATCGGGATCTCCTCCCCATGGAAACGTAAGTATGTAATACATGTATGCTTTGCCGGGATGGGATTATGTAGCTCATGCCGACATGCCACTATTTCTTTTATATCATCATGCATGGCCCCTTGGGACAAAGTCCAGATGGGATCGGATCGACTTCCTTCATTGTTATGGTTACAACAGCACGTGAATCTCCCGATATGTTTCCCACTGCTGTCTAGGATGTTACTAGCCTCCTGCCAGGATCTGCTGACCCAGAGGAAGCTTCTCCCACATTAAATCCCTCCTTTATAAGTGAATAAGAGGATCTAGAGGATTCCCCCTGCCTTTGAAGAAAGCATGTCTGCCACGGTCAATGAACTGCTACAAGTGAACCTTGGTAGGGAGGTAGATCTGAGACCCACATTTATCAGTGCCGCCAGGTCCCTCAAGGAGCAGTGGAGGTACATAGATTTCCTGAAGCAGCATCATGATGTATTCTCCTTGAGCTATGACCAAATTCTAGGACAAGATCCTCAGATTGTCATCCACCGCCTTGGTCTCCCTACAAATCATCACGAGTTTAAGCAGCCCCCTAGAAAGATGCACCCTTATCATGGTGCCATGTTCTAGGCCGAAGTTGAAATGCATATCAGAGCCAACATCATTAAGTAAGTCTAGTACCCCAAGTGGCTAGCCAACATTGTGCCAATCAGGAAGATGAACGAATAGATCAGTGTCTGCATCGAATTCCCAGATCTCAACCATCACTGTCTGTGTGACTTTCCACTTTCGGGGATAGAATTATTGATTGATGCTAAGGATGGGTTCCAAGACCACTGCTTCATGTATGGTTACTATGTATACAACCATATCAAAATGTCCCCTGAGGAAGAGGAGTCCACAGCTTTCAAGGAGCCCCATGGTACTTTCAGTTACGAGGTTATGCCCTTCCGCTTAAAGAATGCAGGTGCCACATATCTGTGGTACATGAACCAAATATTCAAGCCAATCACCAGGATATTGGTGGAATGATATGTGGATGATTTGGTGGTAAAATCTTTCCATCTCTAGGACCATCTCAAGGACCTTGAGAAAGTGTTCGTCTTCCTCTGTTCCTGCCACCTGAAGATGAACCCGTTGAATTGTGCATTTGGGGTCTTCACAAGGAAGTTTCTTGGATTTTTTGTCAGGTACATGGACATCGAGATCGTTCTAGAGAAGACCAAATCCATCAATCAGATTCCTCCCTTGAGTAATATTCAGGATCTTCAAGGTTTCAAAAGCCACTTAGCATATATCCGATTCAGTACGAATCTTGCCGGAAAGTGTAATCCCTTTCCTCAGCTCATGAACAAAGGCTTCACCTATGAGTGGGAAGAAGAGTGCCAGACCACATTCGAGGAAATCAATCAGTATCTTCTTCAACCTCCGATTTTGATGCCACCCCTCTCAAGGATGTGGCTGATATTGTAAGTTACTACCCTATAACGATCACTTGGAACCCTTCTTGCCTATAAGAAAAATGAGGGGTTGGAAAACGGTGTTTACTACGTCAGCTGCATGCTCCTTGATACAGACATCAGATACTCCCTCATCGATTAGAGATTCCTTTTGCTGGTATTCGGTGTACCGAAAGAGGGACACTACATGAAACACCATGAGGTACTTATGGTGTATCAGGTAGACCCACTACAGTAGATTCTGAAAAGCCCCATGTTGACGGACCTTCTATCACGGTGGGAAGTAATCCTCCAGTAGTTCGACATCAGGTTCATGCCTCAGAAGGCTATCAAGGGACAAGTATTGGCAGATTTACAAGCTGCCCTTTCAACCCCAATGGCCCAGTCACTGGACCTAGATTTTCCTGATGATGAAATCCTCTCGTAAGCTCATGCTATCCCATTTTGGAAAATGCACTTTGATGATGCTTCCCGAAGCCCCATCGTCATGAAACTCAATGATCCCAAGCTCAACTGAGTTGGCCTGGGTATTGTCTTTATTACCCCAGCACAATCCATTCTACCATATTCATTCTTATTTTCAGGAAGCTACACCGAAAATGAGATAGAGTATAATGATCATATCACTGGCCTCGAGCTGACCCTCAAGATCAATGTGCCCCATTTGCTTGTGATATGGGATTCTGAACTAGTCATCAAGAAAATCAATGGTGGCTACATCGTCAAAAATCCATATCTTGTACCATTGTTAGATAGAACCCTCCAGATAGTGGCCCAGAATCCATCTCAATATATAGTTACTGAAGTCCCTTGATCGCAGAACGGTCGAGCTAATGCCTTGGCCAGCCTGGCTTCATCACCTGCAAAACCCGAGCAGGATGATCTGATTATATACGTGGATCCTTAGAGAGTCATTTCTCCAATAACACCAGATGATAATGACAACCTACAAGTATTCCATCGTACCACCAAAGCCTCCATGTTAGTATCCATAGGTCCCTCAGATGCAGTGGTTGATGTGACCCTCGATTAGAGATCCCCCTTTGCCGAGAATCTCTAAAATGGTTACCTTCGGGCTGATCGGGCGGAGCATAAGGGAATCTGACACCACACGCTGCAGTTTACCCTCCAGAGTGGTCCCAGTCATGGGAATATACTCTAAAAGTGCGATTTTGATGGTTTTCTCCTTTGTTGCATCCAAGGAGTCGATATTTCATCGATCATGTGGGAGGTTCACGCTGGTTCATGTGGGGCTCATGAGACTGGGCCAAGGCTATCTCACCAGATCCGATGACTGGGGTAATTTTGATCGACCATGATCTATGATTGCATTATGTTATCCAAAAGATGTCACGTGTGACAAATTCTTTCTAACTTCTTGCCTCGGCCACCAGAACCTCTCCACTCCACAATGTACATATAGTCGTTCATGGTGTGGGGACTCTATGTCGTGGGACTATATCCACCGACGACATCTCGCCTATGCAGGTTCATACTGACCGCCACTGAATTCTTTTCCAAGGGGGCAGAGGTAGTTATGCTCAAGGGGGTCAAAGACCATTCTATTATAGACATCGTGTGCTCCAATATCATTTATCAGTTTAGATCCCCTCAGGCTGTCCTCACCAATAATGACACCAACTTTCGAGCATCTGAGTTGAAGAAGTTGCACGCCAAGCACAACATATGTTCTTACCATACCTACTGCTACCACGAGCAAGAAAATGGGAAGATTCAGGCATTAAATAAGACACCCTATAAAATCTTGCAGAAACATGTTGGTTAGAACAAGCAGAGTTTGTCGTACAAGGTACCCAATTCCATCTAGGCCTATCGGACGACGACTCAAATTTATACCTAGGTGACCCCATATTCCCTGTTGTATGAAGGTGAGGTCATCCTGCCCATTGAGATCCAGCTGCATTCAATATGCACAACAGTCTATGACCAGCAAGTACCAGATAAGGTAGCCAAAATTCATCTGGATGAATTGAAAGCACTTGACGAGAATAGGCTTCGTACCATGCAAAATCTTTAAATTCATCAGAATAAGATAGTTAGAGCTTCAACAAGAAGGTTGACCTCCACTATTTTCTGTTAGGAGACTTGGTATTGGCCCTCCAGACACCAATGATCCCAGGAAGGAAACCAACCAAGGAGGAGCCCAAATGGTTATGTCCTTACATAATTCACAGGGTTTAACCCAATGGTTCATACTCCATGGTGACCACGAATGGTGAGCGTATAACTCCTCCAAACAATGCCATGTTTTTCATGCAATACTTTGACTGAGCCTTATGGTCCTGCATGACCATAAACTGCATATCGTTCTTCATGATGTTAAACTGAATATTGAGAACTATTTATAGCCTGATTCCCATCATCCTGGGATATGTAAAAACACTCAAGAGTTTCACCTTGAGGGTAGCCCCCAAACTCTTCTCTTTGACTATCCCCACTGGGTATAGTTCTCTCTAGGGATCCTTGCGTGATATAGTGTAGGCTTCCTTAGCCCCACTCATACCTAGTTCATAATGGTCACACCATGTTCTGACTCCTCGTTCTTCTATCGTCCCACATCCTCACCACATGACTTTAAACTAAATGGCCTTCAAGAACTACATACAGATTGATTCCCATCCGCAAGGGATGCGTAGGAACACCCAAACATTTCATATTTTGGCCCATCCCAAATGCCAAAATCTCCCCTTAGGTAAAGACATATGGTGTGGTGCAGGTTCTTTCTTCAATAAACGTCAAGATCATCACGATTCTACCATATGTCCCACTCCCCAGAGTTTTCCACCTATTTCACTGCCCTTCTTGACTTTAAAAAGTATTTTTGAGTCTATGCTTCACCCACTCCATTGATTGGGACTTCATCATCATTCCCATCTAGAAGGGCCACCGAATGGAGGGATTCTATGACCAATGGATATCCTACCATTTCGGGCCAATGCCCTCATGTATGATGAGAAACAAATTGATACAAGTCCCTCTTTGCGAATATGGTCAATGGGTGATGCTAATGTGTTGTTCCCATTCTAGGTCACTATATGGATGTTGTGTTTCGCACATGGTGAACAACTATCCTTTGTTGTCAAGTCCAACCCAAGATGTCACAAACATTGAGTGTAGTGGTTCATTCTACCCCATTGTATATCCATCAGATGAACTCCCATCGAGTGATGCCAGCCACTAGACACCTATATAGCAGCGACAGTTGAATATGGCTCCTTGTTTCCCACACTAAACACTTCTCATGTGTGCTTATGAGCAGTGATGAGGTGGTAATCACACAAGAGGTCCTATGTCTACCATTGGTTGAGATTCCGGCCTTAGTCCCCTTGGCATTTTCTAGCCCCTTGGACCTTTCTGGCCCTTGTACCATTTTCTAATTTAGGGTTTTGTGGTGTGGAGCGGACTTATGTCATCCTTCGCGTCGGGATATTTCTCCATACCACACATATCGCCTTGAGACATCCTTCCCTTCATTTATCATTCATACCATGTGCACAGGCCTTTTCGTGCTTCGCGTGCCCTGTTTCAGGCCCCCAGCCCAGGCTCTCTCTTATGGTATTGTACGGTGTGGTATGGGATTATGTCCCCATCCATGTTGGGTTATTCGCCGCGTCGTACACCTCCCTTGTTTTGGATATCTTACCCCTCTCATTGGATTAAATGCAAGATGTTAAACTACTAAATGACTGGGTCTTCCAATATGAGGCCATGACTCAAGCCCCATGGTCTTTTCGGCCCCCGATCCAAGTTCCTATTTATGGATGAACGGTGTGGTATGGTATTATGTCCTCATTCATGTTGGGTTACTCGTCGTGTAGTTCAACCCCTCGTTTCGGTATCTTACCCATATGTGTGAGTACAGAACTACATGTGTGTTGATTTCCATCCTCATGGGATACGTAGGACCGCTCGGGAGTCTCGTCTTCGGGTCTATCCCCATCTTGGCCCCTTGGCCCGCATTCCCCCGGAGAGAGGAATATAATGTGTGGTATAGGATTATGTTATCACTCACGTTGGGTGTTTTAACAACCATTACATTTACATCTTCCTCCTTAGAGTTTCCCATCCCCTTCTGATATCCTCGTCTTTTCGAATCAGCTGCTCTCAAGATGAGCCCCTCGGCCCTCTTCGGCGATTCACCAATGTGCCTAAGGGTACTCTGGTTTAGTACTTGGAATGTTAGACTCTACTTTCACATTCTTTCACCAGTTTTTTAGGCTTCCTGTTCTCCCTTATTAGGGCTTCCATCACCTTTCACATCCAAAAGACCCCTAAATGGTATGGATTCTCGGACCAAGGGCCCTCCTACCATTACGAGCCAACATCCTCCAGGGTTCTGGACAAAAAATTGATACACGTCCCGCATTGCGAATATGGTCAGTGGCCGGGGCTCATTTTTTTGTCCCCATTGCAGGATAATGCGATATTGATGATGTGTTTCGAAGACGGTCAACTGTTATCCTCCATCTTCATGCCAACCCTATTAATCATAAAATGTCAGCTACAAGATTCACATCCTATTCCACATCATCATGTCGATGTAGAACTTAGATATTCTTTTTACTATTCCTCAGTGTGCATCTTCATGTTAGGAGGAAAAATCCATGATAAGGTAGTCATTTGGGGTTCCACTGATTTCGCCTTTTCATATATTTAATGTATTTCAAATACCTTATCCGGCCTTGTTTCTACACCATGTTCGACTCACATTAGATTAGGGATTGGGCTAAGGTCTGCCTTTACTAAGGACAGTCCCACTTCTCCATGGTCCGAGTTCTAAGACCTTAAACTAAGATATTTTAGTATTATACCATCATATAACTACGTGTGGCTTGATTCCCATCCTCATTGGATACGTAGGACCGACCAAACTTCTATACTTCGGGTCCTGCCCCATCTCTCAGAAATCTACCTTTCACTATGGCCCCTTGGCCTACCCTTTCCCGAGTTGGGGAGTATATGGTGTGGTATGGGATTATGTCCTCATTCACGTCAGGTTTTTAGCAACCACACCACATTACTATCCCTCATAAGAGTTCTCTATACTTGTATTCTATACTCATACCTTCAAATTGGTTACTCTCAAGTTGATCAACATCCTTGACCCTCATCAGAGATTCACCAATCTGTCTATGAGTACTCTGGTTCATCATTTGGAGTGTCGGATTTTACATTGACATGCTTTTGCCGATTTTTTCAGTTTTATTTTCCCCGTCATTTGGGGTTCCATGATCTTACACACCTGAAGGGACCCCCATATGGAATGTATTCTGGGCCTATGGGATCTCCTACCATCATGGGATAATATCCTCAAGGGTTTCAAACAACAAATAGATACAATTCCCACGTTGAGAATTTGGTCCGTAGTCGTGGCTAATTAGTTTTTCCTCATTACAAGATAACATGATATGTATGTTGTGTTTCGAACAGAATCAACAGTCATCGTCCATCGTCACGCCTTCCCCTTTAATCCTTTAATGTTGGTTACATGATTCACATCATTGTCCACCCCATCATGTCCAAGTGGAATTTTGACACTCCTGACATTATCTCTTAGGGTGAATTTGCACGTTAAGAGAACAAATCTGCAGTAAAGGTGTCATTTGAGGCTCCACACTGACTAAACATATCCATGGTCCGAGCTCTAAGACCATAATCTAATATATCTTTTAGAACTACGTAGGGATTGATTCCCATCCTCATGGGATACGTAGGAACACTCAAACATCTTTTTATTGGGTCCAACTCAATTGGGAGCAAGTTTCTCTTTCCCCTTACCCTCTTACATCTAATTTTTCCACTAGATCGAGGTTTCTTTCAGGGAATAATGTATGGTGTGGAATGGGATTATTCCCTCATTAATGTCGGGTATGTTTTATTTCACCATGAACATTCCCCCTTTATCCTCGTCTCTACTACTTATGTGCTGCATGACGTTAAAATCCATGATTCCTCCCATCACATGACCATAAACTATGACATTATCATCCTGGACGCATGACGAAAAATGTAACTACATCGTGATGTCCTCACTCAAGAGGAAACCATATTTGGTATTATTCACATGCTATACCGTTTGTCAATGCATGCATATATCTTGATTCTCATAGTGATGTTGGGACTTCCTATCCTTGGCCTGTCACTTCAAAATAAAACATTCTCCTTAAAGGAAAATCAAGATACATCAAATACCTCTTTTTTTGGTGCGAGGACCACACCCACACGCCCCTTTTATCTATTTCACTGGTACCTTACTGTGTCACCCCTTAGAACTACATATGTATAGATTCTTATTATAATGAGATACGTAGGAACGCCGGAGAAAATTCCCATGGTCCCAATCTAACATTGTTGTCTGGTCCAATGACCTAAACACTTCCCCAAGGAATACATGGTAATCTGGATTCTGGTTCCTCATTCACGTCGGTATTTACAATTACCCCACCTGGTATCTCCCGTGTTTCATACTATCCATGGTCCGAGCTCTATGAACATAAACTAAGACCACTCTGTATCTTCGCTGCATGATGTTAAACAACACGACATATACTAGAACTACATATGGCTTTATTTCCAACCTCATGGGATACGTAGAGACACCCATGAATTTTTCCTTGGGTATAGCCCCAGTAATCATAGATCGTATTCTTCCTAATTTCTAGCCTCCTGGCCTGACCCCTTGTGGGTAACCATGTAACCGCATCATTGCCCTGAACTTGTTCGGGATGCCCCACGATGACATTGTGAAGCGACAACTCCCTTGATAGAGAGGTCCTGTCTATAAGAATGAATGTTCCATGATCAGACTAATTCCCCTTCTAGTGTTCTTCCACCACTATGGCATAATTTCAAGAGTGTTCGATTCTATTTGAACAATCCATAATTCCACATTCCACACTTTTCATGCCCCTTATTTCTTCCCTCATCCTCTTTCATGTCTAAGGGACCCCCCTAACAGTATGGGTGATTTTCCTATGGTCCACCTATTGTCTTGGGCCAATGCTCCTGAAGACTAATGGATGAAATTTTGAGTCAGGCCCCTTGTTTCGAACGTGATCAATGGTCAGATCTCCTTTACTATCCCCATTCTAGGATAACACAATAAAGATACTGTGTTTCGAATGCGGTCAACAGTTATTATTTATTATAATTCCACCCCCAAAATGTTTTGAATCATGGGTATCGTGATTCACATCTTCCATTACCATATGTTCAGATTGATTTCAGCACCATTGGCATAACCCCATTCGTGAACAAGAGCACAATGGAAAAATGGTAAGTCAGTTTTTTTCAGAGCTTCATTCTATAGTCTCGTCTCTCCCATTTCCTCCCATAAATCTAGGCGAGTTGGTCAAACCTCAGGAGCCTGAATCTTGGTTTTCACTCTTATATTTGGATGGTGGTGATAAGGTGTTCATCCCTTGTTTCTCACATCGAACCCGACCCATGGGTGTTTGGGGAATGATCGCTGGATGCTCTAAAAATATAACAAGAATGAAATAAACCAATACAATTAATGGGACTCATCAAGGCTATGGCATCAAACGATCAAATCATGAAAGTACGTTTGAGGGTTAGTAATAATTACAGTACCCGAGGGCTGTTTCCCCCCATGGATGGGTTAACCTCGTCAAAAGAGCATAGCTGCTTTGCCACCCTCTGTCCAGTGGCGTCCAGGAGTTGTGGCCTCCTGTTCATCTCCCGATCCTCCTTGATAGTGATGGGGGACATTTCATCGGCCAAAATATGGGCACACTCTATGTCAGTCTGAATGATGGTCATCTCCTCAGAGGCTCACTTCATGTCCTCTTCAGTCTCTACCAGCTGAGGTTTCTTCTGCGATACAAGCTCTGATTGCGTTTATAGGGAACTAGAATGCTCATCTGCCCAGACATACAGTTGTTGAACCCCATGTTCATCCTACTAGAGCCTCTTGATGTTTACTGATTTCCTCTGTTTCAGGCCCACACCGAGCCCATGACCATACTTCCGAATATTTTCCACCACAAGATCTCGGATGAGCATGTGGGGACACAGGGCATCCCCTCCCCTAGAACACAGTTCGTGCAGTCGTGAGCGATGTATATCCATCTCAATCAACCATAGTTCTTGGGGGTGTCATCAATGAAGCGCTTTATTAGCTTCCCGGATATGCGACATACTATCTTTCTATCCTCTTTGTCAGAAACCATTTCATTCTTGTTGGCGCGATTGGCAGGCTCATATGCGGGGAACACCCCCAGGAACTCTTCATCAGGGTCCACGTCTGGTGTTTGATTGGGCATGGTAGGACCTGGACCATACGATCGATCCTCATCATCAGATCCTACCTCAATGATCTCAGTTTCAGCCTTACTAACGGTCCTACCAGTGATCAGGAGCGCCACCGCTGTCGAGGTCTGGTGGTCCGCCTCCACGATCATCGACACTCCCCTAGGAAGGACACCACAAGAAGCCCCAACCAACCTCGCTATGGCAGCCCATGCCATTTGAAGAAATTTACGCACCAAAAAGGACGTGGATGTCAGTAAACATGGTTAGGTGGTGAAGATCATAAAATGGTAGAGAGGACTTACAGAGATCGAATTCTTGGTCTTGTCCATGGGTTGAGTTATTTGGGGCCCCGAATCGTGGTCCCCTATATATTTTCAAAAGGTCTGAAAACTCCATATGGGTCACCTCAGGTATCATTTCCCAGCTGGATGTAGCAATAGATGTGGCGGCAGGTGTAGAACCCAAAGGTCCTGCATCTTGGAGAATGGAGTTTTAAATTTTTTACCTCAAGGGCCTCTGCAAACTCTTCAAGATCCAAGTCTTGATCTCCAACTTTTCCCTCCTACAACGGGCTCCCTCTATCGGCCTAATCTCCCCAGGAGGAGACTTCTGATTCTTCTGGTAGAGGGAAGCACTTTCTTAAATCAGCGGATGACAATTGCAGAGGAGTAGTGAGGTCTTACAGCACCTTTACACGATCCTTCATTGGACGAGGGGTATCCAAGGAATGCACAAAAGTCCTCTAACTCTTCGAGGTAAATCTCCGCCTATGCCTAGGGCACCACAATGTTCGCTCGGATATGTCCTATCCATTGTAATTCTATCCCAAGACCATTCAGGTGTTGCTACAACTATTCGTGCCGAGTAATTGCCTGTTGACTTCCCAGATGTCCCAAGTATCCGGGATGAAATCATGATATGGCATATCGATATGGCACAACCCCTTCCCCAGATCCAGTGTGCGTATCTTTTGGATTCTTCTCGGTGGCCTCCACTCTAAAGGGCTCTGTTATTCTGGAACCACCAGGTTTGCCACCATTTCTGGATCAATAGCTGCTACCCCACCCTCAACTGGTGTGGCCCTCGCCGCCACGACAGCCCCGCAACTATGGGATTCCCTTACTGCCTTCAGGACCTCACCCCGAGGTCAGTGACATTCGCCATCATCGACCCAAACAGTGGGTTGCTTCAGCATATCCCCAAGATAAGTCACCTCCCAGCTTACGAAATACTCATTCACTTTCCCAAAGACAGTGGTAAGCAGAGGCAGTTCGTTCCTCATCTTCTCGTTTACTCGTGTGAACATGAGCCACATCTTCCTCATCACACAGAGGTGTTCCTCGTAACGGACCTCCAAATAGACCCACGCATTCAGTAACTACAAGCACTCGAATTTCCTTGCAAACCGGTGTGGGGTGTATGACACACAAGGGGAAAATGGTCCACCCTTGCCACCAAAAATCCACCTCAAAAAGCCAGGATATATGCCCGATGGTATTCTATTCCTTGGAAATTATTAGTAAATAACCTCTTCATCAATGGAAATGGGTGAAAATTGAACTCTTCCGCCTTCCACAACAGGTTCAGTATAAACGGTGTGGTCAATATAGTCGGAATGCCCCCCGCGGCATTCAAGATTGATGGGAATAAGTTCGATCATGGAGGAATGATAGTGTTCATGTATTCGTAATCCCCCCTAATATGTTATACTATCCACGCATACAGGTGGTGGAATGACCCACATACCCACTGCGGCCTCTTCCCCTCACTGATATGCCACAACATTTTATACAGTTTGGAGAGCATCAGGAATCCTAGGATGACCTGCCCTCCTGTCACCAACTTGGACACCATGATAAATGTGGTTGGGCGTACTATCATGTTGGTATCCCTCACCGGTAGGATCCAACCACAAATAAGAGCTACAATAAATTCCTCCATCCTGACTATTGTCTTCTACATAGTGCTAACTCCAAACCCCCAGGTCTTCCACTGGCTTTACTCCAAGAGTTTTTAGTATGAGTGATCCTTGCCCCGCTGAGCGCCCTTCGGGGATGTCCGAGGCCTCTCTAGAAACTATCGGTCTACCAATAAATTTATGAACCCCTTCAAATACCATTTCTGTTGGACATCTCTCACTGCTTCTTTGTCCTCTCATAGAACTAACTCAATCCATGCAATTGCAAGCCGCTCTATCTGCTCCGGATCCCCCCAAACACTCATTATATGGAGGGATTCATCATAAATAGCCCTGAGTATCGGGACCCCTCAAATCTAGTGGACATCCCACAAGATAATACAACCCTCCCCATGGTGTTAGTGGAAGTTTTTGGTCCTCAATGACTATCTCCTCAATAGCACGGGCATCATATATTTTAGTTGATATATGTAGAATTGGGAGGCACATACCACCTTATACAAACCCACAATCCTCAGCTTATCCCAGAACTCCTCAGAAAAGGCAACTACCCAGTAGGCCCAGGCCTAATTATCTGTGAACTTGCCACCTTGGCACATGTCCCATTCCTCGGACCATTCCTTCATCAGGTTCCTCAATGCTACCTTCAGTATCATGTGGTAATGGAGAGGACATTTCTCCTACTGCAACACCTTCCCATCAATGTTATTCACATGGTTGTATAGGAAGTCAACAACAATGGGTGTGAAGTCATCATGGGCATGGCGGTTAGCCGCTCTGAACCATTGGCACTGGCATGGTGTACTCTATAACTAGTATGCTTGTTTTCCCTACTTGCTTCTGGGATGAATACATCATTCCTCAGCCCAAATCCATAAAGGAAAACTATTACATAGTGGGTAGTTATTCTGGCTGTCCGACAGTAGCGCCACCAACGAATCATTGTCAGAGTGGCTCCGAACAAACTATCCTAGAAACAGACTATTCTCCATCTCATCCCTCTATGCAACATCCACGAGAACCCCCTCGGAATCTTCTTGATAAGCCATTCAGTTTTATAACTTGGACGATTTTCGGGATGGATCGCGAAGCTCGTTCATAGAGAGCGTTCACGAACCCTGTTTGTGGAATCCTACCTACGCCTTCAAGCGCAAGATCGTGAAGTGCTATTGTAGAGAGAAAAACTCATTTTACGCCACGAAGATAAGACCTGATTCGTGTAGAGAAATCAAGGAGTATGCGGAGCATCGAAAATCAAGAGCACAAATAGAAACTTTCGTGGAGAGGGGAAAGTAAAAAAGGGTGGCCAGTTCCCATTTATATAGGCGATGACATTCAGAGCTTCGTGGCGCATCCATTCTGCGCCAAGATTCACGGCGCGCTCGGTCTACTTGTCTCCTATCAACCTCGCGAGCCCTCTTCGCGATACCGCTTCGCAAAAGTCCGAGTATTTTGGTGATTGACCCTCATTCATCGACCATTAATTTCTCCATGGCTCCAAGTTTGAGGGGGCATCCTTTGTTAGCGCCAAAATGGGAGAAGAAGATGAAGAAAAGGAAAGCCTAAAGGGGCTTCCACATGAAGACCATTCATGGAGCCCCAATCACACAACGCCCGCCATGGAGCAAGGAGGCGGGTCACTCCGCAAAAGAATTTGACGTTCATGAGGCCACCACAGAGAAAGGTGTCAGTAACGCTTCGCGAGCACCATTGAAATTTGTGATCCCACCAGGGAGGAAGGAGTAGATAATTCTATGCAAGCGCCCTTGACGTTCACGAGCCCTCCTTAGAGCAAGTAGGCAGGAAGCTCCACGACCACATTTAACGTTTGCGAGCCCGCCGCGGAGCATGCTCTTTCTTTGCACCAAACGAACGATTCTTCACTGTTCCTCTACCTTATAAATACCGACCTCCAATTGTGTCCTAGGGGAGGATCATCCAAACATTCAACTTCCTAGCTCCCAAATTGCGAAGTGCCTTCTGCTCTGCAAACCATGAGCTGTGCGAGGTACTTCTGCTCTGTGAAATGCCTCCCATTTTCCATGTTCCAACCCCCTCTATTGATATGGATTCCATTCATAGAGCCTAAGAGCCTCCGTGAAGGAAGGGGATCCCAAGGGGACCCAAGTCATTGCAAAGAATTTTTTCTTTTCAAAACATCCTCCATGTACACATGATCCATATGCCAAGGCAGAGTCAATGTACTTCACAAAGCACATTGCTTCACAATACCTTGCTTCGCGATGTACCTTTTCTCCACAAGGAAGTGCTATGAGAATGCGTTCCTACTTCACAAAGAACCTCCTATATGCACCTCTGCCATATTCTTAGGCTGAGATGCTCTACTTCGTGAAGTACACCCCTTCATTAGTACCCTCCACCACGCGGAGCACCAGAGCTTCACGAGCCCCCTTCATATGAACCCCTCTTCTTTGCTATTACTTTTCCCATGCGACCCTCTAGGATTTCATAATATGATTTCAATGTCCCTTGGACGTTACTACTCGTTTCATTGTTTCGTCTCATGCTTCTTCTCATAGGCACGCTAATAGCTATTGCTTCTTCGCATAGCCACGCTAATGTGGACCCCCAATGGTTCGCTCCATAACAATCCCTAGAAATGGCCTTTCCATCCCCTGCACTTCAACAAGGAGTATAGGGCACCCGTTATGTATGTCACATGAGTGAGGAGAAAACCCACATTGTCTGAGTTGCAGGACGTTAAACAGCTAAGCACCATTGTCCTCGACACATGGCGTTAAACTGTGGCCTTGCCCTGTGCCTCGCACGTGGGGTTCCCCCACCATGGAAATTATCCATGCCCACTGGCCTCTACGAGGATGAAATATTTCCTCATAGGGGATGATATCCTCCTTATCAAATTGGAATTTATCCGTTGGGAAAAGGAGACCATCGTGGAGTAAGCCCCTATATATTCTTGCATGAGGCAGTATCTCTGCTCCTCCTTTCCTCTTTGGTCGCAAGGACCAGGGGGAGGGGGAAATCAACACCAGTCCCCTCCTTTCTATGGTACCAATTCGATGTACTACTGTTCTTTGTCGCCATCAGGCCTCCCTCTTGGAGTATGTCCAAAACTCTTCCGGCTCATAACCATGCATAAGCCCTTGTTTCCTCTTCGGGCACTAATCATGTGTAATCCCCACTTCACTTCTCACCAATGCAACTTTCGCGACGTGATCGTCAGGTCTCTACTACCTCTTGTTTCTCACAATGAGCATGACTCGCATGGGATTAGCATAAGAATCAACCATGAAATAATCCTTGGGAATCCTATATTTTAAGCCCCACACCTCACCTGAACTACATGGTCTTTGATCCTTGCTATGAAAAATTATGCAGGAAGCCTCTACGAGGTTCAATCCCACCACCCATGGGACCACAGGTCCTCCTTCATATCATTTCACCAACCCACCTGAACTACATGGTCTTTGATCCATGCTCAGGCAATGTACATAAGAAGCATCCATGAGGTTCATGCCCACCACCAATGAGACCACAGTTTATCCTTCACGTCTGTTCATTGACGCACCTGAACTACGTGGCCTTTGATCATTGCTAAGGAAAGGTACGTAGGAAGCCTCCACGAGGTTCATGCCCACCTCCCATTGGACCCCAGTTCCTCCTTAATGTCGATTCACTGACCCACCAAAACTATGTGGTCTTCGATCCTTGCTATGACATGGTACGTAGGAAGCCTCTATGAGGTTCAAGCCCACCATCCATTGTTCATCTCGACCCCCTTTACGCCGGTTCACCAACACCTTGGGAAGCCAATATTGTATTCCCCACACCACCACCATGACTACATGTTCTTTGATCCTTTCCAAGTCAAGGTATGTTGGAAGCCTCCCTGTGGTTCAAGCCCAACATTTGGTCCCTCCAACCATCTTCACATTTGTTCTCCCCCATCACACATGACGTTAAACTATGGACTGCTTCCAGTGATAAGTATTTGTTACCTCTTTTATCAGTAATCCATTGTTACTCCATTTAGCGGTAAGCCATTGTCAATCCATTCATCGGTAAGCAGTTGTCACTCTATTCAGTGGTAGGCCATTATCACTCCATTCAGCGGTGAGCCGTTGGAACCCCAATTGGCAGTAGCCGTCGTCAGATGAATTATGTAGACATTGATACCCTGCCATGAGGATACATAAGAAGCCTCTTTGAGGCTCAATCCCAAAACTATCGTCATCATCATGGTGGTTCCATACCATTAACCATCCAATTTATTCAACCACTCCATCATCCATCCTGATTCTCACCCAGGCCACCACATCCTGGTGGGATAATGCCTCCTCATACCCCATTCCAATCGACAGTAAATAGGATGTCAGCCACGCGTTGGCCCCAACATCAGTGTTCCCTCTGGGGGTCACACCCATATAATCCTCTCTAGTCAGTGTTCTGATCAATCTGATCCATATCCGACAGATGGTAAACTTGCAGCATACCATGTGTTCAACATGGGAATATGAGGAAAACCTCAGATACATTCCCATGGCATATTCTTCCCCGTGTTCGATGGGGGAGGCCTCGGGCTTCCGCACCATCGATATTCTATATAAAAAGGGACAAAAGATAGACGTGCTAGTGTTCCAACGCCCAGAGACCCCAGTGATGCCCAACAAGCCTACTCCCCTAACTGAAGATTGTTTCCCTGATCAGACCCCTTGGAATGTGTTGACAGAAGCAGTGTAATTAATTAGTGTCCATGAAGTTATGGAGCAAGGACGATTTTCACGGACAACGTCGTATGTATATAAGGGAGACACAGACTAGGCGTAGAGTTATAAGGAGAAATATATGGAAGGAAGAACGGACATCCCATTATCTAGTTTCGATCAACGAATAAATTTCCCTGAATAAGCTATGGATGCAGCCTGCCTTGGGAAAGAGGGAATACGAGGAAACAGCTGTGTGTCCTTTACAGACGGATGCGTGCACCCCATGGAAAGCATCAGAAACAAACTGGTATGGTGGATTCCACTAGCTTATATTTCCATATATATTATATATATTTTCTGGAACTAGGACTATTAGATTAATACCCCTTTTGGGGTCCAACTACACAACCATGAAAAGCATTGTGACTCTGAATTTCGTCTCAGTTTTGTGTACAATTTGAAACAAAAAACTAAGAAAAAAGTGCGAAAATGCTACTTGATAAACCATTTAGTCAACACTGGGGGAAATATTATAGCCCCACTCTATAGGATATCCCTCCATAAGTGTAATAAAATATGAACCAACATGAATCTGATTATTGAGGGTTATTAATTTTCTCTTCATTCTTGCTTGTGCGTTGGGGCCTCTTGGAGTGATATAGGCCTTAACCTAGTTATATAATGGAACATTCTTCTTGTATAATGAAATGCACATCAAATATTCAATCACCTATTCAATAAGATTGTTTTTGAATTATGGGGTCCTCTCCATGTCATCCCATGTTATAGTTGAAGGATATTATTTTTCATACATATCCCCCATGATAGGATCCACTACGATCATGCACACATGCTAGAAGTTAATACCAACATCCATGTGCACTAGATGGAATGAATTGGAAAATGGACTCTATCAACTATGTAGTTGTCGGATAATGACTTTGTTTCGATGATTATATGTCTAAGATAACCAAAAGGCCTCATAAAATATAACGACCTTCAGCTCAATAATGATTCCATCATAGCTATGAGGAACCCAGAGATCTCAAAACTAGTCTACACTAAAATTTCCCCCAGTGTATTGGAACCATTTTGATGACCTCCCTAACTATTCATTTTCTATTCCCTTCATTGATACGAACCGATAGAAATGAAAACCTTATCATGATACTATTTCATTAGGAAATGTGGTGTGGAATGGTTTCCACTCATCACGTTACCATTTCCACTTTTCCTTGATACTCCCAATGGTTCCACCATCTGTAGATAGGTATATATCTTACTTCCAAACACCAACGGTCATCATTGTTTTCAGGCTAAGTGACTCTTGGGGACTCACATTGGTTTGAGAGGAATCGAGGTTAGGCTAATCACCCCATTTTTTTGTTAAATATTTCATATTCATTGAGTCTTATATATTTAAAATATGTTAAATAAATCATTCACAAACCTCTATACATAACTTTTTACATATATGTAAAGAAAATAATTCAAAACATTTATCGATAGGGATCAACGTGTATGTATTGTGGGTTACCTATCACTCTTTTATTTAACTATGATGATTTGGACCATAGATGTATTCGAGAACACTAGAGTGTATCTTTTCAAGGTTTGTTATGGTGTTTTTGAGATGGTATTGAACCTATACGAGGCATCCTATTTATCCTTTGAGAACATGAATCAATACCCACATAGTTCATTTAGCATAGTTTAAAATCGTATGATGAGACCATTGCATGCAGTTTAACGCCATACAGCGAGGAGGTGAATATTGATCTCAGCCCTCAATGAGGAATCCTATGTATCCTGTTTAATACCGTAATAAGAGTCCATGTAGTTCTTGATGACGTTCATTAATTCCCTCGGACATGTTACAATATAGTACCTATGTAGGACTTATCCTTATGATGCTTCCTAGGATTTCTACTGTGGGGATATTTCCCGACAATAATATATGGGATGTAGTTAGGATTACATCCAAATAGTGAAGACCTGTATTGGTGGAACAATTGACAGGAAATTAGTACAATCGTAATTTTTTTATAAGCCCATGTGATCCATGCTCTGTGTGGGAAAAAAGACATAGTAGAAAAATGAACACATTGTATGAGATTATATCATTTCGGGGCACTCGAGATTAAATTGGCCTCTTGATAGGAATGATCACACATCTAACAAAGGATCTGTTATGGAGCTCAGACATTAGGAAGGATTCTTATATATCCTGGATATGGGAGGAATTATAATTTTCAATGTCTAGTTTATCTCAAACCATAATATTGGCTTAAGGTACATGAGTGAATGATCGGGGATTATACATAGAATGATGTTTGTGTGAGTCTACTCCTCTCATCCACTGATGTACATACACAAATGATAGAATTACAGGGTAATTTAATCCTATAATCTAGGAACAATTAGAATAGCAAAGTACTTACATTGAAGTGGATTCCATTTGGATATCAGACCTTTTGAATGCTTCCTATGTATCCTATTTATGGAATGAATCAAAGTACTATTAGTTCATATATTTCATAACCCAGTGAGAGGTAAAAGTAGGTGTTAATTTTCAGAGGCATTATGGTCCTCTCAAGGGTTTTAGCAATGCTATGGGATTATACTAAATGGATTCACTATTGGCGGGGACATATTATGCTCTGTCGATGATTGGGACTTACACTCTGAGGTTTTCCATGATCGGTTTGGCATTACACTCTAAGACTACTCGATATTGGTTGGGGTTTACAGTCTAAGGGTTCTTGATAGGTACACTCATTCCATGTAATTGGTCTAGGCTTACACTCTGAGGATAAATGAGATTGGGTGGATCTTACACTATAAGGATTCTAGTGATTGGATGGTGCTTACATTATGAGGCTCCCCTATTGGTGTTATACTTCATTATCATCATAATGATTAAATAAATTTCATGGTGATGGTCTATCCAAAAGCATAACCTTGGTAAAGTTGCATGAATTCATGATCCCTGCTCATCAAGGTCACTTCCATCATAGAAGGGGAATGTGGCAGAGGATTCAAAGCAAGAGGCACATGGCATGTGTCCATGTAGGTCTTGTAAGATAAAGTGGATGTGTCCTGGAATATTTTCATGACATGTCTAGGCCATATAATAGGGATTTTTTGATTTCATGATCGATATTTCGGGGTCCAAATATTACATCATAGACACATCCAAGGGTACCTTCTTGATATCTTGGCATGCCTCGGGTTCCTTTAAATGGGTGAATAAAGAATGTATGATACACTTCCCAAGTCCATCTGGTGTCTTATTCATGATAAATTTTCTTGTCCTAGATTCATTCCCCAGATCTAGGTGGACACGATTAAGGTATTTCGAATGACCAGGTGGACATTTTTGGAATCTCAAGAATGATCAAGGTGAAAATATCGGATGTATCACGAATGATCAAGTAACGTAAAATTTATACCTTCGACTGATCAAGGTGTCTATTTATGAGGTCTGATGAATGTTCCATAGGTGCTACACAAGATCAGAATAGGCATTTCTGGCTGATTTTCCAAGAGGACTTGCAAGGATGTGTTGTTGACGACCTGGGTGAATCATGTGTTTTTTAGCAAAAAATTAGTACCTATCTCATCCCCATTTTGACTGTCTAGGCTATATTTTATTAGTTTTTATGATCATAAGACTTGATACTAATAATTCATATAATTTACACTTGATTTTTCAAATCTAATTCACATGTCCAATATGGGTGACATATTGGTTATGTAATCATGTCACCAATGAGTCTTTCATATTGTCCATAAGGTGTTATGGATTTTTCTAGTCACTCTCAAAGACATTCAAGTAGAATGAAGGACATGTTAGGGGTTCTACATATGATCAAAGTAGACATGACTATGCAATGTTCACACAATGACCCTAAACCTCCCTTATCCTCATTCATGTCAACGTCAACAAGACTATGGACAATTGCATTATCATCAAGACATGTCGATTGTTCCATCACATACACAAAGTGCTTCATCATAGTATTTCCTCACATGATTGAGGCAGGAATCTCTGAGGTATTTCATGTGACTTATCTTTATTCCATCGCATGAAAATAGTTACATGTCAAGAAATATCTATTGGTCCATCCCAATATGTTTTAAACTAGTATCATGGTCAACATGACATGTCCTGGGACGCCCAAGGATTTCATGATCCAATCGAATGGTCTCATGATCACGTTTCCTTAACCCATTCACGTGGAGGGGTTTCATTGACATGATCAAGGTATTTCAGTCATTCAAATTCCTCATGCACATATTCAAAGGGAGTGCGCCTTACATGTCATATAGAAATAACTTTCTTAGGAATAGATTCATGAATATTAGAAGGGTATTCATTTGGATACCTGGGATTGTCACGACCACATGCACATTATAGAGGAACCCTATTCAAATGAGTTTCATGATGCTTATCCACCTACATGATGACATGTATTCAATTGTAGACTCAAATTCGACCTAGTGGTGATACAAGAAGTATGTATATAAAAAATCATCATGTGCAGGAGTAAGGGTATACTCCACAAGTTGAGGGGTTCATTTACCATGGGATGCATACCCTAAATGTATTTCTTCAATCCCAGGGTGTCTGGGGGGAAATCTTATATCGAGTAGACCATGGTTAAGGCCTTATGCGGACATTGTGATACATAAGGTCTCCTCCCATGATTGCAAATTGGGTCCTGCGATAGGCCTCAAGGAAATGCACCAAGGGATCTCTATAAGGGTATTCAAATGAATGTACATTCAATGAATGATAGAAATATCAATCATGTGAGTGCATGATCTATAAAATATTATGCAATGGACCCTGAAAACCCATATATGGGTTGTGTCCCGGTCCTCTTGGCTTAATTGATCCTTTGTATCGAGGCTCCTAGGGTCTCTAAGGACTACTTCCATTGTTTTACCACTTCTCTCATGACCCAGAAGGGTCAATTGATGGAAAGATTGACCATGAGTGGGCCTGCTTTCTTAATATTCATATACTGGGGAAGCCAAACACATTCTGGGACAAGGTGCATAACCTATGGGTAACAAATCTTCTCTGTTTTTCTTTCTTAGAAAATGCTAGCATTTGGATTCTACCATTTAAGGTAGAAAATTCTTGGGTTATGTGCGGGGATTGTGAGACATTCTCCATGAAGGGTCTTTTGATAGTCTCCACCATCACGATGAGGGACTGATGAGAGTTCTTACAGTTTAAGTTGATCGTGTCCTGGGGTATTCATGATATCTCTACAAGGCAATAACACTCATTTAAAGACTTACATTGGTGGAAAAACTTGGTTTTTGTCAGGGGACATACCAATAGGCACTAGGGTTTGTAGAGGCCTCTGTTATTTTTCCTTAGTTTAGTCTCATGATCATGCAATGATCATGTGATAGCTTGGAGTGTTGTTGAGGTGTATTAAATGAGTCCGTTGGGGTTTACTGGGACACCGGATAATTACTTCATTCTCATATCGATATCAACAAAGCTCTAGATAAGTGGTAGCAACAAGGAGCGTGGGTCAGGTGTCTGTCGAACTAGAGTCCCATGTAGTTGAATTAGATGGTAATGTGGTTTGAAGGATCACTATATTCAAACACGCAATCCATGATATAGATGAAAATTGATATGCTTGGAAGAGGAAACGATTAGATGGAGTATATCATTAATCAGTGTGAGTATGTGGCCCACATTCCATCCCCATGAAAATTTTGCATCCCACATCGATTTCTGGATGTGCCTCCACCATAGAATATATGTTATTCGGTTGTTGTTATAGTCTTGAGAAGCAATGAGGTTTTCACTCCTACCACATACATCATCTCCACCCAATAGAGCTTATACCACCTAATAAAATGCATGAATGTAGGGTTTCACACATCAGTCCCTATAAAAGGGACCGACATGTGTCTTGTTGGAGCTATGCTCCCTGCTGTTCATTCAGTCAGCTTAGGGTAACTCCCAAGGGAGTGTTCTACCTATCACTATACAGGCCTTGGTCAAATCAACCTGGACTGTTAGTGGGATAGACATATTGTTTTGGAAAGGGGTGGTAATATAAACTCTCCACTACTATGAATTAAATTCATAGTAGAATGTCAGGTCTAAAGAATATCTCATTAAACCCTAGTCTGTCATGTATAATATATTCATTATGTTAATCCAACATTTTTCAAGGTTCTTATACCTTTGGTGGAAAATTGGGAGATGCAATAATATCGATGCCTAAAAATTCCCCCCTAGAATAAGATTTTTTGGAATGAATGAATCTAATTCTAAGGTAAATATACATAAATTTTCCATATATATGAATATTCAATAATCCATGGTAATGAAAAACTAAAAGGATATGTCTGAAGTATGCTTGAGGAACTCTCATCTTCTATGATGATAATATATCTGGCCACAACATCTTTTTATGATCCAATACATGGCTTCCCTATATTATAATGTATGAATTCTATACTGGAACAAGGATTGGGTGGAAAGTACTAATTTATGAATCTGTATTGATATACTTGGATGCATCTATGTATCTCCTGAGGTTGGGAATCAAGTCGCACGTAGTTTTAGATATACCTCATATGTAGAAGGGAGAGTGTCACTACATTGTGATGAAATCCTTGTTTAAAATCCATGTCCTTATAGAGATGTTGATCACATCATCCATGAGGATTTTCTTTTAAGTGTAACAAAAAACTGATCTGATCCCCCGTATTTTAGATATCAAATTCCAATATTTTTCACATTCAGTAATGTTCATGAATTCCCACTAACATGAATGTCGTCATTAACACACCTTCTCTAGTATTCTTGATATAATTTGGGTTAAAAGAACATTTTGGGATTTGTATCATTCATGGTTGCTCTTACTTTTTCCTTTTTCATTGGAATTAATGATCATATCATGATTTTTACTAAGGCTATATAATGGGAACCAAAATCATTGTAATTTTTTTTCATTTTTTCTAACATTTGACTAAGCATCCTATAGAGGAGGACATAGTGGGCATAGACTTTGATTTTTATTAGGACACCTTATAATTTGTTTTCAACCCAATAATTTGTTATGCCTCTTATATTATAAAGATTCTCAATATTACAGGGTTTATAAAAAGTACATATCCAGGAACCGATTGCTTGACATTCTCCCAGTATGCCCATATCGGGATTTCATCCTGACAGGTATTTTGTTTTTTTCTATTTTATATTTATTTAATCTATCCATTTATTGTGTTGTAGATTAGGGTCAATTAGATCAGAACATTGGGGCACTGTATATTATGGTCTTCTAGCTCATACCATTAGGCTTCTATGTAGTTTACTGTCTTACAATCCGTACATTCATGGTATATGGGGTGGTAGAACAGGGATGACTCAAAATATAATGGGGGTGATGAGTTCCTCTATAGTAGTTGTCGGGATAACAAGGATTATTGTTCCTTTCTTGCTAGGAGGAGAATCCATTAGCTGGAAGGTTAAATCCCTTATGAATAAGTGTAATGCACATGAAAATAGGATCTCCAATGTTCTTCATGGGGTATGTAATATTTATTGAAGGGAATATGGATGTGGATGAAATACTACAGAAACTAGGCTTGCCTAGATAGTTGGTGTATGGGTGATATAAATCATAATTTAAATATTTTAGTAGGTGATTATGGGATAGAGATGAAATGCTACATATGTCCCATGACATTTAATGTTGTTTGGTTACACTATTGTGTTTTTAGTGCTCACAGGGATTAGAATATCCTATTTTGCAAAGTTTATATGATTTTAGTTGGTGGGTTACATACCTTATGCATCAGTATCATGGAAAATAAAAGCACATCTCCACTTCATTCTAAGGGATAGGAATTTTTTTGAACTACTCAAGCGTCTAGATGATGAAGTTTAGTATAGAAGGAAAGATATAGAGGTAAGGTTTTGGCACCCAAGGGGAGCTTGTCTTCAATTTGAAAGCTCAATCCCTACATCATATGGTTTCAGATAATGAGGTATGGGCCACAAAAAGGTTCAAGAAAGAAGGACTATGAACCACCCATGAGATGGGATAGAAAAAATGATCATGAAATTTTGAGGATTTCAGATCCACTTGAATAGTCTTGCATGGAGTTTGAAAACCATAATCTAAAATGCTTAGGTTATGAGGGTGTTATGGGGTAGTCACATCTGGGATATCACATAACACTGTGTTTTTTAGGAATATAATAATGATTTCATTCTCACAATAATTAAAATGTCCTATATACCAGACAAAGATGTCAGAAATCAGTGGGTTTAGGACCTTCTACATCAGTATCATTGCCAAACTGATAGATCAATTTTCTTTTTCAGTGGAAATGAATGGTTTGCGATGATTCTAGATGATATATATCATGAAATGGGATTCTTGTAAAATTTAATAATCAAGAATTCTTTGACTGACATAAAAGATGTGTCACCACCTAGAGATCATATTATCGTGATGAAGAAATTTGAAAAATCATTACTCTAATTTTACATTGACCAGGTGGTCCATTGGGCAGAGCATTACTTTTAATAGGGCTATAGAGTGGACCCTGTGAGATTATTTCATTTTTATATTTGCCCAGTAATTTTGACCTAAAATCTTAATATGAAGAGTTTAATGGGAGGAGATAGAAATTTTTCTCGATTTGAAATTTGAAGGTTTTCAACTTGATGAGCTTTGTGTCTCTATAATTATCAGGTTATGGTCTTGTAGTTTGGCCCATAATGGGATTTAATTTTATGTCACAAATATTTCACAAACTAAAATACAATATAAGGTCATGACTCACATAGACCTGGTATGGGAGATGTTATGAAAGTGGCTCAATTGGATTCCTAATGTCAAGAGTAGTCTATCTTCCTTCTTAGCGGGAGGTGGGAATATTGAAAATCATTTCTTAAGTTACACAAATCATGATAGATGATATGGGACCATAGTTCTAGGGATAACATAAAAAATAATGGGGTGATATTTTCTACAGTATTGATGTTAGGATCATGAGAATTAGTAGACCCTTTACATCAGACCAAGATGTCATTGATTTGTGGGTTTGAGCCCTTCTGCGTTGGTAGAATGAAAAACTAATAGATCTATTCTCCCATTCCAATGGAAATGAATTGCCTAAGAGAATATATCATATATGAAATGTGAATTGTAACACATTGGTTGAGGTGCATCATCAAGATTTTAGAATCACCATGTACTCTAGCTGACTAAGTTAAGTATCTTAAGTTCTATTATTAATGAATGAAAAATAGTCGATGGTCTACACAGTTTTCTGCCATGTAGTGGGGACATTACTTCATGTTTTTTAACATCATGTGGTAAAGACATACGTTCTTATAGTATAGAAACATGCGGTAAAGAAGTACCTCTATGCAGTTTCACGTCATGTGGTAAGGATGTGGGAATTGTAGTGAAAATGTTGAAATGTAATCTGTGGGACCATAAATGGAGTCTTGGGAATCAATACATATCTTATGAGGATTATAATCAATACACTCATAGATATTGATGAGGAAATAATCCATGCAGGTCTAACCATTAATATGAGTTGGGAGTTATTTCCTTTCACTATTGTTTTTGGGCCTATGATTGGGGATCCTAGTGTCCCAATGTATCTTGTATGTGTAAGAATCAAGATACATGTAGTTATTGAAGTTTCCATATAGTTTGAATTGATAGAGTAAGGATGATGGAGACTTATTGTGAACTGATGGGGACAATGTAGTTTAACCATAATGTATAAGTCTAGTAATCAATATGTATCCCATTGTAAATGAGAATCAAACTAGACATAGATCATAATGATTCCATGCAGATTAACCTCATTAATTATGGGAGAATGTGAAAAAATTTGAATTGGGATCATATTGTGGTTTGGTCTGGAATTGGATATCTCATCATCACTATGTATCTCAAGAGAATGATAATCAAACCACATGTAGTTATTGTGGTAGCCAATAGTCTAACATCAGTCGGTATGGGTGAAGGTATACCTGTCATGTGCCTCTAATCCATTTTTATGAGGATATGTCATATCTCTTATCCCTAAGATAATTTGATATGTGCTCAGTGTGAGAAATAAATAATGATGTAGATTAAACTATAGTGTAGATTCCCAAAAATGAGTAAAACAAAGGCATTTTGACCATGTATTGGATAGACCAAGATATAGAATCATTGTTCCCCTACGTATACCATTAGGAATGGTTATCAAGACATATGTAGTTATAAAATGACCATTTTGTTAATGTCATGTGAATTGGACAACAACCATTCAGTTTAACATCATGCATCTAGGATGATGGATCATCCGACCTGGATGTAGATGGATGTCATGGGTTCATCCAATTTTATATGATGCAGTGAAGACATCGGCCATGTTGTTGAATTTCATGAAGTGATGCCTTTCTATTGTGTTTTTCAAGTGCATGTAGTAAGGTTGATGGCCTTGAAATTTTAAGTCATGTGGTGGGGACTTATAAAATACCTATGGGGAGAGTAGGTCATCTGATTGAGTGTGGACAACTCCTATGAATATGGAATGATTCTTGGGATCTTCTAACTCTATCATGCCTACATATACCTATTACTACAACTGATCTTTGAAAAAAAATATGATTTCTATTGTGTGACCAAGATTTTGATTGTAGGGAACATAGTTTTCTTTACCTATCAACTATGGCTCATGATCATTTTTCATTATTGGGAGTTCAATAAAACCATTTCAATGTAATAATAAAAATATTTAGAGAAATAATTCACTTGGAAATAATATGGTTTGTTTAATCTTGATTTAAATATCGGACTCTTATACTTGGGTGGTAGATGACTCATGCTCTACTGATTAACCGGTACATCCTGTTTAGAGTGATCAGAGAACTGGATTGGTGATTTTCGTGCTGGTGGTTCTAATACCCCAGTTTCCATCTACACTTGAGGATAGTCTTCATAGGAAATTTCAACTACTATGGTATGCTTGTGACATCGATGGTAGGGGAAATAATTACCATGGGATACCAAACCCATATCACATGGATTTCTTTCCACTAGGAGATCTATCAATCCATTCTCAAGGTATAATCCAAATACCATGGAACATGTTTGGCTAGGAAGGAATATATAGGTTTTTCTCTCTTTAAGAGAATGGAGGTATGCCCGATTATCCCGCATGTAACATGTGCCATTATTTGTGAGGCTTTATGGGTGAGTCTAGATTCTGGGGTCCAAAATCCCGATCATTATTGATCTAGCGGTTGGTTTTGGTGGGTTGTGGGTCATATATGATGTAGATGCTTCATGCTAATTAAAATATCCCTACTATCCTAGTGGTATTGTGGAACCACCTAAGGTGGGATGGTTTAAAATATTTCCCCAATATGGTGGTGGATAATGTTGATATTCCCTAAACATAGTGGATGGGTGTGAGGTGGAAAATTGTCTACATTTTACCCGATGACTGGATGAAAAATATGAAAATTCCCTAAGCCCTATGGGATTAGAACATCTCTCCAAGGAAGGATTTTATTGAAGGACAATGGCTCATCATCCTGAGCCATGAACTTCAGGAGTTTTCCAATAATTATTCCATGGAGACCCCTATTCTCTTTTTGGATTTGAGAAATCTTTTTTTATGTAGAAACTGTCTTGTAAACCTCAAAGGGGTCGGCTACTGGAATCCATGAAAACAACACATCCTCTGTCGATGGAATGGTGAGTAGATAATGATTGGGGATCTAATGTGGACACAGAAGACTAAATCCACTACATCCACTATTCATCCAATCAAATTTCATATCCTTTTTTAATTCCAACAAGATGGGTAACACCTTCTGTAGAGTCATAGTGGATACGAGTGATCCTTTCGGATATTGTTCCAGTGGTAGGGGTAGGCAAAACTATTATGACACAACTAATTCAAGGAGGGTATTATTTTACCATTCATGATAATTCTAGCATATATCTAATGGGTAATCTCTATATATGATGGATATCATATTGACTAACAAATAATTATGGTAGTGCTCTTAATTGGTGCAATATTTCATTTGATAGGTTGGTCCCCGATGAACCATTTGGGGGGTCAGTGCCTATTATTTGGTTTGGAGGGTTGGTGCCTGTAATTAAATTTGGGGGGGTTGGTTCCCATGATTAATGAGATAACATGGTTGAATATTTTAATAATTCCCAAATCAATGAAAGATGGGGTGCTCTCTAGGACATCATAGTCACTATGGTCAGCTGAGAAGACATCATAGGCTCCTGACTAGGAAGGACCTGAGATTGATCATGGGCCACTGTTAAGAATCACTTGTGAGACTCAGTGAGATCAACTATAGTTGGGATATGAGCCTGATCTGGAGATTCATTATTTTTATTCCCCTTGAGGGCTATCCTATTATGTGTTCCATCATGGAATGATTGTCTAAGAACAAACTCTTATGTTGCTCTTTGTGGGACTGTGGCCATATATCTATGATAATGATCATAATGGATGGGATCCATCTCAAGTATCACATGGGTGGTGGATTCTTCACATTGATAATCATCATCCACCTCCCCGAAATTAGGACAATGTACATCACTTCCTTCCAATGATAGGTTCCTAAAGCGGTCAAGGGGGGAAATAATGGTTTCTTCCTCTCTCATGGCCTGTTGTGAGAAATATAGTCAGTGCGAATCCATCCTCATTCGGATTTCATGAGAAGATACCGTAGTCATGATGGAGTTTTTTTTGGGGTATTCATAACATTAGGTTCTCAACAACTGATGACATACGTAGTGTGTTGGTGAAAATTTACATCGGGGCATTAGTATCAAGGTAGATTGTCCAATGATCTCGAGTTCCATTAGCCCATTCAGTGGTATCATTTCAATTTCAAGGAATCTCAAAAAGTCATGGAGGTGAAAGAAGATACATTTATTAGTGAAACATAATTTATAAGAGTACACGTTCAATCAATTACTTCCACATTTAATGTATAATGAGGTGATACCATCTTTTCACACAAGCTTCAATACAGTTAAAAAACATGTCGAGCTCAATGTGTTGTACTGAAATGATAACAACATGCATTGACTTGAAGGGAACTAGAAAACCTATCATTTTTTATCCATGATAGTCATGAAACAGTTACACGATTCATGTCGGGTTCACCATTTTTTGTTTTGTCAAATAAAGTGGCATGGAATGGATATATCTCATTAGGTTACCATTTCCACTTTTCCCCCAAAACTCACAACAGATCCCCAATTTATAGCTGGGTGTAGACCATCATTCAAATTATCTGCGATCTTCTAGGTTTATGGACCCAACAACTCTTGGACACTCACATTGGTCGAGACGATGGGAGGTCAGGCACACCACACCCTTTTTATGGGAATCATTTCCTACTTCAGGAATCTATTGTATATTTAATATATGTTCTTGAAATCTTTCCCATTCCTCGATAGAGGTCTTTTTAACCATGTTTCAATAAATTTATTATGAACAAGTATTGATAGGGATCACCGTGTATGTATCATGAGTTTCCTATCACTCTCTAATTGAACTATGATGCGTTGGGACATGGTATTGTTTAATCGCTATAGATTTTATCTTTTTTTATGATGTGTATAGTATTTTGAGAATGGGATTGAACCTCTACAACACATCATACATATCCTGTGAAGATAGGAATCAAAACACACATAGTTCATTTTGCAGAGTTTTATGTCGTATGACCGGAGCCATCCATGTAGTTTAACGTCATAGGGTGAGGACATAAATATCAATCTCGGGCCTCTATGAGGAATCATATCTATCTTGATTAATATATAAATAATATTCTACATATTTCATAATTATTGGAATTAGTGTCAACATAGATGAAACAATAGAGGTCTTATCTGGGACATATGCTTATGAGGCTGCCCCGTATTTCACTTGTGGGGATATAGACTGATGGGGGAGATGGGATGTAATGAGGTATACATACTAATGGTGAAGAGACCATGTTGGGGGGAACCATTTTACATTATTGGAACAATCATCACTGGTCTCTAAGCGTATATAAGCCATGTTGGGTGTGGGAGTCAAGAGATAGTGGCTAATTAGAAACATTGAGGTAGAGTGTATTTGTTCCTAGATTTTTACATTAAAGTGTCACTTTAAAAGTATTGATTTCCCATCTTCCAAAGGATATGGTAGAGATCTCGGGACTTAGTAATGATTTATATATATACTGGATATGGAGGGAATCCAAGTTTTTGTAGTTTAGTTTATCTCAAACATGCTGATGGGTTAGAGGTACTTGAGAGCATGATTGTGGATTATACTTAGAATGTTGCTTGTTCTTTTGTCCCCCACTCATAGAATAATGGATTAAATTGAATGGTAGAATTACTGGGTGATTTAATCTTGTATTATATGAACAATTTGAATAGTATGGGAATTACATCGAAGTGGATTCCCATTGGATCTCATGCATTAAGAAGGCTTCATACAGATCCTATTTACATCAATGATAATAGTTCTCATAGTTCATATATTACATAACTCATAGATAGGATAATGTAGGTGATCATTCTTATAGGCATTGTAAACATCTATAAGGTTTTAGGAAACCTAGCTATGTACACCAAAAGGTATACCCTATTTTTGGGTACATAATAGGTTTTGTTAATGATTGGGTATTACACAATGAGGTTGTTCGTGATATTTTGGGGGTTATATGCTGAGGCTGCATAATATTGGTTGGTTATTACACTCTGAGGTAGCCCAATTGTTGCACACATGTCATGTCATTGGTCGGGGATTATACATTGAGGCTGCCTGTGATAACTCAATAAATGATCTCTTCTTCTTAACATGGAGATGGAAAAACAAATGAAAGGGGTGATATCAAATGATCTATAATGGTATGAAATACAGTGGAATATTTCATCACAAAAACATTAGGAATTTTGAATACATAAAAACATGCACCTTTAGCAAATACAAGAACATATTATGTAAGGAAGAAGATCAGAGTTAGTAGTTCTAATGAAAAATTATCGTTGGTATTCTACTAGTTGAAAAACCACATGAACCAAAAATTATATATTCATAATGAGGGAAGTGAATATGCAGGACATTCTGAAACATTTTGTCAAGGCCTCGACTAAGACATCTAAAAATGATTAAGGCCTCTACCGAAACCATTTATCACATTCAGAAAGGCCTCTTCCAATTCCACATCTATTTGTCTCATGAAACCTCTCGATGGATCGAGTGACTATATCTTGCCCCACCCATCACACAAAATTTCCAATTCATTCCTCACATAAGTGGGGATAAACAAGAATAACATATACATTCACATTTAAACTATCATATGAAAAATAACTAACATTCCCTAGTCATTAATCATGAACACTAACAATTAGAAATAATATGGTGAATGAAATCGAAATATAACAGTCATAGTCGGAAGAACCAGAAAGCCTTCAACAACATATTTTAGATGATATAGTAATTGATAAACCTCATTTCATTACAACATTCAACAAAGGATGTTGACATAGCTGAATTTATTTATAAATGATAATATTGAAATTTTTTTATGAAATAATCCTTAATCATTCCAAAGTGTCTCATACCACCAGGAAACGTTGAAATCATAATCACATATAATATCATGAGAAAAAAGGAAACTCTTGATATGATTTACCAAAGTGAATTACATACACCACAAGAAATAAATAAGTTTTGAACAGGGAAAATATCTCAAAAAAGATAATGATAGATGAGAAAACTCCTTTTTTACTTTTGACAGAAGATTCCTTTTGGAAAATCATTTATATTTTCCATGAAATCATATTTTGAACATGAATATCCCATAAAATGAAATACTAGGACATTGAAATTATATATTAGAAATAACATATTTCTCAATAAAGTGAACTAATGTAATAAAAGTTTTTAAGATCTTTTATAAATAAAAAATTTAATAGCATTTCAAGGAAAGTAATAAAGATAAGTTTAATGTGTAAAGGTAAATTTGTTCAATTAAATCTAGAAATGATACAAGATAATTTTTTCATGATAAAATGGGTTTTTTTTAAAACTAATGGTGTCATCAAACTGATTTTTGAGTAAACTGGAAAAAAGGGTAAGAAATTTAAAATATCCCTTGAGTTTGGTTTAAATTCAGTAAAAAATTTAGAATGTTCCTTTTAAAACATGAAAATATCCTTAAAATAAAGTATGATTCTGGTTGGTGGAAATATATATAACCCTGACATAGAAATTGTGATGTGTACATAATAATACAAAAGATTTTCATTGTGGTAATTAGACAATAAAAGTAACCCGAACAAAAATGGTGGTTCAAGAGGAAAACCCCTTACGACTTTGTAATCAAACGATTCTTATACCACAAAATAAATAATATTAAAATGATACATTGAATATAATTATTATAAATATATTCAAGATATGTTACATCAATGGGAATTATGAAAAAACTGTACACAAGTATTAGAATTGAATACGTGAATCCTCAGAAAAATGCAAGTCAGATAATGAAACCCATTACCATAAATCTGAATGTGTTCCCCTCTAGAAATTAATGTCTGGGAATAAGAAGTTATACTCATTAATAAATTAATTCATAACCTATTAGAGATAATTTTTTTTATCATATTTCAGTTTAGTTTATTTATGCCCATATTAATAAGTTATATTATCGAATTCCGTCTCTCAAGAGAGTTTGTTTTCTTGATTTTCATAAACGGTTCACTAGTTCTTCAGTAATAGAATTCATTTTGATTGGATGTAAATCACCAAAAATGAAATTAAATATTTTTTTTGAACATTTATAAGATTTTCTAATCATTTATATAACTTGGTTACATGGCATGAGGATGAATTATTATATATATCTTTAATGATAACTATTTCTGTTAATTTGTGGGATTTGATTACAACTAAATCATTTTTCATTATAACCTAACACCATTTCTACAAATGGATTATAGAACCTCATATAGGGTATATTGAATATATAATAATATGGTTAAACCATAACAAAAATGGTTTCATGACCATAATTGAGAATTATAATAGAAATTGAAATCCCATCGTCCTTGAAGGTGGAAAATTGACAAATCTCGGGTGGTGTTCTTGCTACTATTATAAAAGAAGGTAAAAGAAATAGACGATGAATACTTATTACAATATCATGAAAACATTATAGTACATGTAAGATACTAGGGTCATCAAAACACTTTGATTAGGAGAGGTAATAATAGAAAAATATAAACAATTATCTTGAAAGGAAAGACAATGACTTGAAAAGAGGAATTTACCTCCTGACCCAAACATTCTTGAGAGACCTATTAAGGGAATGGTTTTGGTATTTTTATGAGACTAAGGATTTCTTGACGTGGGATAGGATGTTGAGAGAATATTTGGACAGAATTTGGAGAAGGAAAAAGGCTTGAGAGGATTGAAGACAATACATGGTGATTGATTGATTTTATATAGGAGGGGAGAGGGGATTTCTCAATTTTATTATCATTAATTGATTATTTATCGACAAGAAAAAGAATACCATGTCTTACATGACCAATTATAGTAAATTTTTCATGTGAATCTTAATCAATTTTTCTTACATCAACAGAACATCATACATGACTCAATTATTAGTGAATGTAGCTTTTTTTGTAAATTATGGTATTTAACTATTCATCAAAGATTCAAGTATTTCAAAAAAATTTAAAAATTAACCCAAACCATTATTCAACATTTAGAATCTAAAAATGAAGTCCATTTTTTAAATATATTTTTCTATATATAAATAATTTAATGTTTAATTAAAATCCTTATTTATTCTAAAAAATATGATTAAAACATTTATTTACTTATTCCAAAACATAGGTATATCATACTAAAACATGATTATTATTTATATAATATCATTGGTAAGGTTACTATTTATTAGGGTATATCACTATTCACAAGGTTATGTTACTATTCATAAGGGTCGGCTACTATTCACACAAAAAATATGTTTTTCTTATCCGACTCTAAAGAACATACTTATTGCAACCATGTATGTCAGATTTTAGAAATTCAATTCACAAAATTGACAAAATTTTCTCACCTTGTCTTGGTTATAATAATGTAGTCTTTGAAGAGATTCAATAATCCATGCATTCTATAATAATTTTTTTTTAATTCATAGGGTGTTACATTATCCCGTCCTTACAAGAATTTCGTCCTCAAAATATGAAATTGAACATCAAAATTTAATGGTTGATAATTATAAAATACCTTATATAAATCCACATCAGAAATAGGGTTATTAAAATTTCCTCCTAAAACTGGTTAATAGAGATTAGGTGGACACCCCACAAATTATGCTTTCGAATGAGGTGACATTAGTTAGATGATAAAAAAACTGGACAAGGAAGAAAAATATAACTATGAAATTATAATGGAACATTATTGAGGACATATTCAAATGAATGATGATTAATATAAAACTGCAAACTAAAAAATAATAAATTCATAGATTTTATAAATGATAATGTTAATTGGAAAATATTTTATTTAAGACTATTTTCCATGTATCGAGGAATTATTTTTCCCTATAAGAGTATAAATATACATTTATATTTATAAACTCATACATTTATTTTAGTTTAACTATATATACCTCATTACATAGCATGGGTTACGTCATTTGGTGAAGTAATACATTAACCTCTAAAATATCATTCAATGATCAACTTGATCTATTTAATTAATGGTTTAAAAAAATTCCAAAATAAAATGATTCCACTCAATATAATGAAGTTCTCTATATTTACAAAATTAACTAATAATTAACCCTTAATCAATAAGAAATAGCTCTAAAATTCACATTCCAAACACGTTAATAATGTCATCATGTATCCTATTTAAATATTGTAATAACATGAATTATCGTAAAAACCATATTGGAAACATTCATTCTTTCCATATTCTTTACGTATGATACATGTTATTGGATATATTCCTTAAATCCAATAGAGATATAAATTTCATTTATGACTGCATAGACCACTTCTTGAAAAGTCAATAATTAATTCCAAGGTAGTCAATTGATATCTGAATCAATAATTTCTTCATCATTATCTCAACATAAATTATATATTATGGGTTTTCTTTCTCTTAATAATGTTTTTTCTAAAAAATTTTACCTTCCAATTTATAACATTTCCTTAAAACCATTCATCATATGACCTAAAATCATAAAGGAAAGGGTACTATAGTACAATCCTTCAATATCTCATAACTCATACAACCATAACATTACTAACAAAATAGGAAAATGGAATTATTCTTGACCTGGAATATTAATCCTTCTACTTCATCTATGGTAGCATCATAACTCTCCCTTTATTATCCAAATTCATCAATTTGGATATATTCCATTGAAGATTGGGACATTGATTCGAATAGTTTCCCATCTCTTTAAAATTTAATCAGTTTACATTGGAAATCATTTTATTACCCTTGAAATCATGAACACGGTGTCACCAAACTGATTTCAAACATCCATTCCATTCATGTATTTACCAGGGTGATTCTCTCCATTGCTATCACATGTGGGAAAACACTCCTTTCCCTCCGTCCCTATATCCCTGTATCTCTATCCCATCCTCTAATTATTTTTCATCTCTTCAAATCCATAAGACTCAAAGATGTATTTAAATACATTTTTCAAACGTGATATTATTTCATCATATGTTGAGGATACATAGTAGACAATTTTCCTTTTAAAAGAGGGCATAAGAACACTAGAGATATGATACTTCTTACTATTCACATCCCTTGCATTGGTGAAGTAATAATTCCTTCTAAAAGGAACCATATATAATAAATTCCTGTATTTTATATTAGCTCATAAAATTATGATCTCTCTATAACACAAAACATGGTGTAGAAAATATCATAAATTTATACATCGTAAATCCGAGAACCATATACTTTTGTTACATTTTGGACACAAATCCTTCACAATGGTGGGTAAATAAAATGTAAATTATCCTAATCATATCCCTTTTGAGTGTCAAACCAAGAGTGTAGCAAGGCCTATTGTTGTGTACCAGGATACACTAGGTCTATCCCAAAACAACTTGTCTGAGTTTTTACTCATAGGTTCATCTGTTCTAAAGACACCTCTACTTGTTTATATCCAAACGGGGATATATTTTCTAAAACAACCCATATAATATATTAAATTCCAAAATTATAGTATTTTCATGTTTGTTTATCCTCAAAGACCATTTTATGGGTTTGTTCCCTAAGAAAATTTTTCTAAATCTAGTTCCCAAGGTTTCTACTAAATTTTCATTAATACCAACTGTAAGGACCCAACCCCAGTTGGCTGAAGTAGGTACCTTATTTGATTACATTGGCATATAAACAAGGAATCAAATCCTTAAGGACCGGTCAGTTTAGTAGTATTAAAGAAACTAGATACATAAATGGATCCCACATTACATTTTGAAATAGAACAGAATATGATACAGGCCAAATCCTAATAAACATCATCCTTGAAAACTCAATAAATGATCTCATCTTCTTAACCTCGGGAAGGAAAAACAAATGAAAGAGGTGTGATCAAATTCTATGTAAGGGTAATAAATATAGTGAAATTAATCATTAAATAAGCATTAGGTTCGTTGAATACATAAAAACATGTTATTTTAACAATACCTTTAGCACATTATGGAACAAATAAGATCTATGTAATTAATTCCATTAAAATAATATAATAATTGGTATACAACATGTATAATAACCACATGAACAATAAATTATACGTTCATAATTAGTGAAGTTCATATTTTATGAATTCTAAAACATTTTTTCAAGGCCTTTCCCAAGACATCTAAAAATTATTAAGGCCTCGTCCAAAACCATTTATCACATTGGGAAAGTCCTCATCCAAATCCACATCTATTTGTTTCATTAGACCAACCAATGCATCTAGGGGATATAATGTGCCCCACCCAGCACATATAAAGTTCAATGCATTCCTCATTTGATTGGGTATAATCATAAACAACATATACATTCATATTAAAACTAACATATGAAAAGTAACTAAATTTTCTCATTCATTAAACATAAACACTAACCATTCATAATAATATGGTTAATGAAATCAAAATAGAACATTGATAGTCAGAATAACCAGAGACCCTTCAAAATAATATTGCAAATGATATCAATATAGATAAACCACAATTAAGTACAACATTCAACAAAATATTTTTACATAGGTGAATATATTTATAAATTAGACGATTGAAAAGTTCTTGAGGAAATAATCCATAAACATTCCAAAGTGTCCCATACCGCTTTGAATCATTAAAATCACAATCCCTTATAATATCATAAAAAAGAGGATGCACTTGATATTATATAAAAAAGGGAAGCAAACACACCACATGAAATAAATATGTGGGGAACCAGGCATATAATTCATAAGTGCTAATGAGAGATGAGAAAAATATTTTTTATTTTTTAATGAAGATTCCTTTTATAAAAGCATTAATATTTTCCATGAAATCATATTTTAAACCTGAATATCCAAAAAATTAAATACTTGTACATTTAAACTATATTTTATCCATTAATGTTGTCCCACTGAAGTGAAATCATGTAAAAATTGTTCTTAAGATTCTTTCTAAAGAAATCATTTTAGAGCATTTTAAGGATCGTATTACAGAAACATATAAAGTGTAATGGAACATTTGATCTTTTAAATTGAGAATTTATAGAAGATAATTTTCCATGTGAAATTAGTGTTTATATAAAACTAATGGTGTCTTAAAACATATTTTTTGTACACTTGAAAATGGTTAAGAATGTGAAAATATCCCATGAATCGGGTTTGAATTTCGGAAACAATTTTAAAAGATTCTTTTAAAACATGTAACTATCCAAAAAAATAAGGAATGATTCTTGTTGGGGAACATATATATATAACTCCAAAAGAATAAATGAGGATAACATAATAATACAAATGATTTTCACTGATGTAATTATAAAATAAAAGTAACCCGAATGAAAATAGATGTTCTGGTGGAAAAACCCTTACAAATTTGTAATCAATCGGTTTTTATTAACGAAAATTAATAATATTAAAATGATAAATTTAATAGCATGAAAATAAAAATTTTCATGATATTTTATAAAAATGGGAATTATACATACACCATACGCAATTATTAGTAGTGAATATGGGAAACCTCAGAAAATGGTAGTCAGATTAAGAAACCCCTTACCTTAAATCTGAATGTATTCTCCTCTTGAAATTAAGGTCATAGAATATGAAATTATATGCATTAATAACGTAATTCATAACATTGTAGACATTTATTTATTTTATCATAATTATTTTTAGTTCATTTATGTCCTTATAGATAAGTTATAAAATCGAATTCAATTGCTCCGGAGTGTTTGTTTTATGGATTTTCATAAATGGTTCACTCGGTCTTAAGTAATGGAGTTCATGAGGAATGGATGTAAATATCCAGAATTGAAATTAGATATTATTTATAAAAAAATCAATTTTTAATTATCATTTCTAGAACTTGGTTACATGGCATGAGGATGAATTATAATATAGAACTTTAATGAAAACTGTTTTGGTGAATTTGTGGGTTTTGAATACAACGAACTCATTTTTCTTTATAACCTAATAACATTTGTAAAAAGAGATTAAAGAACCTTAAAAAAGTATATTAGATATATAATAATCTAGTTAAACCTTTACAGGAATGGTTTCATGACCATAATTGATAGTGATAATAGAAATCAAAATCCCATAGTCCTTGAATGTGGAAAATTGACACACCTCGGATGGTGTTCTTGTTACTAGTATAAAAGATGGTAAAAGAAATAGATGATGATAAATTATTCCACAATCATGAAAATACTCTTGTACATGTAATTTAATGGAGTCTTCCAAACATTTGGATAAGGATATGTAAAAATAGAAAAAGAAAACAAATTAACTTGAAAGGAAAGACAAAGAATTGATTTGAGGAATTTACCTCTTGAACCAAACATCCTTGAGAGCCTCTTTAAGGGAGGGGTTTTGGCCTTTTTATAAGAACAAGGATTTATGTATGTGGGAGAGGAGGCTGGGAGGATATTTGGATAGAATTTAGAGAAGGCAAAAGTATTCAGTGGAGTGAAGAGAATAGGGAATGATGGGGGGTTTTTATAGTGGAGGGGAGAGGGGATTTTTAAACTTTATATTCATTAATTTATTATTTCACCACTAGACAAGGAATAATGAGTATTCAATGACTGAGAATTGTAATTTTGTCAGATGAATCCGAATCAATTGGGATTAATTCATCAAAACATCATACATGACTCTATAATTAGTGTATTTAGCTTATTTTGTAAATTATGGTATTTCACTATTCTTATAAATTAATGTATTCTAAAAAATTTGAAAAAATTCACAACAACTATTTATTGATGTGTACAATATAAAAATAATGTACTTTTTTCAAAAAATAATTTAAATATATTTAATTTAATTTTAAATTAAAATCATCATTTATTCTAAAAAATCTGTTTTAAAACAATTATTTATAGATTCCAAAAAATAGGAATATCATACTCCAACGTGAGTATTATTTATATACTGTCGTAGGTAAGGTTACTATTTATTAGGGCAAATCTCTATTCACAAGGGTATTTTTACTAATGATAAGGGTATGTTACTATTCAAAAAAAATTTGTTTTTCTTATCAGACTCCAAATATCTTACTCATCACAACTGTGTATGTCATATTTTTTAAATTCACGTCATAGAAGCGACAAACTTATGTATACGTGGCTAGGTTATAACAAAGTTGTGTTTGTAGAGACTCATTGATCCATGAATTCTACAATAAATTTATTTTTATATTCTTGGGGTATTACACTAGGGGTTCCATGCCCGATCAAATTCTAATTCACTACATGTTTTTCTCACGATAAACACAACCAACCCTTAGCAAGTTGAATTTCAATATGGACATGCCTATGGACAATCATTTGATCAACCTGACATGTCAATGGTTTTTATACATACTCAAGATGTGTCTTCTTAGGATCTCCCAACCTGATCAAGATAGGCATGTCCAAGGTTCTTTTCATGAATTATCTTCACACCATCACATTCCAATAGTGACATGTCATGAAATTTACATGGGGTCTTCCCTATATGACCAAAACTAGTTTTTTGATCAATATGGAATGTTCAATGTCACCCAAGGATATCATGAGACCATTGAACAGTCTCTTGATCATGTGTCTTTAACCCATTCACCTATTGGGTTCTCGCAGACATGAATAAGATCATTCACTCATTAAAATGTTTCATGCACATATCTAAAGTGATTACACCATGTGCTGTATAGAGACAACAATTCCTTAGGAAAAGATGAATTAATATTAGAAGGTTATTCCTATGGATTCATGGGTGTCCCAATGACACATTCAGGTGTATGGGACAACATGTTCATAGGACCCACGTGATTCTTGACCACCTATATGATCACATTCCTTCAATCGGAGACTTGCAATCAGTATGATAGAGATACATGAAGGATATATATCAAAAATACTCATGTGTATGGGAAAGGGTATTCACCGCATGGTGAGGGTTGAATAGAACATGGGTCCCATACCCTCAATGTTTTTCCATATTTCCGGGTTTTATGTGTTGATCTGCAATGTCAATGCGTCCATTTCTAAGGACACATGACGATGTCACAATACAAAAGGTATCCTCTCATGATTGCATATGGGGTCTTCTGATAGGCCTCATGGACATGCGTCAGAGGTAGTGTATTAGTGCCTTCATGTGTGTGGGCATGAATTGTATGACTTCATGATTAATAATACATGTGAATGATCTACAAAGGATCATTTGATGGACCCCAAAAACACATATATGGGGTGTTTTTTAATGTATTTTATGAGTTTTTTTTAATAAATAGGTTGGAAATTTTTTAAATAATGGGTATTAAACGTGGAATCCCTGATGTCATCTCCCCCCTCATGTTTTTCCCATATTGATGACATGGTAATGGCGGTAGGGGGTGCCTCTTTATTCCATTTCATGAGGCGAAAGGCAGCACTACTGATGTGCCTTTCATTGTACACCATCTCAAATAGAACCCCAACCCTTTATCCTCACTTCAATTTCCCCCACCCCTCTTCGTTCCACTACTTCCCTCTGTAAAAAACTCATTATCTCATGTGTTGGAGTTGGTGGTCCAAAAGAAGGCTCTCTTTTTATTTATATGAAAAATAATTTTCTATGTCAGTTATTTCTATTCATAACTACTAATTTAATGTCTAGTTTATTTTATAATAATTGATAATATTCCAATAATATAATGTTATTTGGTTTAGGTTTTCTATCATGTAACACAATCTATCGTGGAAGGTCTCAATTCTTTGTAAATAAAAACAACTAGGTATTGTGTGAATTACACAATACAGAATATATTATCTTTATTAATGATAGAAATTATATTATAATTTATCAGTTTTATAAATTCCCTTTTTTTAATAGGTTTTACGTGTTATAAACACTATATTATATAATGTTGTAGTTTAGAATTTTGGGGTGTTACATTATCCCCACCTTTATTAAATTTTTTCCCAGAAACTTAAAACTTATATCAGAAATACTGGTATTGAAAATAAAATATTGACGAAATACCCACATCGTAAAAAGGGTTAATATCACATTTTTTTAACATAAGAATGTGGAAAGTAAAATGATTTCATATATAAGATCCCTTATAGGAGAAAATATGTGGATAATGGAATCACTGATACAAAAGGAAAATCAAAACATTATGTTCTAATGGAGAGTACTAGAGAACATGGTTAAATTAAAGTTCTTGAGCATAAATTAATAAACCATATGTGTGAGTAATGTTCATTGATATTTTTAGAAATGATAATGGTAAGAAATTTTTTTTCTCAATAGCCATTTTTATAGATAAGTAATAGTTTCAATATATAATAATTTCAGAAACTATACATTTCTAAAAATCTAATAATTTCCAATGAATATACCTTGAAATTTGTTTATATCATATCTTATAAAAGGATGAATCATATGATGATTTATAATTATATCCAGATCATATGTTAAACTTAAACCACTTCATAGATGGTTAACATTTATAATGTGTTTTGATATAATACATTGGAAACAATGTTGAAGATGTTTTAAAATGGACTTATAATTAGCATTTAGTCAACAAGAGGGAACTTTAAATTTTTACATTTGAAACATGTGAATAACTTTATCATGTATCCTCTTTAATTATGGTAATACGTAACATTACCATAAAACATTATTGGAAACAAGAATTATTCCTTATTCATCCATTAATATATATGTTATTAAATATATCCCATTAATCCAAATGTTTTGTAAAAATCATCAATGATATCATAGAACACTTTTCGACAAGTCATTAGTCAGTTAAAAGGTTTTTAGTACTCATAAAATAAATCATTTCATCATCATTGTATTAACATTAAAAATATAGTGACATCTTTCTTTCCCCCAATTATTTGTTTTCCAAAAAATTGTAACTTTCTAATGAATAATTTTTCTTAGTACGATTCATAAATGATCTCAAATCCTTAATGAATAATTATCATAGTACAATCCTCAAATAATTCATATTTCATAAGATGAGAACATCATATGAAAAATACATTGACAACATATTTCATAGATCCAAATACAAATGTATATTAATTATGAAACAACATTTTTTAATAAAAAATTATTAACAGTAATTTATTATCTTATTAGAAGATATAATCCCATGAAACTTGGGGAATTTGTTTGCATAGTGTCATATCTCATGGCTATTGTAACAGTGAACATTGTAGATTGTATTCTTCACCTTGAATTATTTTTTCTTGTTGACCCTTTTCCCTATACTTATTTCAAACTCACAATGCTTTCAAGAATTTACATGGCTGTTTCATTCCACAGTTATCATAATATGGAAAATTATTCTTTCGCTTCATATTATTTAACTCATTCACCTTTTTTAGTGTTCGAAATTCCACTTATTCCGTTTTTTGCTTCAATATGTAGGATCTATAAAATTCATTTTTTTGATGTAAAATAAAAAAAACTCTTCATATGTTGAGAAAATTTGGGAGACCTATATCATATGGAGACTTCGATTAAGGCCTTAAAATAAGTGGTCAATCTAAAACTAGATGCCGTTTATATAATCCATAGAAAAACTATATATTATTTTGAATGTAGCATCATAATATAGAATAATCTCTTATTCATTTATCATTAATCTAGTAAAATTGTTCTTCATATCATTTTTTCTGATCATGAGGGAATTATTTATCGGTGAATATATCATTAAATTATCTCCATTCCATGAGGTAAACTTCTTCTTCATCCCTAGTAATCATGTTTAAAGTCTGACCCTGATTAGAATGACCTTGTTGATAATATAATGCAAGTGTAACCTTCTTATTTTCACCACATTCTTTAATTGTAAATATCGCATCTAGATACAGTATCCATTTTCTAAGCTATAATTGGATTATTAATCCCACATAATAATGAAGGGTTCTAAATTAAAATGTGATCCATCATAGGAGATTCTCTTTATGTAATAGGTTTCTCCAATCATGAAATGTTATTTTTAATAAACCGACTAAGATATCATAATATATCCACAACATGTTAATTTATAATACCATCTACATCAACCTCATTTGTATTGAAATATCTACATTCCCTATGAGTGTTGAAACACTTCTTCATTCTAAGAACCATTTATAGATAATGACATATATTATATTATCCCATAAAATTATGAATATTATTTGAATCTAAAAATAGTATATAATATAAGATAAATTTATGAATCATAAATTCATAAATAATAATGTTTGGTTACTTTGGGGAAATATTTACTTTTAAAACACTCAGAATGGTAGGAAAATTTAATGTGAATTATAATAGTCAAGTCCCCCATGATTATCAAACTGGTTGTGCAGTATGGCTCTTTTTTGTGTACCAGGATACCCAATGTCATACCTGGAACTCCATGACAGATTTTTTACACTTAATAAGATATATTCTAGAACCACATCCAATTATATTATCCATACCAGGATCTGTTTCTAGGAATACACAAATAATATGTAACTTACCCAAAACTTTTGGTGTTATTCTATAATCAAAATAAAAATATATCGTTGTGTTTTGATCTTGAAACTAATTATTCTAAATACAGATTCCAAGGTTATTGATACAAATGTTTTGATACCAATTGTAACACCCCGACCACAGAAGCCCGGAGCCAGTGCATTAAATTATTACATTGGCATTATTCTAAGGAATAAAATCATGAAAGACCGTTCAGTTTATGATTCTTAAATTGCATGATTACATACATGATAACCATAATACATTTGGAAATATGAAATAAAAAATTGAATCAAAATAAACTGAAATAAACTGCATCCTTGAATTCTTATTCAAATATTTCTTCTTCATAACATGGGTAACGAAAAATTAATAAAGGTGCTATCAAATTATCATTAAGGGTAAGTAAACCAGAATAAATGATGAATAAAAACTAATAAATTAACATTGCATAGTAAATAGTTTATAAAAATTTATATTCAAATAACTAGATAATGAAATATCAATATGGAAATGCAATAAACTGAAAACAATTGGCATTAAATCAATGAACTGAAAATGAAATGTATAAACAGATATGGAGGGAAAAAATATCACGAATAAATAATAAATTAATAATCAATAAATGAAATGCATAACTAACTGAAGGCACGTTTCCTAGCCACATTATACCTTTATTGTCAAGTGATAGTTCAAACTATTTAGATAACTAATTCACCTCAATATACTACTATAGGGTATACAAGATTTCATTAAATAGTTCCCAACCCGTAGAACTATCCTTATGTAGTCCCAAACATGAGTATTTTATGTAGAAAAAAGTAATCATATATCAGATAAATAATATTCCACATTAAATATCCATATTTATAAAAAGAATTTGGATTTATCAATAATACCTTACATGATGATAAGTAAAAACTTAGACTGTTTAAATTAAAATATTGTTGAGGAATAATAATATTTAAACATTCCAATATATCCCACACCACATTGAATGGTTTAAATAATAACTCCTTGAGAATTAATTGAAAAATATTATATAATTAAAACATATATATTTGGGATATATCATATCAATGGGAAGTGAATGCTCCAAATAAAAGTGAATTGGTGCATAAAAAAATAAGTCACAATGAAATGTAAATTGAGACAAAGTCTGTTACCTTATCATTCCATTTTTAGGTGGTATTTAGAGTCCTATATAATTGCATAAAATATGTTATTAACTAATATAATTACAATAATACAATCTATAATACCATATATTAACATGTTATAATATGTCATTACCCATTTGGTAACAACATTCATTAATCTTCCTATTATGGATGTTAATTTTCTAGTTTTCTTGAGTACGTTTTTACTAATTATTTATTGTAATAAATTTTTGAATCATGGTTTTATCATAATCATAATGCCAACCATGAAATAATTATCATATATAATATATATTTATTTATTTTTAGCAGACTATAATATTAGAGGATTAAAAATTATGTGCATCATTCATGGAGATGGTGGGCCGTACAGATGCATGAACACCACTTTCATTTAATTTTATTATTAAGATAAATGATAAAAAGGTATGTTAAAATTATATTATGATATTTATGTTATATATGATTAAATTTTTTATTAACACCAACAATTATATGTTCCATGTATGGAATAAACGAGTCATCTTACTTTGAGTGGCGGTATTCCACACATCCTCAAACGAAATTATCATATGTACAAAACATGGATAGAATAAAGTTATGTTTTCAATAAAATTTAAAGAATCATAATGAAATAATAAAAAATATATATATTATATATAAATTTAATTTCCACCATAATGGCCACAATGAGAGGCGTTAGGGGAAAATTGAACAATCATCATTTCGTGAGGCAGTAGTTAGTCATCCAATGAAATATTTTTTTTATTACCCATTAGATGGCGTTTTGTGTAACTATAGGTAAAAATAATAGAATAAAAACATCATAGTATATTTATAATACTTTTTTTGTAATGTGATCTGAGAATAAGAAGAGTATTGTGAGTGGATAATCAAAATAAAACTAAAAGGCTTTGAAGAAGGCATTAACTCTTAATCAGATAACATCTTTTTTTATACCAAAAGGCTTCCATGGGAGGATTTATGACATAATATAGTAATAAAGGTCTATTATAGAATTTTTGGGCAGCTATTGTTTTTAGAGCATGGCCGAACTGATGTGGTTTGAGATGTTTGAATAAGTGGGCTAGGTGGTGGCCATTTATAGGGAAGGAAAATGACTCACATGTAATTCATGGAAACAAGTTAGGTGTGCACATGTTATTAACTAAAAAATTCATAAAAACCAAAAAAACTAAATAATTGATGTTTCACGGATGATATATGTACATTGAATGAGTGTTGTACTACTGAATATGTTGTTTGGACCCCTAAGATAATGGTTTAGTCCTTTTTTAAGCGCAATATTGCATTAATAATTGTAAATAATTTTGATCACTTTCAGAAATATGTTGGGCCAAAAACCTAGTTTTTTTTATTATAAACAATAAAATACTGTTATTTCAAATACTTAGTTATATTTTTTAAATTATAATCACATTAGTGAAAAAAATTCATTTAAATTTCATTCCATAGTTGTGATGACAATGTACGTTTTTAAGGTTAAAATGTCCAAAATATTTCGAAGGTTTAAAATTTAATTTCAAAGTGAAACTTATTCTAATAATGTAAATTGGATTAATTGATAAAAAATTTCTATAATTATGCTTTAAAACAAATTAAATGTATAATAAATCATTATAAATAATTTATATCAAATATCTGTTTTGAACTAAAATTCAGTATTTTTTTTAATATTCATTAAAAAGTATATGTTTCCAAAAAAATAAAAAATTTAGCTTCAGCTAATTTTAATGTTTTTAATTAGATTATGAACTGTATCTTGAAATATTAAATCACATAATTTTTCATAATTCAGATTTAATATTTTTTATCCATTAGAAAGTTGTAAAACAACCTTTATAAAAATATAATATTATTGTAAATTTATATTTTTATTATGTTTTGTATATCAAACCTAATTTATGAATATCAAAAACATTTTATTTAAATTGTTAAATATATATTTCATTTAAATCACTCTCTATATGTAATTAATTATTTTAATTAAGAAAAAAAACTTTTGGAATAATAAAAATAATAATATTTTTGTATATCTAATTTTTTATTATGTTTGTTTCTTAACAATATTTGACCCATGAATTCATTAATGAATTATATAACCAAAAAATGTTTTATACTTTTTTTTATTAATATTCAGAACTACTAATTGAAATTCTAATTTATATTATAATAAATGATAATATTCCAATAATACATTGTTCTTTGGTTAAACTCATTCTTGTCTGTAACAGAAGCTATCATCGAAGGTCGCTCTTCTATGTAGGGAAAGATAACTCGGTGTTGCATTCCATAAAAGAAATTTAATATAATATATTTATTAATTATAGTAAATATATTGTAACGTATTGATTTTATATAATCTCTTTTAACATTTTCTGTTACATTTCATAAACAACTATATAATAAAAAGTTGTACTTTGGAATTTTGAGGTGTTACATCTAAGAGGAGTACCCATGGGAGGAGGGCACCATGATTTATCGATGGTTAGGATTGAATTTCATAGAGGCTTCATACATACCATGTTTAGGAGATAGGGATCAAACCCTATATAGTTCGGTGGATTGGGAATTATTCATGGTTAGCCGACACTGAAGATGGAATATGGGGCTTACTCGATGATGGATGCCCGAAATAAGGGAATCACAATCACTAAAAACATTTTAGACCTTATGAGTCACACTTAATGTGAGACACAAGAGGAAGTAGTAGACTAGATAGTCACATCATGAAAAATTTGTTAGCAAGTGATGGATCTTTCTATACACATAATAATAACACATTTAGAAAAAACAAAATGGGACAGGGATAGGGTATCAAGAGCCCCTTGTGCCCATCCACTCTCCATTCATTACATCTGGAGGATGTGAGGAAGAGCATGGGTGAAACCTATTGCATGAAAGACTAGGTTCATACACTATGATGGATTCTATTTTCCCTTAGGTAGATATCATTACATGCAAGGAGGATCACATTCTATGGGAAGAATATCTCATTTCTATAGAGATGAGTGGGAATAGAAAATTCCTGATGCGGGCATTCTATATGCATTTCATGGGGTGTGGCTATAGTTTAATGTCATTTAAATAGGATGATGCAACTTGGTAGTTTAATTTCCTATAGCTTGGATTAGAGGGACTCACTTCTCACCCATTGGACATACATGACTAGTGCCCATTAATCCATAGTAATGGGATAGAACCAGCCACACCTGAAAGGTGTAGGATGGAGAAGTGTTCAAAAAAGGTGTCCACATTAGTATAGTTATGTGAAGAAGAAATATCTATTAGAACAACTTTTTAGAGAGTCGTTAGGTATAGAAGAATATCATAAGGCACCCCATGGGGGACCAAGATATCACTACACACAAGCTGGGAGGGCCACACAAAAGATGTTCACACTTAATGTGGGAGTTTCATGCAAGTGGGTCGAAAAATGGAGGTTTGGGATAAAGAAAACCCTTGGATAATATATTAATGGGTTCACACAATATTGGATACTATATCTAATAATGAAGAGGTTGATTGAAATAGGTAATGTATAAAGTCATGTCTTTCATGCAAGAATGGTATTTTGGGTGCACATGGCTTAGAAAAAATTCAATGGGTGAGGTTCAACCCCTTGTGGCCCGACTCGCAGGAGAACCTATTGGGTACCTATTGTGCAAGATATTGTACCTTGATTCCATGGTTTGCATGCTATCGTAGAAATGATTTTCTTGTGTGAAAAAGAGAAACAGTTCGACGTCTGGATTGTGACAATGAGGGGAAGGGGTAACCTTAAAATTTTACATAAATGTCTCACCGGTGGCATGTAATAACGATGATTTGGAAGTGACAGGTTGAATCCGCATTAGGTGTGTAAGATTTATAAGCATGTGCTGACTTGTTGAGCGCTAATATCTAATCATTCCAACACCAAACTTGTCTATATTTGGGAGTCTAGATAAAAATAATGATATTTATGCTTCCTTGGTTTGATAATTGAAATAATATAAATTTTCCATCATGTGTGCAATCATTGAATTTTGAGTGCTTCTAGAGTGACAATAGCAAGAATTCCCGACAAGTTGAAAAATTTCATCAGTTTCAACAAAGTTGAATATTCGTAGGTCTAAATTAAATTTGGTACCAATAAATTACCGCTCAAAATCTAAGCTAAAAGGGAACCAGAACCTCATGTTTATAAGAAAATTTCAAAGTTAATGATGATTTTATATTGATTCGGGAGAAATCCAAATGTCGACACATAAGGCACCCTAAATGTGGGCATAAGTCTTGGAACATGACTATAATTTTGTGGGGGTCTCGGTATAGTTCTTTTACATTCCGTATGATAATATATTCTTCTCTCGTGCACGTAAAAGTTTTACTATTGCAAGGAAGACTATATTTCATTCGGTGCTTTTCGTGTAGTCGCTAAATCTTGCATGTGTCATACATAGTCGATTTAGTTCACAACCTTCATATGATCATAATCACAACTAACTTTTTTTTCACCAAATCACAATCTTTCGCACCATGAATTATGTAGTTTTATATCTTAAAAGACATTGTTGGTGAACAGAATGCTATTGATAGGGATTCTACCTTTGTTACACGAATGGTAGATATGACTGAGAACCCCTAAATACTCTATTTCAAAAGGGTTTTGTTAGATAATAAGATTATCCTTGGAATTCTGACACATACTCATAAGGACAAACTCCTTAGTGAATGGAAACCAATTTTGAACTTTATAATACGGGATAATGAGTCCATTATAGTCAAAAAAAAAATTTATTTGGCTATAGGTCATGTAAGAAGATAGCCTTCACCGGTACAATATCAATATTTGTGGAAAACCCACCAGGGAGAGTCAGGAGATGGATTTTCGTATCATTAATCTAGAATAAAAGTACATTTATAAGGATTGAAACCATGGATAAGAAATTCCCCACCGACTATGAATGTACCTTCAAAATTAGCCTAACAAATTATAGTGTGGGATGGATGAAAAATTGGGACCTAATGTACGAGGGTAAATTTATGAGTGAATGGGAATGGTAGTTTTGGTTTTTCCACACATCTGAAGAGTCTATGGAAGAGCTTCAAAATATTGGTCTATTTGAAGCTATATGGACATCACAGTTCCACTTCACCCATCAGCAAGAGCCGGTGCCGAAGGTGTTCATCCAGTAGTATCATGATACAAACACATTCCACCACCACCACTGGGTGGTTAGAAACATTTTATGGTATATCCTTTGTATTAAAGGTATTATCATAGAATAAATTCAATATGATTAATTTCTATAAAAAAATTATATGTGGTGGGATAGAGAATGATGCCCCATTTTTAGATGGAATATTCTAGACACCGTGATACAGAAGATGAAGACCAATCACCTTATGAGGTATATCACATAGCAAACATGTTTTAGGATGTTCTTAAAACAAGATTACTAGTTAAGGATTCTAGTCCAAGGGAAGTAGTGTTTGAATGTGTAATAGAGGGTTATGTAAAAGATTTTATTGGGTGTACTTGGAGGTAGGATGGTATCAGATGTAGTGGTTCATCATTAATGAGATTTGGGATGCATGAATACACTACGCTACATTTCATGATTCTTTTCTGTGTACGTGGAATCTACCCGTAAGGGACCCAATGAGGGTGTCTGTGTAGTTGCATTTGAAATTTCTAGGATCATGGGAGTGAAAATCATGGTTAATCTGGGAGTACATGTATTGGCTAGTCTGAATAACATTATGGGGTGTATCTTAATGGGAGGTATGCCCCAGAGAATCATTGTACCATTCTAGATCCTCCATGGAATTGTCAAATCTAATTTTCGAAGATATTAATTCTCAAATGCCATTCTTTCTATAGTAAATTCTCAATCAAAATCATTATTGAATATTTCTGGGGTCTGGACACTTTCTCTTAATGAGGAATGGGTCATACTCCAAATCAAAAATCACACAAACATTAATTTTTCCCCTTTGTAGACTCTGGTTAGCAACATGGTGGATGAATTCTGAGGTATATCCGAGAAAAGTAAATATTTGAAGAGTATAATGGGAGATGTACCTATAGCATATATTGATGGAATATTTCAATTCAAACAATATTTTCCATCGTTATTTTCTAGAATTTTTGGGATTCCTACATCAACAGTCAAAGATAATATATACAGAGATATGAAAAGATAAGATCTATTATATCCTCCATCATATTTGGTATAGTTTTTCATCTTCCAGCTTTAGTGAAATAATCAATCTACCCCCACTGATGTTGATGTCATTCTATCAATTGAATATTCCATATATTGGGAGGTTTCATATAATGAAGTGATCTTAGGAAACCTCATATGGCATAATATGGTGGAAATTATATATTTTGGGCGACAAGAAAGTAGGAAAACTGTAACTAGGGAAGATAGAAAATATTCAATCCATGTGTACGAGGCCTCACAAGGTGGAACCTAGGTGTCAGGAATGTCATGTGGTGTGGTTGCATATCCACCATATGAAGAGAGGCAACCCCATAGGTAGCCTTCCTGGACATCTAGGGAAGCCCCTGGGAATCAATTGAGACACTTGATTTAAAAAACTAAAGTCACAATCTTCCCCACACTTTGGTTGTCTTGGAAAACACTAAACAAATGGATATGTTGAGAAATCATGTGAAACATTTGATGTGTGGTGGGATTATATTGCAAGAAATTTCCTTAATACGAGTCGCGCATAGTGTGGATAATCATTAGTGATACGGGTATCTGATTTCCTTGGATGTATATGGACCCCAATGGGGGAAATATATAGAGAATCATATTTTGGTAAAATTGAAGCTCGACCAAGATCATGATTTGAATGAACTTTCATCCAAATATGACATTGATGATGAGGAAAATGAAAAAGAAGAATGGGTAGCTACAGAAGAGGAGGGATAATAAGAAGAATAAGAAGGATAAGATTCTAGGAAAGAAGATACTTGTGGTGGGGACATCGAACTAACAATGGGTCATCATAGTAGTCCATGGGAAAGTGGAGAAATCTTAGGCTTTGAAAAGGAACCCACGGAACATCTCAAAGTATGCATTGAATTAATTCTCTCGTAGTCCCTTATCTTCTCATAACATGAATCCACTTGGAATGAAAAATCATGTTTTGGAACACATTGGTGGCGAGCATGGAGATATAACTATTGGTGGAGAGAATTTATTGACAGTTGTAGGGATACATCTCCTCGATCCCATATCTTGGGATGAGTACGGAAGTGGACTAGTTATGGCTAAAGCTTCTCGAGGGTAACCAGATAAAGTGGAGAATGTGATGAACTCAATTTTCTGGGATATAGAATTGTTCATATGTAACCCTCTCCAATCGTTAGTCTGTGATGTTTTGAGGGTTATCCTCTAGATTATGTTCCAATGGTGACTCATGCAGTTTATTAAGTTTCATTTAATTCTCAAAAACCTCTAATTATCATCGAACCGCATCTGTAATCATATAATCTAGCTGGTTAATGTGCCTTACATTGTGATGTGATCATAAAATTAAAATATTGTAATATGGATGACTCCATGAATCAGTGGGCGATCTTCTATAGATTATACCTATTCGCAAGGAGCATACCACTCATGTATATATAGCCTTGGTACCAAGTGTGTAGGGAGTTTCCTCTTTATATGCTTCCACTTCTAGAGAAAAATATAAAAATAAGAGGAGTTTTGGTTGTTTTAGAAGAATAAATGAGTGAATATTATCTACATTATCTCATATAGCCTATCCACTTACAAAAGATTTCGGAGGAAGAACATTCCATTGAACTTCTGATTATCTTCCCATAATATAGACTTACTGATCCTAAGGAGCTGGATGATTTTGAAGATGATGTAACCAAGGATATACTTATGTAATAGTGTTTATTGTGAAGGATTATAAAACAATTCTAAGATATCTTGCAAGTATAATGGATGAGACAAATGGGGTCACTATGAAAATTGATGGATTTTCCTTATGCCATATTGGTTGATGCTTTCCATCTTCATGTGATGATCCATGACTATCATGAATGGAATATGTGGGAGAGCAGTCAAAACCAAGATGATATCTAGTGCTCAAATCAATGTGATAACATCAAAAACATCATTTAGGATAATTAGTAAATACACTACCCTGATGAGAAGGCGAACTATCATTCAATATTCATCCCCCACAATTCAAAACACATTGAATGGTTTAAGGTCCAACTGACAGAATCCTAGGAGAAGCTGAAAAAGGTGAGATATCAAGTAGATGTGATCTGAGACAAATGGGATTTGATGTTGATCAAGGATAATGACATTCACATTATGAATTTCAATGAGGAGGATGAGATTAGGAAGTCGCGGGTGACTGTAAAAGCCACACAACAAAAGGTGGTGGAGTTTAATCCTTTCATTAATGTAGAAGATCAATAAGGGTCATGTTTTAGAAAAACATATGAAATAAATTTTATTTTTCTAATTCCTTCTTGAAACTGTGAAAATGACAATATTTCATGCCTATTTTAGTTAATTCACATCAATCATATTTGTTAACAAACTAATGAGAAATAATTAGTGTCACATTGGTAATTCCTAGTGTGTGAAATAAGGGATGAGCATATAACCATTCACGTTGTATGAGAGTTCCATGTAATAATAAAATAATCAAGGTCTTCTATTATTGACTGACCACCAAGAGAATTTGAACAATGAGAGACTATTACTAGAGAATACGGCTCTAAGTATAGCCAATTTCCATTACAAACATGCTCTAGTGCATGATCATGATAATTCTAAGGGCATAGGATTCAATGATATCAAAGATGAAACATTAAATGTGAATGAAAATGCCCAAAATTTTGAACACACTGAAGAATGAATTTTGATATGAGATAACATCTTACCATATTTGAAATGGAATATCTATACAATTATCATGATATGGGGACAAAAATACAAGGTCTAACTGCTGACTATTTTCAATACATGAGACCAAAATCAAAATGTCATCATGTGTATTCCAGTGCGTTATCCAATAATGGTAGGTGAGATGAAACGACAAGGGAAAAGTCCATTAGGGGTGTCCCTTCAAATGAAAAAGAGGACGAGGATCTGAATAAGTGGTACACAAAAAATGTATATGGAGTGGAGGAATGTTCAAAAGGATCCCAAAAATATTGAAATAACACAACAGTGACATGGAGAAAATTTTGTAGGTGCATTGGGTTGAATGAATATCATACCAATTTCCCAGAAAGGGCATCTCTAGTGTGGTCCTATAATTTCTTATAGTTTTACATCATAGTTTAAAATCATGAAAAATGGATGTTGAACATAGTTATTTTCATTTTTACTGGACCCTAGACAAAAGTTTATAGTCATGAATCATGAACAAAAATGAATATTCCAATAATTTTTCCATGTAATAGAGTTGATAAACCAGAAATGAATAATAAATAAGAGGCTTCCTCACCATATGAGTATTATGGGACATAAAGAAGAAAGGTTAAGTGGCACATGGGATATGGTGAGAGGCTAATACCATATATAGGCTTTTAATTTTGGACATAATGTTTGGGCCATATGGCTTCTTGGTTAAGGTTATAGAGTTTGGACCATAGAGTTTTTGGCTAGCACCAAAGAAACATTATTTGAGTATCACTATGTATCCAGTATGGATTGTAATTTTGTAAGAAATAATTACTAGATTCCATATTTTTTGACATATTATTTTGAGGAGGAATATGATTACACATTAAAATGGGAAATAATGTTGTGGAATGAATTGAGATTGATTATTCAAGAATTACTACATTTCCCATATGTATGGGAATCATGCCATGCCTAGTTCTTGAATGGAAATTTTGTCATCTAAGACTATCCCATGAACAAATAAAACATATATTTGATATTTCTTCATTGATATTTTGTTTTGTTCTTGGTTAATGTCCATGATAAAAATCTCATGTGTTGCTACAAGAACCAAGCCATGTGTAGGTCTTGAAATGTGGCATAGTGGATTCCCAATGATGATGTTGACACCCTCTCAAGTTTGTACACCTTAATATTTTTACATTTATCACCCTTCATCCAGGACAATGACGGGTCGTATAACACGACCATCCCATTCATTTTAATGTCATTTAGTAAAGACGCATCAGTGTAATGTCACATGGGATGGGAAAACATAGTTTGACGTCATGATGGTCAGATAAATGAAAACATAGATTAGGTTCTTAGAAATCGAACCATAATCTTGAACAAATTATATATGTGGGTATAATAATAAAAGGACTCCAAATCCTATGTGAGTCTTACTCGGTGTGGTAAACAAGAAGTAATGTCATTATTTCCAAATCGTATGGGAGCACACAATAATGGAAAGGAAATGTGGGGTGGGAAAATCCCTACCACAAGAACATTCCCACTCGTCATGCGCAGATGCATGGAGTGACAATAGTAAGGGTATTTTTGATCGAAATGAATAGGAAGGGAAGAAAATTTGAATCATTAAATCTAGTATATGGAAGATAATGAGGATGATGAACTGTAGAGGGATAACCGCTGACCATATTCGAAAAATAGTATCCAAATTTTTCTTCTTGGGATGGGAATAAACAAATAAGGTTCAACACTTACCTTATTCGAAATATGGGACCAATATCAAAATCTTTTCTGAAGCCTATTGGGGTGTTGGAATAGGGTGATTGGTGATCCATACGGCAAGTCCCCATGCCTTTAGGGGATCCCTATAGACAATAATTACGATGGAGAACCAAATAAGAAGACACAATAAGTGTGGAATTGTGGTTGGGGGAATGTACCTATGGAATCCAATGCTCCAGGTATCGTACCACAATATATTAAATCATGTTGGTGTAGATCATCCACATTTGAGATGAGATCCATCCTCATGAATCATGTTTCTAAAAGGTGTTGAAAATAGTTTAATGGTCATTTTTCTTGAACCAAAATCTCCCAGTTTAATTATATTTAGTGTGGATCATAGTTTCCCATCTTAATTTTGTGTGTATGTGATGTACCCTTGTAGATTAATGTCATTCGATACGGATGAAAATGTTGCATTTTTTATCATCATATGAATAGAAAATATGAATCCCAAAGGAGATGTGTGTGGTGTGGTAAATAACCAAATGTGAATGAGGTATAAAGATGTCAAAACCACACCACACGTTATCAAAGGGTAACACATGTCAAAAAGGGGAAAAAGGGGAGATATCCTCTCAAATGACAGAAATCATTGTTGATATGTAGTTTGTTGTTATGAAAAATAGGACACATAAAATCATAGATTAATGTCAAAGAGGGAAACTTAAAAGGATGGATATTTCAAGTGAGATGTCATGATGCAAGTCGATGTGAATGTAGAAAAAAAATGTTCACACTGCATGACACACCTTCCGGAGAATGAATATTTGAAAAATAAGTGGTGAAAAGGTTCTTTAATTTATGGTTGGCCCTATCAGTTTGGTGTATAGGAATCACTATGTATCCATAAGGATGTGAATCATGCCACAAATAGTTGTAAATATTTCATGGGATATGGACAATTCTAAGGGGAAATATCTTCTCAAGTGAAGACATCACTGCACTGTGTAGTTTTCTATTGTAAATTCTAGATTCATAACACATTTTTTAACATCATACAATAAGGATTCGGGGTATAATGTAGCTTATAAATGTGAAATAAGGACACTTGGGATCTTAGTTTATAGTCGTAGATCTCATATCAAAAGATGATTCATCCAAAGATGAAATTCATTGCGTGTCACCCTAATGTAACATAACATGGGTGAGGACCATGATGATCCACTCTAAACCATGCATTCCGTAAGAAACAAAAGTGCATATTTTTTTAGTCAAAAGGATTATATTTGGATGCTTAGTTTAACATCATGTGACTAGGATATAAATTATTTTTTTTAAAGTCCTAGAATTCATACCATATAATGATTTTACTCTTCTATAAGGATAAAAATATTATAAATACAGTAAGACCACATGGGACATGCTCGGTGTGGGAAACAATAGGTTTAGGTGATCCTTACAACAAATGGAATAACACTGTAGGTGAATATAGAAGCTTTTTTAGGGTGTTCCAATGATGATGATCTATATGATCAACATGGAGATGTGCATGGAGGGGTACTACCAAGGGTATTGAATTTACACCTATACAAAAGGATGTGAAATGGGGATTGAAGAAAAGAGTCTAATATTTGGGACACTACGGGGATGGCATAATGATATAGGATAACCACAGACAAATTAAAAACACATCATCCATATCATGTGACCTATTATTGGAAATGACAAATGAGGGTTAGATGCTGACCGTATTCAAAACATGGGACCTATCTCAAAATGACATTCAATGACTTTCAGTACATTGGACTATGATGGTAAAAAATCCATGTGGCCTGAAATCCTACTGTTATGGGTCCCCTCATATATAAAACAAGATAGAGACCCAAACAAAGGGACACATAACGAATGGTGATATAGTGAAAGAATGTTCTTGTCAAACCATAAAATATTGGTTCCATGCCACAATGAATTTGAGAACATTAAAGAGGAAAATCACATAGTGGGATCCAAAAACCATCTTAATTGAATAAGCATCAAGAGGTCTCTTGGATATTTAATAGTAATTAAATGATATCAAATGATGTTGATGATGATTTATAAAATTGGGTTAATGAACCAGGGTCTGGACCTAAAGATGAAATGTATGGAAATCATTATGTATCTCATAAGGATGGAAATTAAACCACACATGGTTCTTCAATGATGTGGACTTTATAATAATCAATTAAGGATGATGATGTAATGCAGTTTATTTTCTTGCTACTTTGACAAAACAGATATGAGGTCAAGGTAATAAATCCCAAACCACATGGTGTTATTCTAATGGATATACATTTCCTGGGAAGGTGATGAACCCGACGTGAATGAGGACCAAGGAGGCATGTTTCCACACAACATATTCCAGAGAATAAAGGGTTACTAAACCTGGGTTGGGCCACAATGAAAAAATTTAGGGTCTTTATGCATATTTGATAAAGATGGGATTTCAGCCTTAAGTAGTTCTCAAATTCCATTTAGTTTAACTTAATGTATTAAGAATAAAGGATGCCATGCAGTTTATTATCATGTAGCTATCACATTTATGGAAATGGTATCCCAAAGGGGATTTTCATTTCATGGAAAAATTAATCTTCACATAATCATGGATTGTGTAAATCTACACCACAACACAAACTCTCAAGTTAATACTTTGGAAAAGTGTCCAAAATAATGAAAATATGGCCAGGGCCTAAGACTAAATGTCTAGGTGTTCTTACCTATCCAATAAGACTGGGAAACAATACATATGTAGTTCTTGGATTCAATTCAATTTATCGTCATGTGGCCGGGACGGAATTGAGGAGGAATATTCCCAAGGGAGGAACATGGTTCCACATTTATATCCCAACATGAATAAGGATCAAGGGAGTCTATACAAAACAAAAGACTCCTCAGAAGAACCCAATCCATGATTTTCAACGAATTTGTGACTGGACCAAAGAAAAAATTTATAGAAATTCCTACATATCCCATTAGGATGGGAGTCATGAAATATATAGTTATGAATTTCACATGGCGAGTTACTAAAGGAAACAGTGATTCCCCCTCACATGAGGACATTAGGGCACTGTGTAGTTTTTTATCATGAAACCAGGATGGAGTAGGGGTCTAATGTCATGTGGGAAGAGGATGATTAGTATCATGTAGGACAAAAGAGAACTTTTCTTTTACATAAATATATAAAGGACTATAAATTCTATGCGGTTTAATTTCTTGAAAGAATGATGAAACATTTTAATACCTTACGGGATGAGGTCGCATATTTTAACTCCATTTTTTATGGATAAAAGATATCGTAGTTTACGTTCATAGAAATCAGACCATTAGATGATGCTACCAACAATGGCTTTTATAATGTGGATATTGGAAGAAAAAATTCAAGAATGAGGACCAATAGTGGTCTCAATACCACACCACACACTCCCTCTAATTAGTCAGGCCAAGGGGATGAAATGTTGAAATGGTAGATGGGCCCAAATAACAACTATCTGTGAATTACTTAATATCCCACTATGTTCAGAATCATGACAAATGATTTTCTATAAATTCTATATAGTTTAACATTATATTGTAAGGAAAATTCATTGAATAGTTTATTTTCATGTGACTCGGATGCTGGTGCAAGGCGGTTCAATGTTCTGCAGCTTGTACTGATGGGATCATAGATTAAGGTTGTAGATCTTGGAATATAAGGTGATTGTGTAGTTTGTCATCATGGAAGATTATTGGGTTCTTACATGTAGTATAACATCATGTGGATGATAAAAATGGTTCTTATAAATATTATTTCTTTTGAAATGTGGAATTAGTGGGAGGAGAGACCTGATCCCCATCCATGGTGACCACAAACTATGCACCATTAGGTAAAACCACATGACTATTGTAGGGTTCATTCACATTTCAACACCATATTTTGTGGATTCAGTCTAGGAATCATCAATATACTCAAGTAAAATATCATGTAACCATAAAAGAAAGATATGAGATGAAATTTCATGTTGAAAGATCTGGCCATCTTATTATGGTGCCTCTCCAGATTGTGCAATGCCCGAATCAGGATATTATCGAGGGTTTATAGTTTATAGAGATGGACTTTGACTACTCTATCTGATTTATGTTGTTTATAGACAGATGTGCGGATTTAGGGAAACGGAATCTTGATGTGTTGGACAACCACAATTATTTACAATATAAAATATGTGGTCACCTGGGTGGAATTTGTAGATGTCATCCAACAATCCTAAAGTGATTTAGGGAAATTATCCATCCTACTATCTTTTTTATGGTCCCACCATCTTCTTTAAAATATTATACATGATATTTTTAAATGTCTCGATATGTCTATTTTCTTGAACATTTTAGCAAGAAATGTGGCTACTTATGATTATGTACTTTTAGTAAAATTTCATTAGCTTAGCTTCTCTGATATTTCTGTCGTTTCTGGTGAAAAAAAACTCAGGGACATCGAATCGATGAATGATATTACGGATCATGAACTAAACAATAGTGAAAACCTAGGCCTCTTTATGAGTATTTCATTCTACCTAAAAGGAAAGGTAATCTACTCTTTTCCAAATAACCCTGCATTGGTGAGCTACTGTTGGTGGATATGGTAACACAACCTAGATTCTGTAGATCATGAGGGGGAAAAATACATGGTAATATTGAGGGGATCTAGTGGTCAATGCAAAAAAGATTTCATGAATCTTACATGCATGGAACATCTTGGAAAACTCAATATAGTCATGGACCTTGGGGATCCAAAAGTAGTCTAACCATTGAATCTGGTGATAGAGTTTCAACCCTACCTAATGGTCCCCACATGATCTGGAATGAACATCCAACATAACCTAGGGAATATCGCTACCATTAATACAGTAGAGCTGAAATCCATCAAATCAATATTTTACAGGATCTTCTCCATGATGGAACCATGCTGAATAGTAAACTTCACTATACACTGACAGACCCCCCACACATGGCTCTATCAATAACAAGATTTTCATGCTTGAGATAATAAACGAAATGAATTTCCAATATGAGATTTATTCTACAGTGGTAGGGGGATCCAAATATCCTAATGTGGAATCACCAGTGGTTTTGTGGTTTACATGTTAGTTTTCATCATTGTCAATGGATATGAGAGGGTTGATGATTTGATGCACCTCAGAGATAAATCGATAATCTTGGATGGGCTCAATAAGAGATGTGGCTAGAACGGTGAAGGCATATGCTCGACCATTCATTAACATAGCGATGTTAACGACCTCTGGTTTAGAAGGGAGTATGTATATATATTGGTGGGTTCACATCAAAAGAGGAACAATTTATGGATTCCTGAGGATTTAATCACTATTGATATTATTGATAACTAACTCAGATTCCCCCTATATTTGTAGGTGGGGAGCATCGGACTCGAGAGTCAGATCAATACCAGAAATGCGATACTGATATTATGACTCATTATTGGTCCATCATATTGATAAAAATAATGAACAGGCTAAAAATAACTATGTAGGAATAGTGAAAATGACTCCCAGGATAACTCTGTTGTAAATCAGATCATTGACCTTTCTACCGGTTGGACATCATGAGGCACTATAGTAATTCATCTTTAATAGTATAATATCCTGATCCACTTAGAGAAAGGAATCATATTGAAAATCAATATCAAGGGAATGCTCAGTGGGGGCCTGATGAGGTATTAGAAAAAATTTCAATTCCTTACACTTTACTTACTTCTATGTGAAAAAACAAATGTCTAAATAGGAATGTATCAGTACCCACCTAGATAGAATAATGATCATCATGTGGATGTTTCAAATATAAATAATCAGATCCATGTGGGACATCAGTTTTATCTCACGGTTCTATAAGTAATTCCAAAACATCTATTCTACAAAACATGCGCTAGGAATCTTTTATTGATAAGAGAGTATATGTACTCTATGTTATGGAGAAGGATTCTGAGATATTAGAAATTGTTCTCTATCCCCTCATTATTTTTCTATGTGAGAAGGGTACAGAGGAATCATTAAATGGAGGTTACATAGAGGAGAAGCGTATTTATATAGACGTGTGGAATCATAACCTGAGTTTGCAGCATATATTACCTGATATCTACAAAATAATTCATTCACTCTTCAACCCATTTATTTACAACACCATACTTCATGTTTCATCAAATTTCCTTACACTATCAAGCCAGATTTGAGATGAATCAGAATATATAGGTAATTTGTACACGAAATACATGGAGCTCCCAAAGAATGATCGGAGGATGTATCTGACTAATCGCCTTGATATTCTCAGGGATGGTATCACTGCATTTGTATCTACTAAATAAGCCAAGAAAAACACCAGAGGTGACCCTGAAGGCACACTTCAAGGGGTTTATCTTCATATAGTGGGAGTAGAGTTAGACAAACACTTTCTCATGATCTCTATTCTAGTCATAACACTTCTAGGTTTTGGACAAAAAATCATCAACATAGAATTAAAATAGAATCCTATGGGTAGGCTTGAATATGTGGTGCATAGCATGACGATAGGTAGCTCTTAAATTATTCATACCAAATGGAATTTTTTTACAGTAGAAGGTACCATTTGGTTCCCTGAATCTGATGGAATCGTCATCTTCGGTGGCCATCTAGATTTTATTAAACCATGAATATCCATCCATGAAGGGTATAACTTGGAATCTAGTGGTGTCTTCAATCAATATCTACATCACAGGAAGTGGAAAATCCTCCACTCGACAGTGGCTGTTGAGAACCCAAATGTGGATGAAGAATATGATTGGTATTTTGTTCTTAATAACGGTTGTGATGATGGATAATCATATTGGGTACTATGATTCCATGAAAAATTGGATTCGATGAGCTTATCAACCTCGAACATGGCCATGGCACCATGATATGGGTGAACCGTCCGGGAGATTGTTGGAAAACATCATGACTGGTTGAGAGACCAAGCTGGTGGATGGAGACTCGAGGTTCCATCCCTAGAATATATTAATAACTCCAAGAGAATATATCAAAATTGGACTTCAAGAAATTTCCATACTATTATTGTTGTTATACAAGCTTAGCAGCACTGATTGGTGTTGGCCTTGGGTATTCCTTGGTAACGACATTCACCTATAACAAATCATTGATTGTGGTTGATAAAATATCATCGAATGATGGAAGGGAAAATTCATGGACTTCATTACTATTTGAGGTAGGGGGATTGACTGGAGTAGATGGTTCATCCAGGCCTAGAGATCCGGGAGAACACTAGTGCATTCTTAAGAGGATATAAACTATTCACTAAGAGAATTTCACACTATTAAACCCATTCCCACAAACACCACTGATCGAGGGGTCAATTTCGGATGATAACAAGTCAGTGGTGGTTTGTTGGTAGAGGTCGATTCAACTTTTCTTGGAAGAACAATCAATTCTTGCGAATAATTATAGCCATAGGGAGAATTCCATGATACGTAACAGGGGTTAGTAGTTTTATTATTAACCTAGTATGAGCTATATAGGAATATAAGTTAATATTCCTTAATTCCTTATATATGGGAATTTTTATTCTCTTATCTTAAAACTAAAAAATAGTTTCCCTTGTCTGGGTTTGTGGCCTCATACCGGTGAATTGAGTGGTTGATGGAATCATCCATGTATGTCGATGGGTTGGCTACAGTAGTAGTGTCCTCATACACATTGTTTTGAATACATTTTTTATAGAACATTTACTAGTAATCATTAACATTGTGGGATTCAAAAGTGGTTAAGGTAGATGTGTCAATTTGGAGCTCACCCACTCGACCATTAATAGAGTACTTGAGGCATTGGTGATATGAGGATGGAACTGCTACATTCTGATAGACCCAATGTCTACCCGTCAGCGCATTATAGGTAGTGTCCTTTGAGACATTCATAAATTATGTTTGGGTAATCAGGACACCAAACAAGTTCATCGGGTGAACCATGCCACATGGAATTTTGTCCATCTTTTATAGCCGTAAATCTTCATGTTAGAGGGATTTATATCTACTTCAACAGCCCTAACATGCAGAGCATCTGGGACGGGATGAGATTAATCCCATATACCATGTTAATGAGACTATGGAATACAAACAATAAATTAAATGGATAGTGATGTACAATGCATAGATATTCCACTGTACAAGGGGTACTTCATCTTATCCAATGAAGATATGACGGCTTGGGATTCTTCTTGCTTAACTTCCTCAACAGGGTAGGTATCCACAATTTCTCCCTTATTTTTTCAACTTTAGAGGGAATTTCAAAGCCTCTGTAAGGTCATCATACATATCATTTGATAGTCAAGGGGAAATTATGATCAAAATTTTAGTATGTATAATTTAAATATGCTTATGTACAACATACTTCCATGCTAGGTGCACATTTATGGAGGTCAGAGGAATGACGGGTGCGACTGGCCAACTAGAAAATTCTGGCTGGTGATGGGGATTTCTAATTTCTCACTAGTTGAACCACACAAATATACTACTAGATGACAATTAGATTACTAAAATAATACTAAATTTATATACAACTGATCATGACGTGATTGTGGATAATCTCCGTGAGCGTGTCGCATTAATTGCAGCATGAGTGATCCTTCCCAAATGGGATGAGAGGACTATACATGATGAGCTGTGTGATGAGACTGATGACTAGTCATGGTAGCATGTACGACTTGTTTGGTAGCACAATCCTAAACATCATGACAATTCACATATCCACAACCTTGTTGTGGATGGTGTCAACCATAAATATTAGAAATAACTACCTGAATCTCATCATTTCCAGGAACCATGCATGGGTCCACCATATAAATGGTATTCAATATTGAATTATTTTGATCATAACCTAATGAATCCAAAAATACTCAGAGAATTCTTAGAGAAATTCCCATCTATTTTTAAATTAAATAACTGAGAGTGTGAGATGAATGCGACACCGATGGGGGGAACTACATTCACTTCTATCATTGGTGTTTACTCTTTTGAGAATTATAAGGATGAGATGTTTATTCATGGACAATATTGGTAGGAGGAGTGGATATTTCAAGAGGATCGAGAAGATTCAAATTGGAATAAATGACACCCTGGTTGTTAGTGAATGCTATACAGGCTAACCAATTGTCTTACATATGAGACTTCTGGCTAGAGACTTACTGTTATTCACTTTCATTGTCACTGTTAGGAATTGCAGAAACACACATAACTTATGCTGGGGAAGAAACCAATATTAAATTGTTTATCAAGTCCTAAAGACAGTCTTTAAACACATTGAACCACTTCAAAGTGTGTCAAATGATTCATTGATAAGGGTAGTAGCTAGAGCGATCACAGATAGTAGCCTCCAATGGATTCCTATATTTTGGAAAATTTTGGATTCTCAGATCCAAGGAAATTCCGGATTAACTGAGGGCCTGAGCATCATCAAATCAGTAGGCATGGTTTCCTATTATTGTGAAAGGGACTTTGGGAGAATGCCCCTAATGAGGTGATTGAGCCTGAAGGGGGGGATATACTTGGATTTTCATGACTAAGTGGCAGTTCATGACATGTTGGTTCCATCTAATTCTATGGTAGGTGATTTTAAGCTAGAGGATGGACCTGATGCGACAATCATTTCAATAGATGTGTTTGAGGAACTATTGGTTAAAATTATATTAGTCTTAGGGCATCTACCTGTGTGATCATAGTTGTCCCATCCATCACATCTCTTCTTGTAGGAGTTGTGGGAGGCAACATATGAGGTTTTTTATCTTGAATTAGGGCCTCATCTAGGCGAATATACTTGTCAGAAAAATCCCAAAATCCACCTGGGAAATTATGATTGATGAGGGAGGGATGTAATTTAGTCTTTACACTCCCCACACACATCATCTGTACATATTACTGAGTAATCAGAATGAATAGTTAATACATTAGGGAATTCCACTTGAAAATGAAGACTGTTACCCGCACATCCTCCTATGTTTTTCATATGAAGAATTTAGAAATACTGGTTTAGTGAGTGGCGGAGATGAACTATTAAAGAATATATCTATGAAGATCATATCAACCAAATATTGACCCAATGGGTAACATGATATATCATAAGAATGCATTCCCTTCAAATGTCCGTATGAAGCATGTAATCTTGGTAGCCACTTGTTACACTCGAGTTACCGGAATCGATCGAACCTTGAAATAATGTGGACCAGATGCTACAACAGTTCTCTTATTCTATTTAATGGGGAGATATTTATATTCTTGAACTATTTGGGTGTTGGAATATCAACCACCCATGTTGAGCACGACTTTTTAAAAAGTGGTATCACGACTTACTATGTTTCCAGATCCTTGAAGAAGGTAATGATAATGGACATCGGATCACCCTGGTGGGGATTCCTATCATGGTGTGGATTCCTGACCCTCATTTAATTAATAGAATCATCAAAACAATAGGTATAATTATAGACTCATGGAAGGACTTCTTTGACATGTGGAGGAACTAAAGGTACATCCCAAGGAACAACTGGGTGAATAACTTGAGCTGGGTCCGGAGGAGGGTTCCCAAGAAGTTCAACCAAATTTTTCGATGCATATCGTGGTTGTTTTCCATAATATATATCCTTTATACTATGAGGATGTGAAGGATTATTAGGATAAATAGGAGAAAACTCAACAATAATACCTTCTGGTAGCCGCTACTTCCCTAGTGGAGGATTTATGGGATCATGCCATGGATCACCGTAGTATAGATGTTGTTCTACAAGGCACTCATTAAGGAGATTGTCAATGAGATTTTACTGTTCAATGATATGTTGGAGAAACATGTTATTTTCATGATCAACCTCCATAATCATTGTTAAACATGATTTGTTGGAGGTACTAAAGGTCCCTGTAATTTGATTTTCCATTTTTTGTGATATAACTGATGGGAAATGACGTAGAACTGTCTCCAAGTCCATGAATATGCATTTTCTAATCAGTAATGACACCTGTAGGGTCCACTGTATGTTTTAATTCCCTAGGGGTGGGTAATAATCTTTAAACCCTACACCATGTCCCATTATATGTATATCCCTGGTATGACCATGTTTACTGCAATGATTCTAGGATTCATAACCTCAAGGTCATCGAGTAGCTATGGATGTTGCAGGATTGAGATAAAGTGGAAAGAATCATATTGTCCCCAGCCCCGAATCAACACATGTTGAGATGCCTTTTTGAAAGTATTCTAGAGAATTTTGATGCTATATTTGTATCACTTGTGATGAATTTGGTGATAGGATGGTGACAAAGAGTGCTAATCCACAAGAATCATGGTTACATTGACCATGTGACACTACTGGGAATTGTCAACATAATGTTCAAGGATTTCGGGATAAGGCAATTGATGGCCCTGAAGTTGGAAAGACCTCACCGATAGTAGTCATTGTAAGATCACGAATTCATCCTATGTAACAGAACCCAAAATTTCACTGTATGGAGTCATGAACTTTTAGAAAATTTCATACAATAGGTCCACTGCAAGAGTGTCCCACATACATCTCTATTTAGAAGAGGGATCCGACTCTTGGTTTCCCCATCCATTGACTGGGGGTTTCTGAGTAACTGGAAACATCACTGATGTAGACTATTTTTGTGGTGGGATGGCCATGGAGAGAATGTTGTGTGAGATCACAAGACACTTTTTATTAGGTCATCTATCAAGTATTGTACCTACTACAACATCATGTCACTATAGGACTGGATGTTGAACACCTCTTACTACGAGAGGGTGATGATAGTCTGTGGTGGATATAGTTATTTATTATCGTCTACCAAACCCTAGAAAACATCTCCTTGAACCCACGTATAGGTAGGGAATGATTCTAGAGATGGTAGAAATGGATTTAAGAAATGACCTGATAAGGGATCTAATTCTACCACCTCTTGATTAAACCAGCAGAGGGTTTTAGGGATTTTCTACTTCTAACTTTTAGGGAGGATAAAACTCACATGATGGATTCCTACGCCACAATAAAATGTAGAGGATATGGGTGAAGCCTCGACCATTGAGTCATATTATTCATCTAAATAGTAAACATGGACTGGATTAACAATGATCACACACTTCTCAGAGTTCATCATTCAGTGGTGTTGTTTTTTCCTCCTTACTAGGGTTGTTCATCATGTTAGGATTGATCTTTTTCATGGGGAGTAACTCTACCCAATTAGGTTATAGAGAGGAGGGGTCCTCTGAATGAGCTAGTTGCGACACTCTGAGGACATTCATATCAGTTGTTGCTGGAGTGGGGAGGACCTCCACTTTGGTGAGCCGATGCACAAGGAGATCCCAGAAAGTTATCCGATGGAACAATGGGAGAAAGTCCATTTTGATGAGCCTGACCATGGGGAGGAACTCTATTTTTTTGAGTAATGGAGTGGGGTGGACCCCCACAGAAGGTTGATAGAATATGGGGAGGATCTCCATGTTGACTGCATGTGGAACATAGAGGAAAACTACGCTGAATATAAGGGGTAGCAGAAGGAGGGAATTCATACAGATCCAACTGTACATGGGGAGGAAATCTTTGTAGACCATAAATTATGTAGGGAGGGCCCCCACATTGATGGATGTTGTAGTGGGGAGGACTGTATCTTTTTTTGATGGATGCACAGGGAGGACCTCTGTGGTAGGGAGTGATGGAGTAGGGGGTTCTCTAATGGGGAAAAGAACATGATGAGAATCTTCAAGTCAATTACCAATGTTATGGGGATGACCTATAAACTTGATGAAAATAATAGAATGAGGTGGGACATTGTACCGATAAATCTAAATATTGGGAGGGTGTCCATGTTAACTGTCGATGAAGAAGGGATGGCCTCCACATTGATAGCACCTGGAGTGGGGAGGAAAATGTATCTTGTTGATTCTGCTATAGGTAAGACGTCCACATCAGCTAGTGATGATGTGTGGAGGACCTAAATTTAGTTAAAAATTGTTATAGGGTTGGTGTCAATATCTGGAATCAAAGGCATGGGGAGGGTATCTATGCTAGATGTCAAGAAGATGGGATGGACCTCTACTTGGAATGATCCTGGTAAAATGGTGAGGAACTCCATGCTGAATAAGATAGTATGTAGGAACTCTATTATAACAATAAATGGAATGGAGAGGACCAAGATGGGGGATCTCATCATCAGGGGTTGGCCCATGATGGATTCTGATCACGTTGGGGTCTAGAAGAGTCATCCTAGCCAAACCATGTGGTGGATGAATTATCAATCCAGAATAGGAATTCATAGATCCATATTCAATAGTATCAGGGAAGTGATAGAATGTGTCATGGGTGGAATGGTCCACTGATGATATAGAATATGACACCCCAAATGGGTTTCGTCCTAACCTTGATCACTGAGTTTCCATCAGGTCATCCAGTTGGGGCTGGTGGTGCAGGGGAATAAACTGCATGTTATCTAGCCTAAGGGACTGGTATTTTGTGGGGGTAGAGATGGCATGTTGGGATCACTCATTTTTAGCTACTAGTTTATAGTTATAACTGAGATGAACTAGATATACATTATCTCATTGGCATAGGGGGTGATTCGTAGGAACATTCTAGCGAGAAGGTCCCAAAATGTATGAATGTTGGAGTGGGGAGTTATGGATCCATGTGTGACACTTGGGGGTAGTTGTGACTACGAGGACAAGGTGAATTCTAGGGGGGATGAACCCTACATTTACTATGAGGGTGGAAGAGTCGAAAAAGAGTCAATAGAGTCAGGGGACGGATGGCACATGTGTGGCCCATGACTGTGGCAGTGTCAGTGAGGAGCTAATTGCCTCTTGTCTTCACGCCCCAATTTTTACTCATCCTCCCAAACATGCTGGATAGTGGATTAAAATTCATAGTGCCTCAATTTGGTAATTCTAGGCAATTTTTCTCCTCTAAAAATCAATAGAGAATAGATTCACATCAGTTTTATATTTTTTGTTTATAATTCTTTCAACAGGGGAACGCCCACCTACAAGCATATTACTGTTCCTTGAAGGTGCATTTTACCTCACATTCCTACTTTCCAAAGGTAAGTTGAATTCATCACTTATTCAATGATGTTACCTCCTTGATCAAAATGGGATTATGGGATGTTGGTCCCCCTATCCATGGATTCCTCCATAAAATTCATTGCATAGTATGAGTCCCTCTTAAATATTATGACATTGTTTGTGAAACTCATTCCCACATCCATCCCTTTATGGAATCTTTTTAATTACATTGGTTCTATCAAGAAATTTCAAAGAGGTCATATCAGGGTAGAAACCATCAGTCATGAGTGTTGTCACGCTATGCATTAGTGGCATATCTGGATATGGAAACATTGGGACAAATGTATTCTTCTCCATCAGAGGTATTCATAAAGATAAATAAACCAATGGATTCCAACATCATAAGTAGGGTATCTTATGCTAGAGGCATCTATTTGAGGTTTTACAGAAGAAAACATGGTTTACATGGGGTATGACATGAGTATAATGTCTAGTAGAGATTGTTCAGACTGATCAGAATAGTTATGTAGGTAGATCAGATATGAACATCACTAGGAGGGATCACATTGAATGTTTATTAGTTTAGTGGATCAGTACTCTGAATAAGGACTGACCCAAGCGAGGAATGTCCCATTATGGGAATGCTTCACACCGTGACGGCTGATTTGGACACCACTGAGGGAGGATCAAAGAAGGTTGTCCCTAATGAGGGGGACCCCATGGTTTAACATTGGCTGGGGTTGATCCTCATAGAGGTTCCCTACATACCCTATGTAGAAGATAGGGATGAAAACACATGTAGTTTTTATGGTGGAGTGGTTCAGGGCTTAAAAATGGTTAGCGACTCATCGCAAGAGAATAACTCCATGTTGAATGAATGTGGATTTTGTGGGGATTTTGAATGGATATATTTCTGAGTGATACTATGATCAATAATGTGATGAATTTTTATTACTCATAGAGATTAATTATAAGGATGATGTTATCAAATTATGATATGGGTTATGTTATTGAGCAGATTTTAGGGGCATACTCATGGGAGCCTCCTGAGTGAAGGGAATGATCCAACAAGGATTTGGTGACCTGGGTACGAATAAATATGGGTGATAAAGGGTTGGATGAAGCGGATGGAATATATTTGATAGATCCAAAGTGAATATAATGATGTTGGGATTGAAATTTAGGGAGTTTCTAATGTATCCTGGCAAGTAGGGAATCAAAGTCCATATTGTTCTAATAATGGCCTTGGGGTTTATGTAATGTCAGCAGCCCGATCAAAATGGGATTTGTGGTTAGAGATTATATGTGGTCATCCCGCAAAGTTGTCCTGGAGGATAGTTGACCACATTGTGGGGCATTACCCTCCCGAGACATTAATGGTCAAGGTAAAGATAAATTTGGGAATGGATGATGGTGAATACTATGATCCTGGTGGTGTATCCCTAGGGGGAGGGTACAAAGATTTATTGATGTTCAGTACTGAACCTCATGTATGCTTATTTACATACATAGTTTAGGGTATAGGGATCGAAACCCATGTAGTTTGATGTTTTGGGGATTACACAAGGTTATCATCCCACGAAGTTGAATGTTGGGGCTATCTCTTGAATGAATGGCAAAGGGAAGTGTGTCACAATCACTAATAACCTATAATACCATGTGAGTTAGGCTCAGTGTGAGAAATAAGTGTAAGAAGAATGCCAGTCGGTCACATTGAGAATGATGCATCAGCAAGGGATGGAGAGGGGATTATTCATAGAAGCATCCCATGGGAAAAAACATAGAGGGATAGGGACTGGGTATTGAGAGTGTCATTTTCACATCCCATCTCCGATATTTGCATATGAAGTATCTGAGGAGGAGCAAGGGTGATACATCCTACAAGAATGTATACGGTCTTACAATAGGATTTCTACAAATTCCACATGGAAATCTTTAATTCCATGCAAGTACGATCTCGATTCATCTGTGGAAGATCTCACTCCCATGGAGATTATCGTGAATGAATATTTCCTCAGGGAACCCTATATGCATTATATGGGAAATTATATATGTTAACACCATGTATTGAGTGTTATGGTGCATTATAGATTAAAGTGTCATATCTCGGATGAGGGGGGATAACTTCTCTCCCCATAAAAATATAAGAGTGGTTAGATTATATACCTTTGTGAATGGATGGAACCAGAAATGCTGAAAACGAGTGGGGTGGAGGAGTGATCAGATGAGGGGTAAACATTAGCGTACCTATTCAAGGAAGAAATAACTATTTGTGTACCTATGAAGAGAATCATTAGTTGGTAAATCACAATATAAGTCACCGCATGAGGGACTAGAAAATACCTACACATTTTCCTGGAGGGCCACACAGTGGAGATGCACAAAATATGTAAAATTGTTTAAAATATGGGATCAAAAATGGTTCAATGGGGTAAAACGTGACCTCTAGACCATAGGAATGGGTGTGCACTATATTAGAGACTTCTGCACAAAATGAATAGGTTGAGCAAAAGAGGTAATGTAAAAAAAAAATTCATGAAAGAAGGCTCTTTATCACACAGTAAATGCCGAAAAAACGGAAATAGGATAGGTTCTATACCTCAGAGGTCCACATAAATGAAAAACCATTATGGGGGCATGTTACAAAAGATCCTATACCATGATTCCATGGTTTCCATGCTATCGTAGAAGGTGTTTTATTACATGCCTGAGAGTGTAAATTCAACATACAGAGCATTACCTTGAGGGGAGGGGGTATCCCTCTATTTATAAGATAAATTATTGGTAGAGGAGTGAAAGAACTATGGCTTTGAAGTTTCTAGTTTACATTGTATTGGGAGCTAAAGAGTCTTACATAAAGGATGACATGTTACGCCAAAACCTCTAAACATAAGTGTGCCTTACATACTTGTTTTTTGGTGTATGGAGTGAAAGAATTACTTTTTCATCACATTTCATGTGTCGGGGACATACGTTCCATTTTCCATCTTCCAAAATGTCCATCAATCATTTGCAAAGATTCAATGGATTTATCATGATGTCCCGTCGAGTTGAAATATGTCTTAAGATTCCTCAATGGTGACTGCTTTTGGATATAAATAAAATTCGACTCCAACAACCTCCCTGTAACACCCCAAGCTTCCACATTACGTTTCTCTTTGAATAATGCAATGAAGTGCATTGTACGTAACTTCGAGATTCTAACACCCCACAACCAATCAAACTAGCCGTTATGAATAGTAATACCTACTTTTTGAACTTTTATAAATTCTATCTCTCAAAATGGAATTCATTTTTGGATTTGGAATATCGAAATTAGCCTATGGTGAAATTTTGGTACTTTTCGGATAACTTTCATATTTTGATGAATAGTGAAAATTACTAAATGTTAATTAAAAACAAATTTTTTAATAGAAATAATTAATATTGATAAATTATGAATTTGAGTGGTTTTAAAGTATATTTTGAATATATTTTTACCATTAAATTCAATGTTTTTCATTGGACATAATTTCACAATTAAACCAAACATAAACAAGTATCAGTCTTTTGATAGTTATTATATCTTAAAAACACGCTTTTTGTTTTGACAACGGGAATTAATTTTAAATTAATTTCTGCCACTTCTTTGTTTTGAATTTGAAAAATGGAGTCCATATTTGTAATCAAGATGTTCAAATTGTGTAAATATATAATTTTTATTTTTAGACATTATGAATAATTATTTCGGTAAATATTTTATTTACCATGGTTAAGGGTAAATCCGGTAAATAAGGGTTAAAACAATAATATTATAATAATACGAAGTTACCCTAAAACGTGTTCTAACCTTATTGGTGGATACATGTCCGACCATGGGAATCTTTGGGTCGATATTTGGACCCCATGGAGCCACTTGTAGTTGATAGGGACACTTTATTTTAATTAAGTTAAAATAAATACAAAAATGACACAAGCATATATCGTTTAGAAAAACAATTTTTACATGGGGTTATATATATTGGATGTTCGACTATAAATATTCCATAGAAAGATTAAACGATTTCTTACATATTTATATTTTATTTATAATTTTTAGACATTCAATAATTAAATTTATTTATGACACAATGATGATGCAGTAATTACCTAATTAATGAAAAATTAGAATAATTGATATTATAAATACCCAAATAAATATAATTTGAGGCTTTTTATGAATTACACGAATTTTATAGGTTACTATGACATGTTATGATTTCTTTAATTAACCGTTTTCGAAGTAATAATTATGTTATGATTTTTTACAAAAATCAATTATTGAATAGTGTCAAAAGTGACATAAAAGAGTTTTTAAAACAAATATTATATTATTAATTAATATTAAATTTATAAAAATATAAGGATCGCCCAAGAGTCTTATATATTGATAGTTTCATCATTAATGGACCACTTGTAGGTCTCTTGGATGTTTATGGTAAGTTTATTAACCATATAATATAAAAATACAAAGAGACATTGTAAAAGTGAAACTAATTAACTAAGAGTTAATACTTAATGATAAGGTTAATATAATGACCCAAACCTGTATAAATTCTATTGGTTGAGTTGTTATAGACCCATAACCACCTTAACTTTTAAATAATAAACTTTGGAGCCATTAGAAACCGAATATGAATTTATTATAAATTAATATTTCTAGTTTTTCCAAAGGTGCCCCTCACCCCTCTTATAAAAGGGCACTCCCCCTTCTCATTACTTCACACCTTAAAAGCCTTTTGGTTCGGCCAAAACATGCCCAAATACTCTCCAAACTTCCCTCACTACAACTTATAGGCCTTATTTGGATCCGAAAGCCTACCTAAGGAGCCATTCTGATCAAATCAAAAGGAAGAACCCAAAGAAGAGGTAATGATTTCACCACCCTTTTTCAAGATCCTTTCTTCTTACACTTATTCTTTATTTGTTATTACTATTCTAAAATAATGAATCCAGTATATCCTATATACTGTAATATTATTATTAATATGGTAATCCATATTCAATATTCTATCCACCCTTTGAATAAAATGTCACCATACGTGCGTACGTACGGCTTACCGTCTCCACGTCGTGATGTAATTGTTATTCTATAAATTATTATTTGGATGGGTATAATAATGATGTTTAATTCATGTAAATAATAAATATAACATGATAATTATTCTTTATATATGATATACCATCCAATTATATATTATTTTAATATCCAAATAATGATATTGTCGCTCGTGCGTACGTACGGACTACTGTCTCCACGAATACGATGAGATTCATTCCCTATCGTATCCATTAAAGTATAATTATCATTTGATGATTTAAAAATAATGTTTAAGGACTTGATATCATTCTGGATATGAATAATATACAACCTATCCATGACAACCACGAATTATGTAACAAAACATATAAAATAAAATGAGTAAGTTAACACCCGAAACGACAATAATTATAAGATATTATTAACCAAGAAATTTTAAAATATCATATATGATATCATATTAATGTATATGATTATTTAATAATTTAATAACAATTATTTCACCATTATACAGGAGTTTAACCTACCGTCGACCAAGGAAAAATTACAAAGAAAGTTGTTTCTTATCTCACTCTTAATTTTGTGAGAATTCCATTGTTCACCACTTATTTATTGCATGTGGTGTATGTTTACTGCCCATGATTGTATTCATTGTGTAATATAAATTAATTTATGGGTATTTAAATGATCATTGTATGATCCTTCTTTCATGGGTTTATGTTTCATAAGTTTTCTAATCGATAAGGGAATTTGAAATTTCAATTTCCACTCATTTGGCTTTACGCATATTTCATTGATTATATTACTCCAAGATTATGTGTTGAATCACTATTCATTTGATTATGTCATAATTTCCACTCCCATTTCTGTGGGTATAATTTTTATACACATAATAACTCCATTGATAAATTCTCATGTCATTGCTATGAACTTGATAAGAGAAATTTTTACTCAATCTCGATTTGTTGAGATAAATATCCAATTCATTGGTGTTGTTTTTACCAGAATATGTGTGAATGTCCTTTGATTGTTCTACACTGAGTATCCAATCATATTTAGTGTATTTATATTTTTCACACATAATTATGTCGTTGATTTATCCTTAACCTAAGGATACATCCATTATGAGAGATTTCATCTCTATTTACATTCCATTGAGACTTGTCTGTTGTTATACACCAAATCACTTTTATATGGTGTATATAATGTACATTGACATAGTATATCATGAATCCCTTTATTCTAATGATATTAAAATGTTTTTATTACCTCAATTATTTGTATTCAAGTGACCCTCTTTTGGTTAGAAACTCTAACTAAAAACAATTTTTAAATGTTTTAAAGATTTATTCTTCTAAATCTTGCTCATTAATGTCCATGTTTTAAAAAATATTTTTAATGATTTATTTATATGGACATTAAAGATTTAGAATTAAAAATCCTTTTAAATGTTTGAAAGTTGTATGGGACACTTTGATTCAAAAATATATTTTTAAATGGCTTCTTGACAAATAGTGTGACTTTAAATGATTTTAAGAAAAGGGGGATATTTCTCTCAAATAGTTTTGATGATTATTTTCATCTATATCAATATCCTTCATTATTCTCGATTGAGGTTAATATGATACAATATAATCATCCATATTGTATCGAATGAGTTATGTTTGACTGTGGATGTGCTATTTTTATACCGTTCATGGTTTGTGGATAAAGTATTGACATTTCGTATTCTAGTTTTAATACGAATGTTTATGTTATGTTTAAACCTTTTCATATGAGGAATGCATTGGACATAGTAAGTGACGGGTGGAGCCCGCTATAGCTCCTCGATTCATCGGTAGGTCTCATGAGACAAACTAGTGTCTTGGCACAAGGCCTTGGTAAAATCTTTTTATAGTCTTGGCACGAGGCTTTGGCTATGTGGTTATGATAGTCTGGCATTATGCATTCCATCATTATGAAAGTGTTTATTGATATTGCATGTGATTATTCGATTAGTAGAATATACATGTGAATAAGTAAATGGCATTATTTAATTTTACTTTTTCCATACTATGTTGAGGTTCAAGTTTAAAAGGCTTTTTTTAGTTATACATTGACTTAAATGTTTATTCTAATTTATGAAAGTTTCTACTATATTGTTATCCTTACTGGGCATTTGAGCTCAACGCTTTTCTATGTTTTATTTTTCCCAGGATGTGAAGAAGTAAATTATGAATGACCTTCAGGGATTTTATGAGGGGATAATAGTGTGGACTATGGAGACATTATGTTGTTGTAGTAGTTTTTCACTTTATTATGTAATGTAAAACATTATGAATATATCTAGTGTTTCCAAGGTTACTAAACCAATCGGTCTTTCGAGATTTGATCTTTCTTGTGATCATGCCAATGTTATGTAATAATGCACCGACTTTGGGTAACTGGGTTGGGTCGTTACAGTTGGTATCATAGGAAGTTTATTACAAACCTTGGAAGCTATATTTATATAATCTCTGATTAGAGCACGTAGACCAAAGATGAACTTTGAGGATTATTATAGAAGAACTTCCTAGAATTTTTTTATTGTAGAGATTTTATGAGTTTTCTGAGAAATACATCCCTATCTGGATACGAGGAGGTAAAGGCGGCTCTAGCACATATGTACCTAGGGGTAAACCCCCAAAACACCGCTTTGAGCTTGACTCGAACGGGAACGGGTGTACGATAACAGGCCTTGCTGCACTCTTGGTTACGAAACTCCCAGGGGATATGCTTAGGATAATTTACATTTTCATTACTAACTGATTTGAAGTATTAAATATATAAGATGAGAGTAAATGACCTTGGTTAATCTAAATGTGTTTCAAATTGAGAATATGGTGACATGTTAATCTCTAAATGATTTTATGACTACTGTTACTCACACAATGCTTTTTGGTTTTAGTCAATGGCTGGATTCCAAGGAAGTCATAGTGACTTTGGTAATGATGTACAAGGTGGGAACGGTGGTGGAAATGAGCAACAAAATGGAATGTTGATAGGTGTAAAAGATATCATCTTTATGCCAAATCAATTTCCCAAAAATATGATCAACAATATAAATATTAACCAATTCCCGGACTCAAAAAAGAAAATAAAGGTGATGAATGATAAGAGCACTAGTAGTGGAGACCATGGAGAAAAGAATCCTCAATTTCCATCATGCATGAAATGTGGAAGGAGACACCCAGGAAAGTGTCTCAATGGGACAAATAAATGTTTTACATGCGGGAAGGAAGGACATAAAGTGAAGAATTACTGAATAAAAATGAAGAGTACTATGGAAGAAGATAAAAATAGTCCCACGAGTCCATTTACAGTCATTTTTCATAAATGTAGGGGACCTGGCCATTACTCGAGTGAATGCCCTATTCTATAGGATATTTTCTTGGTCAAACAAGAAGCTATGTGGAAATAAATGGTTGGAGAAATGTTTAAAAAGTATTTGTGCTTCTTTTTGATGGGTTTACTTTGGAATAATTTTCTATTGTATTTGTAACCCCGAAGTTTTCCATTTGAAAATGATATTTGAGGAAGAATTATCTCTTCTCTTATGGATATAGGTATAAATAACCATTTGGTTTTATATGATCATTGTGGTTTGAGTGTTTTATAAGTTATTATAATTTGGGATGAAAATGCAAGGTATGATATAACATTTGTCGTTAAAATATGTTATGGTATTTTGAAGAATTTATCTAATTTTGGTAATATTAAAAAATATTGTTTTTGAAAAAGTACAACACGTAGACCGTGTGACAACCCGTCACGTCAGACAAAGATATGGGAATCGAACCCACAACCAAAGTGTGATTGGGATTTATCGCCTACCACTGGACTACGTGAAGTCCCTGGATAGTGTGACTAATTATTTTTAGTTAAATGATTTTATTGATCAATAATAAGTTTATTTGGGTTCTTATGTCTTATTAAATGAATACCCTTGGTATAGGAAAATGATTTGCTGATTAAGTGATGGATGTTATTTTGGAAGTTGTTCGCTTTGTTGTGAACACTATATTCCCACGGAAAATAGAATAGTATGGGATTTCATTTGAGGAGTAATGGTGGATTTGTATCTATGCTTTTATTATGGAGCATAGTGATTTGGGTTGTTTATGGAAATGATTAGGTTAATTACTTTTAAGCATGTGACTTTAATAGTAATTAATGTCATTTAGAGATACAATTTAACGTGTAAGACTACATTTTTATAAGTTTTGAGTTTCAATATTAGTTTGGATTATATTGAAGGATTTTAAGGACAATTGATTATTGAATGGTATTTATTTAACTTTGGGGTATTGATGGTTTAATTTTAGAAATTAAGATTATTTTTTTTTCTCTAATGGAATATCCGTTGGGGGGGGTCATAAGATATTATACTAACCATTTTGGTTTGATTAATCTCTAACAAAAATTTAAATATATAGTTTATCCTACATGGATAATGTATTTCTATAGAAGTTTATTCTAGATTTTCATTGTGACAAAGTCTTCTTGAATACTCATTGGTCAAAAAATGAGTTAATGGTAAAAAGTTAATAAATAATGATACTTTACTTAAAACGTAAGTATATATATTAACAAAGCAATGTTAAAAGATCATATATGATATCATATTAATGTATATGATTATTTAATAATTTAATAACAATTATTTCACAATTATAAAGGAGGTTAACCTACTGTCGACCAAGAAAAAAGTACAAAGTAAGGGGTTTCTTATCTCACTCTTAATTTCGTGAGAATTCCATTGTTCACTACTTATTTATTGCATGTGTTGTATGTGTACTACCCATGATTGTATTCATTGTGTAATATAATTTAATTTATGGGTATTTACAAGATAATTGTATGATCTTTATTTCATGGGTGTATGTTTCATAAGTTATCTAATCGATAAAGGAATTTGGCATTTCAATTTCCACTCATTTGGCTTTACACATATTTCATTGATTATATTACTCCAAGATTATGTGTAGAATCACTATTCATTTTATTATGTCATAATTTGCACTCCCCATTCTGTGGATATACTTTTTATACATATTATAACTCCATTTATAAATTCTCAAGTCATCGGTATGAACTTGATAAGAGAAATTTTTACTCAATCTCGATTTGTTGAGATAAATATACAATTCATTGGTGTTGTTTTTACTAGAATATGTGTGAATGTCATTTGATTGTTTTACACTGAATATCCAATCATATTTAGTGAATTTATATATGTCACACATAATTATGTCGTTGATTTATCCTTAACCTAAGGATACGTCCTTTATGAGAGATTTCATCTCAATTTACATTCAATTGAGACTTCTTTGTTGTTATACACAAAATCACTTTTATATGGTGTATATAATGTACTTTGACATATTATATCATGAATACCTTTATTCTCATGATATTACAAAGTTTTTATTACCTCAATTATTTGTATTCAAGTGTCTCTCTTTTGGTAAAAAACTCTTACTAAAATACAATTTTTAAATGTTTTAAAGACTTATTCTTCTAAATATTGCTCATTAATGTCCATGATTCAAAAAATAGTTTTAAGGATTTATTTATATGGACATTAAAGTTTTAGAATTAAAACTCCTTTTAAAATTTTCAAAGTGGTATGGGACACTTTGATTCAAAAATCTATTTTTAAATGGCTTTTTGACAAATAGTGTGACTTTAAATGATTTCAAGAAAAAGGGGATATTTCTCTCAAATAGTTTTGATAATTATTTTCATCTATGTCAATATCTTTCATTATTCTCGATTGAGGTTAATATGATACAATAAAATATTCCATATTGTATCGAATGAGTTATGTTTGACTGTGGATGTGCTATTTTTATACCATTCATGGTTTGTGGATAATGTATTCACATTTCATATTCTAGTTTTAATACGAATGTTTATGTTATGTTTAGACCTGTTCATACAAGGAATTCATTACACTTAGTAAGTGACAGGTGGAGCCTGCAATAGCTCCTCGATGCATCGGTAGGTCTCATGAGACAAACTAGTGTCTTGGCACAAGGCCTTGGAAAAATCTTTTTGTAGTCTTGGCACGAGGCCTTGGCTATGTGGTTATGATAGTTTGGAATTATGCATTCCATCATTATGAAAGTGTTTATTGATATAGCATGATATTATTCGATTTGTAGAATATCCATGTGAATAAGTAAATGGAATTATTTCATTTTACATTTTCCAAACAATGTTGAGGTTCAAGTTTAAAAGGATTTTGTTTTAGTTATAAATTGCTTAAAATTTTTATTCTTATTTATGAAAATTTTCTCTATATTGTTATCCTTACTGGGAATTTGAGCTCACCCCTTTTATATGTTTTATTTTTCCCAGGATGTGAAGAAGTAAATTATGAATGACCTGTAGAGATTTTATGATGGGATAATAGTGTGGACTATGGAGACATTATGTTGTTGTAGTAGTTTTTCACTTTATGATGTAATGTAAAACTTTGTGAATATATATAGTGTTTCCAAGGCTACTAAACCAATCGGTCTTTTGAGATTTGATATTTCTTGTGATCATGCCAATGTTATGTAATAATTCACCGACTCTAGGTAACTGGGGTCAGGGCGTTACACTCCCCATGTGGAAAAGTACTATATATGAAGATCCCAGAATCATTTAAAGACACACTATGCATGAGACATATGAAATGATATTGAAATTCACTATATTATGGGGACCTCATCATGTTTAACAAAATTCTATATTATATGAGGCATATTGGGCTACCCCACTATCTCGCTCTCATTTCCTTCATCCACCATGGTGTTTCGACCTACAGTGGACCCTCAATAAACAATACTAATATTTTTCATTGTAAACATAAATTTCATGAAACTCATGGTCCTAAATAGCCCTCCTTGTAAGGTACCATGCCCATACCACTTCCAAATTCTCCATTTCTGTGTGATCAAATCATTGGGAACACTAGTGTGTTCAATAAAAAATGCATACACATGGTAAATGATGAATTATGAGTATAATCATTACCCTGGGGGGTCTATATAAATTTTCCAATCTTACATTCTCATGGAAAATAGGGACCCATCTATGGAGGTCGATACGTGGAAAAATTTATTTTATAGATAGAGGGGAACCACTAGCCTTTACATTAGATAATGGATAATTCTGAATCCTCCACTCATATTATTTGAAATAAATATCAGAAAATAACTCGAAGAGTTAGTCCCTAGAGGGTGACATCCTCTATTTATCAAAATATTTCAGGCTATGGTAGGATAGGTTTTCAGATGTGACTTATTGGATAATAAAAAAGATATGAGGTATGCTCTAAAGACAAATTTCTTCATATCTATTTGTGTAAGAACCTTGTTATTTATTGATGTGAAAAATCATTTTCATTCCATTAAAATATTTTTTTAAATTCTTATGTTTGTCCTTTATGAATTACATTTGATTTCATGGAGGTATCAATGGTTTTTAGGCTTTTTCAGAGTATAAAACCCTACTTTTAGGGAAAATAAACATTGAACATAGTTTGTATAACCGTGTGGGGAATGCTGAACAATTAGATAAAACCATATGATTATGGAATCTAGATCCCTAGAAGACACATAGTTAAACAATCCATGAAATTTGGGATGCATGGTTGTGGGAAAAACTTTTGAAATTTGATAAAAGAGTTTCATATAGTTTGTGAATAGTTGATTAAGTCATATGGGATTATTGTGTTATATTCCCCTTCATGTAGTAGTTTGTGCATGGTTTGGAAAACTATGTTTCCAAAAAAAGTGAACTCATAATTTTGGTGAATTTACCATTTAACATTTATGAATTATTATATAATAAATCATTTATCATTTCATTCTTGCATGTCAAACCCACTATTTGAGAGTATTTCTTGAGATATTATGATGTGATTTTCCAATGAATCTCTATTTGAGGTCAGAATCCAGAAATTTTTTTTATAATGTGATATGTAAAATTAGGATCTATATTCATTTTGGGTAGTTCATCATTTGGTTAGGTATTGGATGTGAAATTTAGTTTAAATATAAATTTCACTATTTATGTATTCATCGCCCATTCATTTATTTTCTCCCGATATGAGTCAAATCATGGGCTTATACTAGACATGATAACCATTATAGACCTAAGGTAGGTGTTCCCATGATTTTCCATGAATTCAAAATGTCTATATATATGTTTTATAGCCCCATGGCCTACTCTTGGAGTGAATCACTTGTATTAGAATATAATCCAACAGTTGAATTGATAGGTTTCATGTACACCATTAATAGAACTAGTTATAAATTTTCTAAAGCTTGAGAATATTTAATTTTATTCACATTTTTTTTTGTTTTTTAGTTCATTATTCTACTAATAGTGTATTTTAATTTGGATAACTATTAGTTATGCATTTTACATCTTCATTTGCGATGTTCATTTATGAATTTTCAATTTCATTTGATGTGAATCATAATTTGAATTGTGATATCCATTATATATTGAATTGATAACAAAAAGGTGATGGAATCCATATACCTATACATTTTCATGAAATTGTTTCATTAATAATTAGATTAACCTTATAATAAAATTCCCATGTGAGTTAAATAGAGGCTAAAACCTATAATCTTTCTCTTTACCTATGTCACCTTTTGATTTGAGATTGAATTGAAAAGAATAATTGGATGAAATTGATATAATTAAATTAGTTTTATTGAATTATTATTTCCAGGAGGTGATACATGATTTCTTATAACAACACCATGGATGGACTCATTTGGCATATATCATTCTTACATTCAATTGAAACATATAATCCTTATATGGATTTCAAAATGATGGAAACGTAGGGGATAACTGTTACATGATAGGGAGAAACATTGAGACCATATAGATTTACAATGGTGGGATTAGAGGGTAGTCAATCACATATTCCTTGGGTTCTACTTGATCTCCCATATTAGACCATCGTGGAATGATTATGTGATAAATAATGGTATTCCACACCTATTGTGTTTCTAGTATTCTGATGAAGAATTCCTAGTTGGGGCTTGTAAGGTTCTTGGTTAATTCAACACATGTACTATTACATGGTGTAGAAATAAGGATTTCCATGTAGTGGCTAAGGTCCGTTATTGAATAATTACTGAAATGGTTTATACAATTGGTCTTCTAGGAAAATGAATAAGATTATATTTGGTCTATGTCTGATACTATTTTGATGGCCAAATTATGAATCACATTATTCTATAACATACTGGGGATAGTAAATAAATTCAATATATAGATACATTCGTAATAAGTGATATTGGAAAACTGTAATGAATCTTACATATTAAAATGATACCAGATTGATTTTTTATTCAGATACATTCTAGTTACGTTCGAAGTAGGTAGAAAAGGATGAGTGTCCATGAGAACATAGAAAATTATGGGTTGTTTACATCCAGTACATTCTAGTTACGCCCGATGTAGCTGACCGTTATACAAATAAATTCCAAATTTCATTGAATGAAATTGTTTTTTCTGTAAATTGAACATTAACATTTATATGATTCGACCATTTGGTGATGCACTTGAATTTATGATATTATAATTGACATTGAATTGGGTTCTATTATGTTGAATCATAATGAGATGAGGGTATTCCATCTCATGAGTAAATTTATGTAGTTATAGAAAATCACAATCCATGCATTATTCCATGCCATTTAGGATGAATTACTTGATTAGTGGTGTTGTGCTAGCTTTCATGATATATATTCATGTTGATATAATGGATTAACTTGTAGGGATTTGGAAACATGGTTGGTACATAGAGTTCTGAACATAACCTAAGCAATTTATTCCACATTAGGCTAGAATAGGATCCTTAAGAATCCAACTATGGAACATTGAGTTATTGACCATTTGTTTCATGTAATGGATCATGCTCTAATGCGAATTATGTGGATTAAATATTATGGTTAGTGAGGTGTATGTGACCTTATATATTAGAATTTGGTTATCCGACTAGTTCAGAAATTTATAATTATTTGCTGTATAATCGGAATGAAATAGAAATTTATGTTTTATGTAGTAGAGAACTTGAAAAAAATCATCCATAATTGTGGGACATAGGTAGTATCCATTTCTTATATATGATCTCTACACAACCTAGACCATACTAATAGAGAAGTTAGAGGGGTGTGTTTTCTAAAGAAGAAGGCTTGTACCTATCCTATTTTAGTATCATATCGTTTCAAATAGAAACCGTGGTTATAGTCTTTTATTAGGAATGCACATCGAATTTATACAGGTATTCCACAATGAAATACTCAGGCTTATGACTGTATGGTGGAAACAAAAACAGTGTAGAAGTGGTGGGTCATGGGTTACTAAAGGATTATCTGTTAATGCCATCTGCAACACCTTAGTTGTACCAGACACTGGTTCTGAACCACAATTATATAAAGAATTAGTTCATTTCGTACAGACAATTTATGGATCCCCACTACCATCCTCATTAATGGAAGAGTTGACATAGGATTTTCCATAGCAGCATCCTACAATATAGTTGGGGGATGGTGGACCATATTTTACAGAGTCATGGATATAGGCTATGGTATCAATCATTAAGCATATAGAGATTCTTCTTCATAGAGGGTAAATCATGTTACTAATATTATATGTGATTCACCCAGGAGATGGAGATATGTTATTAATCGAAGAAATATTCATTGGGAGATGTCCTACATGGAATTTCATATTACCTTCTATGATTACTTCTATCATGAGACGTTGAGTGTCTAAAGTTATAGGGATTTCATGCATTTGTAGAGGAAATCCCAATCAGTTATGGAATATTCGGACTACTTTACAAAGATCTAGTACTTCACAACTAACATAAAGGATGAAATGTTATATAAATCAATGTGATATGAGGATGGTTTTAGGTATAAAATAAAATTAAAGGAGAACGGCTTTCAGTTAGTTACCATTTATTGAATAATGAATCATGAACTTATCATAAAGTATAACTTGAGAGATGTTTGGTGTATAAGATAGTGTTGTTCATCACCTAGATATGATACTACATTGAACGATAGTAAGAATAATTAACTGTAGCTTCCACATGGTGATATTAGTAGCTAGAAAACAAAACCAGGTATCTTGGTGAGGTTCCACTAGTGCGGTAGAGTAGGATAAATGATTACTCATAGTATGAGGGACCTAGTCTAGTGTTGATCATGTTGAAAGAATGGGTATCTAGAGTGTATTTTCAAATATTTCCCCACATACGTTATTTAGAGAGGGTCATCACTAACTCGAAATTCAGGAGTAGGATCATTAACTTCTAATCAAATTTTCATCTGGAGTATAACAGGTCAATCATCCCGAGGTGGTGGTTGTGGTCATGGTAGTTAAAGCCCAAACCTATAGAAAAAATATATCATATCTTCTCTTGGTAGAGAGATTATATCATAGGTATACGGATTATTCCACATATAAAAATTTCAACTGTCCCATTGTTGGATGATTTTGATACCTTATATAGTGGGAGGTACTATACATGGATCATCTAATTTGGAATCAACTCTTTCTCATAGAGGTGCTTATCATGCCTTTAAATCTTTTCCAATATTTGGAAATGTTGGGTTTATAATTCAGTGATTTTATTATTTTATATTGATTGATCCTCTGTTGAGTATAAAAATGGTAGGTATACAGTAGTGTAGAGAGTTCCCCTTGAGATTGGTTGGTGTCAAATTATGTGGGAGAACATTTTCCTCATGATGATAAGTTTTGACATCATTCTTGGGATGGATTAGTTAATTTCATTTCATGATTTTATTGACTTATATAATTGAAGGGTGACCATTAAACCTCTATAGGGTGGAGATTTTATTTATAAGGGTGGCTGGAATTTCCATGTGAGATGAGCTAGACATGAGAATTATGGGATTTGCATAATTAAATCATATATTGTGAGTTTGTATCTAGAGGATTATGTAATATTTTAGGATTATTAACTTCTAATATTTTATTTTTTCTGCTATTTTTTCCTTTGATGACTTATGAGGATAACCTCCATTGAGATATGTACATCTCTCTATTGAGCTAGTTCTAGGATCTGCATCAGCATCCATTCCCCCCATATAATATGGCTACAAATGTGATGCTTGATCTTAATAGAAAAATAGTGTATTTAGATTCAATGGGGTTTATCCAACACAATACTTAATTGTGGGGTTTACCCATCATTTTTTGAGAAAATTTTATATAGAACTCTTAGGATTTATGTGGATTAACATAAATAGAACCAATTGATTGTTAAGAACTTGAATTATCTATAGTGGATAAATAATCTATTAAATTAACGTGGAGGATATCATGTTTCTTCAAAAAAAATATATGATATCCATCTATCATCTGGTGAATAATACACCATTAATCATACAACTCATAGCCATTTGTTTTAGGAATCATCTATATGAGTATTTGTTAATTCTTTTCTTTTAGAAGAACCCTCTAGCCATCTTCATTGCATTCATAAACCATGTTTTCCACCCTTATCATGGTTTTTTGAGGGGCTTCATTGAATATAGCTTGGTGTATTCTCACAATTCAAAGGATTGTGCAAAAAATTATTAGATCATATTAGATACATTAATAGAGAATCATTTATATGTTATACTCTCAATCTGAAAATTCTAGATGGGTTATATTTAATTCGAAGGTCGTATTATCTCTCATATAGAAGTATCAATTGACCCTGATAAGGCGAGAGCTATAGTTTTCTAGGAAAATACCAAGAACTCCATTGATATATAATGTTTCATAGGGTTATATAGAAATTATAGAAATTTCATACAAGGATTATAATGATTTTAAGCATAGTTTGTTGGATTGAAAAAGAAGGGTGTGAATTTTATGGTCTAATAAATATGATATAGACATTCAATAGTAGAAATGGTGATTTAATTTTTCAATGATACTAATTTTTCTGGATCTCGGCAGGAGTTTCATTGTATACTGTGACACATCTTGTATATGGATTTGAGTGGTAATTAAGTACGGTGATAGATTCATGGTTTATCGGTCATTGGAATTAAGGAAAAATGATAGGAATGACATTACACATGATGTCGACTTACTATAGTCATCCAAGTGATGCACTATTAGATACATTACATACTAAGAGATATTTTTTGAATAGAGACCATAGAATCCTAAAGTACTTATTTACAGAGCTCAATCTAGAAATGTGATATCAATGGTAGGTCGAGTACCTATAATAGTTCGACTGTGATATTGTATGTATGCCTGGTAATGGAAATGTAGTGGCTGATTAACTGCATAGGAGGACTCAGATACGTGATGTTCAGGAGGCTGGTTGTGAGTTGAAACATGTCGCCTATTATATGAGATTCCCTTGATGGTGTAGAACAATGAGGGGAAGAACATTCATTTACACATAGTTGATAAAATTAACCTTCTATATAGAGAGAGGACCATACATTTATTGGATTCTGATGGATTTATACATTGGGAGTGTGTCAATGGTGAAGAACCACTTCTAGTTTGAACCATAGCCAAGGGTTAGATTTCATGTTTTTATAGTAACATATGGGTATAAGTAGACATGTTTTAGAGATAATGTGATAAATTCAATAGTCAGCATGGGAATGTTTTCCTAGCATCACCAATATATATCAGGATTTATATTTCCAGTACTTTTTTGTAGGAATGAAATAACATATAGATGGTTTTTCATGAGATATTCCACCTATCATGAAGTGAAAGAAGAACATCACTGACCATATAGACATTTATAGTGGTTTCATATTCCTGTGTGGAAAGGGATGATTTCATAATGGATTGAATTATAGGATAGTTGAGGCCACCTCAAGGTAATGGTGTTTTTAGGTTTGTTTTAATAGGATCATGATGGTTTCAAAATTCATTCAGATCAAATTGACCTCCATTATGGATTAACATAGATGGTGGTATATTTGTTAGATAGTATGAATTCATGGGGTCTCGTATACTTTTTTTTCATCTAGATATTCCTCTATTACATCACTATTCTACAATGTTCTGTAGAGGGCATATGGAATATAGGTGCTTCAGAGCAAAACAAATCTCCCTCAGACTGATGGTTAGGATGAATGCACGATTTTAGTGCTTGAGGACATGTTGTAATAATGTGTCCAATATTTTTGGGGCTCTTAAGAGAGGAGCATACTTCCAAATGAACTTTCCTAAAATAGTACATTTCATGATACTATTCAGATGGCGTCTTATATTGATTTTTAAAGGAGGTCATGTAAACCACCCATATGCCGGTTATAGGAGGGATATGTAGCTGGGCTTCGACCTCATCTCATTTAGGTGACCACAGAGAAGGTTCACTTTATTTTGAACTAAATGGTTTTAAAAACATCTTGATAAAAATCATACACTAATCCTAGAATATGACCTCTAGAGTTTATGATCGGGGATCAGAGAATTTTTAGAGTTTCATTATGATTGAGACATAGATGGATCAGGATACATAGTAAGTTCAAAATGATATTTCAGTCTCTTTAACATAATGGAGATGGTCGGTTCGATAGAATATTGATTTTTGATACCATAGATGTATTGATCCATGAAAGAATTCATCCACATATCTCTGCTAAGCTATTATAATTCAGACCCATCTCTTGCCTTTTAGCCTAATGAGGTTGAGTTATATGTTTATATATCCTTCATTGATCATCCTATATATAATGTGGATTGCAGCAAGAAGGTTCTATGAGGATAGATAGTTACCCTAGTACTGGTTCTATTGTAGAAAAATTGGATACATGATGATACCTATGAGTGGGAGGCTGATGTATGGTCATAGTGGCAAAATATATTCTAGAACCTCCTTATCCACCCTTAACATAGAAATATATAGATTAATTTAATTATTGGGGTAATTTTGTAAGATCCCAATTTGATCTGGATGTACAATATCATTTTCTATATTTTATTTAAATGTTTAAATGCTAAGATATTACCTATATTAAAGCACATTTTCGTCATGCTGGTATCGAGGTTGTCTGGGGCTTGTTAAGAGCCCAGAACCCAACATATTGAGTAAATTATCGTGAAACATATTTTTTATAAACTATTCAGAAAAGGATTCACTATTAGATAAAACCACAATATGTTAAATAGTAAAGCTCTATAAGAATCATGGTTAAAAAAACAATGCAATTTTGGGTTCGTGGTCATGTGAAAAACTATAGACTTGTGGAAAATAATTTTTTATCGGTTTACAAATGGTTATTGAACTTGTATTGGGTAACTATGGGATGTTTCCATTATAATATAAGTGTAATCATGGTTTTCACATAGGTTTTCCAACCATGTGGAAATACCAAGTGACATAGGGATTTTGAAGAATTTATCATTTTTATAAAATTAATTATTATAACCTAATTTTTTTTTCTTTTCTTCTCCCACATTACTAACCCATAATCTAAGAGAATATCCTCGATGAGTATTTTAGAATTTTCCAACCACTCTCTGTTTACGATTAGAATCTAGAATAGTTATTTCCCATTGATCCTTACTGATAATATATCCTTCAATTATTTTTCAATTTGTGATTGGTTTGGAATCGACTACATTTATTGTTTTACAATAATTTCTTGTCTTTATATGTTTCTCATCACTTCTTTGATTTTATCCATATCTGTGACAAAATAGTAGCTGATACAGGATGAGATCTCCACTATATGCATACATTATGAGGTACAATTATTTTAATTAAATAACAATGTTTTTATATATATTTTGTTTTGATGAACAATCAATTATCATATCAATGTAAATGAAATTGAATTGAATCAATGAATTTAATTTATATGTTTGATAAATATAATTAAAAACATGTTTATAGATGTATAGAGGTTAATAAAAACTAATTGGAAAACCCCCTTTAGTTATGTTATTTTTTTATTGGATGACCAGGGGTGTCTTTAAATTTCGATATATATTTGGTGGGTCTATTACGCTTTACAAGGGATATTATTTGATGTAATGTGAATTGATTTTGAATTGAATTGTCATTTGAATTTTAATATGAATTTTATATTTAATTGAAAATCAAAATGGTATGGAATCTTTATCATATTACCCAATCCATGTAATTTTTTGATTATTCCTATAATTCATATTGTAATGAAATCCTCATGTGAGTTATGAAGAGGCTAATCCATATTTCCTTAGCACATGACTTATGCCACCAATTGAAGTGAGTATATTTTAAATGAATAAGTTCAGGTCCTTTATATAATTTAATGAAATTTAATGAATGATTATATCCCTTGGTTGAATCAGTGGTTCTTATAATAATCCCATAGATAGATTCATTTGGCTTATACCTTATATACGCCTGAGTGACTCGTTGATTCCATATACAGATTTCCAAGGACAGACTATTGGGGGAAGACTATCAGATGCCTAAGTGATACATGGAATCCTTATGAATTTATATGTATGGGATCAAAGTGTAGTAGATGAAATACGTCATGGGTAAAACCTGTTCTCTCTTAGTGGAAACGGAAGGTTGGACATAGTTAGTAGTGATGTTATATCAGACCAAGAGAGATACCCTGATTCCAACGAGAAATGACTATATAGGGATTATAAGGATCCTGGTTCATGCTACACCTAGAATGATACATTGATTCCAAATTAGGATTTCTAATTATGGTATCAGGTCCTTAATTGAATAAATAATTAAGTGGTTCATATGACCTCCATTTTATGAAAAAGTAAAATCGACGATTCTGTCTACGTCTTGTACAATATTGATGGGTTGATTAGGCATCTATTGATTCTATAACATTTTTGGGACGTTGGCTACGTTCTGTGGAACGATACTTCCTTAATAAATGATATTTATTAAAAAATGAATCATATGTATTTAATTGAAACTAGATTGAAATTTACTCAGATACATTCAAGTTAAGGATGATACTAGTATTAATGGAAGAGGGTCCAGGGGAACATAGACTGTTATGGGTTTTTTGTAATCAACACTTACATTATGTATTCTATTACTTCTTCCACGCCATTTTTATTATATATTAACTTGTTATATAAAACTAGACCATGTGTGGTTTCCTATGGGCTTTATCTCACACACTATATGGGACACATATTGTACCCCAATACACTATATGATTTAATGTATCGATTAGAGAAACCACCCCACCACATGTTCCTGAGTACTGCTTACTAGAAAGGGAGAACATTACCAAGCCGAGGTTTATGATACTAGCTATGTATTTTTTTTGTTATTTTTACATTTATTATCATTAATCATACAATTTCAATGCACATATTTTTTGAATTCTTAGAAGCAATATAAGTTTCATAATCATCTGTATATGATATTACAAATGACATTCACTATGCATTCGTGTCTTATTAATTTATCATCAGTCTCATTGATTGACTACATCCACTACGTATTTACTAATATATTTTTTGTGATACACTCTTCTGGTGAGGGAATAGTCTCCCCAATGATACACCAAGACCCTGAACCAAGTAAGTAGCTCCTAGAATTTGGGGATATGTGTACGAGGCCATGTGAACAACTGGTGTTGATAACTATTAAGTGGAATCTGGTTCAAGGGAGTTACAATTTATCAATTTTCCTCATCCATTATCGGATAAAGGAAAATATTTTATTTCGAATGTATACTTCTTCCTCTTGTTTCTCACACCGATCTTGACACACGAGGGCTTAGAGGATATTAAAGGTCAAGTCATCTACACAATCCCATCCTATGGGACTCTTTCTCAGTATAAGCCTCTACAATGATATCAAAATCTCGAAGGACCACATTCAATTTGAGAAAAATCTTCAAAGGGCTCAAATATTGGATAATCACATACATTCATCCTTCATATGATTATGTCACAACCAATTCCAAATTACATGGTCATTGATTTTTAAATTACTAGGATAAGCAGTTAGCCTCCATCAGAATAAACAAACACCCAAATTAATCATAATCATGTCTAGGGAATATTACCATTAGTGTCATATAAATCATGGGAGACAACATATAATCTAGTTACTTTTTCATGACATAGAATATGTCCCACATTAAATGATTAATAGGAAACTTTCACCAAAATATTATTTTAGAGTGACAATAAATTTATTGTTTAGGTCCTTGACACATGACATAAAAAATTATTATTAGTCATGTCATGTTAAAAACAACTATAAGGGTTATGATTCCTTCCACGAGGATATGTAGGAATCCAATATCAAGGGTCCACACTAGAAATCAGAACAACTACCATCTCCCTGAATGATTTTAAATTCCATAGTTCCCCATTATGTGGCTTAAACCCACCATAATTGTCATAAATGAAAAAATAATTGCTAACCATTGTGAAAAATAATGCAAAAATGTGGAATCATGTATCATGAAGATGTTTCCATCGATAAAGAACCTCTTATATGTAATGTTGGTTCAATGTATATACATAATAATAATTGATTTTAATATCAATTGCATACAATTCCATACAAGAAAATGAATGTTGTATTCATGATAATTACAAAAAAATGTTATTTGAGAGTTCTGTAATTGAAAACATTTAACATCAGAAGAGTTTGATAATATTGATCAATGTGAGTTCCAATGTATCATTGGACAAGATTCTCAATGAGTTTATGCCTTTATAAAGAAATTACATCAGTCATTATGGATATAAGAGTGGATGGATGGTTTCTATTTCATGAAAAAACCCAGCTAGAAATCGTCCCATCATGAATTGGAAAGAAAAAAAAATTCATGATGTCTTACAATCAAATAAAATTAATATTGTCAAAAGTTTCCTTACTGATATTTTATGATAATTACTCTTTTATTAAATGATTTAAAATTCTTAAAAATATTATATTCATTCATGATAATGAGATATGGTTTTTCACAAACATCGTGGTCCATATATGATTCGTTTTCTCTTTTATATTAACTATATTTTCCCAAAAATATTAAAAAACCTTGTTTCACCGTAATTTTCATAGAAGGATATCAAGGGGAGTTGAAAATGAAAACATATGGGTGAAAAAATCTCCTAAAAATTAAAATTTTATTTTATTAGATTATTTAGATTTATAAAATCCTATATTTGAAATGCATTATTTTTTGTGTTATTTTTACATGGATATTAATTTTTATAAATTTTTAAAAAAATTATATTATAAAATTTCCCCTCAACTATCATATAAAAATTTACCACTATCATACTTTATAAACACTTGAAAATCCATTTATTTCATTAAATATATTGAAAATTTACTTCTTAACATACCACCATATATTATAAAAGTCATATTTTAGACCTAATTCCACACATAGAGACCATAAGGTGTTATACAAACAATGTTGTAAGAGGAAGTGGTATTCTTTGTAACTGAGTTTTTTCTTATTATTTATTCATCCAAATACTTTTTTATTTAGACATGATGAAACAATAAAATCAGTATTTGAAATATATTTTGATGTTATTATTTAATTTTCATAATGTATATAAATCTCCAACCTCCATGAAATTGTAAATTAATTTATCATTCGTCTGTATGATGGACTATCACCCTATGGACCAATGTAATTTTTCCCACATCACTACCTCTTATGAATAGTTATATTTCCATATTAAATGTATATATATTATTTTCATGTCATATTTTAAACTAAATGAAATTATATTATCATTTTATTTCATAACATTACATAAAATGGAAAAAAATAAATAAATTCGTGTGTTTGTGTGGACTACAAAATCTACAAATAAATGTGAGTCCTTTTTCATAAACATATCACCTGGAATATAAATATAAATAAGAGAATTTAAATTGGTAGAATGATATTTTTTATATTGTAATCATTATCTGAAAATTAAATTATACTTACCTTTTTCCTCAATGAATTATGAAAAATAAAATTTTTACTAAAGTGTATGTATGACCTACAATCTCTATTATTATAACATAATTAATTTTTCATACCCATATTTAAATTTACGTTTTTATTTTTTATTAAATGTATAAAATTATTTTTATTTCATTGTTCTTTTTATGGATATGAAATAATAACTAACATGTTTACCATGGTTACACAATGATGTTTCTTCTAAATTGAACACTGAAGGCCCACAAAATACCCAACATTGTATTAAAAGATTATGTTTTTAAATAATCTTTACAATAAATGAACTGAATGGTTTATGAAAATATATTAAAAATTAATAATATTATTAATAAATAAAAAAATTGATATGACCTTATTTTATTGGTTTAAATGTTCATACATCGAATGTCTTGAGTAGAAGTATGGGATTTCAACTCAATTTACTTTCATTGAGGAATATTTGGATGAAATCAATTTCATTTTTACGAGGGCTATGTAATACCCCCATTAATGTTTATGTAATTAATCCTACATAATTCAAATTTTTATGATGAAAATAAAATTATTTCATCAAAGTGGATTTTTTTTTGTACCAATTGGTACTGGATTCTTAACCCAATTTAATTTCATTGGGTTATATGAATTTTTAATTTAAAATATTATTCAACAATTATGATGGAAATTAATTTTATATTATTTATGATCAAATTAGAGTAGATATTGCTGAATTAACATTTTTTACACATAATTTCTCAAATTATTAATTATCTATTTAATGATATGTTCATTGTATGTTTCATTGATTTAGAATTCCATTACATTGAGACACGTAATATAGAATGCATAAAATTACTCTAATAATGTTTATATTCTTAATACTATGACAAAATATCATGAGTGAATTTTTTATAATGATATTTTATGTTCCTTTTAAATTTCCTATTTCATGGGATATTGACTCAAATGTTTTAAAAAATGTAAGTTATTTATTTGTATCAATATCCTTATCTTTGACATTATTAATGTCATGCTCCATGAATTACATATACCGTGTACTTATAATTTCAGCAATAAATTTTGGAATAATACTTCATTAAATTAGTGGTATATACATATCTGTATCATATTATATCATTTAATTACTTTTCATTTGAAATATTAACATAGTGTAATAATCTTAATTTTACATTCTCCATTCATTCATAGATTGTTTATAAAAAATGTTCATTTAGAGGAAATCAAAAGATAATAATTCTTGAAATACATATATTTTCACCCCCTTATGATATAAATATAAATCACATTTTTAATTTACGTTTCCTTCCAATTTGACTGAATTGGAATTTTGATTGTTGTTTCTAATTGATAATGATCTAATAACAACATTTAGATTGTGAATATGTATCTTCTATATCTATGATTTAAAATTTCATGAATGAATATTCTTTTTAAAATATGAAATAATTAATATACATATTTTATGTGATATTTTTTCATTTCTACAAAATTTTTTAAAATGAAATTTATTGTCATTTTCTATATTGGTCACATTTGACTTTCATTATAAAAATATATGAATATAAGATATTTATTTAACATTAATGACATAGAATGATTTTACCACCATCATGAGTGTTAGTGTTTTGAAGCATCAATTATATACTTCAGTTTTTTTTCAAAGAAACATATTTTCATCATATTTTATAAATTTTAGGTTTTTAAAAGTAATTTTCTATATGAAAATATTATTTCCATCAAGAATTATGTTTTTCAATTTGTTTTGACATATATATTCATAAATAACAAAAAACACCATGATGTCAGACTTACTACAATATTTACATGTTGTAATTAAACCATGATTATTATTTCCCTTTATGTATTGTAATTGGTTCAATGAAATTATCATAGATCACATTAATTTACCATAATATATTCATTTTTTTATAGGAATAATGTTTTTTAAACTAATTTTTGGATGAAATGAAATCTCAATATACTTAATTTATGTTATATCTCATGGAAAATTAATATTATGGTGTTATGATCAGTTTTAAACCATGTATGGGTGGTTTTGTTATAAAAAAGGATGGGTGGTTATGTAATAAACCGAAGATGGTTGGGTTTTGTGATAACCCTTAAATGGACTGAGTAATTATATGGGAAGTCAAAATTAAGGTTATTCCAATTTTCAGTTATTCATTAAGGGATCTATATAGGATTAATAATGATACTGTTATATTATACCATCACATTTTATTTATTATATCAATGGTTTTTGAAATAATAATTTGATCGTTATTGAAAACACATGGATCATGATTATTGAATTCTGTAATAGTTTCCATTAAATGATATTTATAATATATATTATGATTTATCATATTGGTAATAGTGATTATTAATTCTCTTATGTTATGCTCAAGTACTTTGATTATGTCATCACGATTGTATTCTCATATTATTTTCATTGATGACATTTAATCGTTAGTTCTTATGTTTACTATTAATTTCAATTTAACTCACTCATTGTATTTTTTCCTTTTCTATATATTAATAAGAATGTTTGTGAATATGTTGCTACTAAAAATGTGGAAAAATTTGATGAGTATAGGGTGATTGGTTGTTGATATTAATGAATAAGTGGGTTAAGAATCCAAGTTGTTAAGATCTTATCATAAATCTATAAATATATTATCCTATAAGGTCCTTAGGTATATACATGATCCAATATTTAACTTTGATGTTGTATGATTTTCATGGAATAAATTGTTTCATATTTATCGATATTAATTGAAAAAATATAATGATAATTTTTTTACAATCACATATATGTGTGTGGGGATGGGGATATTATATTATTTATAAGATAAGAGTTTAAACATATTTGGTGTTTGGAATTTTTACACAAATGGTTTTAATAATAGTTATGGGTAACAAAATATATTTATGAGTATAATTTTTATCGTAAACTCAATGACCTAGAGACCCCTTTTAAAGTTTTTCTTATCAAATGTTAGAGGTAATACTATAAATTTGGGTGATTTTTTTCAGTAGAGATATATAATTCTTTTAGGTATAAGATAATTTATTATTTAATTAGTCCACGTTTAATATTAATTTATATTATTATATGATATTAATGTGGTTTTATAGTGATTAAGGTCATTTATGGAAATTTTTAGCATATTTTGGAGATTATTTGATAATGTAAAATACCATTTTTGTTATTTTAGTTTATGGGTCACTAATGTTATTTAGAGATAATTTTAAAATTAAACATGTAATAATTGAATTGAAGTTTATTGATTTATTGAATTATCATATATTATAATATAAATTTTAGTTCAGGATAATGTACATATATAAAAATAATAAATTAATATATATTTTTGGAAATTAGGTGATCCTTTAAAATATGATTACATTGGTTTAGGAATGAAAAATTAGTCTTCAATATTCATAGTTTTGGAAAATGATGTGACTGAGGTTTAAATTTATTAAAGGATGAAGCACTAATTTTGATGTTGTTATGTATACTTATATTATTAGTTTAGATGATAATGTAATCCCTAAAATCTTAGAATATGGTATCAAAAAAATTTCGTACTATTTATTTTATATTCAATGATTCAATGGACAATCATACGCTTCACTAGAAAATTGTTTTTTGGTCATTATCTTTCATATGATAAATCAAATTATTGTCATTAATGATACCATTTTCTATCCATTTTTATTTGGAAAATATTATTTTCCTCCATGTATTTATTTTAACATCCTTTAATTATTTCCAACAAATATACCCAATTATGTGTTTTTCCAAATGAACTCAGTTTTTCACATTCCCTCTTCTCAATATTATTTTTTGTTAACCCATTTTAATATGTGTCATTTCATAAATTTTATTTTCTAAATTATTACCCATTTATTAGTAATTTTTTGAAGAAAATAAAATTATTCAATTTATAAAAGTGGTTTAGAATTTAATATCATGACATTTTAAAATAAAACATTGTTTAATAACATGTAAGAAACACTACACCATCTTCAAACCACCATTATATATTATTATTTAAGTGTGACCATTTTACCATGTAATCTAATTGGTGAGAATTAATAGGATTATACACATTAGAAAATATATATAAAGGCTATATTCAATATATATGTATTGATTAATATGAACCGATTTTTTGTAAATTCATTATAATCATAAAAAATATCTTTCCTTTAAAAAATTATATTTATTTCTACTTTTGAGGGAATATAATAATAAATATTTTTAAATTAATTAAATTAAAATATAAAAAAATAAATATAATTTTTAAAATCATATTCAAAAAGTATCATATTGTGATATTTTGTAATTATAAATTAAAATATTAATTTTTTTATGAATAGTAAAAATTATTGATTATTTTTTTATAATGTAATTAATTTTAAAGAATTTAAAAATTAAAATTCTATATTATATTATATTTACAATTTTATTATTAATTTATGATATAATTTAAAAAAATTTATAACATTTAGAATTATATTTTCAATTGAATTTGGTATAACAATATTTTCATACCGAAACACTAAATTTTTTTTACAATTTTTTCATCATGTTTTTCCAGTTTAATTTTAAATTTAATTACTCCAATTTTATTATTTTAATATTTAAAAACATATTAAATATTTACAATAAGTAGGTCCATGTTTGATAAGTATGTTTATTTTGTGTTTTTTCATTATGAATAGTAACTGTAATAAATTTATTTCAACTCGATATTGGGTAAATTTAGAATTTAGATAAAAAAATTATAAGGACTCATAATTTACCATAATAATTTAATAAAAATTATTTTATGATTATATTACATCATTAAAAATAAAAATTTACAAAGAATTTCATTTTTTTTCAAGTGTACATATTTTAAACCATTAAATATTTTATATAATGTAATGTAATATAACTACATCCTCATTATTTTATACTCATTAAATTTATTAAATTATGATATATAGAGTATATTATTTGTTATAAATAAATATATGAAATATTATCAATATTTTTTATAATTTTAATTTATTTTTAATTTTTTGGATCATATGATTACCTAATGTTCTTTTAAAACACTAACACAGTGCTTGTGCTATGAGTTAAAAAGAAAAAAAATGTTTTTAAAAACTAAAAACATAATATTATTTCATTATGTTGTGGTGAACCACAAATTATGATTATAATTATTATTTATATTAGTTGTGTGAAGTGTTTATATTCCAATTAAACAAAATTCAGTTAAAAAATTGAATATTTTCCAAAAAATGAATTGAATGAAATTTTATGTAAGTATTTTTTGTAAATTGATTTAAACTCCATAAAATGTTATCATCTACACTGTTATTGAGATAAGGTTTATTTCATTATCTTTGGTCCTTTTATTGATGTTTTTATCTTTTATAGAAACTATATGGACCACTAAAGTATTAAAACATTTTTCAATGGTATTAGTCAAGAAGGTTTAATGGGGGTTAAAATAAAAATGTTATAGGGAAATCATCAACTAAAAATGTTCAATTTCTCATTTATTAGAGGGGTTCGGCCCGTAATAAATATACATGTGAAGATAATTAGTTTGGATCCCTTTTTAAATGAATATTAACATATATTAAATTTATAATTTAGGAAATTCTAAATGTTCCCCTACCCTATATTATAAATGCAAACCTCAAATAAAATTTTATTCCCATATAAAAACAAAATATTATACAATTTATATATTAATTCTTTCACAAATTCCCACTAAAAATTATAGAGAATTTTTTCTAGGAATAATTCCAACCATTGTGGGATTAAAGTGTAATATAATAAAGGTTGTTTGATAAATTTTCATTGTTCTTAACTGAGGGTTTTTATCTTATTTCTTCTTCCACCACCATAAAATATTATCAAAAATGAAGGCACAAATAAATCAGTATATTAAATATATTAGGGTGTTATTAATTTATTTTTATAACCAATATCCATATCCAAAATTGATCATAGGGGAATGAAAATCATTATTCACGTGCACATCGGATTACCACCTTCCAGACTGATTTAATTCCATTTCCATCACTACAATTTAGTTCTAGTAATAATGATGGATTTTATGAATGAATAAGGTATTAATGGACTATATATCCATCAATAAATGTAATATATCATAAATTTTATTATTTTTCCATTAACATAAAAATTAGAATATCATTCAGGTATACTCATGGACTGCCACCTCTATCAAGTGACGAGTTTCATTTTCCACCACCACATGATCGGGATAATATATATATTTGAATGTAAATAAATTATATAATATTAATGATATTATGATAATTATTTAAAGATAATTTATTACTTATCCCCATTTTATAATGATTGTTCAATGGTTGAATGGACAGTCATGTGAATGAATGACCTACCATATGCATCATTGTAAATAATTAATTTTGTATAACGTTTTTATTTTTTGGTATCAAGGTAATATAAATATTTAGAAATGATATTTACTCAATAATTATGATAAATAATTTGATTAAATAACTACCTTTTTACCACATCCAACTCACCATAATAGTGTTGAAATAATAAATAATTGTCTTAAAATTATTCCCCAAGGATTTTACAAATTAATTAATAAAATATATCATTAAAATAAATTTAATATATGGTTTAAAACTAATATATTAATCAATAAAAGGTTTCTTAATAAATAAGTTAATTTAATTGAAACTATTATAAAGGGTTAAAGTAAATTCATGGAATGTATGGACTCAATGTAATAGATTTTTTCTCTATTTCATTTCAAAGTGGCATATTATAATTTTATGCACTGGAATTATTTTTATGAGGATCATATACTTCTTGTATTACATTTTATATCATGAATAATTCATAATTTCTAATTTCTAATTTCTTTAATCAATGTATTTCATCCAATGGTATTTTAATTTAATGTAACCACATTTTAATGTTTTCCTAAACCAATTTCATTTCATTGGGTGATATAAAAAGGAAATTTATTAATTCTAAAAATATTATCTATAGAATAAAATTTTTGGATTTATACTATATTTAAAATTTATTTATTATATTTATATTTGATACACAAAAAATCATCATAAATTAATTCATAAAAACTTCATATAAACTTCATTTGGATTATTTGCCTCAAATTCTATTTCTTTGATACATGTCTTATAATTTTAATCTACATACTTTTTCATGGTATGTATTCCTAAAATTGTATTATTTTTTAATAATGATTTTTCAATGATAAATTTAATTCCATTTATAATCTCATTTTAATTTTCTATTGATTTAAATGGTATAAATTATACAATTGGTGTCTTTGTCCAAATCTGATTTATCTGAGTAAAGATTAATGTCATTCACCATGATTTAATTTTATAATATTCCTACGAATGAATTAATGATATTTTTTATATAAATTAATGAAATTCATCAGATTTACATATACATATCATATTTACATTTTAAATTATTTGTGATTAGAAATATTACTAATGTGGAAATGACTTTATGTTACAATATCTATTATTTATGATATTATTTGGTTTTATGGTTCTTTTAGAGGACATAATATGATCTTATTTTTTTACATGAAAATATTTTTGCATATTAATGTTTTAAATGTATTTAACATTTTTAGCATTTCCTCATTTATTAGTTTAATAATCATAAATATTTTAATTTATATGTTATACTGATCTTGAATAATATTTTTGATATGGAATTTTTTATTAGTATCAATTTTTTTGTATAATATTATCTAGACTATTATTTTCCAAAATTAACTACTTTCCTAATTATTTTTTAAATTATCATTGACCTTATCAAAATGGGTTTAAAAGTAAATTTCATTATTTTTTCTATATTGGATACTTTTTTACTCTATTCACAAAAATTATTAAAATGAGTGTTTCTTTTTAATGTTATCCACTTGAAAATATTTTCATGTAGTCATGAATGATTTTTTATACTTATTCGAAATATTTTATGTTTATTTTCAATGAAAAATAATTTTAAAATAATTTATAAATTGTTTTTTCTAAAAACTGCTTTTCCTAAAGAAAGGAATATTTTCTTTCAGAATATTTTAATGGAAATTTTAATGATGATTCCAATCTCCAATATTAAAAACCCATTATTTCACTTATGATGCAATGAGGTAATATTTTAATTAAACCATATTAATTCTTTCTATGGATGGATTATGATTTTTTCAAAGTGATTATCTTGGAAAATGTTTTTGAGGAGGTGTAGTTCAATTATGAACTATGTATTGCTTGTTATATAATATAATGTGGATGTGTGGCTACATTATCAACCGATGAAGGGTGGGTATTTGATTACCCCCCAATGAAATGGTTAATTAAATTAGAAGTCAACTAGATGGTTATTATCATTTTAAATGGTTTTGTAAAGGTTATAGGAGGATAATGTTTACGATACCGACAACTTAGCATTATCCTTGATATCGATTTTTATTGATTAAATTGATCACGATTATCACCACACGCCACTTGATTATTAAATACTATGAATCTTATTATTGTTAAAAAAATTATTCCATATTTTATAATTGTTGAATTATGTATTTATTGTATTAATTCAGTTTTTAAATGCCCATTCACAGTTATTATGTCATCATTCCTTTATACTAATCTTATTCTTTGTGATGACATTAAACTTGTATGCTTATGTTTACTCTTTCTGATCATTTGATATCACCCGACTTTTTTTTAAAAAAATTCCCTAGGTTTTGAAGAGATATTTTAGTTGATGTGGTTGTAAAAGGATTACTAAATGTTAATATATTAGTTGAAATTTTGATTTATTTTTATAAACTATCTATTTATGAATAAATATTTTACAAATTGCTTTCTAGTTATCTAAATTTATAGACCTGAATGTTACTTTGTTATGAATATGATCAAATATTTACATTTGATGTTGTTTTTATTAGATGGAAATAATTAGTCCAAATTTAACTATATCCAATCAAAAAATGTACTGTTAATTTTTCTAGCACCAGATCATGAATTATTGATTCAAGAAAAATATATTATCTTAATATTTAATATCAATATAAAATTTGATCATGAATAAAAAAATTCCATGAAAAATTCTTTTTTATCCTCAATAGATAAATTTAGTGTTATTATTATAAAATACTTTTTATGGGGATTTTTATCATGAGATTTGGTAGAAAATTTTAAAATTCGATTTTCTACATTTTTTATTCAAGTCATTGTATCATGATTTCACATTTTAGATGAGAATGTTTTTATATTAATTAATTACTATATAGAATAATATTGACCACAAAAAAAAGTTTTGGTCATGAAATTTTCATCAATTCCTTGTTTGGGATAAAGTATTCCATGTTATTATAGGACTAAATTCCTTGAATAATATTCAACTATATATGGGTCTATTTTAGTGATTTTTCATTTAGTTACCATAGATGGTATTTGGAATTCAGTTTGAAATGAATTGATGACTTAAATTTTATGTCATTTTATTCTTAGCAATCCCTACACTATATAAATATATATTATTAACCTATTGATTCTATTTTTCATTGAATTAAGATTGAATATCCATATATAGTTTTATATTTAACTTTTCTAACATACTGGTAAATAGAAAACTTCTATTCAATTATCACTTTCTAAGGGAGTTTTCTTTCTTCTTCCATCATCCATTGTTTTTCAAAATTATATTCAATTTATTTTGTACCTTTTTTTGTGACTTTAAACTCTACATTCCATTTTCCTTTTTTATATGTGATGGAATCAATGAGTGTAGAAAATTTTATGGTTTAACCTTCCACACCTTTTCATATGATAATTATATATATGATGAATATTCCACTATTGGAAAGAGTTTAATATTTGTTTTGAATGAAATTTTTACTCCTTTCATATTTTATATTCATAAACATAATAAAAATAGAAAATTTGATAAATTATTTTTTTATTAAAATTCATCTGAACATGATCAATTTTATCATTGATCATATGAATAACCTTATATAAATCATGAGTTGATGTCATGGATAAATAAATTAAACCAACATTTGGATCAATTCAAAATATTATAATATGTTAATCATAGTATATTATTTTCATTTCAATAGTAGAGATTCTTGCCAAATCTTCAATCATACATAAATTATATTTTGCGACAATAAATGTGTTGTGCTATTATTTAAAGTCCCAACATCAACCTATAGTTTATTTTTTTGTATTGTAGTGTTCGTGTTAATTTATTAGGGTTCAGGAGATTAAAAACTAGGTTTTCAAAAATATATGTACATAAATAATTAGATAATGATGAATTAATAATATAGAGGTATACTACCATTAAACGGATTTTATTATCTGTTTTTTTGGATAATAAATGTTTATATTATTCTCTATAGTTTACATTTCTATGACTCCCATTTCTATTATATTAATTTTCTTATAAGAAAAAATTCATTCCTTTACTTTTTTAATTTCATAAATGTTAAATTACATTATATATAGTATTTTTAATTGGAATGTATATTGAATGGTACTTAGGATTCCCAAGAGAGATGAAATTGGTTAGACGTTGTGTTTCACATAGTAAAAAAATATTATATATCCCTTGAGAGTGCCAAAAATTATTGTCATCACATAAAAGTAATTTATTTTATAATACACGTTATATATCATGTGAAAAATGGGTCATTTTTATCCCACATATGATATTCCCATCTAGTTACCCCTTCCATTGAATCGTATTCCTATAAAAATCACCCCCTCTTACCTTGCCCCTAACATATACCAGGTGACGCCAAGTCTCTCATTTTTATGTTCAAAGTTACAATGCCCAACTACTAAAAACCATATAGAACATAGTGATATTAAAAGTTATAATATAATAGTGAACACATATATAATTATATATAAACATAGTGGAGTTTCATTCAAACATAATTTTGATATCCCTACATTAACAGAGGCCATTATAAAGTAAGAGTAGTTATGAAGAAAATAAAATAAAAGATATCATGTTTGTGTATGTAATAGATTTCCATTTTTATCTATATATTAATACCCCCAATCCATTTTAAATATATTTACTATAGATTATGATTTTTTTAGTTTATAATGATTCAAATCGTGAAGAAACAATCATCACAAATGAAACTGTAATTCGACACTCTCATATTGACCATCAAGTATATGACTTCTAAAATACCATATATTACATTAAAATACAATAAATATAATTATTTTTTTATTAATACTCATTTAATGATGAGGTGATCAATGGATTTGGTTGATATAATGAGGTTGCGGTAGAGGATCCTGATCCATGTTGTGTTATTAACATTTATTTAATTTTTTGAATACATTTTGACTCGTTAATTAATTTTTTGGTATATTTTCAAATAAATATATATATGAACATTGTATTTGATTTCATAAATATATTGAGTGAGTATAATGTTTTTTATAGAAAACCCATTCTTCTACTAAAATAGATTATGTTTTTTTATGTGAAATTTTTTTAAAATTTAATGAATGTTTAGAATTTGATATTTAAACTTATAATGAAACATTCCACACAATATTTTCACACTAGATAAATTCAATAAAATAAATGATAAAAACATGACATAATAAAATATTTTTTATATTATTTTATTCTTCTAGTTCATTTAGTATTAAATTTTTATTAAATATACATAAAATTGTAATACCATTGATAACTATTTTAGTCTATATTTTAGTTTATGAGTTGTGGGTTGATCTTTAGGAACCCTTTATTTCTCTTCTATACATATTGATGTTTTATAATTGATACATAAAAATAATATTTTGTCTTATATAGAAAATATATATTTTTTATGATATGTTAAAGTGAATATAGATGGAATTTTTGAAAATGATAACCCAACTTTATCTGGGACATAATGATTCATTAATTGAGTGATTAATATAAATAATTACATAATAATTAGCCCTAATTTTGATAAAAAAATTAAAAAATAATGTTTCATTATGGAATAAAAAATTAAGTTTTAGTTTATGAGTTTTAATTGGATTGAAAATATTGGTTTCTTAAATGAAAAGTAGAATAACAATAAAATTAAAATGTTTAAAAACAATTGAATTACGATAATAAATACCTATATCCATAAAACCACCCTTTTATAGTATTGGCTAACACAAATATTATTAAAAAATATATTAATGGCTGATATAGAGGTATTATCCTTGGAATTCCCACCATTGAAGATTTAAAAGCTCTTATAGTCACTAATATATGGTATATTAAATTATTCTTACTGTAATGAATATTTTTGGATTTTTTTGAATATAGAATATTTGTTAATTTGATACATTTTTATGTATAAACATAATTGGAAAACAATAAAATAAAAATTCATATTATAAATAAATATCAATTTTCTTCCCAAATATGACATGTAACGAGAAGTTATTATAAATTTATAGAGAAATGTTAAATTGAATGCATTGATATTTTTGAATTATTTTATATCAAAAGAATAAGAGTTAAATTAATGAAAAATAATTTTTTTATACATGATATAGGAAGTTATGATTAATTTTATATGTGATATGGAAATTATCAATTTTAACTCATCGATTTTTGGAAAAAATTATTATGTGTTTAAAATAATAAATTGTGATTTTTTTGAGATTCATTGTTAAATTTTGGGATTTATGAAATTTTTTTATGTTTGGGTATTTTATAAAATTCTATAATCTATAATCATCAACTTGATTAAAAATTATAAATGGGATTATTACTCCATAATCCTAGGTTATATATTGTTATATAATATAGTTAATATTATGGATGAATTTGGGAGAAGATTTTAAGATAATAATGTAATTGACAAAAAAAATTTGATATATGTGATTTATTATGAAAAATGTAGAGATATTTGGATATCAATAAATAATTGGGATAAATAAAAGATTTAATTTTAGGATTCAGTAAATATAAAATATTATTTTTAAAAATGGAATTTTTTCTATGTAGTTTTTAAATTAATTATTTGTTGGAAATTCATTTTAATTTTAATATATTTTTATTTCTGTAAGATACATGGTTTTTTAGAATTAAATTATCAAATTTCAAGTTTAATTTTTTTGAAATAAAATGATTCTTTATTTTTTTGTCATGTTAGATTAAACATTTACATTTTTAAGTATTCAAAATCTATATATATGTTTTATTCAGTAATGAAAGAATTTATTTCTCTATATTGTGTAGTTATCATAGGGAGTATTGATTATTCATTAGAACATGAGATTAATATTAGTGATTATGTTTTCTTGTTAATTAATAATTTTATTTTTTAATTTGATACAAATTTCTCCACATATTTTATTATATAATTTTTTTAGAGATTTAACAACATATGAGTTTTGATAATTATTTATCATAAAGACCATTGATTAATCCTTGAACAAACCACACATTATTATTTAGTAGTTAATTATTTGTATTTTTATTCATAATTTATAATCATTAAATTATTGAAAATTTACAATTCCTTATCAATATTCAATGAATCCTTAATTGCATTATGATAATGTATTCATACACATTAGCAAGTTACATTATTTTTTATAATTTATATTTATAAAACAAATGTTATCAATGAGTATTTTGATTGACTATTTGGAGATCAACAAGGTGACAATAATGAACACCTAAATTATTCCAATGGTTGATAATTATTTTTGTTATAATCACAATGATCAATAGATTTTGAACATCGATCTCTATTACTGATATCATCAGTTGATAGAGATAATATAATAAATTATAAATACAATTCTACACATATGATATAGAAACAATTAATATATATTTATATTCCTCGTATGAGCAAAAACACCCTCGATAGCTTCATAGTAATAATGAATGTACTAATTGTTGACGAAATGAATATATTTTTTGGGTTTCATTTCTATGTTATATAAATTTTATCTACTTTTAAACAAGATAAAGTAGATATGAGAATTTATGTTATTTTAAAAATTTATTTTTTTATGTTTTTTAGGAATAATCATATTTTATTATGGCATTTAATCACAAGATAAGGTTATTTTTGTAAATTTGTTAATGGAAAAACATGATTTAGGAATGGATTAGAAACATAAGTGTTAAAAAATCTATTATTTTCATGGATTTTATGTATAATTGTTGATAATTTTATGAAATTTCCCATGCTTTATAAACTACCAAGAAATTAGCATGACTAAGAGTATGATATATATGTAAGATAGGTTCTATATAAATCACCAGGCATATTTTGAAGTAATTGAACCATACATTTATTCTCACAATGCACTAAAATAATTATTGTTTTATAATATATAGTGGTGTTTAATATATGATATTTTGTTTCTACCTTCAAAATGATGATAATATGGTATCCAGTGTCCTCTAAAATTAGTTGATACAAAAGTAAATTTATGAAAAACATAATCTATTGTAAACAACAATAATATTTTAAAACTTTATACTAGGGAGTTACCACTATTCGGATAAGTCTATTATATATAAATAATTAAAAAGTGTTAAATATATATTCATGGGGATGGATTAAAACATTCATTAATGAATTTGGTTTGAGGTTATCATAGAATGTGATTACCTGATACGTTACCATCTCAAAAAAAGTGAAATATTTTTTATATTCATTAAACATAAATTAACTTCTATAATATTTATTTGGATTATGAAATATAGAATATTCATGGGTTTGAAAATGATAGATATGAATATTTGTAATTAATGGGAAAACCCCACTATTCCCATTATATTTTTCAATAATTTATCAATTTTAAAGTCAAATAGTCAATAAACATTTTTTTACATTTCAAATGAATTTGAACAAAACTATTTAGGTAAATAATCTAAAATTAAATAACAATATATATGGTGTCAATATATTTTTATCTCAATTTTTTTCACAAAAATCAATGAAAAATATATAGAGATAGGAAATGATATGTTTAGATAATTTTAATCTATGTATCATGGATATAACATTATGTATATAGATTTTTGATAAAATTTATAGTGGGGCTACATGAAAAATTAGATTATGAAACCCAAAATGATGTTCTTGGTGTATGAATATTTTTATGAATAATATCAAAATTCCATGGGGATGATTTTATAATTCAAATACACACATTGATATGGGATAAAATCGCTATGGATTTTTTCATGGGTCATCTAAAATATTAATGATTGAAAAATTGTCATATATACGTCATCACATCAATATATAATGATTTATTAATTATTTAGTATAGTCATTAATCTTATTTGATCAACATCTATGATTCAAAAATATAAACTACATTACTCTCCAACATACATCAACAATAGATTTGATCTTTAATATATCCCATTATACCCATTTTGGTTTTCAATATAGAAAGACTATTTAAAAACTTGATTTCAAACAATGTGATGCCTAAATTTTCGTAAATATATTATTTGATCAAAGTCTAAAAAATTACTACATTTATTTTAGATAAAATTTTCACGTATTCTTTTAAATCTTACTATATAATGCATCTTATGGGAATACATGATGTATTATATTTTCCATGGATTAATTTGGACAATATATATAGTCATGACCCAAAAAAGTACTAAAAATTAATAAATAAATAGGTTTGAAATAGTTGTTAAAATATATACCTATTGTTCGGAGGGTCATTTTATATAATGGTGTTAGTATAGACCGATAAAAATGGTTTTTTGGAAACTGTTTGAATATGTTATATGAAAACCCTATACCAACAGTTTTGAAAAAAATCAATTTTATATGTAACGTAAAAAACAAAATCCATCATGGTTTTGATCCAAGAGCCTCAAATTTATATTCCTATGACCAAACATCTAAGATAAAATTTCATTTGTGAAAATAATTATATAAATATATCAATTGTTATTTACAATTAATTTAAATTTTGTTTTATTTATTGTTATCTAACTAAATAATCCAAAAACCAAGTAACTATAATAATTGATATGATAACTATTGTTATTGGTACCCTGATTTTTGATATATATACCAATAGTTTTCAAAAACCCATTTATATATGGTCAAACCCATTGGTATATTGCCGACTATAAAAACATTTTTTATAAAATCATTTCTATAGTGTAACTATATGGTTCATATATAATGATAGTTTCTAAAAACATATAAATATATTGTACATATAAAAATCTATTTTTAAAGGATGTTGGTATATGGTCTATATAATGTACCAATATCAATTGGTTTTTACATAATATTGGTATTAGTTACCAAACAAATATTATTCCAAACAGTTTTTATAGGTCCATTGAAATAGCCCCAGTTACTAATTGTGAAAATGTTAAAGGGATGGATATATAGTGTATGAAAACATCCCCAATGATAATACCCCCAAGACCTATTGTGAATATGAGAGTTGTAACTAATTCTTATCATCAATAGGCCCCTATGATTATATCTATAACAAAGGGTGTGAAACATTCATAAGGGAGACATTCACCTCATGTATCATAATAATACATGAATAAAATACACTCATAATAAAAATATAATATATTTCAAATAATAACATATTATAGGAATATTTAATTAAAATTCATTTGTACACAAAATCCTAATAAATTTATAGGAATTAACTTGATAGCCAATCCCAAACACAAATCTCTAATTTCATAGCCTAGTCACAAATGTCACTCTACAAATCTGAAAAAATGAATTATATATGTATATATATATATATTTTATAGTATAATATATATTATCCATTATATTTTACCAATTAAATCTCATTAGAATATGTAAATTCATACTAATTATATAATGAACAAACTAATGAATCAACTAGTACCCAACAACTAATCTACCCCATAGTATCATAATTATTTCAAACAAATATTATCAAATTCATTATAATATATGAGAGTCAAAGATAATATTCATAATCACACCATATGTACTCTAAATTTCTCTCCCATGTCTAGTGAAAACCCCATTAATTTTACAAAATAACATTGAAATAATTTGAGATGATCAAAACTAAATTTAGATTAATTTTACATCATTATTTCGTGTCTTTGTAATCTTAACAAACCTTGAGGTAATTTTGGTGTATTGAATTTTTTGACCGTTTATTGAGTAATAAATATTTTCAAAACCGACAAATTATTTCCTATAATTAATCTATAATCAACACCTTCCATACTTCTCATTGATTTTATTTTTATTCATAATCTAGTTAAATGATAAATAATAATTTAGTGATCCCATATCCTATAAAATTTTAAAAAATTCATCAACATTTAAAAGTGGTTTATATCATAATCAAAAGAAAAAACATGAAATGGAGGATTTGTTTAGTAAAATAAACATGAAACAATTATATTTTTTCGTGAATAATTATAAAATTTCATTTAATCTAATATTAATAAATATATAAAATGGAAAAATTAAGTGGATTTATGAGATATTAAACAATATTCAAGGGTAATAATCATATGAATATGATTTTACAAAAGATAGTGGAATAAAAAAAGAATATATGTAATATATAAAATATATTCATAATGGTATTCATGGATTATTATGCATATGGTTCTAAATTTTGTACATAATTAGGAATAAGATAACTCTACAATTCACACTTCGCCTTCGGATAAAATTAATTTGCATACCACATTGTCTTGGGTAAAATCCCTTATCTAACTCTTTCTTATGCATAAACACTATCATGTACCATTTGATATGGATCTTGGAAAATATTAAATATTTTTAAAAATGATAATGGAAAACAATTTCGATTCATATAAATTTAAAAAAATATTGAATAATGGGGTCATGAAAATGAAATAAAGGCTTCAATATGGTTATGTGAATTGATTTTGAAATCATTTATTTTTAAATGGAATATTCAATAATAGATTTTTGAAAATAAATATCTGTTATAATAACAGAATAAGAGAGGTTGATAAAATAATTTATTTTTAAAGGTTGGAAACCCATCTTTTAATTTTAAATCCCATGGCTGAAAGGACGCATCATTAAAAATTGGTAATAAAAATTATTTTTTAATAGAATGAATGGAAATTTTGATGTGACATTTTTTAAAATATTTATGAATTTAAATATTAGAGTGCATATTTTTGGAATAACAAACATATAAATAGAAGGAAACTAAATCAGTTAACAACATGGTGTTATTATAAAAATAATTCTCTTTTATAAATTGGTTTATGTATTATAAATGTATGTCTCTAAAAAATATAAAATTACAATTGAAAAAATCTAAGATCATGATCTATAGAACATATATGGAGTATGTTCATGGTGAACCATAACAACTCTCTAAACATGAATTCTATTAAAAAACTATAGTAAGGGTAATAAAAAAATAATATTGTTACCATGAAAAGAATATTAAAATATATTAAAATGAACTATAATAATTAATCCTGAAGGTAATGGATCGATTAATATAATACATAATAAAAATTTTTAGAAAAAATTTATTTAATTATTATACTATGATAGTGTCATAATAATAATAATTTTTTTTATAAAAATGATATTTTTACTATCCACATAATATTATATTATATTTAAAATAGTTGAGAAATACAACCAATTATGATAGTTTATATGCATTAATAATAGTTCAAAATTCTTCTTCCTTCCAAAGCGATAATTATTGGTCTAATTTTCTTATTTAAAATTTCTTGAATTTCAAAAAAACAAATCTGATAACAAATTCAGTAGTCTGTCTAATTCCATGAAATATTATACAACAAAAATATATCATTATAATTTTAGTCTACATATTGTAGATTTTATTATTGAAATTTTAAATATTAATCAATAATGAAAGTATGTGAGGTTATTCATAAAATAGTTTTAATTTGTGATATAACTTCCAATAGGAAATCTATTATATTTTATTGGGTTTTATAATGATTATTGTCATTTTTAAAAGAACATTAGTATTTCATAGATTCAAATAATGAAGAAAATATATACTATTATCAGAAAATCTACAAAATATAAACATACCAAAACCATTTTAATATATATTATTGTTGAAAAAACCCTATACCCTTCTAAAAATGTACACTATAGATAAACAACAAATATAATTGTCAATCAAAATGTAACTTTTTATTAAGAAACTTTAAGGGAAAGTGGGAATCCAAAGTTCACAATGCATAGATATCACTATGTGTTGAAAGAGCTCAAAAATTGATCAAACAGAAGACTATGATTATTTGAATCAGACACTCTATATAGTTACCAATGCAGAGTACTATCCTCGGTGTCATCATCCTTGTTGATTATCTCTTAATGGTGGGTAGCCATTCTTCTTATAGTTTGTATGAATTCCTATGAGTTGATTTTGAATTGGATACAAACTTGATCCAAAATCTGGTCTTGTTTTTATACAAACTCCTCTTTCTCCTCATTGGAATAAACATGCAACCCACTTTCATATATTCTTTCGATCTCCTCTTTTGAAGTGTTGACCCGAAAATCATTTCAATAATTTCTTACTTGGAATGAAGGATGAGATTCAAACACCCCACTTCCTCTACTTCCACAATTCTTGTTTTCTCCCATTAGGCTTCACTTTTCCCATTCATAAAGGATTTGTTTTCATTGTTCCCTCCATTATTAACAAAACTTGATTCTATCTGTTTAGGTAAGTGTGAATAATCATTGCATCCATTTTATTCTTTCCCCTAAACCACAATACATTTCCCAGAGTCATGACTTCTTTTTTATCCATTTTCGCTTCTAGGGTTGTGAAGAACATTCCCTAGAATTACTTCCAAGCTATACATTGAAATTTTTCTATAACAGTGGTCACCTATGTAATTATGTAAAACCATATAAGATATATACTAGAATCTAAAAATTTCAATGGACTTCATCAAATTTATCATGATTGAATTTGTAATTTTGATGTCCTAGAATTGGTTTAGTGAATAGTAACAAAAATATGTTGTCAACATATAATGAATCACACCTCCCAATATGTTAAAGGTTTTTGACTAGTAATAATGGAATATGGTGGTACAACATATAGTCTATACCCACATGATCCAATATGGAACATTGGTTTATATAAATATTATGTTGCAGAAACAGTATAATATATTATTATTAGAAAATAAAAAACATATATAATTTATATTATGAAAATGAAATAATATAAAATAAAAAAAATATTATTATGTCACGATGTAATAAAAATGTTTAAGTACATGGGATACAATGGTACATTCATATAGACCATTCTAATTAAAATGATAAATATCCAAAAATAATCACCAATAGAATCATGGTCCTGATCTCAGTCATCTACACCACTACTCTATCCTCTTATAGCAGATCATTCAACCAATGATAGACACATCCATTTGTACCAATCTGTGTACAGAAGATCCATTTGGGTACCAGACTACAACCTAATAAGTGTGAGATACATACTAAGTATGCCACCACCAAATTTGTATAGTATAATTGAATTAGTGAAAATAAAATGTGAAGTGCATATCTGTAATAATGTAAACAGAAATTGAAAATGTAAATGAGTTGCCTTTGGCTCCTAGATGATAATAGACTAACATGAACTATTTAAACCTATACCAAATGACTCTGAACAATTGACTAAAGATATATATATATATATATATCCATGAGTATATATTTATAAGGTAATAATTCCTATTAAAATATATAGCAATATATATATATATATATATTATCCATGACCTGAGGAGTAACTAATGTATGCATGGGTAGTTATAAGAGTTTCATGGCATTAGATCCACATATATCATATTTAACTAGGTTTCTATTCTGAGGTACCACATTTGTATTGGGGAATGTGTAACTAAGTATAACATTTCATTAGGAAAGTGATGAAAAAAATATCATATATCTATTATGATTCCATTACTATTTTTTACTTATCATTTGGCACACCATGACTGAGTATTTCATTTATATTTGGATCTTGTGCATGTTTAGCACATTTCAATGGGTCCATAATGAATGACTATAACATTTATATTTGGATTACATTCCAATCCATTGAACTTCATGGGGGAATTAATCTAATGTATCAGATTTATATTAGGATTCCATACCCATTTTTAAAATTTAAATTGTTATTCCATGCCCAATAATAACATTTTTTTGGATACAATTTATGTTTATCGGCTTTATATTGGGAATCCATGCTCACTAATCACATTTCATTTGGGTCTACATTCTTAAATATAACATTCAATTTAAAATTACATTCATTTCTTGATAAAAAAAAGAGTGAATAACAACGCATTATAATTTCATTTAATCTATCATGTAATCCACTAATTGAATAAAATCAATCTGAAGACGTCACACCAATGAAAAACATTTAATTAAGGGAAGATCTATAATTTATGCATCCTGAAAAGGCCTCATAGATGGTTCTTTATCCTATATTAATCTCTATCAACTCATGTGGAATTTCATAATCACAACCTAGATGATTAAACTTGTTGGAGGAGTCATCCTCCCTTAAGAAAAAGTTTGTTTAAGGGCATTCCTAACTTAGAAAAAAACATTGAATAATTAAAATTTTAATTTTAATTTAATTTACAGGAAGGTATTGTGTGAGGGATGATAAAACCTTATATAAAATGACTTGGATATAAGGAAAACGTAATAGACCACAAAACATAGCCTATTTTTTCCACCAAATTTGTTGCCATCATTTAATTCTGACAATAATTGGGGAAAATTTTGAAATTGAAAAATTCCATAAAAATATGACATATTAACTCAATCCTAAATAACCATAAAAATGGAGATATAAATGAATAAAAGAATGATGATGGTTGAGGATATTACCATTGACTTTCCAACACTACTAGTGGCTAAGTAATTGATTAATGGATTGAGATGGAGATTTAAATCCTAAGGATTATGGGAGTAGGAGATTCTCACACATAATGGTATAGGTGGAAAACAAGGGAGGATGATTTATTTTATGTTTTCATTCAAAATTGGAAAAAATGACACTTTTAACCAGTTTTTTAAGGAGCTCCCTATTTGGTGACATAATTTTCCAAATGTTATTCATACATTATTCATATAAATTTTTTTGGGACTTAGGTTTTTTCCTTCGGAACATGATTTGAAAAAATTGTGTGGCCCCCATCATCCCAATAGATCACCCCACATTTCTATACATTATATGGTGTAGAGTTAAAACTGACAGCACACCAATTTGAAATTCAGTACTTCACCAACATCGTTGAGTCAAACAGTTAGCACTAACTAGTCGCAAACCATATGGCTCATTCTAACATTTCAAAAAACCAGAGCATCAGGATTAATATGAGACCATGAACTTTTTAGACCATTCAATGGAATATTACGAACACCCATTATGGAAAAACAAATTCATTATCGAAAAATAAGGTGGATCACTCCCTATTCAAAATGACATGACCTTATAATCTCCCCTTCATAAAATAATGTGTCCCCAAGTAGTCCATTGTGGGTTACAGGGAATCATCTAATATTATCTCAAACCACAAATCTATGTTTCCTAGGTCTCATCATATACATATTCATGTATTGATTTCATCCACAACAGAGGAACTGACAACCATAGAGATATATCATGATCTGATCAATAATCCAGTTTGGATTCTCCTAAAAGGAATTATGGTATTCGAATTCAATACCCTCATGATAAAATGTGTTAAAATGTTTTGAAAATTAATATAGAATTTGAGATATATATAAGATGATCTTAATGGACCAATATATCTTGTGTATGAATAAATTATATTCTGGTAACCTAAATATTTTCCTGATCTCAATATTAGTTACATAATTAGATTATAGTACTACCTATTTTGACTTCGCTTATAACCCAACCTTTTTGATACTTTCAAGTAGACCCAAAGTTTGACATGGAACACTATAGGGTGGTAGTGACATTCAATATATGATTTTAAACTGGATTTATATGAATCGATAATATTTTGGACATGATACAACTACTCTAATGTCTCATATATGAGATGAGGTCCCAGTTATGATGCCTCTCAAACCTCTGTTCAACACATAGAAGAATGGATTGACCAATAATTCAGGGCCTACTATGGAGACATATAAATATTTTCATAAATGATATTATCATATTAAAACATATAATAAGATATTTCTATCACCCAAAACCACAAAAAATCATGGACATGTTCATAGGGAATCCTATGTAAGTTTCAAATCATATGCTCAAATATTCTATTGATATATGGATGTAAGGATGTTCTTATAAGAATACGTGTACATAGACACTTTTGAAACCCCTAAAGAATATCATTTTAAATTGATCATCCTTATATCATATGAGAGAACATGGAATTCCTTGATGTATTATGACCGCCAAAATGTAGATAATCCCAATATCATCCATTAAAATGGTTTTTATGATAGAAATTGTTTTTTGATGATGGGTAGACAATCATTGATAACCAATACAATGTCCTCTCCTCGAGGTGACCAAGTTATTCATATCATGATTTCAATGGTGGATTCATAACATTTCCACTTAAGAATGGGAAATGACTAAAAATATCTACTTTTCCTTCCATTAACTTCTATAATGTGGAATATGATATGGTTAAACTAACTATCTACCTATTCCTTGTGAACCACTAATACTTTGGGTGAAAGACATGGTGGTACATCTTCATTACATGGCAATAAACATCTTATATAGTATTTTGAGTCCCCCAAATCAACTACCATTTTATGTATATAGGAACATAGAAGTGTCCATGAATGCTCAACAAATCATCCCCATCAATGATCATATTCGGAGGTGGGTCGTATGTTGAAAAACACACCCATCTGGTCAATCCCCCAGGATCATAATGACGAATCATATTCATTCATTACAGAAGAGAAGACATGAAAGATATGACAACAAGGATATTGTACCAATGATTCTCATAAAACTCTCTATGTATCTTAGAAAATTGTTCCATATACAACAAATCACTACAAGAATCATGCACTTAATATGTCTGCGTATTCCGTCATAGTAATTCAAAACATCATTTCACTTACAGATGTGTATAGACCCACAAAATAGGTTAAAATATGATATTGAACTCCCAAACACTAATTTAGAATTAAATCATGTTGTGTGAATATTTATTTAATATTTTTTGACATTATACCACATAAAATATGGTCACAATAGATAATGCATCATACTAAACAATACATGAACAGTAGCTATGAATTAAAGATCATTTGTTGAGTAATTAATCTTGTGTGGCCTCATTAAATAAGACATGTAAACAAAGAGTTGATATTTATACATCATAACCACTCCTATCTCAATTCATGATGAATCATAATAAACAATATTTATTATTCCTAGATCCTATATAATGAGAATAGGTATTAAATCTAGTATTATATTTAGATCCTAAAAGTATACAAAATATAATTATAACCGTATGAACGTTCCATCCATATTATTGAAGAACATGATAGGAGATTCTTAGTTTAAATAATTCCGAATCAGATGCCTTTAATATCGACCAAGGCCCATGATGCACTATACATCAGATATTTGATATGGATTCTCCAAATTAACATCATCTCCCACCTTCTCTGGGTCAATAGACACTCTTTCCCTTGCTATATTGTATCCCAATAAGAATACCTTTTAATTCGAATAGTATAATTTTGTGAGGGTATCATACAGTTGATTCTAAAAATGAGTATTAAACATGATCAGATTATTTTTTTTCAAGGTTGTGTTGAGAATGATAATAACACCTGGTATCATATATAAAGAATACCATAAATGTATCTACTTTCTCATGAAACAAATGATTATTTAAAGTCATCAACCTATATGTTTGTTTAATAAACTCATCAGAATAACCAAATACATAAATACCATGTCTATTATGGAATTCTATATACTGTGTGTGTTAATATAATACTAAAACATGATGATATAATGATCTCATGAAAATATTAGAGAAACCCCACACTCCCCAATGATGGTTAATATAGTTGTATATGTGGGGTAGTGGGGGTCGATAAATTACCATAATCTTACTTAATTTCCTTTAATCCACACAATTCATGGGGATACCAACCACCTTCATGAGAAAAGGTATAAGTGAACCCCATGGTGAAGTATATGGTATTATAAAAACCATATACTATAAATCATCCCACTACTTCTTGAGTTCATAGAGATATTTATGTGTTATACAATAACGTAGAATGGAAACATATATTCGTCCTGTAAAATCAATAGTGCATTTGTCGTCACACTCACTGTTATGAGGAACAAAAAAATAGTTTTCATTAATTATGTCCTGAAAAACCCACAACAAGATGGAATTTCCAATGTAATGTTCCTGATTTTTTATATTGACACTAGTTATTTGGGATGTCATTGTGACTTGTCTATGATACTTGAGTCCAGTTAAACTCACCTGGAAATACTATTTACCATTATCAATATAGGTAGATGTAATTGGTGATGTGAAAAAACCTTTTCTATAGATATAAATCAATGGGATCATGATTATGTACCCACTAGTTTATTCTATGTATGATGTCGACACCAATCATCCCATGGAAAAAGATGTTCAATAAAAAATATTACCACATATCTCATGGGAGAAGTCCATATAGTGATAATAACTCATGGATTTGGTTCTCAATGTTGTATCACGTGTCCAAATACCCCAAATTATTCTATCTCTAGGCCCATACATTTCATAATTTATACAGAAATAAAATATTGAAAAGAACATTTGTCAAATAAGGCAGATAAAAGGCATATTCCACTAGAATAGTACGTGTATCTATTAAAGACCCAACTCTATACTCTTCTTGTGCATGATTATATATATATATATGTGTGTGTGTGTGGAATATACTTCAATCGTGAGGTAAAAATAGACTAGTCTTGGTAGGTCCCCTCTACTGGCATTGAATGTCTGAAGTTTGACTACCTTGACCCGGACCACCTACTTGGCCTGATCAGATTCAAGTAATCCAACAACCTATAGAGCGTGGTACTATTGATTAAGATACCAATGGTGGATCTGATATGTATCTACCCACACTATAAAAAATTTAAATGTCCGGCTTATATGATTAAAATTTACAAGCCTACTACATCCATGAAATTCAATGTGGTCTATGTGGCCTAAGGATTCTTATGACCTAGTGTCTTGAAGTGGTGGAACCCTACATAATTATTTGTAAGGATCATCAGACTACTATTGTCCATCCAAGAATCATCAAATTGATATTTCATTTCAATTAATTAACCACTTATATTTCTCAAAATAAAACCACCTAGACACACACCATATTTATTCTTTAGGTTCTTCTTGATTATGGGTGACTAATTCACAATATTTGAAACATTATCTATTTAAAATTCATTCACTCATGATCATATGATGTATTCAAGACAACTAATATACAATCTCACTATAATTAAATCATCATATGTATTTTATGGTGATAGTAGTAAATTTTTTGTAACACTAGATAAATATTCCATCATATACATTACATGCTGCTGTAGGTGAATATATACCATAGCTTTGTCCACTCCAAGAATATATTGACATATGTAATTATAAAATGATATGAGGAAGTTCTCCCAGAACATACCTTGATAATTACTAGCCTATGAAATCATGTCCCTCTAATACCTGGAGAAATCATAGATGATATAGGTCATGAGATTGACCCACCTCTCTAGTGAATTCTCTTGGTTGTCTAATATTGAAAACAATGACTTTATCCCTACCTCATTAGCCATGGTGTATGATTATGAAATTGTGTTAAGGTACAACATTATTTTAATTTTGTTTAAACACACTTAAAATTTTTTTGTCATGGGTGTATATATAGATTTGGTGTCATTACAAGGGATCGAGGGATTATAGGAGAAGAAAAAGAATCCAAATAGTGTACAATGCATGGTTGGTACATTGTTTGTGAAAACCATTCTCTTGGCCTAGGAAACCGTACAATATGTAGAACACTCAAAAGGTGGAAGACATACATCCACTGTGAATTTTTTCAAACCACACTGGTGGAATTCCAACCTCTGTGGCTCTGTTTCCTATTAAACAGAGGGAACCCCTCAATTGGCACCTAGTTAGTAAAACCATACCATCAAAACATGTTCCACATAAAATGTTATTGTATTTAATATCACCCTCCAAATTTTATTTATTTATTCTCATATTTCTCAACCTATTATTCCTCCTAAAATAGGAGTTAATAGATAGTGGTCCCCAACTCCTCCATGGGATATTTTTTATTGGTTCATTCCCATTTTAAGGGTGTTTAGGTACGAATCAAATATCTGTGTGAGTATAAAATTCCAATTTTTTTTAATAAAATCCTGAAGTTTATCTTTTAGAAATATTTATCATCTTATAAATACAAACACTCTTACTTCTCAAGATGATTAGATTATGTGTCTCTAAGCTGTTATTGGGTTTTAATCAAAGGAAGTGTTTGGGCATGTAATCATCTTCTAATATGAAGTTGGTGGACCTAATGATTTTGAAAATATTCTACTAGTAATATGTGAATAAATGGTTTTTACAATGTTATTACATGTTGAATTTAAATTTTATTGACTAAAAAATTAATTTGGAACTTCTATTATGGTGTGGGACCCTCCTCCAACCCTCATAGATTCAGTGATGATGGGAGACCAAGATTAGTGTAACCCATATTTTATTAAGAACACATGAAAATGGGGGAATTAATTTTTTAATCCTCAATATGATGGGAATGAGATAGAAATTGAGTTTTAATTGTGGTTAGGTTTGATGGAATTGAAATATGGTAAATGAAAATGATTATATGTTGATATTTTAAAATGCCTATGAAGCTATTGGAATGGTTTAAATAATGTGGTTTGTCTATTGATTTGGTAATGGTTTTCAAATTAAGGATGTGATTTTTTTAATGTTTGAAATGTTTAAAAAGGAGAAATTGTCCTCAAGGTAAATTGGATAGTGATTTTCTATATTCATTTTAAATAAATTTTTGAAATGAGGGTGTGGTTCCCTTTTTGTGAAAATCCCTTAATGAATATTTTGAGAGGTTGGATATATAAATAAAAGTCCTAATGAATGATTTATTTAAATGGTTATTATGTTTTTTAAATTTTTTATTTTCAATGTTAATTCAAAGAAGTAATTTTAAAAAATTTATTCCGTTATGTAGTTTTAATGGTATAATGAGAAAATAGTCATTTAAATGACATGTGGGTTTGTGAGACAGAACCCATAATGATTATTTTTTCATTTAATATTGTTATGAAATACACTTTATTATAATGTTCTTAATTAATTACATAAAATAAGGTGTTTTTGACATAATAGTATATTTTATAATGTTTTATTCACTGTAATTGGGATATGTTTAATGATTTATGATTTTTAATGACAAACGTGTTCAATAGTAATGTTTTTTTTTGTAATTATATCGTGGTTAATGAAAAATATACACATTTATTAATGGTAGTTAGGGGTATTGACCTTTGGGATATATTAAAATAGGAGACTTTATTATAAGGCTATGAACCCTATGCCTTTTAATTGATGGGTTTTGGATCAGGCCGAAGATCTATTCCCCTAACAGTTGCATACCAGGAAACTAACTATGCACAAAAGCTCTAAGGTAACTATTATGAATTGGTTGGTTGGGATGCCACAAGTATTTTCTATGATTCCTATCATTTGGACATTGTGTGGATCGAGATGTTTAACTAGGGTTCTATGCTTCCCAAACTAAAGGACATGGTCCGGTTACCAGAATTAGGGTCAATGATTTGATGATAATTTGTGATTAGTAAATTCCACTTGTTTTAAAAAAAATTAATCACCTATAAAAAGGATTATGAATAAATTGTTATTAAAGATAATATATTTGTTTGGTTTCCCCTAGATAAATCCATTGTTAAAATGATTATTTGATAATTTCCAACTATGACGTATTTAGATATCTACATTTCTATAATTTCCTTGGTTATTTACTTCAAGTGGGTTACCTGTATACACTATTGTATAGAAATTTATTTCATTAGAGAACATTGGTTTTGTGCAACAGATTGTTACTAAAAAAAATGTCGGGACATTGTGGCCCATGGGTACCCGATGAGATGTTCCATGTTTTCAGGTATTGGTTTAGATAGGAACCTAGTGATTGGTTCATGTATGGGATATTTTTTTGGACCACGAAATATTAGTATGAGTTTGGTATTTGTTCAATGTTTGGGATATTTCTTAGTTATGATTTTGGTGGTTCAATTATATGACTTTATGACATGAAGGATTTGTATCATATCATTATAACATATTCAACATTGTTACTTGTTGGTTTTTTTCATATTCTATCCTTTCATTATTATTGTGGGTACATAATCCATCAAATCAAAATTATATTTTGGATTCACAATGATATGCTGTTATAGTCTCCCCATATTTCATTTTTGGCATGTGCTTCTAGTTGGAATCCTTTTGATTACATTAAGGTTCACCTAAGATCAGGTGATGACCCAGCTAGGTGACCCATTTTAGTGAATACCATTCTGGGAACGTTATGAAATTGTAACATAGTAGGTCATATATTGTCTTTCAATTTAGTCTTGGTTGAAAGTATATTGGGGTTTTTTCAGGGCTTGATAATGAGCAAGTGACTTAGATCCTCCATCCCCATGTACAAGGGGAAACTCCACTTTCCTGGGGTGTGGAATGATTTTCAATTTTTTTGATTTTATTGTTTATTTATATTTCCACATCTAATATAATACACATATTTGTTGTTATTTATTTTAGAGGTTTTATCTATTGTGACAGTGTGGAAATAGAGAGTCTGTGTGTTCATGCATCATGTTATGCACATGTGATATATAGGTAATTTTTATATTTCATAGGATTGACAAATAAATGACATGATATTATACCAAAGAGGTATATAAAAGTGGAATTTAATAATACAATAGATGTTTAAATATTTGTTATAGGGGTTATATGTAATGTAATTCCTTTTTTGTGAAAGGGAAACAATTATTTTATTTAGTAAAATTCATTACTTTTCTAAATACATGACTAACAGAAATATTTTTAATGAGTATCCATTCTAAGGATTCTAAATTAAATGTTTTGAAATTTTAATCTATGGTATAAATTGGTATTGTGTAATTAGGAATGTAAATAGAAAAATGATTGAAATTTTAGGGACAATAGTGGTCTTTATCCATGTGTTGTTCACTGACAATGTGTATGGACATTATGGGTTTGAAGAGAGCCTTAGCATTTATATCTATTGTTACTATATGTGATACATTCATGAGTTAGGGGTTTGATGGTTAATTGTGAGTTTCTTATTGATTTCTTGGTTAGGTTGTGACCATGAAGTTGATGAATGACTTATACTAATGTTCTTTTGGTGACTCTTGTGTTTTTATACCTTTAAAGTTGTATTATGGACAATAGTGTGGGTGTTTGGATCATGGTTTCGATGTGTGTGAATGGGTATCCTTGGTGTGAAACCTAATAAAATTTGTTATGGGGGAACAAGAGACACGATTTGATTTGGATTGGGGGAAGGCGTGATATGTGTGAGTAGAATGTTTTTTAGGATTAATGTGTATGGATTAGAGGGAAGCAATGGACCTTTCATGGTGTGGATCCATTTGTGGAGTTGGTATCAATAAATATTAAGGATTTCCTATGATAGAGGTTAGTTGATTTGTCAGTGAGTTTGGGAGCATGAAAAAAAGGTGGATATTTTGGGCATTTACCGCAGTGAGCATAGAGTGACATCTAGTGTGGGTTTTTCCTAGAGGGGTATGAGGGGAAGATAATGTTTTGAAGATTTGAATCGAGTTGGTTTTAGGGTTTATAGTCTTGAAAATTTTAGGGTGGAATTGATGGAGGTTGGCCTAGTGTTGGAGGTTTTATATAAGGTGATGTATAGGTATTTTATCAGAGGTTAAATCAATGCATGATTTGTGATTTGCAGTGTGGTAAGAGAGTATGTTTATGCCTTGGATAATTTCATAGTGATATATCTGAGTTCTTGATGTTGGAATCTAGAATTGTTTTAGATGATTTAAGAATTTCAAAATCCTTATCCCATGGAAATTTGAATTTCGTTGTAGAGATATATGTGGTTTTGGACATACAATGAAATGGTGAACATAATGTGGATGGAAACATTTGTTATGGGGGAGACCAACCAGGGTAAGGGTGGTAATGTGGTTGTAATTTTTTCATGGAATTTTTGGGATGATGGGTAAGATATTTTTAAATCCATTGGTTGAATAAAGATGTATGATCATGTTGCATGGTCTGTTATGTGAGAGGGTGATTGGGGCTATCTCTAGTGTAGTTCTACTCTTGTGTATTATTTTCAGGTTCGGAGTATAGACACTAGAAATCATGAAACCTTGATAGTTATGATGATGACCGACTAATGGTATGATGTGTGAGATACATGATCCCATTAATATATGTTTACATGTGGTTTGGATGTATGTTCACATGTTATCCATGAATAAAAGTGGAGAGGCCATGTGGATATAAGGAAGAAATTTTATTTGGACCAATGGGATAGATCATTGTGTACCTATGGTGGGTCAGTGGGACCGTGTTGTAAGAACACATGTAGGGTAGTGATAATGGATCCATAGGTAGTTCTAGGTCATTGCCTATGGTTAGATGATCTGAAGGTGGTACAATGTTTTTGTTTGAAATTTCATTATAGTTGTGGTGATTTAATGTTTATGAGATGTTGGTGGGAAGGGAAGACCAAGCCCTTTGATTGGTCAATTTTCCTTTTATAGTAGAGGTGACCTATGTGAAGTAAAATTGAGGTGGTGTTCATAGTAAAATTAATTACATACATTTTGATAGTGATGATCATTCCCTATACATTGACATATAAATAGGTTTTTCTAAATGATATCTAGATTTACTCTGGGAAACCTAAATTTTGTTAGTGTCATTATAGATCCTCTTAGAGGATCCTCTCAAGGAGAATTATGTGTCTGGGAGTTATATGGTGGGGGATTTAACAATTCTAAAATTTTGGTAGAGGTCCATGGGATGGATCATATTTCTACGAATCACATGGGTGATATTATTGGAAGCTGGGAAATGAGAAGTGGGCGATGTCTGTATTTTTGTCATGGGATACTGGATGGATACATCTATGTTTTGAGTTTAATATTGTGATTGAACAATGGTCCACTAAGTTTAATGTTTCTTAAGTTATTTTGTGATCATGATACTTCTATTGTGGTGAGTGTTATGTCCATCATGGATTTCTTGATATTACTTTGGACTTGATGTGATGGCATCGAGATGCCATTGAGAAACCTATAATGTGTATGTTTGGGTTCCTTGGGAAAAGTCATATAATATTTGTATGCTGGGGTATATTGATCCGAGTGTTAAATTCGGTCTTAGGATAGTTTTGATGATGATCGAAGTGTTTTTAACAGAGACACATGGGTGGGTGTTGTAGAGCGCGAAGATTGTTTTCTTGTAGTGGATTCAGATATGAAACTGTTCACAGAGAGTTATGGATAAACTATGGTTGGTGCATGAAGATGATGTTGGTCTGCCTAAAATGAATAGGTAACATATCATGGTAAAGTGGTGAAGTAGGAGCATTAGAGGTTGGGCATCAATGGAGTGACTCCACTATCGATGGCCTGAAATAGTTGGAGGAAAAGGAATGGATGTCATGGGATTTAATCCAACTTTGGTTAATGTTTGGAATGTCAATCATGTTTTGGTAAATGAAATTAGTTTTGAGGAAAACAATTGTCCATATATCACCATATGAAATAGCCCTTTTATCAGCATTAAAAATGGCCCTTAATAGCGCTAGAAAATATTTGTTAAAGCTAGCGTAGATAAGGGGGTCCCCTTTATCAGCGCTAAAACGAAGCACTGATAAAAGGTTCATTTATCAACGCTTTATTTTTAGCGCTGATAAAAGTCTACTTTTATAAGAACTTTCTTTTAGAACTAATAAAATTTAGAAAAGTAATTTTTTTTAATCTAAATGATTGAAATCTTGGGGGGGGGGGGGGGGTTTACAGCGCTTGAGCCCCCCCAATCAGTGCCTTACCACACCTCTAGCACCTCCAAACACCCCCTCCACCCTTTATCAACACTATCCCCCACCCATTATCTACGCTAGCTCTCGTATTCCCCCATTCCCATGCGCTCCTACCTCCACCAAGTTTTGAATTCGAGACCTCCCCCGAGCGCGCCTACGCCCTTACCACTCCTCTATTTTGATTTGTTTTCCATTTCATGATATCTCCATTTATATATATATATAGTATTATTTATTCATAGATTAATATATATTTATATTAATATATTTATAGTTATATTAATATTTTTATTTTTATATATATTTATATATATATTTATAGTTATATTAATATATATATATGTAATTATATTAATATATATATATAGTTAGATTATTATATAGGTACATAAATATTCATATTTTTGTATTTTAGATAAAATGGATATTAGTTATTATTTAGATAAATCTAGTATATTTTATATGTAAATATATTTTATTATTTATATTTATAATTTAATTTTAAGTGTGAATATATAAAAAATATGTATATATAGTTATATATTTTATTATAAATCGGAGTTGATTATTAAAATTGATACAATTTCAATGACATAATATCAATATTAATGTAATACCATGGCATAAATTCAGTCCCCACCAAAAAATGTCAATAATTCCCCCTTAAACGAGGCTGAAAATCCAGATAATGTTATGAAATCAGGGTATTCCGACTAAAAACATAGTTTTGGAGGCCTTCTATGCTTTTTTAGGCCTCAAAAAAACCATGAACAGGGTATCCCTAATCTCATGGGTGTAGAGATCATCGCAGGCTTCAATTTGATATATGGTAGATCTCAAACTGACACACGGATCAAAAGTTATGGCCCTTGAATGTTCGAGTTGCATTTTCAACATATTTTGTAATTTTGTAATTATTTTAAAATTTTTAGTCTTCAAATTGTTATTAAATGACTATTACTCAATAATAATTTCAAATTTATTAATTAAAAATATTTTTTTATTTTTTATAATCCATTTTCACTAAATATCTTGTATATTAAGTGTAATTGTATATTTATAATTATCTAAAATATATTTAAAAGTATATTTAAAAAATATATATTATATTTATATCAATATAACTATATATGTATATTTAAATATTAATATAATTTCTTTGATGAATTTTTTTGGATGTAGACCCTTTATAAGAACTTTTAAAAAAAGTGCTGATAATGACCCCCCTTTATCAGCGCTACTAAAAAAAGCACTGATAAAGGGGTACCTTATCACATCACTAATAAAACGTTGTTAAAGGGGGTACCTTTATCACCGATAAAAAAAGCACTGATAAAGGGGTAATTTTATCGACTCTTTTTTTAGTGCTGATAAATGTACCCTTTATCATCGCTTTTTTTAGTGGGCATTAACGTACCCCCCTTTCTCCGCGCTTTTTCATTAGCGCTGATAAAGGGTGGCACTGGCCTTAGCCCATTTTGTGGTAGTGTATGTGTATACATAGTTGATTTCTCCAATTTTGGTGGTTTTTATGGTAGGGTTGAACATCGATTCCTAATGGGGTTGTTATGGATGGTTGGGCATGATGGGATGAAAAATATTTTAGGTAATATGTGAATAATGAGTTGACGTTCTATTGGAATTTTTTTGTGGTGGAGGTTCCAAACACAAAAAGATGCTGGCTATTGGATAAATCATAATTTGGGATGCACCATAGAGATCAAGTTGTCAGTTAGTAACACTACTGGAAGTTCACATTTACTGGACTCTTATAGGATCTATTTGGGTGAATCTGTTTTGGCGATCATCAATGTCTTGGTAATCAACCGGTTGAATACCATAAATTATTGGTCATTCTTGGGTTATCCTTTTCATACATTCAAAAATGATTTTAGGCAATTGGTACTCAGTTTTTGGAATAATTTAGGTCTATAAATATGTTTTCGATCTGTGTGTCAATTAGTGGTACCATGTTAGGGCCATTGATATAATTATAGAAACTTGGTGCAATAGTGCCATTGGATTTGGGAAATTTGTAGTGGAGTGTTTTAGAACAATGGAGTACTGTTAGGATCTACCATGATTGTGTTGTACCTTGTCATTATCCTTTTTTTTGTTGGATCATTGATTTTAATCGAAAATTTCTCTTATTGTTGTTATTGGTGACGATGGGTTGAGAGGGATGCATCCTTCAAGAGCATAATGGTTGTAATATTACTTTGATCTATGTGTGGTGATGGAGATACAATAGACAGAAGGAATCATGGGGGATGAATGTTTGTACGTGGGCCCTGTTTTTTGACCAATATGGTTTTTATGGTTCAATTAGGTTTGGAAGGTCACCTTGGGGATGCGCCATTATAAGTAGGGGGGGTTATAGGATCCCAACCATGCATGGGGGTAAGTCCATATTTTAATTTTGGTTAAACATTCCTTTTTTTGGTAATGATGTTACTAATTGATGTTTGATGAGCATTTGGATTTTTCTAGGGTTTCACAAAGACCATGAGATGAAAAAGAGTCCAATAGTGTGTACAACATGGTTGGTGAATGATTACTGAAAACTGTGCACCTAGCCCAAGAAATAGTGTGAAATTAGGACCCTTTATATAGTAGTGAGCAAAAAATCACCACATGGTGTATAAAATAGTTCATGTATTAATCCAAACATTTTGGTTCAGTATCCTCTTTGATAGTGGGAAATACACGGTTGGAACCCGGTTTGGAAAATAGTGTGGCCAATCCACATTCCAAAAAAAATTTGGTTTTTGACATTTTCCCTCCAAAACCTATTTAATTCATTCCTGAATTTAAACCACATTCAACCCACTACAGGAATTTAGAAGAATGATACTTCATCTCCACCTACATGGGTAATTGTCTGTCAATTCATGCTAATTTGTGGAGTATTTAACTGTTAATTGAAGCACATGATGAGTTTAAGATTCCTATTTCTTTAATATTCTAAAAAAGGGAATGTGGAATTTTTCCTGTTTTTCATAATCACTAAATACCTCACATTTATAATAGGTTTGATGATGTGGATTTATGAGGTTTTGTGGTTCGAATAAAGGGATGTTTTTGGTCTAGCAACCATCATTGAAATTATAAAATTGGTCTTAATGATTTTTCCTATGGTATCATGTTTAATTGTTTGTATGTGGATATGAAAATTTAATTCCTTTTTGTGTTTAAATTTCTTTTACTATGGAATGTGACATGTTCCGTTGATTAAGGTGGGGGACCTTCCATGAACACCATGGGTTTTTTGGTGATGTGAGTCCAAACCTATGGAAACGCATAGGGTATGCCGATCACATGGAAAATGTAGAAATAATTTTGTATCTATTGAGATGAATGAAATATGAGAGAACATAATTTTTTAACTGGGATCGATTATGTGGGCTTTTATGAAGGGTTAATTGAACTAATTATATATCATACTTCTTGAAATTACTTAGGGGAATTGGGAATTGTTTAAATAATGCATTTTTTATTTTCAATATTTTCAAATGAAGGATGTGATGTGATGAATGTGTGAAATATTTTTAAATGATTCATTTTCCCTTATGAGAATTGAGAAGTGGTTTTCCATCAAGATATTAAATAATGATTTCAAATACATCATGGATCCCTTTTTATGAAATTTCCTTAATGCTTATTTAGAATGGTTTGGAATGGAAATGAATATATTTGGGAATTTTTTTTGTTTTTCAAAGGGGATAAACCATGTTTTAATGGGTGGTTCCCAGAGGATTTAAACTATCTATTTTTAATTTTATTTTATGAAATGTTATTTGTTAAAAGGTCAACTGGGTTAATAGTAATTAAAATTATATGTGGGATAGTGATATAGAACCCACAATGATTATGTAGGGAAGTTTACAAGGTTATGAATGAAATTAAATTATGGATGTTCTATGTTGGTGTATTAACATAAGGGTTGTCTGGTAGAATAGAAAACGTGTAAATTTATTAGTCCAAGTAATTGGGATATGTATAATGAGTTATGATTGTAAATGATAAATGTGTTCAATTTTTATAGTTTGTGTTTGGGAAATGAGTTATATTTAATGAAACATGTTCATATGGATTCATATTAGTTGTGGGTTGTTAGACATGATGATTTATACCCACAGGTCGAGTAATACTGAGGATCTAATCCCAGCACCTATTAATGAACATTTTTGGTAGAGGAATGATGCTCTATGCCCCTAACTGTTTCATTTCATGTGATTACCTAAGGACCAATACTCTATGGTAATTGATATTTGATTATTGATTGGGATGTTTGACTGAGGCTCCATGCATCCCAAACTGTTGACATAGTGTGTTCTCAAATAATAGAATGAGGTTCTATGGTTCCCAAAAAAATGGACATGGCCCCACAAACAGACTAAGGAACCAGGATTGGTATTTAATTTTTTATTACTAATATCCTCTTCGGATAAATTTATGCAAACTCTTATGTAATGGATTTCGATTTGGTTGTGACTAAAGATAGTTTAGTTGGATTGTATTCCCTAGGGAACTCAACAGTTATAATGATTATTATATAATTTCCCAACAATAATAAATTTTGATATATAATTTTCTTTTGTTTCTTTGTTAATTTATTTCTTTTGGGTTACCAACAAACATTATTGTATATACAATCAATTTTTTAGTCAACATTGTCAGTGGCCATCTAAATTATACCCACACCCTGAACGGGATGGCGTGGCACAAAGAAAACCAAACAAATGTTTATTGTTTTTTACTTATAGATTCATGATATGGAACTAGTTTTTGGTTCATTTGTATGTTTATTTTTTATACAAAGGTACATTAAGACCTTTTAAGGGAATTGGTCTGGGTTTGATATCTTTTGGTAGTTTTGGTTTCTCGCATTAATTTTATTACTCCTTAACATGTAGTTTTTTCATCGTATCATTATATAATTTGATATTGGGTTACTTTTTGGATTTTATCATTTATTTTCCATTTAAATTTCATGTTGGTTATGTTATATATTTATTGTTACTTCATTCATGGACATACACTGATAAGAATGTATAGTCTCCCCATGTTTCCCTATAGTCCTACTATGTGGGTCAGGAAAATCTAGCATACGGGGAGGCACGTCCGAGATCATGCGGCAACATTGTTTGGGGAATGTGTTTAGTGGATTCCATTCTAGGAGAATTACACTAAGTCCACCATCACCTTTTAATGTAATCAGATTATGATTCTCTAATTCTTTAATATTATCCCTTATCTGTGGAGGTTCATAAAGCTCCGTTTAGAAACTAAATAAATTGTTTTAATCTTTAGCATAATTATGAATTATAGACTATATTAGGAATAATTGGTGGTTTTTCAATTGGATATACCGGTGGTAATTCTTTTTGATCAAGGACCACTACCTATAAGGAAATATTTTCACCTCCTTAATGTCACATGGTTGAAGGATGTCGTCCTGGAATAGAGTTTCATTTTCAAGACACATTTCTTAGATAATGTTAAAACGTAGACATGATTACATATAATAGAATATGACATGTACACACCCTTCATATATTAATTTCATAACTATCAAAATCATAAAGAAACCAATTCTTGGTGGTAATAAAGATAATAATTCTTACAAGAGAAAATTCATACTACACACTACTAGTGTTGGGTTAGGGTCTATGTCTCACATCATAAATGAGATTTTCCATTATATGGAGTGCTAATTGAATAGTATAGAATAAAAAATATATTTATCTTTCAATTAGTATACCAATTTATTTATAACCATTTTAATTTATAACATTTAATCATTTTTGTTATATGTCATTAATATGATTAATTATATAATAGTAAAATTAAATGAATCAGTATTCCCTTGTTATAAATGAGTAACCCCCATAAGTTATATTGGGAATATCATGTAAAAACAAACTAACCAATACATCTAATATTTTTATGTATTATGTCATACAAAATTATTTGATTTTATGAATCATCTTTCAAAATTAAATTATTTTCATGATTTATAAATTACTATTATTATTAATGTAATAAATGTCGACATTTTTTTGCACAGGGGAAAAGTTTTCTATGGATCAAACATTGAATAACCAGTTATTATATTTAAACCAACAAAATATATGTGAAAACACCATTTATTTTGATTCATGCAATGTTATTAGTTTAATTATTCATTAACTATATGAAATTACATGACATTCATGAAAAAAAATAATCTTAGAACCGGTAATATGATGAAAATAGTGAACATTAAATTTTTTATTTTCCATGGAATATTCAAAAAATGGGAATCCTCAAGTTACTATTATAATGAATGATGTGATGCATCATTTCGATTATAGGATAAGGAATATATATATATATATAATATTATTATTATTCATGTAATAATCATGTATGATAGTAGACAGTGAAATCAATACCATTCTAACCTGAAAAAATTGGAGTCACAGTTTCTCATTCTAGGAAATATGGTTTTTCCATGTTTGTGGGCTATCTAATCCTATGGATAAGCTCATTAACTAATTATAACTCATTCATTCCCTCTATTATAATAACACAAACATTTTTATAAATGGATAATGGACTCTAATTGAAATTCATGACATCCCATCCCGAGTTTAATCATATTTAACTGAACATGGTTGGCCACATGACCAGATGCTCGCCTCTCTATATGAAAAAAAATTCAATTAGTAGTGATGGATAATATTAATACTGTAGGGCGATAATAAAATCATAATGATAGAGTCTCATGATTGTATGTAACAAAAATAAGTATCTAAAAATATAATAAATGAACTAAAAATAATCATCCCGATATGATAGATATGTCGAAAAAATCAATATCAAATACAAAATGATGAATGTTTCGTTATGATATAAAAAGGTGAAGTACATTGGTATTAGATGTAAAAATATATGCATCACTCTTAAAAAAGACAAAATCATGAACTAATAATCAATATTAGAAAGTAAAACATAAGATTGTTTGTCTCCACTTGTACTTCATATTATTACAGAAGATCAAGCATCCAAAACTAAATGCATCCCATTACCCCTACCTGCTTATATATCATTTTTTTAGTTACTACATATTCCAGAATGATGATTGTCATATACTCAATAGGCCACCACCAATGGTTTTTATTATAATCCATCAATTTCATATAAAATTATTAAGAAGAATATAAAACAATATAATAAATAAATATATATATAGTTGTGCTTTCTAGGAATAATAAATTATTATAGGACACCACTATATTTCTGACACTAAGAATAATATCTATGAACTTTTGACTGCAAATTAACATATTTTTTATATTTACATATTTAAATATATATTTCTAACGTCTTAGTTCTAGGTGCCGACTAAAGGTTCCATGAACCTGGTTGGTTACATGACCTCAATTTCATTTCCCCAATCTCTAGAAAAATTCAAATAGAAATGAGTGCCACTATGTGTTAATTGGGGAATGAATGACCACATTGTACTAGTACATATAGTTTAATGAAAATCGTAAACAATAGTAGATACATCAATACCATAAGACAAAATTAAATAGCAGAATACTGATAGAAAAACAACAACCATAGCATATATAAATGATGCATTTTAGATGTGAATATTAAAGCATCCAAACAAGTAACAATGATTGAAATGCAATACTGAAACCAAATTATAGAAAATTAGTTAACTCTAACATCATCACAAGCCTCATCTTGGTCCCACGCTATGCAACCCCAATAATAATCAAGTAAATGATGAAGAAAGGATACTAACCCTTTCTATACCTACATCTTTATAATCTTTTTGGGCTCAAAACATGGCCCAAATATGGTGTGAGAAGAATCCCAATAGGCAACCAACAAATGATCTATGCCTAACATTCATTGAATATATACATAGTAGGTAATAAGAAAATTAATAAATAAACAACGAAGTACTCAAAAGTAAACACTCCTACATTTTTCAATTATATTAATTTTAATTTATTATTGAATTTGAAGAATCATGTAAACCCTTTCATCAAGCCTAGGCTCTATATCCCCCTATGTAATAGTAACAGAACCGATGTCTCATAATACCATATAAAAAATCAAGAATGATCAACTCCAAGCTTCTGCTTTGGCTTGGCCGACTTGTCACAAGAATTACATCATTCTATGAAAACCTTTGGGAATGTTCTCACAGTCCAACCCCTCTGGTCTAACATATGATCAATATAGTAAATAATGTCCCTTTGGGAATGATCTACAAGTCTAACCCATTTGGTCCCACATAACACCAATCATTTACAAATGTCCACCTGGGCAGCTCTCACAGTCAATACTCCTTGGTCTAAATATCATCAATAAAATATTACGACCACCTAGTAGCTCTCACTGTCAATTCCCTAGGGTCCTACAATAATTTAATCCAAAAAAATGATCCCCTAGGCATATTTAAAAGTCTAACCTAATTAATTATAAATGAACAATTTGGAAGCTCTCACAGTATAACCCCATTTTGGGAGGCTCTCGACGTACAGTCCCATTTGGTCAACAATCACAATGAATAACACATGAATTTCATATAATGAGAAACTCCATCGTACCAGAACAATATTTGGAAATCAGGCAAGCCTACGTGCATCCTAGAAAAAAAGTCCTTAAAATTATACCAAGGGAAATCACCCATGGTGTGTTCCATAACAAGGTATGTAACATTACGCATAAGTAATAACCCTTTCTCAATCAAGAAAAACATAGTAGGTATTAAAAAGAATAAATTTCCAAAATAAGAAATACCCAAAACGTGGGTATGCCGAACCTTTAGCATAAATTACCCAAAATTGAACAATTAAAGGCACAAACCACCTACATCGATTTCATATGATCGATACTCTTGAACTACGACCCATAAATAAGGAAAAAATTATATATATCTACAGAAACATAAAAACCATTCAACCTTCAATAACTCACAAGAGATGGGGAATGAGGAAGAAAGTCCCATGTTGAATTATGAACTCACCAGTGGGATTTCAACGCACCTGAAATCATCTCAATCCGAGCTCAAATGGAGAACTGAGAGGGGGTCGATTTTGACAGTAGTTCTGTCATCCTCCTATACAAATTGTTGGGAGAAGAAATATATTTTTGACATTATATTTGTCCCCACTCCAATTTTTTAAATAAAAAATAAAATTACACCATGTGTTCCTTTAATATACGTGATGTGTAGTTTCTTTACGTGGAACCCAATTTAGGTGGTTTTCCAGTTCACCACATGTCCATGTACATGGCCGTTACACGACCAGTACGTGGTTGTACATGGTACCCATGTACACAACATGTACTCATATATACATGTCGGGTACTTAGAAAATTCCCATTTCATCCTTTTACATAAAAACAACCCAAAATAATGATCCATACCCAAAATGATGATCTGGGTTATTATAAACATCCACCTTAATAAACATTTATCCCCGGATTTTCCTTCCAAAGGTCGTGAAGAATAAACCTCAAATAACTCTATCCATTGTGATTGTATGCCAGCCTCCCTCTCTCATGTCTCATCATGTGATCACATTTGCTGCCATAGAACCCATACTAGAGTAACTAACCGGCCATAAATAACCATGGTTTTGTTATCCAAAATCTGAATAGGGAGCTCTTCGAAGGATGCATCCACCTCTAACTCAAACTCCATGGGTTAAAAAACCTGAGACGAGTCTAAAGTGTAACACTGTAGCTGAGAAACCTGAAAGAAAACATGCATAACCTGCCACCTTTGAGGTAATTGAAACCGATAGGAAACTGGCCTAACTCTCTCCAAAACATCAAATGGACCGGTGTATCTCGATGAAAGCTTCCAATTTCTCTTAATCCTCATGTGTCCAATCCCCAGTGTAACACTTAGGAAAACCAAATCTCCAACATCGAAATCTATATGTTTTCTTTGTCGATCAACCTAAGTTTTATGGTGAGATTGTGTAGAATCCATCCACTTCTAAATAAACTCCACCTCCTTAGTGATATCATGTACAATAAGAGGTCCCAACATAGTTACCACTCCACGATACAAAAAATATAGGTGTGATCGGCATACCCTACAAAGGAAAGCTTCATAAGGGCCATCTAAATCATTGCCTGAAAACTATTATTGTAGGAAAACTCCACTAGGGGTATATTTATATTCCAAGACCACCAAGAATCGGAGACAGATGCTCAATCAACGGCCTTTAAACCCAGAATCGTACTCCTAGACTAGCCGTTTGTTGGGGGATCCTATGTTGTACTCAGAAGTATATGTGAACCCAAATCCCACAGTAGTCCATGTGAGACACGAGAAGTAAATTTGGAATCCTTGTCTGAAATAATAGAGTGTGGAAATCCATCAAATATACAATCTCTTATATGTATATTGTTCTAATCTCATAAACAGTGATGTAGTCCTTGATTGGCATGAAATTGCACCCCTCATGAGTGTGCCAACATCAACGCATACATCATCATTTTTTCATAGTGAACTTGTTAAACACATTATGAAATCCATCGTGAAATCATTCCACTCCCACTCATGAATGGGTAAGAACTGTAATAGCTCTACCAGTCATTGATTCTCTATCTTCACCTACTGACAGGTGGAAAATATCATGTCAAATACTACTACATCCCTCTTCATGCCTGGCCACCAATACTGATGATGTAGATCTCGATACATCTTAGGGATGCCTGGATGAAATACGCGTACTGAGGTAGTAAAGTCTCAGAGTAGCTCCTCACATATGTTTTTTGACACCCATATTTTCCCATGATAATGAAAGAACTCATTTTTTCCTACGACCCATCAAAGATTTCGGTCCTCACATGACACATTCTCCCATAGAACTAGGCCTCTGGAATCTGATAGCTTCCACATTCTCACTCGCTCTAGAAGTGTACAGGTATCAACTATAGATGAATGATACTTATTCCCATGTCTATCTTGAACCTTCAAATGCATCTCAATGGGAATGTCCATAAGCTGCCACTCACTACTGGCCTCCTGAACTGCCTGTATTTGAGTACATCTGCTCAACGCCTCAGCCACTATATTTCCATACCCAGGCATGTAGGGATGCTGAATGTCAAAAGACTGAAGGTTCAAAACCCACCTTCATTTTCAGTAATTCAGTTCCTGTTGAGTAAATATATACATGATACTTTTTTGGTCAGTTTATACCACAAAATTCTCCCACAAAAAATAATTTCTCCAACAACATAAAGCATGGAAAACAAAAACTAACTTGAGATTTTTCATCTGGTAATTCCTCTCAGGTGGCCTCAACTACTGAGACTCGTCTGCAACACCTCCTTCCCCCTGTATAAGCACTGCCCCTAGCCCGATACATGATGCATCACAATAGCCCTGGTAACTCATGCATGGATCTGGCAAGATCAGTATCGTTGGTGAGGTCGATCTCCCTCTCAACTCCATAAAGTACGAATTTCAAGAATCCGTCCACATGTACATCACACCCTTCTTAGTCAGGCCCATCATTGGCACCACTATTTATGAAACGTAATGTATAAAATTCATGTAGTAACCATACAGCCCTATAAAACTCCATAACTCAAAGATGTTCACCAGATGCTCCTAGGAAACCACCACTGTCACTTTATACGGGTCTTATAATACTCTTATATATGAGATAACATTACCCATGAAATGAATTAGGTCTATCCAAAATTGTCACTTTGATGCATAGTATATAACTGATTCCCTCTCAATATACTCAATATGAAATCAATATGGGTGGAATGATCATGTTTGAGTGTGAGAGTACACTATGTTATTATCCCTGAAAACTACCAAAAAAGAATTCAATTATGGATGGAATACTCAATTCATTAGGGCCTTGAAAATGATATGTGCTTTCATGAGACCCAATAACATAACCAAATAATCGTATAGACCATACCTAATCTGAAAGGAAGTAAGATGTATATCTAATTTTATAACATGAAACTGATGGAAACTGGATCTCAAGTCAACCATAGATAACACTCGGGCTCCTCGAATCTTATCAAAGAGATCATAAATCATCAGAAAGGGATATCGTTCTTGACCATCAACGATTTCATCTTATGATAATCCACTAAATTTTTGAGTGTACCGTCCACATTCGCTGCCAAAAGAACTGTTGAACCCCAAGGAGATGCATTGGGTTGAATGAAATCCTTTGTCTATAGCTCCTATAACCTTTTTTTAAGCTTTTGTTACTCTAGTGTACCCATCCTAAAAGGAGTAATAGAGAGCAGTTCCACTCCTAGAACAAGATCAATTAAGAAATACACCACTTTCTCAGGAGGTAAACCTGAATATTCTTCTAGAAATACATCACTAAATATATCCTCCAATAGAGGAATGTCCATATGTGAAGTTCCCAAGTAATAAATGTATAAACAAGAAATATTATATGAAATTCATCCCACCCCATGATGCTCGAGTCCCACTCTAATCGAATGGACATCCCATTCCTCTTATGTAGAAAATACCTACCCTATGGTGCCATGAAACTCCCCCTGTGGCGATAGTTTTCAACAAAGACCTGAAAGGTGAAGAACCAATCTATTCTAGAAGGACATCAAATCATGTCATCTCTTGTACATAGAGGCCTCACATGATGTGACATCCAACAACATGAAGTGGGACTCCTTGCATTGACATACACTAGCCACCCTAATTCCCAATAGAGTGTCTAGCATTTTAACATAAAAATAATTATTGATACATAGCCTAATGATCTCCACAACAGCAACAAATATATAACTATTGGAAGACCCTTCATTGAAATCAGGTGAAAATATAAGTGAGGCAACTACAATCATACTTATAACAATAGAGGGTCAGGGATACTTCTCCTGTTGAGTTTTCTCCATTGGAAATATCTTAAATATACTGTGACCCTACAACCATACATGACTACCCTAAGCCAGTCCTCCCTAATTTTGCTGAAAACCTATCATCTGGATACCATGACCATGACCACCTTCACAGACTGAACGACCTGAAAAACTATAGTTCCCTGAATGATGAGAAACTACTGGTCCTACCCTTGAACATGGTGTCATAATAGTTCCTCTCTCACTCCCTACTGATGAGAAAATTCATCAAAAATACTGAATATGGCCCATCTTTATACATGATCATCCCTTGACTATGTCCTTCGAGCAACATGGTATTTTATTCCCACACTTATCACATTAGTACCATATCACATAGATACTTAATCAAATGTCACGTGAAATCTCCATTTAGTGCTTTCTCCTATCTTTCAAAGGAGTATCAATCCTAGATACTGAACCGACCTGGATCATAGATCCTAACACCCCCAGACTATGCTCAGTAATCAATGCCTATTTTACTATAGCATTCACCGATATCAGCTTGAAAACATTCCCTATGATCATATGTCATAGATGATACCATCTTCAGATCCCCTAGGCAAAGATAACTCGTAACATCCAAAAAAATGTGTGATGCACTAAAGCTCTGAAATGTGTGAAGAATAATCCATCAACAAAAGAGTGCCCTGCTTCAAATGCATGAAATCTCAAGCTCGATCTTCCCTCCGAATCATGGGGTAGAAGTAATCATATAAGTTCCTATAAATAAATTCCCAATACATATCCCAATGACATCCACCCTATGTGATGACATCCCACCTCTATTTGCAGAATCATGTAGATTGTACGTCGTGAGCATCACCCTCCTATCCGGAGGCATCTCCATATGCTTGAATATATAAATCATGGCCTCCAACCGTGACTCTACATCCTATGATCCTCCGTACCTTAAAAATGTGGGAGTATTATGCTATAGTAACACCTGCATTAACTCATCCATATTCGGGGTAGGATGCGGTGCTCCCGGAAAAGTATGCATCATCCTCCAAAATCCTTCATGGAACTGTGAATAAGTACCTACATCATGTAAAACAGCTGGTGTAAAGATGTTCATGACTGGAGGATCAGCTGGTAGTCCTTGATCTACCATTATCAGTGTCTTATCATTGCCCTACACATGGAATAAAACCATAGGACGTCATGGTGGCATGATTCTGCATGGTCAAGAGTACACCTTAATTAAATATTATTAGGGAAATCAACATAGAAGTGCAAGAAAGAAACATGAGAATGAAATAATTCATGTTTTAAAAAATAGGTTTACAAGACATGTAGAACCACTACACGACATGTTCTCTTAAGCCATTAAATGGGTGTGTACCTCTGCCAACCTAGTCGTGAAACATCTCATACACACGACATGTTCATCCGGCAACGCAACGTGTACTTGAATTTTCCCTCCTGCCCAAGTTGCATAGTTCTCTCCTAGTGTAACACTACATGGTTTTTTCACCCTAGACACGGCATTTATTACTTATTTTCCATAAACCCATGTTGTTAGTCATATAGTTGTTTTCATAATCGATTACCACACTCCGTGTAAAAGCTAGACACTACATGTACCACCTAAATTTCACCCACCCATGTTGTTAGTCACACTGCCACATACATGGTCTCTTATAGCACAACATGTACTCCTAATACACGGTTTTTTCTACCAAAAATTTATAAAAAAATTGTATCTTCCCACACATGTCATTCAAATGATCAACAACTACACAACATGTACCAATTGTGCACGGTTTGTACTTAATAAAAGTTTTTTCTTATAGAATAGAAGGTCACATGGCCTGTGTTCATAACATCAGAAGTTTTGTTGTCTTGGTTTCCAGACAGTAAGCTCCTAAAACTTCTCCAAAACCCCTAAAAACATGAAATTTATCCAATGCATGTCATGTTCTAATTTTTGAGATACCATACTCCCTGGAGAGCAATGTTTGACATCCTTTTTAACATTATAACATGACAAAATTCAATTAATGTTCAAACATGATCCACCAAATTCCGATCCAAGAGGACCTATAACACCACAAGGACCACATCTTGTTGTCCATAAAAATGAAACTCTATACATTCCTATTCCTTGTAAATAGTTCAGGTATATCTATAATGAAATTTATTACAATAGCATTACTATCTAGCACAAAATCTATCAGAGTAGCATGCAATCAGTAATGCCCTCTTAATGACATGACAAGAATACAAGACATGTGATTTATATCAAGTTCATGTATGATGCATGAGATGGAATGACCTAATCTTATCTGGCTGTAATAGAAATAGAACCTCAATGATATCAATCTTAAGAGAAAAACCAAGTGAATCACCCAACATTGAAATCAATCAACTGTAATAATTGAAAAACCAGAACAATTATAATATTCGAGGTAACATGGCTTCTCCCTATACACGGGGTAGCTTCTCCCAAGAATAGATTATTATTAAACACCCATTCCTTCTTATCCTAGTCTATAGGCTCCAAATATTAAGGTAAAGTATAAAATAAACTTTTCTTATACAACTTTGTAACGTCTCAGTTCTGGGTGCCACCCAAAGGTTCCTCGAACCTAGTTGGTGAGATGATCCCATGCACATTTCCACAAATTCTAGAGGTTGTCGACTAGCATTAAAGGCCATAGTGTGATAATGGGAAAACTACTACCTCATTAGTAGATTATACACGTCAAAATGCAAATTGAAAAAAATAGTGGAAGCGGTAATACCAAACAACAAAAGTAAACAACGTAATACTGATAGTAATATTAAAACTGGAGAATATATAAATTATGTCTGTCAGTTGTGTCACGAAAAACATCCAAAAAATTCAAAATTATGGATATACTACACTAAAACTAATTTACAAAAAATAATTAAACTCCAAAAGCATCTGAAGACTTAGCTAGGGCTTGTTCTCTCAAGCTCCAATAGCAATCAAGTACCTAAAAAAAAAGGGTGATTGTCTATATCCATACTTACAACTATCTCATATTTTAGGGTCTGAAACTTGAACCAAATATAGTGTGAGATGAATCCCAGTATGAAACCACCAAAAGATCTGTTCCTAACTATTTGTGAAAATTTACATAATATGTAATAAGTAAAATGATGAAATAAACTAGGAAGTACTCAAAAGTACACAATATTAATGTTTTTTATTACATTAATTTTAATTTATTATTCAATTCGTTGAATCATGTAAACCAGGATAACTTACCTAATCTATATATACCTTATCTAATAGTAACAAAATAGATGTCTCATATGACCATTGAATCATTCAAGGAAGATTGATGCCAAGCTTGTGCTTTGTCTTGGCTGACATGTCACAATCATTCTATCATTCATAAAAATCCCATAGGTAATGTTCATGCAGTCTAACCCATATGGTCTAACATATCATCCATTCAATAAATAATGAACCTCTGGGAAATATCTCATAGTCTAATCTCTTTTGTCCCTCATAACACTCAACATTAAAGAACGACCACTTGGGAGGTTCTCATTGTGAATACCCTTATGTCAACATATCATCAATAAAATATGAAAACAAACTAGAAGCTCTCATATTCAATTCCATAGGGTCCAACATTCATTTAATAAGACACTAATGAACACTTGGGTAGGTCTTAAGATCTGTCCCAATTAATTATAAATTACCACCTAGGAATCTCCCACATTTTATCCCCTTTTTGAAAGGCTCTCACATTCCAATCCACTTTGGTCCACAATTACAATGAATTACACATTCATTTCATAAAATCAACAAATCCATATTAACAAAATAATGCTTGAAAACAATGAATTTCAATGGGAATCCAAGTCAAAATATCCAAAAATGATCAACCAATGGAATGCACCCATGGGGTGTCCAATACCAAGGTATCTAACCTTATGCATAATCTATAACCCTTGATTTATAAATAAAACACAAGAACGTATTAAATATGGTCAAATTCTAAAACTATCAATACCGTAAACTTGTGTATAAAACATTTTTATCATATATATAAACAAAATACTATAAAAATAAGGCAGAAACCAAGTACATTGATGTCATATGATCGATAATATTGAATGTTATCCATTGAATCAGCCAAAAACACCATATATCTACAAAAAAACAAAACAGTTCTTCCTTGAATAAATCACGAGAGAGGGAGAATCATGAAGAAACGTCCTAGAGGAATTGAGAACTCACCGGTGGGAGTCCAACACCCTAGAAGACGTTTCAATAATTGTTTAGATGGAGAAATGATAGGGGATCAAAGTTTGCAGAATTTCTGTCACTCTTCTGTATGAACTGATGGGAATAGAAATATATTATAGACATTAGATTCAACCCCTCTTTGGTTTATCAATTAAAAATTATACTACACGACATGTTTATTTAATGTACATGTTTTTTAGTAGCCCTAATTGGCCCCTACATTAGGCGGTCCTCCAGGTCACCACACAACAATGTACATAGCTGCTACATGGAATGTACATGGCTATATGTTGTACCCAAGTACATGGAATGTACTCATATATACACGGTGTGTACGTATAAAAACCCAATTGCTTCTTTTTTCTTCCAAAATAACCCGAAATAAAGAACGATACATGAAATGATGATCCGGGTTCTTAAAATATCTATATATACATATTGTTATTATTAGTATCCATGAACTGAGGGCTAATTTAGGAAATCATAGATAGTTATATTAGTGTCAAAGAGTGTCAATATATTCTTCTCCTATGTATCATAGGTACATGGGACTCTATTTATTGATATAACATTTATAATAGGTATTCCATTCCCTTGTATCACATTTTATTCGTGACGTCATTCCAGAGTATAACATTTTTATTATGACACCATTAATGTTTATTAAATTTCTTTAGCGATGTCGTTCTAGAGTATCCTATTTTTTTGGGAATACTTTCTTGTTTATCATATATCAATAGGGAGAAAATGAGTATCACATTTATATTTGGGTACTATGCTTTTCTATGAAATCTTGTTTGGTTTGACCTTCCTAAGTATCAAAAATATTTTAGGACTCCTTAACCATTTACCAAATTTTTATTTTGGTCACCAATACCATATATCACATTTATATTGCAAATCCATGCTCGTTTACCACATTTGTATTAGGAATCCATCATGTTTATCAAAGAAAATTTGGCATGAAATTCCTTAGTATTCAATTTCATTGTAAATATTGTATTCTTATTAATAGAATAAAATAAGGGTTTATAAAGTAACACCCCAAGATTCCACAGTATGTTTCCATTTGAATAATGCAATAGCTTACGTTGTACGGAACTTCGAGTTTTAACACACCATTAACAATAAAAATATCTATTATAAATACTAATAACTACTTTTTTAAAATTTTATATATTTTATGTTTTGAAATGGACTACATTTTTATATACATTATATCAAAATTAAATTAGGGTGAATTTTGGTATTTTTATGAAAACATTCAATTTTTGATGAATAGTGAAAAACAATGTGTTATTGTTTAAAACCGAGTTTTTATTTAAATAATTATTTATTTTATTTATATTTATTATAGTTCAAAATAGATACATAATACCTATATATGTTCAGTGTAATTAATTGGATCCATTTTATATTAAATTTATATATGTAAAATTTTACTGCACATTTTACCATCTTTTACCAACCTTTTAGGAGCATTTGCAAATTTGCATAAAACAAAATTTAACGGCTTATTTGAATTGAATTTCAAAAATCTGAGAGATTTGGTTAACATTAGTATGTAAAATTATTTTCAATAAGATGAAAATAATTTTTTTGAATAGTATCTTTTGAGTTTTATTTACCACAGTTAATAGTAAATAGGGTAATTAAATGTTACAGTTATATTATTATTACCCTAACAGAAGTTATAATTCAATTAGATAAATTTATTTCAAACAAAATAAACCTCAATATCAAAATATTATCCTTTTGACCCACTAGTATAGACTAGGACAATTATTATTATTTTATTTAAGGAAGAGTTAAAAGTGTTAAATTCAATATTTAATAACAAAACCATTTTTAATATATGGTTATACAAAAGATTAATTAGACTATAAATATTTATTAGAAAGCTAAAATGATTTCTTACATCATTTTAATTTATTTATTATATTAATACATTAAATATGTAAATTTATTTATGACACAATGATGATGTAGTTATTACCTTAATAATGAATGATAAAAATAATTATTATTATAAAAATTATTATATATGTAATTTTAGATTTTTAATGAATTAAACTAATTTTCATGATTTATATGAAATTTTATGGTTGATTAAATAAATTTTATTCTATGTTATAATGTTTTTATGACTTTCAAAAACATCAAATACTAAATAGTGTCCAAATTGACATAAATGAGTATGTAAAAACAATAATATTTTATTTAATGATATAATATACCAAAAATTCTAAGAGTCTGCCAACAGAATTAGATAAGGTTAGATATATCAATAATTAAACAATTTTGGTACTCTTGTATGTTTATATTATGTTTATAAACCATATAATATAAAACTACATGGAGTCATTGTAAAATGTCAAACTTTTTAACTAACATTAAAATCTTAATGATAATATTAATATAGTGACATAAACCTATATAAAACCTATTGGTTGAGAGGTTATAGACCCATACCCACCTTATCCTCAAAATATATCATTTTGGAGCCATTATAAACCGAATATTATTGTATAATAAAATAATATTTCAATTTTTTCTTAAAGTGACTCTCACCTCTCTTATAAAAGGGAACTTCCCCTTCTATAAAAATCAAACATACAAAGCCAATTGGATCATCCAAACCCTGCTCAAATAGCCTCCCAACTACCCTCACATCATTCTAGAGTCCTTAAGATGAGCATAAAACCAACCTATGGAGCCATTTTCATCAAACCAAAAGGAAGGACCCGAAGAAGAGGTAATAATTTCATCACCTCATTCAATGTTATCTTCTTCTTCCACATTCTCTTTTTTTGTTATTCCCATTCCAAAATAATAACAATCATAACTTATTCATAATATGATTTTATTATAAATATGGTATGACCATATTCATTATTCTACCCATCCTATGAAGGACATTGTTATCATACGCGCATACGTGCGGTTAACCGTCTCCACGTTGTGGTGTAGTTCTTATTCAAAAATTCATTACTTGGATGGGTATAATAATAATGATTAATTGATGTAAATAATAAATATAACATGTTAATGATTTTTTATATATCATATAACATTCAATTATATCTGATTTCTCCTTCAATTGAATGATATTGTCACTCATGTGTACGTACGAATTTCTGTCTTCACGAACGCGATAAGATTCATTCTCCATCGTAACCATTCAAGAAGAATTCTCATTTTATGGTTAAAAATACTATTTCGGAAGATAATATAATTCTGGATATGAATCAAAAACATCATATCCATAACAAACATTACATACGTAAGAAAACATATAAAGATAAATGAATCAGTTAACACCCAAAACATTGATAATACTGAAATATTATTAACAAAGAAATATTAGATGATCATATATGATATCATATTTATGTATATAGTTCCTGTATAATTTAATAAAAATGTTTTTCTATTATAAAAGAGTTAAATATACTATCAACTAAGGAAAGGTACTAGGTAAGGGTTAATTTCAAAATCTCTTTATTATCTGAGGTTCTTTTTACGTATGTATGTACTGGGACTTCTGTATCATCCACATCCATGTTTCATAAAAATGTATTTTAAAATATTTTTACTATTTCCTATAATATTTGATAATGTCAATTATACCATTTTTTGACTTTTTAAAATGTTTTAAAGGAATATTTCTGTCATTTTAAAAACAAGGTACTTTGTGACCTTTTCGTCAAAATTATGGAATGAATGATTTTCAACTTATACGGCGAGTGTGAATATTTTCCGTAATTATAACACCTTCTAAGCTTCCCTTACAAGCTTATAAAATTATTTTCAAAATAAATGTTTTAATTTATAATTAAATTACATTTAAATTATTTCAAACTAGAAAGAGTTATTTATCTCAAACAGTTTTGATTTCATCTATGTCAACATCCTTTGAGGGATTTGACACTTGTTTGAATTTGATTTACTATGAAACAATCATTCATATTGTATTGAATGTTTTTTGTGATATGTTTTACTATAGATGAGATATTTTTATACCATTAATGGTTTATTATTAATGTATTGAGATTTTGTATGGTAATTTTATTACAAATTTTTATGTTATGTTTTCACCTTTTCATATGAGGAATGCATTGGACTTAGTAACTGACGGGTAGAGCCCGCTATAGCTCGTTGATGTATGTGTAGGTATCATGAGACAAACTAGTTTCTTGGAACAATTCCCTGACAAAATATTAATTTTTAGTCTTGGAATGAGGCCTTGACTATGTGGTTATGATATCCGGAATTATGCATTGCATCGTTATAAAATTGGATATTGATGTTGCATGTGATTATAAAACTAGTAGAATATATATTTGAATAAGTAAATGGAACTATTTGATTTATTTTGGTCTTACTATGCTAAAGATTAATTTTAAATGGCATATGTTTTAGTCTTATACATTTCCTTAGATTTTTTTCCTTATTTATGAATGTTTCTGCTATATTTTTATCCTTACTGAGCATCTGAGCTCACCCATTTCATATGTTCAGTAGTGCAGAAAACATTTTTATGGTGGTTAGTTTTTACTTTTTACGTCATCTTTTGGCCAAGTTTATTACCTGATATGTTATACACATTTTTTTATGTTGGTTATTTTACAACTGATGTAAAAAAACCCAACTCTAAAGCGTTTATCATGTCGGTTGATAAAATCCCCACATGGAAAATGCTTTAGAGTCATGGTTTATTAAGTCAGTTATTTAATGAACGACATGGTATATACACTTTCATGTGAGTTATTATATAACTGACATCATAAATCTCTCCTTCGAAGCATTTATCAGGTCAGTAATTATCATAACCAACGTAATAAACCTTTCATCCAAGTGTTTTCCAACGTTGGTTAAATAATAACCGAACTGATAACATATCTACTACATCAGTTATTTTATAACCGATGTTAAAAACTATTCACTTCCATTTATTACATCAGTTATGAAATAACCGACAGAAAAACCATTTTCCATGAATTTATTACGTTGGTTTCCAAATAACCATTGTTAAAACTAATCCCAATTCACTTTTTATGTCGGTTATAAAATAACCAATGTGAAAAACAGTTTTTTTAAAATAAAATTGAACAACCATTGAAATTCCCTGCCAAAATACATGAAAAAGACCAAAACATTCCCAAAACACAGACCAGAACCCCCCCCCCCCCCCCGACTGGGAAACCCCCACCACTGATCAACCATTTCTATGCCCTTCCGAAAGACCTGAAATATGAACAAAACAAACCAAAAATAGACCAGAACCTGAAAAAATATAGACTAACCCCCCACCCCACCCCCTGGACATCACTCACCTAGACATCCCTCTCATACCCTAAGAAATACCCCCCAAACCCCACTGGACCCCCCCCCCCCCCACACACACACACACACCACCAGACACGCCCTAGACAACCCCCCACTAGCCTGGACATCCCTCCCACCCTTCTGGACACCCTCCCACCCCACTGGATAGCCCCCACGACACCCTTGAACACCCCCACCACAATGGACACCCCCAAATGAAAAACTGACCGAAACCCGACCAAAACCATACCAAACCCCCCCCCCCCTACTGGAATTCCCCCACCACACCCCTGGACCCACCCACCCTCACACACACACACACACACCCGTGGACTGCCCCGACCCCCCCCCCCCCCCCCCCACCCCCTAGACAGCCCCTGGACAGCTGGTATTGGGAGAGGAGGCACCGCCATCCCTAGAGGGGTCGAATGCCGCTGGAAGGTACTCATCACTCTCACATGCGAAGCTTGAGGTCTCAAAATGATTCCAAAATGATTTATTTCCCTGTATACATCATTCCTTATATCACTTTGATGTCAGTATAACCTAGTGGAAGTTCCACCATGTGTGACTAAAATACATGGATCTTGGAGATTTCAATCACCCGGAACTTTTGGGACCGAAAATTCTGCTCCCATGGCTGCCCATGAGATTCCTGAAAAAACGTTAATAAAAATCTTGGCAGTGGGAAGAGGGTGCTTGTTCAGTTGGTGGAGAGGGACACAGAGAAGATGACTATGATGATTAGAAATATACACAAACTATACACGTAAGTGACTGCTCAGTTTCTCAAATTATATGAATGATCAAATATAGGGTTTTTTGTGTGTTTTTTGGTGACAGACGTGATATGATGGTAATGTTCCTTGACCAACATTGCATGTAGGAGACTAAAAAACACACAAAAGCCCTATATTTGTTCAATTATCTAATTTGGGAAACTATATAGTCATTTATGTGTACATGTTCGGTATATTTTAGATCATCACTGTCGTCTTCTCCTCGTCCCTCTCCTCCAACTGAACTAGATACCTCTTCCCACCATCAGGATTTTTGTTAACGTCATTATAGGCATCTCATGGGTATCCTTGGGAGTATCATTTCCATTCCCACAAGATCTGTGTGATTGCCACCATCAAGGTCTAGGTATTTTAGTCACACAAGATGGTGTTTACCCCTGGTTATACTTGCATCAATGTGATAGAATGAACGATGTTTATAGGGGAAGAAATCATTGGTGAAACATTTCTAGAGATCAAGCTTCACATGTGAGAGTGACGAGTGCCTTTTAGCGGCATTAATTCCCTCTAGGGATGGCAACACCTCCTCTCCCACCCCCTGGACTGCACCCCCCCCATCCCCATGGACACCATAGAAAACCCCACCCCACTGGAAAGCCATCCCACACCACTGGAAACCCCCCTCACCCCATAAGACACCCCCACACCCCTGGAAACCCCCTAGACAGCCCCCACTCCCCTGTACAGCCCTACCACCCTCCTGGAAATGCTCCCACCCCCTGGACTGCTCCCCCCACCATTCTTATGGACACCAAGGACACCCCACCCCACCGGACAACCATCCCACACCCCTGGATACCCCCACCCCACTAGACACACCCCCACACCCCTGGACACTCCACTGAACATCCCTACCACACCCTTGGAAACCCCCTAACCCCACATGACACCCCCACACCCTTGGAAACCCTCTGGATAGCCCCCACTCCCCTGGACAGCCCTCCCACCCTTTTGGAAACGCTCCCCCCTAGACAACCCCCACTCTCATGGACACCCAGGACACCCCACCCCACTGAACAGCCCTCCCACCCTCTGGATACCCCCACCACACCAGACACCCCCACACCCTTGGAACCCCCCCACCCCAGACTAGAATCCATACCACAAAAATCATCAAAAGTATACCAATAGAAGAAGTAAAGAAAAATTAAACATTCACATATATAAATTATAAAACTTACAATGTTAACATAAAAAAATATAATCCAACCTAAATGACTACCAAATACACAATTACAATGACAATATTCAAAATTACATATTACACTAAAAACAACTAAAATTCAATCAAAACTATAAAATAATTTCACTATTCCACTTGTATGTCTTTGATGTCTTGATCACTATAGGGTTGAGGGTAATCAAATAGCTAAAAATTAAAAGGATAGGACATAATGTTTATAGTGAATAAATGAAATTAAATATAATGGATAATTTTAAAAGGAAATCTTACCAGGACAAAGTTCACAACTATTTTAGTTGTTATTATTTCATACATAAATCTTAATATATAATATCTACATTTAATGATGCCTTGATGTTCATGAAAATTCTGTTTGAATGAGTATAAATTCAATAAATTATTTTTATGTAATAAATCAAAAATAAAAAATTATAAATGTATATTTACCTTCAAATTTATATATATGATCTTCCAACTCATTTTCCTTGTTTTTTTTTCAAATGTAGACACATACCCTGTTAGAAAATAATACTAACGGGATAAATCAAAAATTAATTATAATATATAAAACAATTGAGAAATTGAAACATACTTTTTCCAACATTTTCTTTAAACATTCCCACACATCGCCATGGACAAAACATATACAATAAAGTGTTTTCTCCATTTGGAAAAAATACCTTACATCCAATGATCACTGAGAAATGAAAATTGAAGGTTAGTGTTTTTTTATGTTAAAAGATAATGAACTATTTGAGAGAGATGTTTTTCATAACTATCATAAAAGGAATCATTCAACATTGTGTGACTATATTTCGTTCAAATATTTCATCAATATAAAGCATTATTTGTTCCTCATCCAATGCACATGCTTCAGGGGAAATTAAATGTCGTTCCATGAATCCATATACATTTTTCCGCACATTATTCTAAAAAATGTTATAAATATACCTAATACCAAATAGACATAAGCATACATTTTTAATAAATATAACACATGGAAAATGTGTTATGACTTACATGGAAAGAATTTGCACCACATTGATGCCCAACTTATCTTTTGTACCATGCTCCATGATATATGCTTTCACAATACCCACAATTATTGCACATCCACAAACATGTGATTCCACTGGAAACTCATAATGATCTTCCAATAAATTTGAATATCATGACAATATGTCAAGACTACTAGAATCTGTATCTGATGTCATAGCCATTTGTCTTTGTTGTTTTCTATACATTATTTCTTAACATATGATGTATTCATGTAAAAATAAATAGAAAAATATATTAGTTTTCAAATGATAAAACAAATTTAATAAAATAAATACAATATATAACATATATACCTCTATGGTAGGGAGTCGCAGATGTCAGAATGGCGAAATTAAAAAATGGTCGATACTATATCCAACTATCGTCACATAATCTGTAGGTAATTTTACTCGAGATGATCTATCTATTATATCTTCTACAATGACCCTATGATTATCTACCTCCCATTAATGATGATAAAATGTATCTCCTATACAATATACCAAGATATATGAAACTCTATGATGTTTAGGATCATCAACGTACAACTCTCAATAAGTAGGAAGATGCGGCAGAGGAGTAGAATAAAACCTGGGGTCCACAGGTTGAGGTGGGGGAGTGCGAGCTACTGGAAGAGGTAGAGGATAAATAGCGGGGTCTGTAGGGGGAGGTGGAGGAGTGAGATCTACAGTTTGAAATTGCATTTTCATGTCTGCAAACATAAAATGTATCGATTCTCTAATATTTTCCTCAATCATCACATTAATATTATGAACATCAGCCTCCAAGGATTCTCTTTTTGTTATAAACACCATCATCATAAGAAGTCAAAGAACGTGGAAACAATTTTCTTACCGATACACCTGTCAGATATCTTCATACATGGCCAGGATGTTCGTGAATTCCCAATGCAGCAGATAAAATATATTGCCTCCCATCAGCAGTAAATACACCCTCTGAGCTCTGCTCCTCAAGATAATCCAGTATTAACTAATTGAACATTTCTGTAATGATTGAAGTATATGAAGAATATTGTGAACATAAATAAATAAAATAGATATCTTACAATCCTCTCAATTATGATTCTCGATTCTTCCAAAAGATATTGCCCGTTTTTTCCAATCTGATCTCTCTTCCATTTTTCATGTCCAGATTGATGGGATTGATGGGCCACCTCTCCAGATCTTGAAGACTCGAGTCTTAGTTTTATTAATTTTATCGCCATAATTTTTTCTTCCAATAATGTATACCCTCTCCAAGATAAGCATTGAGTGATTACTTTTTTATATTAGATCTCCTAATGAGATTTCATTTTTTTCTATAAGTTAAGAATAATATATCATTAAAAAAACATTAATAAGATCATTTATATAAGAAATATTATAAAAGATTACATTTCCCTTACCAAAAATGAATCTTTTATTCTACATTCAAAAAAATGTCTCCATGTGTCTTAATCTATGAATCGATATATATGACATGGATTGTTATGACTCATATGACCAAAAATGAAATCATATGAGATGGTTGATTTCAAATCCCAACATCTCCTGGAAGCCATTGATAAGCATTTCTTCATGAATCCTCCAATGTGAGGAATATCAAATGTCATCTGATAATGAAGTGGTTAAACATAATATATATACTAGAAACATTTAAATAATAGGCAAAAAATAGCAAATGATCTTACCAAAATCATATCCCACAATTGAGATATTATCATATTGTCCACACTTATTCAGTAATCATACAAAATGATTATTTTCTCTTACACTTAGTTGATACAAAAAACATAAAATCTTTTTCATTTGGGCCTCTAACAATATATTCCACATCAAAATCAATGAGTATCCTCTGATCATGCATACAGTTAATTGAAATTTTGGTAAACGACTGCACCCACGTTTAGAAACTCTTGAACTCTTTGTCGTAATGGAAGCACATGAGGAAGATTGGGGAACATAATGAAGAGCATGTGAATGTTCCTCGCAAGTGGTACTGACCAATATACTCATCTCCAGAATCATGTGGTTGATCAATTGATTTATCTATCATTATCCGTCAAATAAAAAAACAAAAATTTGTTCACATATATACAAATTCAAATATTACAATAATCATGTAAATAGAATATAGAAAATTTTACAAAGTTACATAATAGTAAACATGGTTAATATGGTAAGCATGTTAAGAAATGGTAAATAAGGTAAAGATGGTAAACATGGTAAACATGGTAAACATTGTAGAGTAATTTTCATTGAACAAAAATAATTGATATATAATTTATGTAATGGTAATCATGATAAATTAAACTAAACAAAATTAAAACATAAAAACTTATACTTATTTGTTTTAATAGAAGTATTAATATATAAAAAACATACAATATCTAACATTTTATGAAAATAATAAATGTAAAAAAAATAAACATATGTTACATGTAATTTTAGGAATGTACAAATGGATTGTTTTCTCAAATTCCATCGCCTTGATCGTTTCTTATGGCACAAACCATGTCTTCAACATGATCATCAATATGTTCTATTAATACTTCCATGGAAGTAGGGTTCTCACATAAATCAGCATCTTCATAAAGTTCAGCCTCACCAACAAATTTTTTTACCATGTAAAACAACTGCCCACTGCATATATGATTGATCTACTACATAGAATATATGTTTTTCATGTATTTCCATTTTGAAAGAATTAGTTGTGTCTTCCAATATATTCAGATAAAAAACTGTCATTCCAAATTCATT